>PUFA01000016.1:15463208-16086880 GCA_003508835.1 Eonycteris spelaea
ATATCCACAAATTTTCCAAAAATAATATGTTATAAAACTGCAGAATTAAGATGCTCAGAGAAACAAAGATAAGTAAAACATAAAACACACCTAATAGAGCATTTTTAAATTTCTGGGAACTAAAGAGAAAACAGTAAATATAGACAGAAAAAGAGATATTATAGACAGTGAAAAAAAGTTGGATTGTAGGAGGCTTCTCACCAGAAACTATGTACTAGAGAAGACAAGGAGTGGCATGTTTAAACTACTGAGAAAAAAATTTCGACTCTTCAGTTTATACCAAGAACATATCATGAACAATAGCGAGTGATAAAGTAAACCACAGCTAAAATCCCTGGTATAATTTAGAGACGTATAGAGATGTTAAAGGAGAAAGCAGCAGGTGATTTATTTAAAATGCATATGTTTGTCCAGGGGGAAAAACACAATAGAACTTAATTTTTTTCTCCGAGATCAGCTTCTAGAAATTTATGTTGACACACTGGAATGCAGTTAGTTGGCTAATAAATTGTGTTATTCCTGGTTTAGGGGGAAAAAAAATTCTGGGAATCCCAAGTTTCTTGTTACCTTGGCAACCACAGGTAGAGTACAACAGGGATGGGATTGACTCACTAAATCCCTTTCTAAATCCTCTCAAAGATTTAAGTTTGTTTGTTTATCAAGTCTATCTCTGGAATCTCATGCCTCTAAAAGACTTAGAAAAATCCTTTGATTAAGATCCAAAATGATTTCCATGTATCACTGATGAACTTTTATAAAGCCTGATCTTTTGAACACATATCAAACTAAAGTTTGAGCTTTTATTCCAGTGGCAAATCACAGCTTCCAAACTAGTTTTAGATATTTATGATTTGTAGATGTGGTCCACCAAAGTAGAAAATTTCCCAAGATTTTAACCAAAGAGAAGCTCACTTACCTTAATGTTTATATTCAGTACTTACTGAATATTTTAAGACAAATATGTCTGTTGTTATATAATAATCAGACAAACATAACAGGCCATTAAAATTTCTTCTGAACTTACCATATTTACTAATATCCAGTGTCCCTCCTAAATCTCTCCTACTTTTTATGTTATCCAGCCATTGAGCAAATGGATCAGCATTTTAAATATATCACCACACATTTATTTGATAAATAAAACCAACAACTATCATAACATGACAACACAAAATAGTATTTATCTTGCATTTCTACAGAATCTTGCAACCTAAAGAGAACTTCAGTATCACTCGTGTTAAACTTCAGGGCAACTGAAATGAATATTATTATCTTTGTATAAATGAGAAAAGTGAAACAGAATCCAAGTGATTTTTCCTAAGATCATAGAAGTTTCGAAGCTAGAATTTAATACCACATTTATCAAGACTTCTGTTACATCAATTTAATATCAAAGAGGTTGAATTCCATCCTGTAAATTTTAGAGAAACATTGAAAGTCATTAAGTGAGAGAGAAATATGATTGTATTTGTATTTTAGAATAGTTAGGAGTCATCAAGAAATAAAGATTTAAGTGATGCATGACAATAGGTGGAAAAGTTAGGATCTTACCTTTATTGAAATGGTCCAAATAACTCACAATTATAAATGAAACAAATGGATGTGACAGGGTAGAGGAGAAAGGCACCTACTAATGAGCCAGATATTGCACAAATCCTGTCTTTAAACCTCAGAAAAATTCCTATCGTGTACTGTCAATTTCATGCCCTAGAGAAGCTACATATTTAATTTCTTACAGCCAGCAAATAGTATAATTAGAATTTAAAATTAAGGTTTGTCTGTTATAAATCTCTTAATTTTTCATTAGCATAATTCAGGTGCAATGGGATGGAATACAATCAGGTCTTATTTAGGAAACAAAACCTAACAGTTGAATTCGAATAGGAAGTAAAGGAGAGAAGTGTCTCGAATACTTCTCAGTTTTATGGTTCGAACGCCATGGTTGAAATGTCTCTGCCTTCTCCCCTCCAACGTGCAAAATTTATGGGTCACTTTTCTTCACTCCGTGCCTCAAAAATATGTTTTCATGTACTTTCGTTCAATATAATACCTAATATACTGATAATTTGCCATATAATTTGCCATTTAATTCTGTTGTGTTTAATAATAACTTGTAATGTGTTTTCAAATCAGTGTTGTCACAGATTATACTCTTAAAGGTTATGACCGCTTTACCGGTTCAGGGTATGTTATTCACAAATTGTACTCAACAAAAATCTAACCAGTTCTTAGAATCATAGAAGAGTAAAAATACTCTTCGAAGGAACTTAAATATCACCTAGTCTAATCTGTCACTCAGTGTACAAAACTCTTTCCTAATGTCTCAAAAACCAGCTATCAGGATCTTTATGGTGATATAGTTCTTTTCATTTTTTTTTCTTTGCTCACAGAACAAATATTCAATCAGTTCATGTGTAGAATTTATTTCCTTGTAATATGTAGCCAATTAAATATTCCTTATCAGATGAATAGCACAAAGTCATGATTCTGCTAGTCTTTACTCAGGCAGTAGGTTATTTCTTTTCCCCATAAATGCAAGACTAATCTCCCTAAAACATTACCATGTTTATTTCAGTCATATAATAATCTTTTCTGTCTCAAGTGTATCATGTAACACATAAGCCAAATTTCTCAGCTGTGGGTACCTCAGATAATAAGAAGAAGCATTCTATGTATTAATTCAAAACACTGTTAAAATATGGGGAAAACAATTAGAATCAGACTGTTAGGCAAATCAGTACAATCCGTGCTTCAGTTGGACCTCAATCATTTAATGTTTAAGTTTAGCTACAAATCCACTTAACGAGCAACATAGTTTACATATATCAGTTTTGCTCAGAAGACGTCATATATCTTGCTGAAATTCTTTAAAAATATTTTATTGACATACATTGAAATACACAGATTTTAGAGGTTACTGTTTTATGAATTTTGACAAATGCAACCATCCAGGTAACATATATCCAAATCAGGATATGGATATTATCATCAACCCCCTAATTTACTTTATATTCCATCCCAGTCAAATCATACTCTCCTATCTCCAAAAGCAACCAATATTTAGATTGATTTTACTATAATTTAGTTTCATCTGTTCTATAAGTATGCATGAAAGAAATCAATCAGTGCTTTTGCTTTTATGCGTGGCTCTTTTCTCAGTACAATGTCTTGGAGATTCAGCTACATTGTTGCATATTTTAAGTCATTGATATTTTTAATTAATGGCCAGTACATCATTATATAAATGTATTGTAATTATGTTAACCATTCTCCTTTATATAGATATTTGAATTATTTACAGGTTTGGTTATTATGAATAAACCTGATATGATCATTCTTATATAGGTATTTTTGTTGACATGTTTTCATTTCTCTTGGGTGACTATGTAGAATTTCTGGATCGTTGTATATGATTTTTCCAAAAATGATTGTACCACTTTATATTTACAACAGGAATATGTTAGATACTTGGATGCTTCTGACCTTCATGGCCAGTGTTTATAGTTTTTTGTAGTTTAATCTTCCTAATGTGTGTATAGTAATATTGGACTTCGTTTCATGTGCTTATTGGTCATTCATATATCTTCCTTTGTGATGGATGTTTCAAGTAATAAACTCTTTTTGTAATTAGGTTAGTTTTTAGCTGCAAAGGAATTCTTTATATAGTTTGGATATAAGACCTTTGAAAGAGAGAGAGAGACACACACACACACACACACACATACTCACACTCACACACTGACTGTTATATTCTAGTCTCTGACTTGCCCACTCATGTTCTAATATTGCTTTTTTATGAGCAGATGTTTTAATTTTTTTAAGTATAGTTCATTATTTTTGATAGTTTCTTATTTCTTTATCTAAATTTGTCTACCCTAAGGTCATGAAAATATTTTATGTTTTCACCAAAAATGTTTCTAGTTTTAGCTTCTATGCTTAAGTCTATGAAGTAAAGGTTTAGTTTATATTTTCTCAGTAGTCATTACTATTTGTTGAAAAGACATTCTTTTCCACATTGGATTACTTTGACAAATTTTGTCTTAAAAAAAAAAAATCAACTGACCATACAAATGTGGTTCTAATTCTATTCTGTTTCATCGATCAATTTGTCTGTCTTAGTGATAATGTCAAACAATTGGAATTACTATGCCTTGATAAAAAGTCTTGAAATTACACAGAGTGTTTATTTTTGCCCTGCTTTCTTTTTTCAAAATTGTGTTGGCTATTCTAGGCCCTTTGAATTTCCATTTAAATTTAGAGTTACCTTATTTCTACAAATAGAAATCTGCCGGGAATTTGCTATGGATTGTATTGAATCAGTGGATCAATACGGGGAGAATGCATATCTTAACATCATTGAATCTCTTGGTTTATAAACATATTATCATTCTACATTTATACAGGATTTCTATCATTTGTCTCACAGTATTTAATAAAGGTTTTGCATTCTTTCAGTAAAATTAAATTTTATACTTTTTGTTTTTGCTATATAAATGGTATTTTAAAAAATTTTACATTTTTTGTTAGTATAATAAAAATAAATGTGTTTTTGCATTGATATTTGGTCCTAGCACCTTGCTAAATTCATTATTAGTTTTAACATTTTTCTTTGTAGGTTTATTGAGATTTTCATAGACATTATGTTTTTCTGCTTGAGAGTTTTGCTTCTCCCTTTCCAATCTCTACAGCTTGTAATTGTTTTTCTGGCCTCATTACAGAGGCAAATCTGCAGAACAGTGCTAAAGAGAAGTGATGAGAAATGATATTTTTCAGTTATATCTCATTTTACGGAGAATATATTCAATTACTTAGTATTTTGCTATTAATTTTGATGTGAACTTTATCAAGTTGTTTATTATATAAGTTTGAAGAAAATTCTTAATTTTCTGAGAATTTTTAAGTATGATTGGGTACTGAATTGTGTCATGTTATTTTTCTCATCTATTGAGATAATTATATGGATTTCCCTTTATTTTTTTAATACAGAAAATCACACTGATTTTTCAATGGTAAACCAACTTTGCTATCCTTAGACACAATATATTTTACTTTCGTGTATTTGGATTGAGTATGCTAATATTTTGATAATGTTGAGCATGCTTATATTTCAAATGTGTCTCTTAAAAAATAGTTGATTATTGCTTTTTAAATCCAGACTGTCGACCTCTGACTTCTAATTCAAGTATTTAGTCTATTTACATTTAGTAAAATCATTATGTGGTTGGGTTTAAAATCACAATTTGCTTTTTGTTTTGTCATTAAAGAAAACTGGAAATCTGGTTTGGTTCCTTTATTCTTCCTTTCCTGCCTTCATTTTTGTTATAGACGGGGTGTTTTTTTCCCTCCAGAATTTATAGGTTGAAATTTTGATCCGCAACATGATGGTATTTGGAGACAAGGCCTTTGGAAGCTAATTAGGTCATACTATTAGTGCCCTTATGGAAGAGACCGGAGAGAGCTCTGTCTCTTCCCCTTCATGTAAGGACGCAATGAGAAGACAGCGTCTGCTGAAGAAAGAAAGTCCATACCAGAAACTGTCTGTCAGCACCCTGGTCTTAGACGTCCCAGCCTTAGAACGAGGAGAAATAATTTTCTAAGCCATCCAGTCAATGATATTTTGTTATAGCAGTCTCAAGTAAGACAGTTATGTTAAAATTTTAAAGTATTTACTGTTAAATCATCTATTTCATGTATTTTTTATTCTTATTAGTCGTTTAGGGATTGTACATGTATTTCTAACTAATCACAGTTCACCTTGAATTAATATTATATTTCCTCATATTATATATCACAGCAGTATACTTTTACTTTCCTCCCCTCTTTGTGCCTTGCCAAATAATTTGTTCTATGTGTTATAAACCCCTCACTATATTAGTATTATTTTTTCTCTTAACAGTTAATTATCTCTTAAGTAAATTAAAATATGAAGTACCAAATGTTTTTTATATTCACCCATATATTTACCTTTGAAGTAAAAAAAATCTTTTGTTTATATCCAACTTTTCTTCTGATGTTATTTTTCCCTCTTTTCACGTTTTGTGTAGTACAGTTTGTCTTCTAGAGACATTCTAGCAGGTTTGTTTTTTTTTTTAGTCTTAAAATTTTTAAATTTTGCTTTGATTTTAAAGTATTTTTGCAAGGCATTTTATTTTAAGTTGGCAGTTTTTATTTTATTTAATTTTAGCACTATAAAGGCATTATTTCATTATTCTCTGCCTTGAATTGTTTTTGACTGGAATTCAGCAGCCAAGCTTATCTTTTTCTTTCTGTTATTTTTATTCTGGATGCCTTTAAAATTCTCTTTTCATCATTGGCTTTCGGCAATTTTACTATGATTAATCTGGATGTGGCATTCTTTCTGTTTATCCTGCTTAGGATTCAGTGAACTGCTTATATTTTTGGTTTGATAGTCTTCCTTGAAATGTGTTAGTGGCCATTTTTCTTCAATTTTTTTTTTTTTATATGTGTAGCAATCTATGTGCCTTCTGGAACTGAACTCCAAGTCCATATATGTTAACCTGCTTGAGATTGCTCTGTTAACTTTTTCTTAACTTTTTTTCTTTGAAAAATACGTGTGCTTCATTTTAAGTTATTTCTATTTTATTGTCTTTAAGTTTAAAGACCTTTCTTTTGTATTGCCCAATCAGCTCTAAAGCTTATCTACCAAATTTCTTATTTCAAATATTGTATTCTTTAATACTAGAATTTCTGTTTTTATGGTATAAATTGGTTTTCTGAAATTTCCTAGCTCTTATTTTGTTCATCTTTCTTTTAATTTCTTAAAATATTTGTAATAGCTCTCTCAACATCATTATCTGTTAATTTATCAACATTTCTGTTAGCTCTGTGTGTGTTTCCATCAAATGCTACTTTTTTCTTGGTTATATATTCCTGCTTCCTTACATGAGTAGTAATTTTGTATTGTTTGCTGAATATTGTTGATAGCATGGTATAAGGAATCTCGATTATATAACCTTTTTTTTAAAAAGAATACTGTGTTTTGTCCTGGCAGGAAGTTAATTTATTGGGTCATGTTTCTAAATTTTTCTAGAGTGGGTCACAAGTAACTCCTACCATAGGATTAAAGTAGCCCTATCTGCTTTTCTTTAGAATCATTTGAATTTTCAAGGTGTTCACTGAGCTCTTTATTCTGATTGGAACTCCTCCTTTTCTTTGAACTATATGATTTCAAGAATTTCCAATCAGCTTTCATTTCCTCAGTAATTGTGCCCTGCTAGGCCTCAGGGATGTTCAATTTAGTATTCGGCCAGAGACCAAAAGAGGACCACAGTAGATTTTGTAGTGCTCCTGTTCTGCACAGCACTTTTCTTTCCAGTATCATGTCCCACATATTCTATCTGCCTCAGCATCCCCAAACTCTGGTCTCTGCCTCATCAGCTTATTGAGAATATCATGCTCTGCTTATCTCTGCTCATGCTGTAGTACAGCCAGTACCTGCAGACAGAAAGGCAGGGTGACTATGGGTCTTACCTCATACATTATCTCTTATTCAGGGGATTATAGTCCTAAGTCAGTTCTTATTAAATATCTGATGACTGCCATTTATTTTGTACAGTTTCATGGTTGTTCACAGTGGAAGGGATAGTCCAGTATTTAGTCAATTATGTCCAGAAGCAAAAACCCTTACAATAAAATTCTACAGCTATCTCAATCTTTCACACAAATAAAAAAAAAAAGTTTACTCCTACTTCTAGAGTCAAAATAATATTCTTATTATCAGCCTAAAGTAGAGACTTAAAGTTGCCTGAAGTTAAGAAAGTAGACAGTATATATTGATGTGGGCACTTCAAGATGACTGGCAGTTTAGGACATTTGTCCTGATAGCACCCATTATGAACAAAATTTCAACTGGGAGAAATCTCCTATCAGGAGAGTAATTGTAAGAGGATGTGAATTGCCACAGGTGGAAAAAGCCTACCTGTGCATCTATCTGTCTTCTGCGGGCAGAGAATAGTTTGAAATATTGCTACATTTTTCGTGCCGTTTTATAATTGCAGTGGTCACAGTCCCAATCACTAAATCTTATTTCGAGGTGTCTTTCTTTCCCACCTAGCATATTCAAAACCTCTTAACTGTTATTTTACGTTTGGCCCTGTGTTTCTGGAACTAATACTGAAATGACTATAAGTTCTGTTTAGTGACAGCTTCTTTATTACATTTGAGCAGGCATTTTCAGTTTTGACCTATGGTAGCTATTGACAGTCTTGCTGTGGGATTGCTAACACCTGAGAAAACTGCTTCCTTGGAAAGATACCTGCAGTCTTCACATTTGTTCCATCTGGATAATCATCCTTAGTGCATTTTAGAAAAGACACTTGACTTTTCTGAAGCCTGTTTCCTCAAGGACCTAGTGATGCTATCAGCCTCTTCCTTGTACTCATCCAGTTATCACTTCTTTCTTATTTTTGGAAGATTTTCTGCTACTAGTCAGTCAGTGAATTCTGGGGACAGTAGGAGCAACCGGTGAAGAAATAAATCTTATCAGCATTAGCTCTTTGACCTGAGCAATTTCAGCCAGGGATTGCAATCTCCTTGGACTAATTTTTTGTCTAGGCCTGAACTCAACTTGTTATTGTCTTCGTATCTCCCCTTTAATCTGCCTTATTTTAGCAGTGTCGACATATAGGATGATATTTCAAACTTTTCGGAGGCAAAATTTCTCAGGACATACTCCATGACTACATGTCACATATAATGGTGTCACCTTGAAACTCACCAGCAATTCTTAAAGTCTGTATTCGTAGGGGACTTTCTGACCTTTTCATCTCAAACCTATACAATTTGTAACTTTCTAGTTTAGCTGTAGGAGCGATGGGTGGTATTTGCTACTATTTAGTATTATTTGTGAAATTTCCAACTGCAGCTTTCAGAGGGTATTCCTCACCAGTTTAGTGGGACCTCATTCTTTCTGGACAGCCTGTCACTCTTTGAGAATTTGCCATTTTTCTTTTGTTGGTTACTTTGTGCTCTATCCCACTTTCCTGGTTATAACAACATCTCCCTTTTTTCTAACACTCTCTTTAAGAATAACTAGAACTTCATGATTTTCGTTTCCCCCTTCACTATTAGTCTCTTTAAATCTTTAAAATCTCATTTTCTTTTTTCATCTTTGACTCTATCCTCTGAAATCTTTATCACTATTTTCCAAAATGTATTTCTTCTTTCACCCTCTTAGTTTGTCTTCATTTGTCCACCTTCGTTTACTCTTTTGCATTTATTTGCTTTAGTTCTATTTAAAAATCTAAAGATTATTTTTAAATATGCCAGTTCTGCTCTTGTTTTCTAGGCACTTGAGATTCTTAGAAATAAGGTTCATTTAAATACTGTTTGGTCCTTTGGATTTGCCACAATTTATTTGATTTGTTTCTCTACATTAACCAAATAAAATTTATACACACACAAATTAAATAAAGTTAAATATATATTTAGGAAGCCCATTTTATTTTTTGTTTATGAATAAAAGTTTTCATTCTTTTGGGGATATGCCACTTTGGTTGTCTGTAATCAAGTTCAGAACTTGTATAAGGAACAAAGTCCATTATAAGTTGTAACCATGGGGTGATGAATTTGCTGGAGTTCTAATAGCTCTACTACCAAGGCTGGCACTAAAGATTTAGAGCTAGACACTTAAAAGGCTCTGCAGCAGGGGGATCTCAGCTTCATTTACAGTTTTAAGTCTGGATCCTGTGACCAGATACCTGATTGAGAAAAGAGAGTAACAGTAGCAATTATTTTTCCACAATCCTCCCTGGCAAGTAAGCCTTTCTAGCACAGGGGTGTAGGCAGATTTTTAGTTATTCTGTTTATTTAAAAAAAAAAAAAAACTCAAACCTGTGGAAAAACTCACAAGAAATTACAAAGAAAACACACACATATCCTTTACCTAGGTTCACCCAATGTTACCATTTTGCCACATTTGTTTTCTTTTCTCTTTTTTCTCTTTCTCTCTCCACATGCACATCTATATACATCTATGTTAATCTGTATGATATATACAATATAGATATACATATCAGATATTATAGGTTATGTAAATATATATTATTTGAGAAAACAGTACAAAAATTATGACCTTTCACTTATAAAAACTTTAGTGTAGATTATGTATCTCCTAACAACATGGACATTCTCTTACATAACTACAATGAAATGGTCAAATTCAGGAATTTAACATCTAATGCTTTTACCTAATTTTTATAATTATACAAATATTATCTCTTATAGAATTTTTTTTTACCAGTACAAGATCCATTCTAAGATCTAGCACTGTATTCAGTTGTCATATCTCTAGCATCCTTTAATGTGGTAAGCATGCTCAGCCTTCTTTTTTATAAAATTGACATTTCGAAGAGTAGAGGCCCAATGATTTTTATAGCATTCCTCAATTTTAGCTTGTCTGATGTCTCCTCATGTCAGTTTCCTCATCCTCATTTGACGATTTCATTCAGTCTAAGCAGTAATATGTAGTTTAATTAGCCAGTACACTAAGGTCCCTACAGATGCATTTGCTAAGATCTGCACCTGCATTCTACCCTTTATGAAAACAATTCTTACCTGAACAATGTAGACAAATCTTACAGTCATCTACCAAGATTAAAATTTTACAGGTCTCCTACAGGTCTACTGAAGCCTTAGGCTTAAAGACACTTACTGAGGCCATGTGAGCTTAAAACCATCTGTATAATTATAAATGATCATCTGCCTAGCACAATGGAAAGTGCCACAAACTGGCACCTTAAAAAATACCTAGATGGACTGTGTTCACTAATATGTCTCAAAAGTCTAAAGTCACCTACCCTAGTCAGATTAAGAGCTCTAATATTTCAATGTTACTTATTTTCAAATTATTCTCTTATTTCCCAAGAATTCCAATCCATGTGTACCAGTGCCTATCGCTAGTGAGGTCTCAGTGTATGGTTGCTACATTGAATTGGAGCACTAGATGAGATCAATGTTTACATGTTTGAGCCTAAAACAAGATGTCTTTTTGTATAGTGAGAGCATAATTGTCTACTAGTGTGGTAAAAAAGGTACCTCCCTTTTCCAATTAGATTATCCACCCACATAGACAAAGTCAATTTTTATATTTCAACAAGGCTTCCCCACAAGTTCAGTTAACCAAAAAATTGGACATTCAGATAGAAGCACTCCTTAAGTGATAGGTTGAGTCTCGAGGGCACGCATCAGACCTTGGATTTTGACATTCATGAAAAAGAATAGTAGGCACAGAGAGCACAGATGTGTTGTTGCTGTTGACAGAAAAAGGCCCTGCAGTACTGGAAAAGAGAAATGGAAATAATGAACAAATCAACCCGGAGAACAGGTGCTGACATGTGGCTTCATATCAGATGAAACACTTCCTTCACTTGTGTGACAAGGAAATTAAGGACAGAATGCCAGCAACATTACACAAAAACAAAATCTCAAAAAAAGGAACACAGACAGGCATAAAATGATAGATGAAGACACTAAAAGGTGGCCTGATCTAACGATTTGAGAAAACTATTGTGGTCGAAGGATGGGTGGTACTTACTTGGCCTCACTTGGCCTGCGGTGACTTCACCTCAGCTGGCTTTTGCATTGAAAGAAGGTCGTAATGTAGAGGTTTTTTTTTTTTTTTTTTTTTTTTTGCGGACCAAAAAGGATCTTTCAGTTTAAATGTGGATTTGAAGAGTCCTGAATTTCTAACCATGAAAAAAGAGAAAAACTAGGACCGGGAAACCTATTTTAGCACATCATAATGCGGCATTTTCTAACCCACAGAGGGGACATCAGCCAGCAATTCTCAAAGTTAGAAGCCCTAGAGACCCTTTAAGGATGGGTTTAAATGCAGTTAAAACTATTTTCATATAATGGTAAGATGTTATTTGCCTTTTTCACTCTTATTCCCTTATGAAGATACAGTGGAATTTTCTAGAGGCTACCTGAAAGGTGACAACATTCTCACTTTGATAGCTAATTGGATGCGTACTTACGTATTTTGAATTTTCTACAGTAGTGGGCTTAGGGTATAAATACACACTTTTTCAGGGACTAAATCAGTTTGTTCTCAGCGATTTTACTTTGCTATCACTGGCTGTCTGCAGTTATGCCTTCCTTAATCACACTAACCTTATTGTCACTAAAAAAGTCCTTAATTTGAGATTCCAGGATATACTAACAGTTTTTAAAAATGCAAAAGGCAAGTTTTAGAATTCCAGGATAATCATTCAGTAGGTAACTAGGTTAGAGAGCTTATGGGAGGTAAAATTGCTCATTCAGCAGTGGCAACAAGCTGTCCTAGCTTTTTACCATCACGATTTTTTTAATGCCAATTTCACTTAAGAGTGTCCTTAATCAAGTAGTAAAAAATTACTAACTTTATTAAATATTGACCCTTGACTACTTTTTAATACATTGAATGACAAAATGGGAAGCACACATAAAACAATTCTGCATACCGAAGTACAAGGTTGCTTCAAGGAAAGGCACTTGTGCGATTGAGTAATGAACTAACTGCTTTTTTTTTTTTTTTTCATGGAACAACGGACTATGGTTATTCAGACTTAGATATTTGGTGGGCATTTTTTTTTTTCAAAAATGAACAATGCGAGCCTGTCACTTTAAGGAAAATAACTGAAAGTATTTGTTGCCAATGATAAAATTTGAGCTTTCCAGCAAACATTAGAGTTTTGGCAAACTTGTATTCTTCAGAGTGAGTCTGGCAACTTCACAATACTTAAAAAAAATGTACTACTAAGCTCAATGATGATATTAACAAATGTGATCTATTGATGATATTGTCTAATGAAATACATTCACATTTAGAAGATCCTCATTAATTATTGAACTTATATTTTCCAAATGACCGAGCATGATGTTTCAAAATCGTATATGAGTAAAAGATTCATTCAGACTACAGATAAACTAACAGAATTTAATGTAACGAATTTATTGACATGGTTTCAGATTCCACATTGTAAATAATTTTGAAAAAACTACCACTTCTTGCATTTGGGTCTAGTATCAAATAAGAATATTTAAAATTATCTGAAAATGCTATTGAAATACTAGTCTTTCAACTCAAATCTTTGTGAAACTGGATTTTCTTCATACTTCAAGTAAAATCGCATATCGTATGTAATTATTTGGATGCTGGAGCCAATATGAGAATCTAGTTCTATTTAAATCATTGAAGTGTTTATAGAAATATTAAACAATACCATGTTTATCACTAACTTTTTGTTTTGCTTTGGAAAGTTGTTATTATGTTAACAAGTAGTGGCTTTATTTTTATAATTAATTGAATTAATATTTGCTTTTAACCTCCAGTACAGTATATACAGATAGATATGACCAAAATAAACAATAGCTCTTTGAGGTCTTTAATAATTTTTACAGTATAAAGGTATAATTGAAACCAAAAAGTAAGAACAGCTGATATAAGCTTTTTTTATCCAGATAATAACAAAATTATTAGGTACTTTTATGTGTTAAGAATTATTTGAGGTGTCAGAATCTCAGAGAAAAAAAGGCAGAACGTATATTTAAGATGTATATTGTTAAATATATAAAGAAAAAAAATTGAAACGTTCTGACTTTACTTCTGTACCACCAATGAGAACTTACAATGTGTTGGGTGCTTTATATACATCATTTTTAACTTTTACAAAATCTTTGTAAAGTATTCCTGTTTGAAGGATGAAGAAGCCAAAACCTAAAGAATTAAAGTGATATTGCCATGATTATGTGGCTACTTATTGGCAAAGCCATGAATCAAACACAAGTCTGTCTGTTTCTAAAATGGAGAGTTCTTCCATTATATAAACTTGCACTTTATAGGAGATGCTTAAGTAGAAGTCTGATGACCCATAGGAAAGATGCTATGTAAAATTTTTGTGAGGTGGTTGGACTAGTAAGCATTTGGGTGTTATCTAAACTAGTGATATTATGATTCAGAGATTCATATTTATTCTGTTAATATGGTGGTTAACTCAGAAAAGAGTTGCAGTTTGAATTCAGGACAAACTACTGGAAAAGCTGATGTTGGCGATGAAGTGTGAAGGCAGCTTGCTGTAGAACATTTTCTTGACCAGTGAATGTCAGCCTTTTGTTCTAATCAGCCTCAACTGGTTGGGTGAGACCCAACCACATGACGGAGGGCAATCTGCTTTACTCAAAACTCTCCAATTTAAATGTTAACCTCATCTAAAAACATTCAGGATAATGTCTGATCAGATATTTGGCACTGTGGCCCAGCCAAGTTGACACATAAAATTAACCATAACTGTGTTAAGTTTCATTAATTTCTCTATTTTTCTCCTGATCTCAACTTCATTGAGTTCTGCTCTTTTCCTTCTTATTTTTTTTCTTCTGCTTTCTTGTTTTTTCTTTTTTTTTTTTAAGTGAAAAAGTAAGCTATTGATTTGGACCTTTATTCTTCTATATTTCTATATTTAAAATTATACATTTCCCAATAAGAACTGCTTTAGCTACATCATATAAATGTTAATGTTACATTCTCATTTTCCTTCAATTCAAAATGTTTTATTTCTCTTGAAAATTGCACTTGTCCTTGATTTAACTCCCAATTATTTGAGAATTTTGTTCAAATCTTTATGTGATTGAGTGCTGGTTTAATTCTATTTTGGCCAGAGGATAAACTTTGCATGATTTCAATTCTTAAAATTTATTAAAATTTGTTTTATGATCCAGGATATAGTCCATCTTGAGAACTGTTTTGTGTGTATTTAAAAGGAATGTGGATTCTGCTATGTTACATGGAAAGTTCTATAAATGTCAATAAGATTTAGATGATTGATGGTGTTTTCTGTCATCTGTATTTATGCTGCTTTTTATCTACTTGTTCCATTGACCAGTGAGAAAAGAGTGTCGAAGTCTCAAACTATAATTGTGAATTGGTCCATTGTTCCTTTCAGTTCTTCCTTCATTTCTGAAACTTCTTTATCTGAAGTTTTCTTCTACCTGAAGAACTTCCTTTAATATTTCTTTCAGTGTAAGTCTTCTGATAGCAGAATCTCCTTGTTTTTCTTCATCTGGGAATGTCTTTATTTCATCTTCAGTCCTGAAGGATATTTTCTTTTGATATAGAATTTTGGGTTGAAGGATACTTTCTCTCAGCACTTGACAAATGTTTTACTGTCTTCTGGTCTCCATGGTTTCAGGTGAGAAATCCACTGATACTTGAATTATTATTCCTCTAGAGGTAATATGTCATTTTTCTATGGCTGATTTAAAAATAAATTTTGTCTTTGATTTTTACTAGTTTGATAATCATGTGTCTGCATGTGGACTTCTTTGAGTTTACTATGAAGGGATTTTTTAAACTGTCTTTAACGAAAGTTTATTTCAGCCATTATTTCTTCAATTTTGTTTTTTGTCTATCTTCTCCTTCTGGAGCTTCAATAATATGAATATTAGACATTTGTATTCTCACAGTTCAGTGTAAAATTAATGTTCCAAAGTATGAGGGAATCCTCATGGGCTACATGACAAGATAAAGGTTCATAGGCAAAGTAGACTAGAACTGGTCCTTGATAGATCAAAAGGATTGAAATACACTGAGAGCAATGGAGAAAATATTATTGGTGGTTCAAAAATCCTGAAACCACACTGCAAAACTAATGATTCCTATAATTCTCTATAAACCATACTTTTATTGAAAGAAGCTATCTTCAGATAAACATACTATACCCTTAGATCATAAAGTCAGTCATGAAAAGGGTGAAGATGTTGGCTGGCTTCACAAAAATTGGGAGATGAGCACATACTTTTCTTTGCATCTCATACCTGCCATCTCTCTTTATCTGCCTTGGCCATCTTCTATCTTGTCTTTTTCCTTGCCTACTAAGGATTCAGAATACTTTTTTATCTCAGGCTGCTTGTGAATTTTGGGTAGCAAGCTGAAAAGTTCAAGCAGTAATCTTCAATGAGGTTTGCCTTTAAAGGAAAATGGTAATTAGCATATAAAATGACTTATAAATGGTAGAATGTCATTACTAACAAATGTGTAATAATTTGAAGTAAAGACAGTCCTCTTTCATTTATAATAGGTGGGTGAAAGCCCATGTACATAGAGCTGACCCACTGATATTAGAAATCAATATTCCATCTTCATAAAATGTTTTTATGTGCTCACAAGATAATATAATTATACACACATATATACACACATAGATATTTATTATATATAATATTTTTAAAGAAATGTTTGTTCAGCGGCTTAAAATTTATCTCTAATAACAAAGGCAGAAGAGTAGAATGCAGTGGTATAGGTTTACCTCAAAGTAGGCATGAGAGTAATGATATGTTCCTCAATATAATCTGTGTATTAAATTGAGAGATGATTCAGAAGAATGTAGTTCTTTGATTCCAGATCACAAAGAAAACATCCAATAATAGATCAGTATTCTAGTCTCAAAGAAATATGAAATTTGTTGTTGTTCAAGACACAATGCTTCTGTCTTTCATTTCCTTGTGTGGTAATGAATTTTCTCTATAGAGCATTTTATTAACATTAAAGGATGGAAAGAAAGAACATTCGTAGTCAAAGAAATCTAGGTTATGTTATCAAGTCCTGTATTGTGAATTTAGGATTAAATTACATCCTTAGAAATCCAACTGAGTACCTATGATGTGGCCATCATTGTATTAGATGTTTAACAGCTATACTTCATTTATCTGTGATATTGTGATATTCCATGATATTGGTGTTATAATCCCTGTTTCCTTTTTACAAATATGGAAATTAAAGTTATGAGACGTTAAATAATTCGCACAAAGTAATACAGCTGGTAAGAGAAATGACTTGAACCCTAACCTTTAATTCTGAATCATGCACTTCTTTCAATTTACCTTTTTTATCTCTCCACTATGAAAAGGAATAGGCTATACTTTTTCTTCAAAAACTTTTAGTTTAATTGAATTATAAAGGCAAAATATGATACATGCATTTTAAAAGAGATTTTACACACATGCATGTATATATATATATGTGTGTGTGTGCATGTGTATATATTATATATATATATATATATACACATACATATAGGACAAGAAGATAAAGGGAAAATGAGATAAACTGATCATGATAATGTACAATGAAATGAGAAGTAGGATTAGCTCAAATCTTTACTAACCCAACTTAGACCTAAAACTCTGAAGAAAAAAAAATGAAGGAAGAAGGAAGGAAGCAATAAAGGCAATCCTATGAGAGAAATTTAGAAACCTCAAAAAAAAAGTTAAAAGTACAAGTAAATTTAGAAACCCTCAAAAAAAATGTTGATACTAATGCAGTCTTTCTTAAAATTATCCAAGTAGTTAAAATTACCTTTTGTGATCAGTTTCAATTATATTTTTAATTCCCCATGATGTTAAGATTTCTTATGAATGTAATTTTTAATGCTACTTAGGGTTAGGCTGTAATTTATTAAAATTTTTTTACAGCACTATTGGAAATTTTGATTTCAGTTTTTACACTACAAATAATGATATAATGAAATATTTGTACATGTATTTTTGTCAGCATTTCTGATTATTTCTATAGTGTAGATTCTGAAAAGTAGAATAAGTAGGCCAGAAGGTATGAACATTTTTAAACTTCTGGAAAAGTTTTATCCTTGTGCATTAACATCAACGATATGTTAGAGTTTCTGTCTTAACACACTTTCTAAAACTGAGTTATTTTTACATCGATAATTTATGAGTGAAATATGATATTGTATTTCAGATTTTTAAAATTACTGGTAAATTTGAAATACACCTTTTATGGTTATTGGCTGTAAAGAGTGAAACATTTTTACATTTCTCAGTGCAGGCTAATTTTACTGGACAGTAATATCTTTGTGTAGGCACTGTTTCAACACTATGTTAGTTTCAAGGGTACAGTATTGTGGGTACTAAGTCTAGTACCCACCTGGCACCACATATAGTTATTGCAATGTTATTGACTATATTCTTTATGCTTGTACTTACATCCCCGTGACTCTTTTGTAACTGCCATGCGTTCTTCTTATCCTTTCATCTTTTCACCCAGCCTTCCTTTCCATCTAGCAACCATCAGTTTATTCTCTGTATCTATGAATCTGTTTCCGTTTTGTTTATTTTGTTTTTTAGATTCCACATATAAGTGAAATTATCTGATATTTGTCTTTGTCTGACTTATTTCACTTAGCATAATACCCTCTAGGTCATTCATGTTGCCACAAATGGTAAGATTTCATTCTTTCTATGGCCAAGTAATATTCCATTGTCTATATGTACCACTTCTTTATCTAATTATCTGTTTTAGACACTTCAGTTGCTTCTATATCTTGGATATTGTAAATAATGCTGCAATTAACATATGGATGCATATATTTTTTTGAATTAGTATTTTGTATTTCTTCAGATAAATACCTAGAAGTGGAAGTGCTGCATCAAAGGTAGTTCTATATTAAAAATTTCAAGGAAATGCCATACTGTTTTTCATAGTGGCTGTACCAATATGTAATCCCACCATCAGCGTACAAGGGTTCCCTTTCCTCCATGTTCTTGCCAACACTTGTTTGTTGATTTGTTGATGATAGCCATTCTAAAGTAAGAAGTTATATCTTATGGTTTTAATTTGCATTGCTCTAATGATTAGTGACATTGAGCTTCTTTTTATATGTCTATTGGCCATCTGCATGGACTCTTTGGAGAAATGTCTATTCAGATTCTCTGCCCATTTTTTAATTGGGCTGTTTGTCTTTTGGTGTTAAATTGTCTGGGTTATATGTTTCAGATGTTAACCCTTTTTTGGATATATCATTGGCAGATATATCTTCTTCCATTGTAGGTGGTCTTTTCATTTTGTTGGTTTCCTTCGCTGTGCAAAAACTTTTTAGTTTAATGTACAAGAAAAAAGTAAGTGTTAATATGCTCTTTAATATGTAAGTTTTCCTTTAAATTTTACATTTTTGATATTCAGAAGATTTAAATTACCTATATTTTAAAAATATTTTTAATAGTTTTTCTAATTGCTCTTGTCCTATGTCATTCCATAAACTGTCTCTCAAATATTCCTCTCCTTATGATAATGTTTATAACTTTATAATTTACATGTTACTCTTTAAGCCATCAAGAATTTACTTTGATCTGTGGTGAAAACTAATAATCTGATTGTCTTCTAATACTTTGACAATTTTCTCAACAATGTTTTTTGTTTGTTTGTTTTTGTTTTTTTTTTGTTGTTAATTTTAGAGCTTTATTGCACTGTGATCAGAGAATAACAGTTTTACAAGTTTTACCTCTAAAATTGATTGGAATTATTTTCTTATTTGTTTTAAAATATTTTGTGAGCTTGGTAACATACGTATTTGCTGTTCAATATACATGTAATAATTAAATTAGTATTAAGATTATTTGAATACTCTATATTCTTTATTTTGGTTTTTATAACAATTATGGGAAAACACATCAGGAACTTCTAGTTAATTGGCATTATTCAACTTTTGAAGAGGTTGTTATATGAAGATTAAGTTGGACAATTAAAGAAACAAATGATTTTGAAGTGATATAAAAATTCAAGTAAATTCAACTACAAATAATAGAAGTCATTTAAAAAAATGTGAGGAGATGAAACAGCAATTAGATAGGGCTGGATGACATGGAGTCTTGCACTCCGGAGCAAGTAGATGAGACTTTATTCTTTAGGACAGCCATTCTTAAACACTGATGTTTATATTAGCTGCATAAAAATAAATGGGGGATTTGATAAATATACACTGAAGTCATATTAAAGTGAGAATTAGGTTCTAAAAGCAATTTTAAAAGGCAAAAATCATGGATCATCAAAATAACTTTAGAAAATATTTTACATTGACTATAAATTAGATATACCTGATGTGTGTATCTTATACAGTAGTTTTTATAAATGTTAAAGTTTTAGGACCAGCAAAGAAGGAAGTTGATATGAAGATTGGGCATTAAAACCTTTCTACATTTAAGATAATTATCAATCTATATTAGTGAATGTAAACTGGGTTAATATACTGGTTCTGGCCCAATATTTTTTTCCTTTTCTTTTGGGACTCAAATTACTTGTGTGGTCATCCTTATTAATATATCCCCTATTTCTCTTATGCTCTTTTTAAAATTTTCAATCCTCTTGTCTTAATGCTTTAGATATATCTTTCTGAACTACCTTCTAGTTTATTTACTTATGTCTACTCTTAAGGCCATCAATCAAGTTTTTAATTTTAGTCATATATTTTCAGTACTAGAATTTCTATTTGATCTTTTATATATTTCTAGTCTTCTGTTTATATTCTCCCTGTTGAAGTTTAATTATTTGAGCATATTTATCACATTTATTTTAATGACTTGGTTGAAATTTTAATTATATATATCTCTGGTGGCTCTGTTTTTATTTTTTGCTCATTTTCTTAGTTTTTTTTAAGTATTTTTTCTTTGATAACTTTTTACTGAATGCCAGACATTAAATACAAAAATTGTAAAAATAATTCAAGACTATGTATGTTTTCTTTCTCCAAAAAGGATTTAATTTTGTTTCTAGCATGCATCTAGGCTATAGACAAGAACAATACCAGGTTGTCTTAATATAATGAAGGCCTGAGATAATTTGAAGAAGAGATTTAATTCTTCTCATGGCTGTCACCCCTTCTCCTATGGTTAACCCTTTGAAGTCACAATTAAGAGCCTTGGTATATACCAGAGTCATTCCCACTTGGTGAATCCGAAGTCCAGTTTTGGTTCTACCAGCCCAAGTCTATCAAAAACTATCTGCTTTCTGAAAATCTCCAGTATGACTTTTAGAATTAGCAAATTCCTTAACAATAAAATCAGTATTAATTGTCAAGTTTAATACTTTGGCTCTCTTTCCTTTCCCACATTTTGGTCCCCCAATTTTGTCGTTGGTAACTTTTCAGTGCCTTTAAGTTTTTGGTTTTTTTTTAAGACTGATTTGGCCAATTTTTAAGTTCTTATCAATAGGAAATTATATCTGAAATAACCCAGTCTAGCATTGCTGGATTTGGAACTCAGTTTTAATTTTATACATTTACTCTGATTAATGGGAGTTGTTAAGAAGTAAAATGTTGTATGATGAGGGTTTAATAAGAGATTCACACAATAGTGTAAAGGTATAGGGAAAAGATAATGATGATTTAAAGCAAGATCATGATGGTAAATAGAGAAAATCTGAGAGATTTTAGAAACATTTAGGAAGTAACATTTACATCCCAAGTGAAAGCCTGAGGTCATCTGAGACCTCCTCCTTTGTGCTTTGTACTGATTGTTTATATGTGCCTACAGAGGTATTAACACTAGATTTTTGCTTTAGATAACACTAAATGGTGATACTATTACCTGGGAAAGGAAACATTATATTTGAGGTATCTTGAACACATACACATGATGATAAGCAGAATTCTAAAGATGATTCCCCCCAAGATTTTGTCTCTTGATGATTTTATCAAACACTATATATTGCTGTGAAGGGCCTTTGCAAATATAGGTAAGATTACTAATCAAATGACATTAAGATGGAGTGTTTAACCTGGATTATTCAAGTGGACTGAATATAATCACATGAGTCCTTAAAAGCAGAAGAGGAAGGTAGAAGAGTCAGTTGAAGAAATGCAACAGAAAGGGACACTAGAGAAATTCCAAATATGAGAAGGATTCCTGGTGCCATTGTTGGCTTTGAGATGTAGGTGCCCATGTGCAGGGATTACACTGAGTTTTCTAGGCACTAAGGGCAGCCCCCAATAGACAGCGGCAAGTAAGGGAGACCTCAGCCCTACAACCACAAGCACCTGTATTCTGCCAAAAATCTGAAGGAATTTAGAAGTAGAATCTTCCCTAGAGTCTCCAAGATAGGAACACAGCCTGCCAACCCTTGATATCAGTTTTGTGAGACCCAGAGCAGAGGAACCAGGTGAACTGTGCTCAAAATTCTGACCTATGGAATCTGAGAGCTAATAAATGGCTGTTGTTTTAAATTGATAAGTTTGCAGTAATTTTTACAACAGCAGCAGAAAACACATAGGTTACACACACATATATACACAAACATCTCTAAGTCAGGGTATAAGACAAGGATAGGAATTATGTAGAGTGAGAGAAATAGGTCAATAATATGTACTTGAGAAATAATAATGTTTAAAGGCAGATACGCATAAGAGCATCCCAAAGAAGGAGAAAATCAGATATGTTATGGAAGCCAAAAACAGAAAAATCTCAAGTATAAAGGCATGAACAGCAGTATAGCAATGTGTAATGCCATAGAAGGAAAAAGTTCTTGACAAGGATTGTTACTATACTATACCCCTTTTTCACTATATCATTTTGTGAATTACTGTGCTTTTTTTCTTCTTGCAATGTTACTCTATTAGATCTTGGTGTGAATCATACTGTGAATTGTGTCACGTACTATCTTTCCCACTCTTCAGTAGTGCTAAGAAGCTCAGAACCAAACATGAAGTCCACCTCTAGGAAGCAGAAGGAATTGGTGTCAATTAGGGTCTTCCAAGAAGCAGAGGCCAAAATAAAATTACTCTTGCAGGAGATTTATTGGGACCAATGCTTGTAAAGATAAAGAGGAGGGGAAGAAGGAATAAGTAAGGAGACTATAATACAGATCTGAACCCTGCAAAAGAGGGAAGGAAGAATTAGGCTGTAAGAGCCTCAAACTGCAATGTAGTTCTGAAACAAGGTTGGCACAGGAAAGGGGAGGCACAGAGAAAAAAATCATCTATCAGAGGTGTCTCAGGTTTGCAGAAACGGTGTTCCAATTGTACCCCCACCAAGCTCAGTCATTAAATTTGAGCAACTCAGGGTGAGGGTGGCTTGGAAGGAACATTGTAGTGGATCCAAAGATGTGGTTAGCTGGAAGCTACCTGCCAACTGTGCTGTCTGCACAGCAGGTTCTCTTAAAGAGATATCTGATACCTAAGGCCACCACGAACTATACAGCATACATTTACTGCATAAATATTACCAAAGAATTATTCCCCAACCCCTTTTTTCGTTATTTTATTGATATGTATTTTTGTAAGGCTGCTTCAAAATATTACCTGAAATAAAGCAGATTATACTAATTTTTAACTAGAAGACTAAACTAAAATGTAAGATTATAAAAATAAATGTTGAAATATAACTTTTGATTGTTCTTATTTCTATCCATATCTTACATTATTAGTCAGTTTTTATTTGCATATTTCGTTCACATAATTTCAAGTATTGAGGGATGCCCAAATGCATTTCCTTCTCTTCGTATCTATTGCCTGATGCCTGAAATTAGACAATCAGATTAGTTATATAGACTCTTGCATTTCATATTTTCTCTTCCCTCTCCTTGGAGTGCTCTCCAGTTCCTCCTACTCTGCTTATCTATCTTTCAAGAACCAGTTCAGGCATCATCTTCTCCACGGAGCTCCCACACATACCCTTCCTCTGCTTCTGTATACCTCATATGTATATACATTGCCACTTATCCCACTGTGCTTTCATGATTGTTTGGAGTCCTTGAGTGGTGATCTTGTGTTTTATCATTGCATTCCTTATAATGAACACTTTTCTTAGAACATAATAAGAGCTCAGTAAATGAAGAATATAAATTCCACTAAAATGTGTATAACATAGGTACATTTAGCCTTCTGTTTAGTTATTTTCACTTGAAGGTGATTAAAAGACAAAAGCAGATTTTGATTGGGGTGGGGAGTGGTCTGGGGGCTAGTGATAGGGGTGCTGCTACTGAAGAAGGTTTTACAAAAGGCCATCCTCTAAGATCGGGGAAAATGTTCAGAATTAGAAAACTGAAACTGAGTTACTCGTTCAATAGCAACTCTCAATTTTTTCACAAAGCTGGCCGTGGGATAGGTTCATTTTAATTTCAATATGTTACCTAAGCCAAATTTGACTGGTTTCGTAAACTGAGCTTTTCAGCCATTAGTCAAGGTAAATGACATTCACACACCTGCTCGAGGGGGAAAAAATGTTTTCTTGGTTTCCTACAGATGTGTCTCAAGAATGGCATGTTAGTTAAATCCAAGAGCAAATAAATCAATACCAAACGTGAAGTGGCATTTAAAGGCTTACCGCGTTGCCAGTTTTCCTTTTAGATCTGGCTTGATTTCTTTCAGCAACAGACCCTCTGGGACTGTACTGATTTGCATGGTTGCCTGAAGTCGCTTCCTCTCTGGAACACTTACTGACCTTTTGAGAATATTCCCATCTCCTCTTGTTTCTATAGTCTCGGTCTCTGGACTCTGTTCAGTTTGAATGAGAACTAGGTCTGAGGAATGATGTATCTTTGCCTAACGCAATACTGCACTCAAACAGTCGTTGGTATATCATCATGTTTAAAAAAATAATGGTGGGAGTTATGACATGCTAGAGTGATTTTATAAATATGCTTATTCTAATGGTAATTGCCTTTTTTTTTTTAACCTTACAGTGAGCTTAAGATACTTAGCTGTTGAAAACTTGTAAGAGGGTAAAACAGAATAGTTTTCATTAGATTTGTGATATTAACCCTCTGCTTAAAACCTTCCAATGGGTTTGTATGGCAAATAGCATCAATTTTAAATGTCATTATCTATAAGGCCTTATGTCAGCTATCCCCAGCCTTTTTGGCATCAGGGACTGGCGCTCCTATGAAAATCTAATGCCTGATGGTCTAAGGTGGAGCTGAGGTGGTAATGCTGTGCTGGGGAGCAGATGCAAATACAGATGATGAAGCATCTCTTACTGGCCTGTCACTTACCTCCTGCTGTGTGGCCTGGTTCCTAATAGGCCACAGACAGGTACAGAAGGTACTAGTCTGTAACCCCGGGGTTGGGGACCCCTGCCTTATGTGATGTAGATGCAATTTGTTTTTATGACTTCTCTTAACATTCTCCCCTGTTTCCTTGACCCCAAATAGACTTCTTTTTGATATGCAGGCATGTCTAGGGCCTTTTGCCTTAAGAACTTTGCATATGATGGTCCGTATTTCCTCCGGTCTTTGTGTGTACCTGCTTCCTTTCCATTTGATCTCAGCTCAAGTGTATCTTCTTAGAAAGGCCTACTCTGACCATCATAGAAAGTAGACCCACTCTATTATTTTATTTAATTTTATTTATTATAATTTATATTTACTTTAATGCACTCTGAAGTTACATTAGTCTGCTGATTACATGAGGGCATGGGCTTCACCTGTTAGGTCACAAAGAAAGGAACACTTGGCTGCAAAATAAACAGCTTATATGTGATCCTCTCACCTTCAAGTCCAGTTCTTCAAAAAGTATCAAAAAGTATCGTTGGCTGACTTTCATCAAGGGACCGCACCTGAACCGAATATTAAGGCCAACAGGGTAGAACACATATAAAAAGCTGGGATTACATGCCACTTCTCACAAGGGTAGGGCAAGCTCAGATAGTGACACCCAGAATGTGAACAAGGGTGATAAAAATATATACAGTAATTTTCCTGAAAAAAAGATAAACAGAGACCAGGAAGTGAAGGCAGTAGCTTCTCACTATAAGAAAAAGAAATTGATATGGTCACTTTAAAGGTTGGCAAGGCATTCCTCAATGTGGATGTATCCTAATTTAGTCAACCAGTTCCCTCTGAATGAATATTTTATGTTGTTTGCAAAATGATATTGTGATGAACATTATTATAAGTTTTTTTGGTTATATCAGGATAATTCCTAAAGGTGAAGTAGTTGGATCCTAGTGTACACATTAAACGTTCGATTTAGGAAACTTCTAGTAAATGAAAACAAGATTCCTTATGAAAACTCATTCCCCTTGTTAAGTCCTATCTTATAGAAATATAATATGAGGCACAATAAAATTATAATTTTTCTCATAGCCATATTAAGCAAGTAAAAAGAAGTGAAATTAATTTTAAAAAGGTATTTTAACCCAATATATCAACATATTATCATTTCAACATTTAATCATTGTAAAATGTATTCATGAGATATATTACATTTTTTCATACTAAAGCCTTTGAAATCTGGTCAGCATTTTACACTTACAACACATCTTAATTTGAAGTAATGCTCAGTAGCCCTGCGGAATTAGTAACTGTCTTATTAGTGATAGCACAGCTCTAGAGAATTGTAGTTCTAGTAAGCACATAGAGAGTTTTATATCCCCAAGCGCTCTCAGAAACTAGTTTCTGGATGACTGTTTAAAGTTAGCTCTAAGATGAATCTAGTAACCTAGTACAAATCGTACTAGGTTAACCAAGAGACCTCAGTCTAAGCAATAGGTTGTAAATATGTAATGGAGAGGACTTGGTAACATCTGATATCGGTCATGAAGACAATATACTTACCAGGAGGGGGCTTGATAGAAAAGCTGAGGCCTAGAGTAATGAAAGGTTTACTAGTAGGTATGGTGAGAAAGAGTAAGAATCTGGTCAACTAAAGTTATTGGTTACCATTAGAATGGTAAACTCCACTGTGATCACGGAAAATTTATCAGACATTGAAGATTGATTAAAATATGTATTTAGACTATAAAAATCTTTTTACTTTGATTTCAAAAAAATGTTTAACATATACTGCATTCTGGATCCACTTATTCTATCCACAACACATGAATTAGATACTATCGTTACGTCCATTTTACAGATTAAAAACTGACATACACAGTAATTAGTTTCTTAGCTTGCAATTTGTAGAGCTCGAATTTAAACCTCTGACTTCTAACTCCTATGTCCATGTCCATGAGCTCTGGTCTGCATTATTCTTACTATACTATGCATGCTCATACAACCCTAAAATCTTGAACATAAATATTCTATCACCAAATTTATATTCCTGTTTGAAAATTAATATTTAGGAATTAAACTTACATGTTAATGTCTTACGAAATGGGCAGGTCAGTCTGGAGACCCTGATCAACTCTGGACGTACTCAGTATGCACCACCCACCACCACCAAAAAGAAAATGTTATCTAGAGTTAAAGATCAAATCCTGAATCCTGGGGATTCCGTCAGACACTAGCTGAATAGCCAGCCTCCTCACTTTCTTTATGGCCTTTCCATCTTTCAGACAATTCCATATAGACAGTTTAGGAAAAATATGCCCCGGGATAAATAAGAAAGTGTTCATCCTCTTAATGTAATAGAAAAGCAGCACAAGACCAGAACAATAATCATTTAATTGTTTTTTATTGCTTTGGGAGATGCTGCTGGGCCTCAAAGAAATGCCTAGGGGAATATGTGATAAAAATGTTGGTGTCAGAGTGTGCATTATTTGATTCTCATTCCCAAATCTAGTTGGAGACACAATATTATGACAAAAAAAGTCAATAGCCTGTGAATGCAAAGGTTTTTATGTTTCTTTACTATCAATGACTTTGAGGCTTTTTAAATAGACAGGTTTGACTTTGAGAAACTTGTACCTTTCTCACCGGTCACATAAGTAATATTCAAAAACATGCCTAAGTACTTATTAATTGTCCACTTATAAAATTTTGGAGCTTGCCTTTGTAGCAGAAGTGTTAAATTAAATAATGGGGCCATTAGACTGACATGGTTTGTTGCCTTAATAGCCTCGTAAGCAAACCAAACCTAAACCTGTGAATGCCTCAAGGTTAAGAAGTTGAAACCAAAGGTCAACCCATGACAAACAGCAGCCAGGTTTTTCCAAATAAGGCAACCGCTTGAACTGTAGTTAATCAAATAATGTTCTTGCTTTGCTTCTGTGTGTTCTCTGTAAAAAGTCTTTCCCCTAGCTCCTCTCAGTAGGGTGCCCCTAACCACTTCTGGTTTAGAGCTGCCTGATCTGAATTGATTTTTGCTCAAATAAACTTCTAAAATTTTCGATATGCTTTGGTTTATCTTTTAACATCAGCATAGAAAGGGTCTGTATAGTTATCTCATGAAGCCCTTAAGTAAGGGGCACTTACTTGTGATTCCAGGCTTGGGGTCAATGGAAAGAAATAAACAAGAATTATTTCTACTTATAATCCAGGAAAGAAGCTCTGTTGTGCAGTCTTTATAAACAACCCATACAATGATTATCAAATTCAAAGACAGTTTATGGAAGGTAATTACAAATTTGAGCAAAGAGAGCCAGCATTTAAAAGTTTCAATTGCAGAGAAAATGGTTCTTCCTTTCAAGGGGATTTTTGTTGAAATGCTTGGAATATATTTTCCAAAAGTTAAAACTAGGGTTGAACAGATTTTTACAGCATCTCAGAGGTAGTGCTTGAGCAAAGCAAATTTCAAACTTCCTCAATCTGTTTTCGAGTCCTAACAGCATGGTAGGGAGAGGTGTGGTTAAACTGCCTGAGGTGGGGGTCTGTGTTCTTCTGATTTGTCACTGTAGCCTTAGGGTGGGCACTGACAAGGATTATGCAAATGTTGCTGTATAAAGGAGAGACTTCATCTCATTGCTCAGAACTTTCTTTCATTAATGGCAGTTTGGCTACATAGTTGATGTTAAATGTAAGCTGGTAGACCTCTTGGTGGCTGCCATAGAGGAAGTGTAGGAAAGGTCCTTCATATCATTGTTTAAAATCTTTATTAAATTTATTGGGGTGACATTGGTTAATAAGATTATATAGGTTTTAACTGTACAATTCCATAATATATCATATGTATATTGCGTTGCGTGTTAACCACCCAAGGTCAAATCTTCTTTTGTCATCATATATTTGATCCCCTTTATCATTTTCTACCTCCTCTTCTCTCCTCTTGCTTTCTGGTAACCACCAAACTGTTATCTGTCTATGAGTTTTTGTTTGTCTTTCTTGTTCATTATTATTTATTTATTTTTTTGCTTTTAGTTTTATATCCCACCTATGAGCAAAATCATGAGTTTTTCCATATGACTTATTTTGCTTAGCATCATATTCTCTAGATCCATCCATATTGTGTACATGTACATCTTCATTTTTAATCTTGAGAGAGTATGATTTTAAGACCTTTCAAAGACCTGGAATTTCATGGGCATGGTAGAGCTGAACACTGAGTGCCTTAGTCCCAGAAGTACAGCCCCTCTGATAGAATTTGGTGGTCTATTGATGAAGATAAACATTTATAAGGATTGCTCTCCCCTTCAGATACAGGCTATAACACAGTGTTTGTCTGACACAAGTTTAAAATTAGAGTCTCCAAACACTTTTAAAAAATAATTTTTCATTAATATGAGACTCAGAAATGACCTCATCGAAGTGCTGGAGGACTTCTCTCAAGGCCCAGAAGCCTCATGGGAACCTTTTGAGTCTGGAGGAGACCTGAGCTTAGTTGCCTCCTTTTTGTGGCTCCTCTGAGACCCTCTGCCTCACTGCACACATGGAGGTAATGACACTTGCCACCTTGCATTCGTTAGTATAATAGCTTTAATGATTTGATTTGCAACTATAAAAAGTACTATGTAAATGCAAATAATCACCAGGACTGATAATTAACAGTCTTTACCTGCAAACCACTCACATCTAATGTCCTTACATTAGAAAATGAGAAAAGTAGAAGTATTATTTAAGAACACTGTCCCCTCTTTGTGCTAAATATGGTGACAGTCACTTGTAAAAGCTGTGCCTTTTCTGGTTTCATAGCCCGAGTATTTTGCTGAAGGAGATTCTGATATAATTCATCTTTCAGAAATGTTAAATGCTAGGATGGCAAGATGCTGCATTAAATACGAGGGAAGGGAGTGGGGCATGGAGTCTTTCCAGGTGGGAGAAAATGCAAAATCCCCAAACCCTAAGTGCATTTAATAGAGGGAGATTTATCATAGTTTGTACACTGCCAGCAGTGCACACAAATAGCTTTACAGGATGAGAAAAGTGCCAAAAGCAGGACCTGAACATCTCAGACTAAACTTGTAGCTCAGCCTCATACATATTGTTTCTCTACCTGCTGATGTCACTTCCCACATACTGACAGCATTTGTTATCTCCATGAAACCAACAATCTGATTAACTAGCAAAAGCTTCAAGTCTCTTGATTTAAATCTGGAAGGAAGAGGGAATTTTTGTTACTAGAAATGTACTTCATTTGTCTGTTAAGATCAACTGCTCATTCTGCTGATATTAAAAAAAAAAAAAGAGGCTAAAATGAAAGGATAAAGGTGTTCAGGCTTTCATTCCTTTATCATGTTGTCTCCATTTTTTTAAAGGATAAATTTTGTGAGGTTTTTATTTTACTATGTGAGCTGGAGTCTTTTGTTTTTCCTATTAACTAACATATTTAATAACTGATACTGATGAATATGTGACAAAACCATCTTCTCAGCATAGTACCCAAACAGAGCATTCATTTTGAGTAAGGAATCTTTGCCATTAGCTGAGGCCCCTCATATTCCTCATTTTGTTGTGCACTATTATTCTTACATTCTTTGGAGATTTCTCATTGATTTCTGGTAGTGTCACAACTTGATCTGATCATAAAAGTTTGCCTTCTCTTTTGTAGCCCATTCTAGTTTTCCAGTTTGGCTTTTTCATGTTTCTTGATCCAAGATCAGGTTTTTCATCTGTTTATAGATAATTTACTTCTCCTGGTTATTTGGGATTTTCAAGCTCAAAATTGAAATGAGAATTTCAGAAAAGAAAAGAGACTCAAGTACTTACGGGCCTAAGACATTTAAAGTTCATCCCAAGGAGTTAATTTTCCAATTCAAGGTGAGAAAGTTTATAAAGTAAGAGAGGCTGGTAAATTCACAAATTGACTTCTTTAAGTCTCATGTAATTTGCTTTTTAAAAAGAAGCAGAACATTAGTAATTTGGGTTCAAAGTAGAGTGCACACAGCAAGAGAATTACTCCTGAATTTTTCAAAAATATATTTTTCCATTAAAATAGGGATGTTGGTAGAAAAATAGGAGAAATTGACCATGTATCCAGCTAACGGTAAATCTTAACATATAAAGCATATTTTAAAGCAGTCCAACCCAGTACAGCATCAGAGTCATTTGAATCCTCAGCAAATTTTCACAAGTTGAAAATTGTTTTTGTTTTGTCTTTTTTTTTTTTTCCATTCTTTTTCATCCTGGTGCTGTTCTGCTTCACATGTTTTCATTGTTCAAACCTCAGCTCACCACTTACCCTCTTCCCCCCCCGCCCCTTCCCCATATACCAATCAAAATTCCTTTCTCTGTAAGGTGATTTCAGCTGAGCGTTAGGAGAAAATAACTTGACTAAACTCCCCTTTACTGACTCTGTGAAAAATGTACATAGGAGACAATAAAACTGTAAAGCAATGACATTCTAGAATTAGTGGGGTGGCTACTTACAGGTTGTGCCTACTCTGAGCAACAGAATCTTGACTTCAATGGTTAGAAAGAGTCTCCCCAATAAAAGAATGTATGTATAACAGAAATGGCAAATTCATCTTATTAGGCTAATTTGAGCTGAGAGTGACTCCCTGAAGCTCTGTGTTAGGGTTTGTAAAATAAAGTTAAGGTGCGTAGGAAAGAGCAGGGCAATCAATTAGAGCTGTCATCTGTAGATTAGGAATGTGGGAATGGTGGTCCCAAGGCTAAACTTTTACCCTTCCTACTATACTGAACTACACTAAGAGAACTTTACCTTTAAAAAAGTTGAAACTATTACATGAAATAATGCTTAGGAGTATTTAGTGTGATGGTTCTCAACTCTAGCTGTTCATTGGAGTTACCATTTTGTATTGAGATTTTGATTTGGTATGTCAGAAGTGATTAAAATGATAAAAAGTGATAAAAAGACAGCAAACACAATAATAACAACTGACTAGATGTAAATGATTTTCCACTGGGAATGAGACCCATTAGCCTTACTTACAAGTAGGCCATTAAGCTATTGTTGTTATTATCATTATCATGGAAAAGCATTTCCCAAATGGTATACTCTTAATACCAATGCGTTCAATGACCTATGAGAATAAAAATTGTGATCACATATGTATGGGAAATGCTGTATGATCTGTCCCCTTCTTCACAGCTAAATGGCACACTTACCATTGAAGAAGTTGAGAAGTCCTTTAGTAAGGAAATTTATTTCCCAACTTTTTTGTGAATCCAGAACTCTATCCCTGAACGTCCACTGATATTCTTTGAAAGCAGATTTTGGAAGAATACATTCTGAGTATAGTTCTTAAAGGATTAACTTAAGCAGGAGTATGTAAATCAAAATACACACCCTATGTAATTGTGTTCTGTATAATCTCTTATTTTGCAACATTAAGTACCTATTCCTCCTACCAGACCAATCACAGCAAAATGCAACATCATGCTGTCATTTCTGCCATAAATACAACAGAAAACCTCTTTTTTGACTGAACCCAATCAGCATCCCCATTTTTTGTCCTTCTGTACAGCATATCTTCTCAAAAGAGTTGCCTATATGTGCTGTATTATGGACTAAATTATGCCCCTCCCAAATTTGCATGTTGTCCTAACCCCAGAATCTCAGAATATGATTGTATTTGAAAACAGCCTTTAAAGAAGTGATTAAGTTAAAATGAGGTCCTTTGGGTGGACCCTAATTCAGTCTGACTAGTGTCCTTACAAGAAGAGGTATTTAGATATATAAAGAGACACCAGGGATGCACACACAGAGAAAAGACCATGTGAGGACAGTCAAAAGACGGCCATATGAAAGCCAGAGAGAGAAAGCTCAGAAGAAATCAAACCTGCTGATACCTTGATCTTGGGCTTCCAGACTCCAAAATTCTGCGAAAATACATTTCTGTTGTTTAAGCCACTCAGTCTGTGATATTTTATCATGGCAGTCCTGGGAAACATGCTGCTTCCAATTTGTCTACGCCTTTTTTTTTTTTTTTTTTTTTTTTGAGCCTGCTCCTTTTAGGTTTTGCCCTCACCATTTTTCCAAAGGCACATATCAGGACACCACAGCATTGGACACAATTGATTACCCCACCTGCTTGGAATTCTTTTTTCCACTTCGCTTCTAGGATATCAGACTCTCCTACTTCATTGAGCACATTCCCTCATTCTTCATTCTGATTTTCTCTCATCTCCTTGATCTCTTGCATCCTGGGGCTCCCTATCCCCCTTTCCCTCTGCTTTTGCTCATAGCACTATCACTTATCTTAAAATATCTATTATTGTTATCTGATTGCTTCCACAGGGATGTGAGAGGTTTTTGCCTCTTACTACTTATATATCAGCATCTACAGCAGTGTCTAATAAATACTAAGTAAGTTCAATGAATGCTTTTTTGAGTGAATAAATAGGATAAAACCAATCCTTTGTACTTAGGAAAATGGTCTCTTGTTCGGTCTAGAGTCTTCCTTATTATGTCATTTTCTAGTAAACTCTTCTTGTGTCTCACTCTGTTTGGATGCAGTAGAGATCCATTCCAGCAGTACTTTAGTAAATTCTAGTATAGTCTAGTGGTCAAAGGCATAGGCTCCAGATCTGGACTCTGTGCCTTCACTGGTTGTCATAGCAGGGGCACATTCTTTAACCTTTCTGTGCCTGTTGCCTCCAATTGAATGAAAGCTAATGATTATTTTACCCTAGAAGGTTACTGAGACTAAGGAAGAGAATGCATGTAAGGTACTTAACATAGTGCCTGGTACCTTGTAAACACTCAGTGTTATCTTCCATCATTATAGTCAGAATTTCTGTAGCAGAGCTATGCAAATTCCTTGAATGCAGAGACCTTGGCTTCTAATATCTTTACCAGTGCTAGTGCTGTAATCTGCATAACAAAGTTACTTTGAAGCGCTCCCATTAGTAGATGGAACACTAACCAACTACACAGATGTTATAAGCTACATCAGAGTCCCAAGGATTAACTGAACTTTCTGAGTAGAAGAGTACTAGCACTCATTTTTTTTCTCTATTCAAGTGTCAGAATGTCCAAAGTATCTTTTATAATTCTGTGGAAAAGACTAAAGAGAATCTGAGATCTTCAAATTTAAGAGTTATGAGTCAGTAAAATGCTTTTTCTTTGATATGGAAATACATCATAAAATAGTTAAATAACCAGGGCATATAACATAGGAATTGTGATAGTGTCTGTATCTCTATTCAATTGAGGATGGGGGTAGTGTAGGTAGGAAGGGAGCGCTTTTAAGCTCACATTCTGTAAAGGACTTTAAAAAATCTTTTATTTGGTGTGCTCCCCCTTGTTTGCAGCAGAAAGCAAAGGAATTAGTTTACAAGGCTATGGGCCAGAAAACATGGAGTATCCCAGGGAACAGGCTTCGGCATTAAACACACAGACAAGTGAACCCAAACACAGGATGTTAACACATGCAGGAAGCCTATATTTGGCAGATGGCTTTGGAGGGAACAAATCTTCTCAGCAATACTGATAATGAATATGCTGTTGAAAAGTCACATTAAGTGTTAGAATAAGGAAAGGCCAGGCATTTTGTAAATTTTAAGAAGGGAATTATAGGTAAACAGAAAAACAAGTGTAAACAGGGTCCAACTAGAATAAGTGGTTTAGTATGGTCAGAAAAGAGTGTGGGGCTGAGGTTTTCAAAGCATTTTTATTACAAGGTCACTTTTAGATTGTTGCAGTTACAGGTTTTCCTCAACCCTGTAAATTCAAAGTAAACTGCAGTTTTCCTTTGCTGGGTAGTACATGAAAGGCTTTGGTCACTACAATGTAAAACTGTAACCAGGAAATGGATCAAAGTTAACAGGAGAGGTTGAAACTCAGCCTTGCTGTAATACCCAAAAGACGGCTTCGGATTCAGGCAGACTAGGATCCAATTCAAATCCTGTGACTTGCTAACTTGTGAAGTCATGTTATTTCATGTCTTTTAGCCTAAATTCTATTTTATGTAACATGGAGATAATATTGTCTTTCTCACAAGGTAGTTGTGAGAATTAATGGAATTTTGTGTAGAAAGCATTTAGTACAGTTCCTTCCTTTTAGTTATGTTTGGGAAGGGAAATCGATGGCATTGCTGTTGACAACAGCAATGACTGAAAATGGCTTAGGAGGGTTATTAGGAAAGAAGCTGTTAGTATCAGAAAATAGACATAACAAGCCCATATTCACATAGATAATCAGTACCTAGAGTATAGTGCGTAAAAAGGAGAAAATCATAGCTTTGCAAGAGAGAATGTGCTGGGATATGGGACCTTCTTACATAACTGGGACTTAGAGGAGTAAGAAAATGTAATCGACTTTCACCCTCTGTCCTGTGGACCTAGTTCATTTGAGCATTCTTCGCTTTTGCCATCTGGCCAGCTTGTGTCAGAAGATCAATGATAAACTCAGTAACTTCTGGAATCTCAGAAAAAGATGGGGAGGGGTAAGCCAAATAACTGAGAAATAATCTAATTGGTTTGTCAATGGTAGAAAAAAATATGCATACTCAAACATAGAAACATCCTTTGGACTATAAAAGAAGGTATGCCTTTGCAGTGGTCTTCCACAGTTCAGTGGGTCTAGCCAGATCTTATACTAGAAAAGATGCGCAAATGGTGGCCCAGGAATGTGCCACCTGCTCTTTGTTCTAAATTTTCCCATGCTGCCCTTTGAGACGCATTTCCCACGTAAATGTTATGTAAGGCCCTCTTTTATTTCTGAATTGTTTCTCAAGACCATTTTTAAAATGGTGAAGATTTTTATCTATGCTACCGCCATCCACATCGATAAAACATTTTCCTGCTGATCCTCTCAAGTGCTCAAGCAAGGCTTCTTGCTATTCCGTAATATGCCCTGACTCCCGTGATGATTACATTTTACGTTGGCTCATGACATAAACTTTCAAAACTGCCCGCTGAGTTGTCATTGTAGTACAGCTCATCCTTGATTGATGTCTAGTATCCAAGGTGTCTTTCTTCTCTTGGCTTCCCACTGGTTATCAGATTATAGATAAGAAAAAAAGAGTGTAACAATCAGAGCAGCATAAGGGTCCCTAATGATATTAGAGGTTACCTTCTCTTTAAGAGAGCATTCGTTATTTTAAAATGATTGGATTTCCCAAATATGTCATGCTGGGCAAGTCAACTCAGCTATAGACTGGGACTTTGGAAAGCTTTCTTCCTGATCCCAGAGTTCATCTCATTTTTGGCTGCAAGAAATCTACGCCCTGAGAAATTAGATGTCTGGAACGATCTTTAATCTCAGAGGATGGGTTTTTTTGTTGTTGAAGTGCTGCTCAACTGTGAGGAAAAACACAATTTCCTTGCTTTTAAAAAATTTTTATTTAAAGGAAAGTGCTTAATGCTGGCCTACAACTTTGCAGAAAAGATATAATACTTTCCATATGCTCTGAGAAAACTTTTATTTTTTTTTCCAAAATGAAAGAAAATTGACACACTGAGATGATCTTTGAAAAGCATAGAGGATATTTAGAGTTGGCTTGCAGTCTGTAGACACTCAGCCTCTCAAAAGATTCAAAAATAAGCCTGGTTAATTAACAAAATTTCCTGTTTTGAAAACTTCTCTGAATCTGTTATTATGTAAAACAAATAAAAAAAAGTTTTTTCTTCTAAAGATGTCTGATGTCTTCTAATATCCACTGTGCTTCAGTACCAGTCAGAATTGTAACTTCCTTACGTGTAGACCGTTCTCCTTACATAAATGGGAATTCTGCCTCCTTCTCTTCCCCATGGTGCAAGACCAGGTGACTGTGACTGGGTAAACTACTTTTTGTTTAAAATATATTTATGACTCGCAGCTGTCAGGTTTTAATCTTCAGGGAAAACACAGACAGATCTTATGTACTTGTGTCATATAATAGCTACTTGGTGAAGGAAGCTGGCATGCCTAATACAGGGAATACTTCTAATACCTCTAACAGGGAAACTGAGACAAATCACAGCAAATTGAACTGAAATAGCTGGAGGCCGAGGTCACCACAGAGAAAATGTACAATGTGTAATTCAAATGGCCAAAGCAGATTATTTAAAACAAAAATCATTAGGCTGAAAAGTATTCTACTCAGCATAAAATTTGAATGATCCTTCCATCCCCTCAAATGGTCTCATCACATCCTACTCAGCCCAGGTCCACCAGGCTTAGGGACTCCAGTCACAGTCTGTAGCTAATCCATTTCTCCTAGCAGGTAAGATTATTCACGGAGAAGTTGCTGATGACAATAGAAAGCACTTCCGCTTTCTTGCAAGCAGACCCCGAAGGCTCTGACTTTTTCAGATAACTCAGGGTGATGTACCTGTCTGATTAGTCACAGTGGGAGAAGTGTCCAGCTGATCCCTCTGATCAATCTCACCGACAGTGTGATTGTAACCAAAAATTTCCCAGAGCTAATGGGCAAATGGGCTCTGACAGGTAGCTTTGGATAAGAGAGTAGGGAGCCAGCACGTGGCTATTTCAGAATAGCAACTCTAGCTGAGGAGAGAGAAGGGTAAGACATGGATAAAGTGAGTTCAGAGAAACCATTTCCAGTAAGAAGAGACTTCCCTTGGGTCTCCTGGTTCCCCTAGGATCAAATTCTTGTGCTGAACTATACATTGTGTTAATGTTTCTGCCCTATGTCACTCATGTAAATGACTGCCATTTGCTCAATGTCTGTGTACCAGACACTACATACCTTAACTTAAAGTTTATTCTGTCAGATATTAGCATTATATTATTCTTGTTTTACAGATGAAGAAAGTGAGGCTCTGAGAGAGTAAGTAACTTGCCACAATTCACACAGGTAGTACTTAGTATTAGGATTCAAACCCATGTATATTCAGTTTCTGTGTTTTAAGTATAATACACAATGCCTCATTTCCTTTCTGCTCTTTGTGGTCTCGTTTCTACCCTGAAAAGTCTATTTTATTGTGAAGTTACTATCCGAGGGCAGGATTCTGCCTGGAGTATCCTCATCCTCACTTGAAGAGTTGCCTGGAGTGATAGGTCATCAGAACAAGGACAACCACCGAGGCTGCTATTAACTGCTTGACCACAAGGTTCCATTGCAAAGCAGGCGATGCTAGGTGGACCTCTGCAGAAACAAGGTTAATAAAAAGTAACATTTGGCAAGCAAATAGCATCCACTGTGTGATACTCACTGAGTCCAAATTATTCCCATGCACTTCAGGTCTAATGAAAAATAGAGGCATAGAGATTTACCTTTTTTTATTTTTATTTTTTCCTATTTAAGTGGATCTGTACCAGGTTCAGGCACATGCTTTCTCTTATGGCACAGTATTATATACCATAATAGAGTTTAAATTAACAATTTAATAAAGATATGTATTCCCAGCCTCATAAGTCTTAGACCAAGACATTGATGTCATGTATTCCTATTAAGCTATTCCTAACAAGAAACAGAATTTTTCCAATTTCAGGTCCTCAAATTAACAATGAAAGGAGCTTAACAAGAGGACCAAGAGAGAAGAGTTGAAGGTGTTACTCTAGCTGAGATGAGGTGGCATTTGTGAAGTCTGTCTCCAGCCACGAGTCCTTAGCTTAAATATAGTCCCTTCTCCTTCAGTACTACCACTTTGAGGCTGCTAAGCGACAGATCCTATTCCTAGGAAAGCAAGACTGCAAGCCTGTTGAATTAAAAGAAAAAATTTAGTTGCTTATACTGGATTAGCACCATCCTTTTCGGTTTGCTCAGAGCAAGACATTGATAGAGAGATAGATTTAAAGAAGCTTAGGATATGATGCCTAACTTAAGAAGCACAGACAGGGGAGAGAGTGGGACAGAACAGGGTATATGTGAGATGGGTACAGTATTTAACATGATGCTTATACTTGTAAAAAGTTGAGTGCCAGAGTTGTGGGATGGCAGTTCAGAAGGGGAAAGCTTGTATATTCCAACCATGATAATAGCTCATAGTTACAAGTACATCTTTGAGAGACCCTATGAATGCTTTTTTCTTTTTTATTTTTTCTCATTGCCCCAGAGTCAAGCTGTCAGGCTTTGACACTACCTTCACCACCTAGAAGTTGTGTGATGATGTCCAAAATCACTCTCTTTCTGTGCCTCTATCTCCTTTCCCATAAGCAGCAGCAACAACACTCTATTATGATTAATAAACACCTCATCTCACTAAAAGTGAAAGTAAATGAAATCAGTCATATAAAGCACTCAATGCAGAGCTTGGCACCTGAAAGTGTAAGTAATAATACTATTACTACAGAAATTGTTGATTGCCTACTTAATATCCATTCTCACTATCCTTGCTGACAAAACCCCATGAATGAACAATAGCATAGATAAGTGCTCACTTCCCAGCCTTTTGAACCAGACGTAGTCACACAGTGCACCTCTGTCAAATTGTTTAGGTGGAAGTCTCCTCAAAGTTTCTAGGGAAGGTTGCACTTCTCTGTTCAAAGGGAACACATCTGCATTTTTTTTCTTTCTTAAATATGGATCTAATGTCAAGAATCAAAGCCACCATTTGTGATGGAAGCAACAAGCAAAGGAAAATTTCAAGAGAATTGCAGAAATGCCAGCCCAAACACCATCGTCTACTAAACACTAGCAGTCACCTATATCCAGGTTTCTTTTTATGTGAGGAAAATACTCCTATTTTTGATTTTTATTGTTTTTATATTGACTCTGCAAGACAGTCTTCTGTTATTCTATAGAATGTTATTCTATAACATTCTTTATAGAGTTATCTATTATTATTTTATATTTTTATTTAAAGCTAGACATCATTTAATCATTTAATCTTTGTAAAAATTCAGGAAGGGTCTATGTCCATGCCCTCTGAACAAGCCTAATCCTGACTGATCTTGGAAGCTAAGCAGGGTCGGCCTGGTTAGTATTTGAATGGGAGACCACCTAGGAACACCAGGTGCTATAGACATAAAAAAATAATAATAAAAAAGGGATTGTAAGCTGACAATGTCCTTGCAATCTGTGAGGTCAACCAAGGGTTGCCTCACTTAAAAAAATTTTTTTCAGGAAGGTAGGTATTGTTATTCTCAGTTTTTTTTTCCAGTTGAGACTTAAATAGAGGCTTAATAACAAAAATAACATTTTAATATTAAAAATATAATATAAATAAATTATAAAAAATAATGTTATTTCATTAATGTAATAATAGCTGCCAGTTTTTGAGTGCTTATTATGTGCCACTTGCATTGTATGTGTTTAATCCTCACAACTTTAGGAGGGACTGTTATCATATCCATTTTATAGATGAGGAAGTTGAGGCACAGAAAGGTTAAGTAACTTGTTCAGTCACAGAATTGAGATTCAGATATTTCTGACCATTGAGCTTATGTGCCTAATTATCTAACTAATTCTATCTACTTTTCTGCAGTTCCAAAATGCTTTCTTTTTCCTCCAGATTTTTTACATGCTTGTCTTGTGGCTGAAGGTTTTCTACTATCTTTTCTTGGCCAGATCTCATTTATGTTTGATACTTCAGCTTAAATATACCTTCTTGGAAGCCTTCTCTGACACTCCCTCCCCTCTGTGTGATTGCATCTTCTCTTGTGTTTACTCCTATCATAGCACTTAGCCCACTCTTTTGCATGCTCTAGCTATCTTACTGACCCATCAGAATGTTGTCTTCCTGAATGCTGGTTCTATTCCTTGTGCCCCATCACCCTCCTAGCATTTGACTCATAATAGACATTTAATTAAAGGTGTCAGAATTGACCGACCCTTTGTTTTAGTTGGATGCTTGAGGGAACTGATGATGCCTGGGAGACTGGTACAAAAGCAGGTTTGGGGAAGTGGGAATGGTGGGCTCAATTCCTGGGTACCCAAGGACTTGCACAGGTCAGTTCATGTAGTGCCAGAGACATCATGATCACTGTTTTAGTATTTACTGCAATCGCCTAGGAGGGCCTCTTAGTCCATGGTCAAAATAAAAGAGAAAAAAAAATGTTCAGAAAAGGTGGCAGTATGTGTCTCTGGAAGGCAAGCTAGACATGTGGTGGGAGTTAAAGAAATGCAGAATTACAAAAAAGAATCCCTCCCACGGATGTCTAAAAATGATGTTCCTAGCAGCTTTAGGTATCACAGTTGTGCAGGCAGAAAAGTATTTGATTAACTCACTGGCATTATCTCCAAGGTGTGGGTGTCTTGGAAATCTGCATGCCCATATTCCTTTCAGATAAGCTATTGGGCATTGTTCTACATATACTACATCACTGCTCTTTAGCCCCGTGTATATGGCTGAAGTCATACACTTTAAACATTGTCCCTCCCAAGGTTAAAATAGCTGTGCTATCATCATTTTGTGCCTGGCATTTAGGAATAAGATTTAAAGTTGACTTGAAATAGAATTTCTGAATGTTCCAGAATAGGCAACATGCTCCACCCTACCTTATTCATTCTCTATGCACTTCTTTCTCCTGAAGGTTTTCAGATGGATCTCTCTCATCTGCATTTTTCCTTCTGTATTTAGGTATATGGTGAATCAGGCTTGGTGCATTAGGTGGCAGAGTTAGTCATAGTGCAATATTGAAGTCTGCAGGGGCCACACATAGGAGGATCTCCAGAAATAAAGTGATGCGAATGTAGTTTGCACAGTATCCTCACCACTCTGCCACCTTTCCACCACTGGGTGAGAAATACTCCTTAATTGAGTGATTCCCATGGTTAGAGAAGAGAACTTTCCACCCAAGTTTAGGAAGAAGAAGCCCAGGCAAAAAGAAGCCCAAGTTACCAAATGTGACTAGGTATCCTTGAGACCTTACCTGAGTCCACTGAGGTATTAGTGATTCAGTTTCTGTATCTGATTTAGTAGTATTAATTGATACTTTTAGATCACAGGAATAGCTAGTAGGTTTATTTATTTGTCACATTTGAATCAGCCTGGTAGTGAATTCCAGGAGCAATTTATTGATGACTATGAAACTGAGTATTGGTTAGTAGAAAATTATACTCTAATCCAGGAGTCAATAATTTTTTTTTTTTCCGTGTGGGCCAAGAAGTAAATATTTTAGCCTTTGTAGGCCATATGATCTCTGTTGCTGGGATTCATCTCTGCTGTTGCAGCCCCAAAGCAGCCAAGACAATACAAACACAAAAGGGTGTTCTGATAAAATTTATTTACATAAACAGGTGTCAAGATCTGGTCCACTGCAGGGCTGTAGTTTGCAATTAGCAGTGTCTTCAGTGGACAGAGGTGACATGATGTCATACATATCCCATCCCTGATATAGAGAGTTACACTATCCAAACCTTTTCAGTTTTATAGTCTCATTGGTTCCTCCCAACAAACACATGGTACCTGAGCTGCAGGTATTTTTAGGATAATGGTGCATTCTGGTTAAGAGCAAACTTTGGAGAAAGAGCAGTGTTGGAATTCAGTTCTATATTTATAAGATGAATGAATGGGCAGACTGTTACTTTCTTAGTGCTTCAGTCACCTAATCCGGTAATAGAATTTAATAATAATATCTACCTCACGTATAAAGGACCCTTCCATAGATGCTCATGATAAATTCAATTAATATTATCATCTTCACTATCTACGAACTGGGGCTAACTTCATGGCATTTATGACTATTAAATGTGGTAGCCTATATAAAGCTTATCACACAAGCTTAGTACATAGAAATGCTTAATAAATGTTAACTAGTGCTCATATTCCCATTTTACCAATAAAGGAGGTTTAAAATAATCAAATAGTTCTGCCAAAGCTTTATAGTGAATAATCAGAGAAATGGGACTTAAACCTAGTCCTTAACACACCAGAGATCATGCTATGCCCACTAAAAATGAGCAAATTTGTGTTAAGACTCCTTGAAAGGGTACAAAGTAAAACTCAAATGGAAAATTTTTTTATTAGAAGTGATAGGATGTAGTCAAATCCTAACTTTTCTTTAGTTTTATTGATTGATTAACTTTTAGTCATATGTTTTCTTGTAAAATTCCTTAATTTGAGATATATTTTCTTTATATGCCAGTCAAGAAGCAACTTGTTTCTAGGGCTGGAACACAGGCTTAAGAACTGTGAGGTGGGCAAAGATTTTATATTGCCTTGTCATCTAGAAATATTTCACTCTTTATGAAATAAACCCCACTGCTCTAAATGCTCATGTTTTATTCCATGTTGGTACCATAATCTTGACCTCATATGAGTAAAGAAAATGGTGGGTTTATAACCCAAAGTAAGGGGAGGCTAGAGACCTCTGACTTGTGTGCTTGTGTGACTCAAAAAGATGATCTGGGCCAGTTAGATTACTTTTCACATCCCTTCTCTCTCTGCTGTGGAGAGTGACAGAGCAGTGAAGGACTTTGGCAAGGAGATGGCCCTTGTAATGTCATTAAGAGTGAGTAAAAATTCAGAAAGAGCAGAAAGGGAAAGTTATTACAGGTAGAAAGCACAGGCTAAGCAAAGAGGGATTGACTGGAAAGGGGAGAGAAATCCTAAAGAGAACTGCCAGGAAGCTTTTGAGACTGTTGCTTGGTAACCACCTAGCACAGTTGGGTGGCTGTTAGCTGAATCATTCAAATAACTCTTGGCTGCCCAATCCCATTTTCCACCCCCATAAGGGTGAACACTTGGAGAGGATTCTAATTCTAAAGCAGCTGCTGATACCGACATCAGTGATGGGAAGTAAGTTATCTCAGGAACATCTCTTCTTAACTCATGGGTTAAGTTCTTGCCTCCTCTCTTAGGGACACCCACAGGGTCCTGTAACATTAGTCAAGCTGGCCCTGGGATTAAATGAACTGTGATTGACTTGAATGAAACTCATCTTTGTAAATATTGTTTTCATGAATAATACCTAACTCTAGAAGAAGTCAAACTTAGAAGGGAGATGAGGAAGTAAAACTCAGGGGAAGGTGGAAATGAGCATCTTCGTTTATTAAAAAAGAAATGTAAACATTTTCAAAAGATGGCACTTTTAGCCCTGGCAGGCAATGGAGAAAGAGATTTGTCAAGATCACATGTGTTTTCTCGATGATACTTCTCCCTCAGTGAATACATTGATAAAATACCAAGAGCTGTTTTGGAGATAACAGGCACACAGGAACTTATAGTAGATGTTGTATATTGCAGTAGTGACTGTGTCAGTTTGCTTCTACCCAAACAATCACCTACTCACCTATGGAGAGGGTGGAGATTCTGGTCATGACTCACAAGTAGGGGAGACCAGCATGGGCATCTCAGGCTTGAGTGGGTCTTATGTACCTTTACAAGCCTGGGGAATTGTGGGAGATAACTCCCTCCATCTGCCTCCATTTGCTTTTTATTTCTTTTTTACTCTCCACCCCCACAAACACATGCACACATTAAAGAGAAGACACTGTTTCTGGCTTGCTAGCAAAGACAGAAATCATAACCAGACACAAAAAAACTAGGAGAGTATACTGCTGAGAGTGGACCACGTTTTTGAATAACTAAGTTGAGGACCCTTCAGAAGGAAAGAGATTTGTAGAGGTCCTTTGTTTCTTCCCATTTGATCAACTTGTTTTGCTTCAGTGGTTAAAATTCTTGTGAACTTCTGTAATTAGCAATTTCTGTGACAGTTTCTGAAAAAACAATGGCGTGGCTCCATCAAACAGAATTCCCTCTCTGTAATACATTTGAATGTTTAATGTATATTTCTTTAATTTCCTGAAAGAGTGGCATTACCCAGCCAATGCCTGGGGGTCTGGTCATGTACTATTCTTTTTGATTCATATATTGGGAAAGAAATGAGTCACGCTTGATTAAGGGGTTTGCAGACTGCAACTTCTGGTGTCTTGATCCATGAGCCTTGATTAAGGAGTTTGCAGACTGCAACTTCTGGTGTCTTGATCCATGAGCCGTTGGGTCCACAGCCAACTCTGCAAAGAAGTGGGGTATGTGTGCATGTGCAGCAAGGCTCTGGTTCAACACAAAATGTCAAACTTTTATGTTTGTGTGATCCTTATTGCTTCTGTGGAAGAGACTGTTTGCCAAATCAGAGTGCCAGACACAAATGACGATAATAACAATAATGGCTATTTATTATTTGTTTTGCGCTTGGAAGTATGCTAGGTGCATCTTCTCATTTAATCCTCTCAATATTCCATGAGTAGATATTTATAACCTCTACTATAATAATCCCAGGGAGGCTAAATGAATACATTCAACTTTAGGTCTGCTTACCTCTGAAATTTGTACTGCTTTATAGCCTTTTGGATCCAATTTTGGAATTACACTGTGAAACCCACCCTCTTTTTAAAACATACCCATAAAATGTAAGGCAGTGATTTAGAATATTTTATTCATAATGTATGACAAAGCCAGAAATTTAAAATGCTTCAATATCTGTACTACTCAATTTAGCACATCATTTTATGTTCTCACAAATTGTTCCGTTTCCTTTATGGAGACCAATCCTTGAAGGCAAATTGTTTTTTACTGTTTTTGGGTTTTGTTTGTTTTGTTTTGTTTTGTTTTGTTTTGTTTTGTTTTGTTTTTGTATTCTCTTCTGGGCTTACTACAAGATAAGAAATCCAATTACAGCAAAGACAAGGGAGCAGACAGGACATCAACCTGTGTTGCCCAGTGCAAAGTGAGATATTTTTACATGGTTCCTATGGAGTTTATGCAGAAATTTGACTCTAAAATCCGTACACATGTTGATTATTTGTTAGCCATTTCCGCAGCATCAAGTTGCCTTTATAACATAACCCCTTATTTCTCAGCCATGTGGAATTTGGATGGGATATTTTCATCATAACTTCAGAATGGGCCTTGGTTAAATTAAATTAATCAGGAATTCCATTCCCTCTGCTATAGCAGTAATTCAGGGATGTTACATGATCCAAGCAAACAATCAAGACATAATTTATGGGCTTTGGTTTCAGCTATAAGAAAAGTAAAATTCTTCTTGCCATAGCTTCAACAACCTTTTGAAAATCAAGAAGGAAAGATCTTCATATGAATCCACACAACACTGAAAATGCAGAGTTATGAAATGGTGGGAAAGGCCTGTGTCTCAGGAACATTGTTTAAGTCCTGAGTTATCTCTAATACAGGACTGGAAAACAATGTATTTTTTTATTGCTTAAGGATTATGAGTTGATTTTTCTCTTCCTAACATCATGAGTTCTACCTGATTCTCCAGGAAAGGTAAAACAGAACAAAACAACAAAACAAAAACTTCACATTATAGATAGTCAAAAAAATAAAAATAAAAATCTCATAGTAAGACCAATAGAACTAGGTTTTTTTTTTTCTTTTTTTTCTTTTCTTTATCATGGAAGCAGATTGTTATTTCTTAATTTGGACAAGTAATGAGATAGCTGACTTTCATTCATTTAAGAGCTATGTTAGAAAAAGAATACATACCTCTTTCAACTTTAGAATAACAGCCTGTATAAAGCAAGTGGAAAGTGAGTTTATCCAAGGAAATAGCAGATTCTTGTGTTTGCCCTAGGAAAGTTGTTTATTGAGTAGATATCAGGAAATATCACTATCTTAGTTTGGGCTGCTGGAACAAGAATACCGTAGTTTAGGTGGCTCAAACAAAATACATTTATTTCTCACAATTCTAGACATGGAGTAATCTGAGATCAGGCTGCCAGCACATGGTCAGTTCTGCCAGCACATGGAACATCTTCCAGGTTGTCTCACATGGCAGAGAGGGAGCTCAGGTATCATTATAAGGGTTCTAATCATACTATGTGGGCTCCATCCCTATGACCTCATCCAAACCTAATTACCTCCCAAAGATCTCACATCTAAATGCAACCACATTGGTGATAAAGGCTTAAATATATGAATTTGGAGGGGAACACAGATATTCTGTCCATAGAAAATACTGACATTATTTAAATTTTTTTCTATCTCTTTCTCTCTCCCTTTCCTTCTCTCTTTGACTCTACTAAGTACATATATTTGAAATTACATAAAAAGATAAATATATCTAGACTATTACTCCATAGAATTATCTAACTTTTTCTTCACAGTATCACTTTAAGGAACAAGTCATTATTTCAGTATTCTGAATATAAGGGCATTGAGACTCAAGAAAATTTAGGGCTTTCTTTCAGCATTATAAAGATAGTAATTAAAGCCAGGATTTATAACCAAGAATGTCAGACACAAGCTACATGACACAGGAGATCAATAAATTCTTTGTTGATTGATTGAATTTCTTATTGAACTTCAACTTAATGAAAGTTATAAATTTGGTAGAAAATTGCTACCACTTAGGGAATCAATAAGCCTGTTTAATAAAGTGGTATTTAGAAGTCTTGGCCTATCCCTTTGAGTTTTTCCCACTATACTTTAATTTTAGAATCTTTACAATCTCTAAATTTTAGGCTGCCAGGAGATCATGTAGTGTCATGTCCCTCAAGTAGATCTTTATGGCTAAAGCATCATAATTCCTTAGGAAACCAGGAAGACATACATGCAATATAAGCTAATAGTTACTAGAATTAAGGAAGAATATTATAATGACTACTGAAAAAACAAACAAACAAACAAACCCTAGAAATAGAAGTCAGTTTAACATTAACTTTTAAAAAAAGTAGTCTTTTGCTCTATCCAGAGAGGCTTCAGATGACATGAGCAGGGGAATGCATTTGAGGATTATGAACTCAAATATTTTTATTCCTGGGATTTTCAAGTGTGGAGTACAATAGTGGGAATAAAGCCAGGCTCTGATTCTCTCTCTCAGAACCTTACCCTCAACAGAGTTTCTTTTCATGTTCTTATTGGCAGAGAGGAAAGGAGTTAACATTTATAGGATGCCTACACTGTACTGGTCTCTTTTAGATGGTGACATTATTTAAATTAATCACTCCAATATCTCTTTGAGATAGACTTTCATTTTAGAACAAACAAACATTTGGAATTTTAAGAGTTTTGTCAAAAATAATACATGACAGAAAATTCGAGTCTAAATTTACAAATCCAGGGCAGAATTCATGAGACTGCATGTGTTTGCAGGTCTCCTGCTTATCAAAAGTGATCAGTACAGAGATCTTGTCTAAAGCTTTCTCAAATCTAAACCTTGATGGTTGGAGGAATTTTTCAATTTGTTTGTTTGTTTTTTTTTGTTAGAGATATTAGTTCTCTTTACCTTCCTTTGAATTTCTTTGCTAGACTGAAACCTTTTTTCCTTTTTCTTCCCTGGTATTGCATATACTCTCTAGACTAACTATCAAATGGCAGTATTCACTGGAGGAAGATGGGAAATGAGTGAAATAAAATAATTTTGAAATAGTATAATGTCAGGCAGACCTGAGTCTCATTACTGGATTTTATTATTTCTTATTGTAGGATCTTGGAAGGTTCCTAATTACTATGAACCTTCCTTTTTTTCTTCATCAATAAAATGGAGATAATGACCTTTTATAAGAGAATTAGTAATAATTAAATAGTACATGTAAACCACCTTACATAGCTTTCTTTCAGTCATCCATGCCCACACTTCTTCTATGGTTCAGTTTGTCATAGGAGAGTCAGAATCAAGTAGCCATTAGACAAATACTCTGATCATCCAAAGTGTCCAGCAGATGTATTTCATTCTGGATCACCACCTTAGTAGTCTGTTGTCCTTTAATGCTTTTGACTGTTGGTTGGCTTTAATTTCTTTCAGTGATTCTCCATCCTGGCTGTGTATACGAATAGTTGATGGAGTTTAAACTACCCACATGTCTAAGACTGACTTGTAGAGTTCTGGTTTAGGAGACTAGGAAGTCAGGGGAGAAGCCCAATCATGTGTGCTTTTTTAAATCTCCATGGGAAATTTTGGTGCATATGCCAAGTTGAGAATTCCTGCAGTTTGGACCACATTCTCTAGAATGCCAATAGTAAACTACTCTTGGAAATTAATGGGAAGATTGCATTTCCGATAGATCAGCTATGCTGAGCCTATCTTAATCCCCATAGCTTTATTATTATTATTTTTTTCTTAAAGTGCTGTCTAAACTCCTTGGTGGATAATACCTGGTGTTCTTGTTGTAAGTGCAGCTTCCTAGGCCTGACTCGGATCACAGTCCTTATTTATGGGGCCCCAGGAATCTGTATTTAGCAAATTGCCCAAGTGATACTTCTGTATACTGAAGTTTGAGATTTACTGCTAGAGAGATTTCAGACTAGAAATATGTCGAGACAGATCTGAGAATAAAGCACAAACCTGAAAGGGCTTCCTTTGAAAATTAGCTGTGATGACAGTGCATCTTGACTCATTGAGAACTGAATCTGCACTTATTTCTTCATGAATTGATTTCACATACTAGACACTTAAATTTGACCTGGTCTCCTCTTTTCTTACTCTTCCTTTATTTTGCTATGGACATTCAAGTATGTCAAGTCTTGAAGAGAACCAAGCTCACTTTAGACCAACTTCAGAAGAAAAACTAAATTTTTTGCTTCCTCCTTAGAAAATATTAGTATAGGCTCTACATAGGGTAGAGGCAAAATAATAGGTATTCTTTGAATTCCTTGATTTTGTATCACTTTGATGAAAGCCCAGAGTTGAGTTTATGTTACATTTCAGCGAATCCAATAAAGAAGGATGAAATATCACTTGTTTTTATAAGTCAAAAGGGGAACTACTTGGCAAAGCATGCAATTCAATGTCCTAGATTTTGACAGCCTATCTGAGAAAATGTCATGCTGCAATGCCAGGGAAATTGCCAATCTCCTACAAAGGAAAGCACTTTTTTTTTTTTCCTTTTGGTAACTAAGGATGTTTAGGGTGTAGTAGGATATGAAGAATTGAAGCACTTGGGCCTTCTCTAGGAATGCCCAAGCTGTGCTTACCCCCCTCTATGTCCACGTCAATCAAATGCAGTTTTGTCAGTTTCTTTAATTTAGTCCCTAACTAATCATGACACCTGCTAAGATTTTTGGTCACATGCCCAGGGCTTGAAAATAAAATAACAGTGGTTTTAGAGGTTTTCTTCTTTATTTTCTTATAAATTTTGATTAAAATGAATTAAGCTTCAGCTAATTTCACAATCTTTGCAATGAATTCATCAGACCTCTGAAAACATGGGGAAGCGTAAAATGGATCTATGCATATATTAACTTCTGGTCTTTAGTATTCTGTAATTTATAAGTATAGGTTTTTGGCAGACATTCTGTGGAGGCCCCTCCTTTTTTAGTGATGAGGGAAGGGGCCAGGAAGGACAACAATTACTTTATAATTTTCTCAATTCTTTTAATGCAATTAATCTTTAACAGTCTTTAGATTCCATTTTTATTGAAAGAGTAAGAAATTGTAACTCATGAGGCAGAGTGTCTTGCCCTATATACATCTGAATTTTGGCCATCAATTTTCTATGAAGTAGAAAGTCAAGAAATGTTTTGTGGGAGCTGATTTGCTAGATACTAATTTCATAGGTATGAATCACAATCACATCTCCTGAGAAATATTTAAATTCCCTAGGGTGGGAAATAATTTTGTTACCAAAGGAAATATACAGATTATGCTTCTAAAAGACATGGAAAAACTAGTGACTTGGAAGTAAGGATTCACATGGTGTTGAATAACTAAACACTATGATGGAGTTGCTGAAAGAAAAAAAAGTATGAGTATTTGAATTCAAGAAATTTTACTTAACAGGATAAATTTCATAACATGCATTTGAGGTTCTTTATCAAACTGCTTCCTACTTTTCCAGCTCATTTTCTGCCACTCACTGTCTTACACTGAATATTCCAACAACTCTAAACTAAAATTTTTAGATAGACCATGCTGGAAGGAAACAAGGAACAGGTGGTTTACTAGAGACTAGGAGCAGAATAGGTCTGCAAGACCTAGAACCATGGTATTGGCTGCCAGGTGGGACCTGAGACCACAAAGGCACTGTGCCTTGTGAGCTGAACCAGAGAAAGCACAGCTGCTATTGGCAATACCACTACCCAGAGTGTGGGAAATATAAATGACCTGGCTTCTCCTGAGTTCCTGCCCTTCATTCTTTCACCATTGCCTTCCATTGCACAAACCAACTGGAAGTCAGTTGGTAAGGGGGCCTAGAATGTAATTCCCTGAGATACAAAGCAAGCTAGGAGGAGGCAGAGAATGGATCTTAGAACAACCATGCATATGAGTTTTACAACCGTGTGTGAAGCTGAGCTTACCCAGAAGTGCTCTAAAATGAAGACTTGAATTCAAGCAGGTTATTTGGGAGGTGAATCAAGAATGCACAGGAACGGATGTGGGAAAATGATACCTAGAAGGTAAGAAAACTATAGCTGGGAGCAGTAATAAGCAGGTTACCACTGTGGGAAGCTGGGGATCAAATAATGCTGGGAACCTCTGAGAAACTGCACTGAAAATGCCTCAGATCCCCCACCTGAGAGAGAGGAAGCTGGGGTCTGTATGTAGCAACTCCCCTCACTGGTGGAGAACTGCCCTTGGGAGAGGAGCGTGGGGTGAATGAACATGCTCAGAGAAAGGTGTTTAAAGTCCAGTAGCAGACATCACAGGTGCTTGCAGTAGGTATAGGAACAGAGAGTGTCAAGGGCAACAACAAGACCTGCCGCATTCCCAAGAAGGAATTAGGTGCTTCTCTTCTGTATGTCTTTTGTACTTTCTTCATGTCTATCATTGTTTTTATTAACTCAATCAGACCTAACTTCTACTTTTCTTAATCAAATAATTTGAAATATTCCATTTACTTTCCTGAAATTTAAATAATATAACCTACCTACACACATTTAAAAATATATATATATATATATATATATACACATATATATCTATCAATATTATGTTCTAACTCCAATATAAAGGAAAAATAAGAAACCGATTTATAATAAAATAATATGCATATCAGTATGTAAAGGATAAGGCGTGAGTGTTTTAGATGACATAAGTTGTTAGATAATTGCATAAACTCATAAATACATTTAGCTTTAAGGAAAAAACATCCAAATATTATTTGTATTTTGTTATCGTGGTTAATCGAAATAGGCTAATACATAGACTCAGTGTACACGTGCACAGAGTTAGTGTGAATGCAACAACTGAAAATGCAAAATGACACAGGAATGTTGTATTGGCCACTTAAATTTTATAAGATTTGTTGTGATTTATGACATGTTTCTCCAAAAGGGCGGACAAATCTTGGTAGATTTACTAAGAAGGTACTTCTTTGTTAATTAGCATGATGGCATTACTGAAAATTCTATGTAATTAAAATAGAGCGTATGTGTGTATGTATGTGTGTATAATAAAGTTAGAATCTAGGCTCGGATATGATATAGAAATTAGTCGACTGCATGAGTCTACCACAGGATATTTGATAGTTGTCAGTCAAGAAGCAGTTTTCTAATGTGCAGGATTTGCACTATAGGTTATCCCTATACCCTAAGCTGCAACAGGACCATCTAATCATTGTGAAAACCGAAAATACTCTCAAATTTCTAAAACACTCTCTTTGAGTGTGAGACTGCCTCTTTGAGAACTACTTTGTTAAATGTTTATTGAATGCATATGCTTCCAGAGTAGATTAGCCCTGAATGTTGGTTTAGTTATGAGTAGGTGAACAGGAGGCTGGAATTACCTAGTAATGTAAAAAGTAGAAATTTACCAATGAGTTAACATTACTTCCTGACTATAAAAATGATGGATGGCTGCTTGAAAATATATGTTTAAAAATCTGGATATTTGTTGGGATGTTTCAAAATGTCCTCCAGAAGAAAATATAATGGACTTGGCTTTTTCAGTTCAGCATTTTGATAATGGTTTAGAAAAAGATATAGGAACCGTGTATATCAGATTTGGAAATAACACAAAGTTGGAAGGAATAATTAATGTGATGGGTGACACCCATGGTAAAACAATGAGTTAAAACAAACAAATACAATGAAATTCAAACTGAGGTCCCAGAATATGATTGCATCAGTATAGAATGAAGGCATACGTTCACTTACATTCATTCACTTAATAAGTATAGAGACACTGGTTTCACCTGTTTCTGTGTAGTCTTTAAGGTCAGTAGATGTCTAACATTCAAAACAAACAATGTTATGACCCCACTTATTAGGCTTGTTTATGGTGACCTATTTAATGCTGAGTTGTGCTCTCTCAGAGGAACATTGAACAACTTGAGAGCTTTTAGAAAAGACAAAGATAATGAAAGATCTAAAACTTCTTTGAAGAATCATGGACAGGATGTTTAGAGTGGATAAGAAATATTTAAAGACATAGTTTATACATGAATAAAGGTTCAGAGGGATTCAGTAATTTGCCTAAGATAACAAAATTAATACTCTTTGTAGTTTAATTTATTAGATATCCATTACCAAGTGACAGACTCTGCTTCATCTGTAATGTTCATAGTAAGCACATTTGTTGGTTATGATAATACAAACCACTGTGCAGTGCCCCAAATTTAGTGGCTTACTAATTCAGTAACTTAAAATTAGTTGATTTCCACATATCTCCTGTTCAATCTTTTTTAAAAATAAATTTATTTATTTAAATTAGCTTCAAGTATACAGTACATTGGTTAGACATCTATAATGTTCATAAAATGATCCCCTCAATTGCTCCCTCCCTCCCCTGGCCCTCCACTTAGCTATCATATTAATGCTAACTGTATTCCCTCTTCCATTCCATGAGCCCAACTATCAACTACTAATTTGTACTTCTTTAACCCTTCTCCCCACCTTCCAACCCCCTCTCCCCTCTGTCACCAAATTGTCCACTATATTTGTAAGTCTGTTTTTGATTAGTTTCACTGTTCAATCTTTGATCCTGTTAAGCAATGCGCTTTCCTTCCACGTGGTGATTCTAGAATTCGTACTTTCTCTATCCTGTGGTTTCTCTGTCCCTTAGGACCTCAGCATCCTCCACATTTACCCTGACATCACTAGGGGTTGGAAGAGGGGGGGGAGGGGCGGGGGAGAGAACATGAGAACGTGTGGTAGCACAAGAGCTTCTTAAAATTGCCTGGGAAATGGCATAAACATATTCCATTAGATAGAAGAACTCACATGGGAGGTGGCTAGGAGAAGGGGATCAAGGAGTCAGGAGTAAGCTGAGAAGTATCGGTCTATATGGGGCAGTGAGTTGTCTTCCAAAGATTCCTGGCTATGATAAAGAGAATGAATATGTTGATTGGCAACTGACCTTTTCAACCACAACCAGCAAGATGAATTTTTTTCCCCTCATTTTACAGTTGAGGACATCAAAGCTCATAAAGATTCAGGAAACTTTCCCAAGGTCTTATGGCTTTTAAGTGACAGCTGAATTTTGTCTAATTTAAAAGTCCAGGTATGTTCTTAGGCTGTATTAAACTATGTCTGGTCAAAATAGTTCTTCCATTACTACACTTTGCTCTTTTCCTCAAATGAGTTCAATCTTCTTATTTTTACCAGCCTGTTTTGATCAGCCAGTGGAATTTTAGCTAGTTCTAACTTTTCTTGAATCTAGATAAATACTTTTTCCTCCTAAAGCATGTCACCAATCATCTTTCTTTCTTTTGGGAGTACACACACACACACACACACACACACACACACACACACACACACACCCCTCCCTTCCCCCTTTCCTTTTCTGACCTTTCCTAACTCATGTATTTTTTTCTCCTTTGGGAGATTAAACTACTGCTGGCTCCACTCTGATATTTAAATAAAGTCTGCATAAAATACTGGTCACTTATCTTTCAGGCTTTCTCAGTCTCCTTAGCAACCTCCCTAGCAACAGACTTCTTTAAAAAGGAATCTCAAAAAAAGTACACAGGAACCATATTCCTTATAATTAAATTATGCTAAAAGTTGAAAAAAAAAAAAACCAACCCTCTCACCCTAACTTATACTAACTCCCCTTGCGCTGGTTTGTTCGGTAACCCTGTGACTACTGACCTGCTCCTACTGTCCATTCTCCACGTTGCAGTCATAGCCATCTACAAACACAATTTAGTATGCATTGTTTTCCTACTTAAATTCTTCTTTCCGGTGGCTTCTACTTTCATTCTCATACAACTCAAATTTTGACCAGGGCCCACCAAGCCTTACAGAGTCCTCCCTGCCTCTGGAATTCATTCTCCTGTGCCACTCCTTGCTCCTGCCGTCCAGTCTGCTGAGCTCATTCCCTCATCAAGACCTTCACATTGGTTGGTCTTCCTGCCTGGACTTCTCTGCCCTGAGTTTTTTTTTTTTTTTTTACATGATTTGTACTTTCTCAAACTCACCACCTTAATTATTTGTTAATAACATTGGACACTATCTGAAAATACAATCTTTATTTGTTAATGCATTCATTATGTATATATTTCCATGAGAGGAAGACTTTGTCTTCTTCACTACATTATTCATGGCACAGGGTTGGCAATGAGTAGTCAGTCACTCAGCATTGAATAAATTAACTAATGACCAACGTTTGTTTAGTGCCTCTCATGTACCAGGCTTTCCTGAGTGATTTGTTTGTTGTTTCAGAGTGTTGATAACATTTGTTAAGAACAAGGCCCAGTGCCCATACCATCCTGGAAGTAGAGCTTATGTATTAGGGGCAGTCCACTCCAGATTTAGGTTAAGTGTAGAACTGAGATTCTGTCTCTGTGGTTTTGCTCCCTGTGTTCATCTAGACTTCAAGATCTTGTGTAAAATATGTCCATTTTAACTTTAGGCAAAGGTCAGCATACTAGAGTTTGAGGGCAATTCATCTTTCAGACAGGTGGTTTCCAAGGTTGTAAAATTGAACACAGGTGATGAAAGGGGCTTGCTTAAGAGGGGAGAAAGGATTTCCTAGTATTTTTATGCCTACCTCTCTCCTCCTCATTGGCTACAGAGGTTTTTTATGGATGATGCAGGAAATAAATGCAATGTATAAGCTAATAAAACAGATTTCTGCCGCAGTGACTTTCCCTTTTAGCTCCTTAATTAGCTATTCAAGACCAGCACTTCTGTAGGTGTCTAAAAATAGACAGAAGCTTGGTCAGGAGAAAAGTTAGGCAACCTGTTTTCTCTGTATTTCAATAGTGGTTCAGATTTGGATATTATTTTCATGAGACTGATAGATTTATATGTTTTTTTTTTCTTTTAAAATTTTTATAATAGAAACAATGTGCCCAGAGGTTTACTCATTTTTAAGGTATTACATTACTTTGGCATAGGACTTTGTAGTTTGCAAAGCACTTTTAATATAAAAAAATTTGACTTTTATTCCCTGGATAGAAATAAGTGACGTTGACATTTAAAAACCAGTTGCTGTGGCATCTTGCCTTCATTTGCATATTAACCCGCAGCCCCTCTCACCTTTGTGTTTCTGACTGTCCCAAGGAGATGTCTGACCTTGCCTTACAATATTATGTGTCAGCTATTGCTATCACAGGTTGTCCATTGTTTTCTCTCTTGTATGAGGTATATTCTTTTATTAATGTTCTCTGTCCTCCAAATTACTTTAAAAATATAAAGTGCCCAGAAGCACCCCTGTTTACCATGAGGATGCTAATGTCCTTGCTGCCTTGAGGTGCTAGAGGGGTGCTGTTTGCTCTATGGACATGGAGAGAATGCTTTGGTTTAATCTACTTTATGCTACACTTTCCTCCCCTTTTCCACCTACTGAGACACTTATGCCAGCACATGGATTCTTTGAGTAGGTCCCCCAGTCAACTTGCAGGATACGCTCGCATTAACCCTAGCACTGGGCCCAATTTAAGCCCAAGCGGGAGTCTGCTGTATATTATTTTATTAGGTTTCCATGACAGCACTGTGAGGAAGTCAGGGTAAGGCATTATTCGTCCAATTTTATATATTACAAACTTAAATAGAGGAAGTTGATTTATTTTTTAAATTTGAAAAATAATTATAAATATTATTGGGTTAAACTAGGGAATCAGATGCCTTCCTACTTATATTAAACCAGATCTTTTTTGTTATATATATATTTTTTTTGTCTAAGGACTTTTTTTTTTTAAGGCTTTTCTTTCGAGGACTTTTTTTCTTTTTTTCTGCTTTAGTGAGGTAAAATTGATAACAAGGACTTTCTAATTGCCTCTAAGTAGAAATTTGGAAGCAGACGTTGGCAGGTACATTGGGTGATCAAATACACCAGATGGGGAATATGGCTAGATAATATCTAAAATCCCTTTCCACTTCTTTCGTGGTCAGTAATCCCATAGCTAAATCTAAAACCAATGATGTGACTCTGCTAAAGGAAAGGGAGGAGGCTTGTGATTTTATTAAAAGAGAGGTAAGGCATGCACAAAGCAAAGTGGTTGATGAATCTGACAGAAAATCAGAGGAAAGGCAGAGGAGGACATTTTTGGTTTAGGCAAGAGCAGGTCTGGTAAAGCAGTTTGTGGATTATTGTCTTCATCTTAATTCAACGGTAGAATGGTGCTGACCTGATCTGAGGTCTTCCATGATTGTAGGAGTTTGAAGAGGGGAAGAAGGAAGTTGCCAGTGAGGATGAGATGAGTGGAGCAAAACTTTGAGTTCAGAAACAGCCAGACCCCACAGAGGCATTGCAAAATTTTCTATTTGGTTTTGGCTGCAGAAAGTCTCAGGAAGCACAGCCCTGACAGACACCAGGACTATAGTACTGTGGTGAGGTGGAACAGAACTCTTTGATACCTAAGGCCAGTTAGGGGAACCTAGCCTAACAGGAAAGAAGAAAGACTTTGCAGTTGTGAAATGTGGAGAAATCCCCTCTTCTCTTCCTTTGTTTAAGTAGGCATGACTCAAAAAGTTCTGGGACAAAGAATTGTAAACTGAGCACTGACACAGGTCACTTGTTTGGGAGAACTGTTACTCTCTATCTAATTAGCCTTTTCCTACAGTTTACAGTTCATTCATAACTACAATTTTTCCAGCACCTGGGTTTCTCTACACTTCTTCCTGTGGGGCACTGGGGCTCATTGCTGTGTGTGTGTGTGTGAGAGTTGATGTGGACTAGGGGATTTTACTTGGTTACATGTTATCTTTCTCCTGAAGTGACCTCTGTTTCTTGGCTTTGACCCATGGACTTTGAACTTTGTTAAATTCTTGAACAATTAGGATACGATGCTTTGTCTGGCAACGCATATGGGTTGCTTTGCATCATTTATCTCAGCCTTGAAAGCTGAGCATTCTAACACAAAACACCCTTATGAGTGATGTAATAGTTTTTTAAATTGTGTATTTTTTTATTAATGGGGAAAAAAATGAGTTCAGATAGCCTAAATAATCTAGTTAAGGCTCACATCAGAAAAGAAAAGCAGTTTTTTTCTCCATATGGGTAAATTGAGACAGGTGAAATGTTTTTCTCCTGATAACAGGAAAAAATAACAGTTTGGGGAATATAACTCTGCAGCCTTGATTCCCAGTTCCCCGTTCTCATCAATAAAACATAGTCAACACCCTACTCTCTTGCTCTGATTCCTGTATTTACATGCCCCAATTCTCCCATTAAATCTAAATTGCATTTGTATTTAAATCTAAATTGTACTTAGCATCTCCAGCAGAAAGCTTTAATTTTTAAATTATTTTTGAGAGCTATTGGAATTTGTCTTTAGAGCACAGGTGAAAGGTAGTGCAAACTTAAATGACTGGTAAATTAGAGAACTTTTCCTTAATCGTGGAGAATGTCTTCTGAAAGAGGAAGTACACTTAGCCCATATAGCTTCAAAGACATAACTTAGAACAATGAAATAAGGAAGAACTTTCTAATAAATGTAACTTTGCCAAATAAGATAGTTTGGTTAGACAGAAACAAATTTCCAGACAATGAAACTATGTCTGACATACATGATGCACCTGGTAAAAAATTGTTAAATGAATATGATGATTGCTTTTGCTAAGAATCGTAAATGATAATGAAATAATGAATGAGGAGGTCTTTGAAATATCCTATGCAGTTGATTTCTGTCCACTATTATGACTAAGATATTACATTAAATAGTTCTTTCCATTTTTTGAGACTTTAAACATAAGGGCTCATCTGAAGATAAGATTTCTCTAAGTATAACTCCATAAAATTAGCTTATAACCCTTTTGTGAGAAAATAATGCCTCTGTGTTTGGTTTTTGTCTAACATGATCTGCAAATCTAATAAGACATTAGCACAGAAGTATCACTTTGCCAATATCTTTACTTTGAACATGATTAGTTTCTTAAATAATTTTTCAGACTTAATTTTTAGAGGAATTTTAGTTTTACAATAAAATTGAAAAGAAAATACAGAGATTTCTCAAACACCCTCTACCCACCCCCACAACGCACACAGCCTCCTCCATTATCAACATCACTTACCAGAGTGATATATTTATTACAAGGATGAACCTAAATTGACATGTTATAATCACCATTATCACCTTATCATTTACTCTTGGTGTTGCATATTCTATGGGTTTGGAGAAATGTGTAATGAGATATAGCCTCCTTAGATTGGGTTATTTCACTTAGATATATGCATCGAAGCTTCCTCCATGTCTTTTTATTGCTTGATAGATCATTTCTTTTTAGGGATAAATAATATTGCATTGTCTGATATAGCACAGTTTATTCATTCACTTGTCGAAAAACATCTTGGTTGTTTCCAAGTTCTCGCAATTATGAATGAAGCTGATATAAGCATTTGTGTGCAGGTTTCTGTGTGGAATAGCTTTTCAACTCCTTTGAGTAAATACCAAGGAGTCTGAATGCTGGATTGTGTGTAAGAACATGTTTAATTTTATGAGAAACTGTACTGTCTTTCAATGTTGCTGTACCGTTTTACATTTCCACCAGCAATGTAGATTTCCTCAATATTTTTAAATTTTGTTTTATTTCATTCTAATATCTCTTTTATCATTGTTGTAGCCATGTAGAATCACAGTGATGAACATGGCTAGAAAAGTCATTGATTAGTTTATCTCACTGGATTTGGACAGAATAGTAATTAACTTTGGAGTAATGAGATCATAGAAAATTTTATAGCAATTTTGTGGCTCTTATTTTCATAATTTGTATGTTATATAAACATTTAAAAGTGTGACATACACAGGAAATATATTTGTTTTGCTCCAAGACCCTATTTCTCAGCTGTATGGTTTAAGCTTTTTAAAAAGGTACTAGATTACTTTTAAAGAGAACTCAAAACGTATGTCTGCAATATATTCTAATATTTACCTGTAGATATCATTCCAAAATTTGTTTCCTCTTATCTTATTTTTTCTTACTGATAATGAAATGTATATATTTTTATTTTATTATATATTAAAATAAAAATTTTAGATTCCATACATTTGTCTTTATTGTTTTCAATGCCACTACAATGTTTCTGAATTAGAATAGTGTTTATCATTCTCAAAAGGCCTATTTCCTTGTCTTCCACCTCTAGATTTTCTGAAACCCAGTATTAATATGTAAAACACATTATTTTGATTGCTGTACAGAACACTTCTTATCTTTAAAACATAGTACAACCATATTATGTTTCCTGATGCAATAAGGACAGACTATATGAAAAATGTCAACAAGAATAACAGTTGAGTGTTCGAACGTGCATCATAGTCATTTTAGGAACAAATCTAAATAGAAAATTCTGGTTAGATAAGGGTCAGTTTTCCTAGGCAGATGAGTCAGTAAAGAAGCAATAACTTCTCCCATAATATTGATATGGTGGGTAACATATGTTATTTTTCTCATTGAGTTCTATGTGAAATTTTCAGTGTCCTACATTTGTACTAATGGACAAATAGAAATATCATGTTTCTCAGTCAACTCTGCACACCACAAAGTATATAGGATCCTCCATCCCAATTCAGTTTGATTGTAGGAATACATACTTTTTTGGTTCTGTCCATATAGATCCAAATATTGATCAATAAGTTCCTACCAGTATTTATTTTGTGCTTAGACTGTTCACATTTGTGTTGAAAGCCCGATGCCATCAACTAGGATTATGGCAATCTGGCCAGGCAAAGGTACTAAAGAGATAATCAGTCCAGGTTTGCTTTAACATATATTTAACATATGTATTAAGCATTTTTTATATACTGTGTACATAAAGAAAAAAATTACTGTTAATGTATCCCAAAGTGTTAGCTGTGTGTTACAGGTTGTTTTAGGTAGTATGTTGGGATATTAAATGACAATCATACAAGGGGCAAGCTCTTTTCACTTCTCTCCTACACCTTCTGATTATCATCAAAGAATATTTCAGGTTCTTGCCTCCAAATCACTAACTACTCTCTAGTACTGATAAATCTCTCTCTCTCTCTCTCTGTCTCTCTCTCTCTCTCTCTCTCTCTCTCTTTTTTTTTTTGATGAATGAAAGTGGCATCAGTTTAAGAGTTTGAGGTATACAACAGTATTATTATAATTTAATAATACAATTTTATTTTTGTCATTTTTGTATTGGGCTTTCTCTTTAGAGTAAGAGAGAGAACTTTCTTTTAAGATAAATTGATTTAAGCTCAAAAGTAAAAACTTACTTTTTAGGTGGCAAAACTTACAGATTGTTACACATATGCCTGAGGCTGAAAGCACTGGAAAGCTATATTCTTTGCTTTTGAGAATCAGCCTTTGAATTATTTTGCATTGGGCAAACTTTTGTTCTTAAATGATCTTTTCATTATACCTTTATTCCAAGTCTTTGTTTTGTACTCCTGGTTATATGGGAAAAGATTGTCATCATCCTGGGATCTCATGGTATTTCAAAAATAGGATATAAATGGTAGGGATAAGGTTTAGATGAAAAGACAAAAATAAAAAAAAAAAAATTGAGAGCCCCTAAAGGATTTTTCATCAAACATGAGAGCTGAATGTGCCCATGACCTTGTTCTATAATACACTGTAGTTATTGCACTATGGTTGTACATTATAAAATTATGGATTTACTCTTTTTCTGGTTATAAAATCAAGTAGTTGCCATACTTTAAACACTTTCAGAGGGTAGGTAAAGCAACTTTGGATGGTACAGGTTATATGTACAGGTAGGTATTATTTCAGGTTATAATGGCTTCTGAATCAAGAAATGGTAAACAACAACAACAACAACAACAACAACAACAACAAATCAAGCACTTAACAAATTGGGCCTCCATAGATATTTACGAATTATGGTGTTCTGCTCTCCATAATAGAAAAGAACAGTGGTCCTGAGTCTTTATCATGAAGAGAATGAATGGCAGAAATGAGAATCAGATTCAGAAACTATGATGCCTGGAGCACTGTTCTTTTGCTGTAGCAACAGCATGCATACCCCCAAACAAATGCTGCAATTAGAATACAAGCAGAAGAGAAACCCCTGGGCTAGTAGTTCGGAAGCTAAGCTGTGGACCTTTGGTAACTCATTTAACTAGTTGAAGCTTCAATTTCTGCAACCAGCAATAAAACAGTTAATATTTTCCTTGTTTGTCTTATAGGTTTGCTTGGAGGCTTGAAAAAAAGCTGTGTGTGAAAGAGATGTGAAATTCTGACCTACTATGCAAAATGTAAGGCATTATTATAATTATATATTACCACTCTTCCTTTCGCTATGTAGACCATTGTTCTCTATCATGACCCTTCGCCCATAATTCCTCACATTTGTTCTCCTGTGTCTATGCTTCCAATTTCCAGATGGACAGCTGCCACGAGGAAATTGGTATTTGGCAGAGAGCCCCCTCCTATCTTTACTGAGGACTCTCCTAGGGACTCTCGACTGGTGTTACTTACTGCCTTGGGCAGGTTCACATCATCATCTGTTCTCCTTTCTCGTGAACTAAGGGACGCTAAAATTTGAGGAAAAGAGTCAAGATCCCTGAGGTATCTGGTAAGTATTTCTTCCTTACTTTGGACTCTGGTGGAATATAGATGAAACTTGGGTTTTCTCATTGTACTTTGATTAAAACTCTGTTATGGCACATAACAACGTACCCATTTCATATGTTTAAACTTGTCTTTTGCAACTGATCTACTAGAGAGAAGAAATCTGTTTTGTTTATTCTGTCACGTCAGCACCCTACTCAGTGTCTGCTATATAATGAGCACTCACATTTGGGGGGGGGGTAAATAAAAATGTGAGAAAGAAGGAAAAAAGAATGAAAGACTGGGAGAGAGGAAGGAAGAAGAGAAGAATGAGGGAATTTTCCTTGTCCTTTGGAGTGAATGATTTAGTTTTTATCATCCTTGAATGTAGAGTTATAATTTAAACCTAGATTTAACAAGGATATATTATTTTTCTAAGTGGTAAGATCACTGTAATAACTGTTAGTCACAAGATATAAGGTGTTTCTTTCTTAGAATCCATTTTGACTATAGATTTTCCTTTAGTTTTAAAAATGAAAGAATAATCATTTTTTTCTTAAGTGAGTACTGCTTATATGACATGGTAAATATATATAAATGACAATCTAAAAATGTTTTAATCAGTTTTTCTTTTGCCTATGGGATTATTTTGTTTTCTAGCTCCCAAATGCCAAAAGAAAAAAATGTAATACATTTTTTTAAAAATCTACACAATTCTGCCTTTTGGTTTGAGATCTGGGTTCTCATTTTATCTTCATATTGCAATTAGAATCAAGCAAATCATTAAGCATTTCTAAGAGGACATCCTATGCGAATTTAAATAGCTTATATTTTTAGTTCACTTTCCCCAGTTTTAAACCACTGCACCACAAATAAAAAGGCATTTTCTAGGTCAAGTGTTTACCTAAAAAAATTTCTTGCTACACTTTCTGAGATAAGAATTTAACGTTTATCCTCTCTCCTCAGGTAGCTACATTTTAAATTTTATATGATTAAGAAAGAAAGGAGGAAGAAAAAGAGGGAGGCAGAGAGACAGGAAGAGAGAAAATAAGGAACTTTTAACTTAGATTCTTACAGCAGCGAACAGGAAATATCTTAGAGACAAGTCTACAATGCTGAGAAAAATAATCAGAGTAGAGAAAATCTTGAACAAACATACAAAATCTAAGTAGAATACTTGTTTTTCTGTTGTACTCTAAAAACCTTTAAAGGCTGACCCTATTATTTTTTCTTTGTTGTACAACATTCACCATCAGCTATCTCCAATGCATCCGATGTTTAGAAGTTGCTTATCTTCCCTCTTGAGATTATAGTACAGTCTCATTAAAACTGTTCTTATCAATCCTGAATGATGGTCTTCATAACAGAGCTAGTATAAACATTGATATTCCACTGAGGTCATGTATTTTTTCATCTTTTTCTCGTAGGGCTTAGTAAAGTGGTTGATATCTAGGAGACACATAATAAAAGAGTTGATGAAAAATGCATAAATGATTGAATGGTGTATGAATGAAAAGATCAAATTTGAATTGAGACAAAATAAAACAATAGATTAAGTATTTAGTTGAAAATTGCAAATTTGTTCTGTGTGCTTGCCATGGTTTACATTGAATTTAATACTAAGTTATATAAAATTAGTAAGTTTCTGACCTTCAAAGAACAATTTTAATATCAGCTATATATTCTATCATGGTATCTTTAATCAGCATCAATTTTTGCTTAATTGATATAATTATGACATACATTAATTACTGAGAACATCATGATTAACCTTACAGTTTTCAGACCTTTTATGCAGTGTGCAAAAACTCATAGGAGATAAAAAGTTTCCATGTATAAAACTTTGTCCCTGAACAGTATAACCTTCTTTCACTGATACTGGCGAAACCTTTATAATTTTTAGTTACATATGGAGCTTAAAGTATTTTAATTTTAGTTTGAAATGGTTAATTTTTAGGCCCTGAATATTAAGGAACTAAATATCACGGTGATAAATTAGGACAAAGGGCCCAATTGGAAGTAACATTCAAGCCTTTATTTACTTACTGTGACAGAGCAAGCAAGAGACAAAAGTGGCACTGGTTCCTCAGTATTCCATTCCTTTCCAGTGAACAGCACCATGCAAGGTCAGGTGGATTAGTGCAGAAGGGCCTTGGGGCAGGGGGCTCTTCTTACTGTTGAGCCCAGGACAAAAAGCTTCTGTCTTGTATAGACCTGGGGGGGTAGGGTGGGTTATATGTGTAAGAAATAGAAGTGGAAAGGTACCGAGTTAAAGTACCTAAGCCAAGGCCATCAATAAGGAGGGCTCTGAATGAAGGTACCTAGATTAGGAATGCCAAATGATAATATGTAAGTATGGTTGGCTGGCCCAAGGATGAGGGGCTTGAGTCCTTGTCTACAACTCCCTCCAGAAAACTGCAGTGCACTGGCTGTGCATCAAGTCTGGTGTAGGGAGGGCAGCTTCTCCCTATGAGACATGCCAGGCAAAGCTCTGTAATCGCCTGTGCTTGGGCCAGACAGATCACATGTAGGATTTTGACCTGGAGCCAGACTCCTAAGTGTCCCATCCTCTTCCCTCTGCTCTTTAGCGGGGATTATGCTGTGCAGCTCTTTCTATTAGTGTCACTCTGCCTGGAATTCTACAGCCTCTGACGCAAAAATATCATTCCTTCCAATGCACTTACTGTCTTTCAGACACTCTTGATCTCATGGTCAATTAACCTCTGTCTCTGTTAACCTTCATTTCCACTTTACATCAGCAATGTGCCACAAATAACAGAATAAAGTACTACCCCTGAGTTCGTTAGTATTGTCCAAATTCAAAATATCCTCACCTATCATCCCTTGCCTTCCTTCCGCTCATGCATAAAAAATCATTTTCCATCTATATTGATATTTTAGAGCATTGTTCTGTTAAATTATTAAATGAGGCCCCTTGTGCTCAAATGGTGCTTTTTAAATCCATTATTTATTTATTTATTTTGTAAGCCCAGCTACCTGAATTCTGTTACTTCAATTGCTGACATTGTCCGTTGGCCAAACCCACCCCTCTCTTGGCATTTTAGTACCAAATTCTACATTATTCTCACATTTTGCTTTTCTGCTTTGTTCCTGCTTCTGGACTACAGTATTTGCTGGAGCCTCAAACTTGGCTTACTAGAGGTCTGTGCTGTCCAACCACAACTTGGCTGTGGATATTTGCTTGGCAACCTTTTTCTTGTTAATCCCTCATCGGATTTCTGGCTCTCTTTCTTCAGGCTTTAGCTTTACATCACTTATGTTTTCCCCACCTCTTTAGCTTTAGCTTTACATCACTTATGTTTTCCCCACCTCTTTTTACAGCCGACAACTTTTTGTATTCCTTCAATGAGATGTGAGCTCTCCATTTACCTCCTTAGTACCTCTTGTGTGTCCTTTATAATTCCCTCTAGGAGAAAAAATGATGTCTCTTTTTTTCTCTAAAAGCAACATGGTATCTTCAGTAATATAATATAGCATAATGGTAAAGAAACAGACTTTTTTAGATTTAAAAAAGCATGAATTTGGATACTATATTCAGATCTAAATTAAAATATAATAAAGGAGTGGTAACAGGATCTGGATTTACACTCAAATTTGAAACAATCCAAAAAGACACAAAAAGATAAAAAGAAAAATATGGAACAATTGTTTTTAAGACACTGGAATTAGGTTATAAAAGATGATCCATGAATGATAAGAAACAGGTGAGATAAACCCAATGACTGCTCAAGCTTAGTGCCTTGTGAGAGTTTCCAGGCTGCAGCTCAGGGGAGGAGAATTCAGGAAGAAACCAACTGACTCTGAGTTGAGAAGATGAATAGTGAGTTCAAGAAATCTGACATGGCTTCGTAGAGGAAGATGTAAACAATGGAAGATATATATATAAAAAAGACTAAAATCCAAAATATGCTAAAATAAATGAAAACAGCATCAGAAACTGCTGGTATAACTTCAAGCAGGCCAAAACGAAAAAATCAGTTTCGGAATGGAGGATAGGGAGGTAGAGCTATGGATCCATGCTCAACAAATCCACAAAACAACTATGAGGAAAACTAAACCAAGGTACATTATGATTAAATTCCTCAAAACTTGCAATAAAGAGAAAATTTTAGGATAAGCCAGAGTTAAAAAAAAAAAAAAAGATACGTTTTATACAAAGGACCAAATTTAAGGATGACAGCAGATTTCTCCTTGAAAACAATTCAAGCAAGAAGAAAATAGGCAGCGTCTTAAAAATATGAAAGAAAAAAAAAAACTCTCTCTGGAATTTTATACCCAAGAAAATCTAATTAAAAGATAAAGATGAAATAAAATCACTCTCAGATATACAGAAACTGAAAAACTTCATTACCATATTGCTTACACTACAGAAATGTGAAAGACCTTTAGGGAGAACAAAAATGAGACAAGATAGAAATCTGAGATCTACATAAATGAATCAAGATACTGTGAATGATAACCATGTAGTTAAGTATATGTTTTCATACTGTCTCTTTTAAAAATATTAACTGTTGAAACAAAAGTAATAACAATATATTGTAGATTTTATTATATAGCTGTAAGCAAAATGTCTGACACCAGTAACATTTAGGCTAGAAAGAGGGAAAAAGTATAGTATTCTTAGATTCTTATACTATGCATGAAGTATTAGAAATTGACTTAAAGGTATACTGTAATAAATTAAGGATGTATACTATAAACTGTAATGCAATCACTAATTTTTTTTTAAAGTTATAGCTAATAAGATAGTAAGAGAAATAAAAGGGAATCAATGGGTCCAGAAGAAGACAGTAAAAAAAAAAAAAAAAAAGAGATGAGATCAGACAAATAGAAATTAAATTGCAAGATGATAACTGTGCCAATAATCAGTTGAATGCAAATGATCTAAATACCCCAATTTGAGATAAAGGTTATTATATTTGTAAAAAAAAAAAAAAAAAAAAAAAGCCAGACTCAACTTTATGCTATCTGTAAGAAACTCACTTAAAATTAAAATTTACTACCAATATAACTACAGGCTCAGATGGTTTTACTGGTAAATTATAACAAATATTAAGGAAAATATAATGTTTCAATATAACTTTTCTGTAAAATTAAAGAGAGGAAATACTTTCAAACTCAGCCAATGACAGATGTCATTAATGTCACATATATGAAGGATTTATCAAATCTACCTGAGATGATAGGAAAGACTTAAATCTTCCTGTAAAAGCTTATTGATTTTACATTTTAATTGACAACAGAGTGCTGCACCTTTAATGTCTAATATCTTCCTATTAGTACTATAAGTGGCATATTGTAACCGAAAAAAAAAAATCAGCAAAGGAAAAAATATTAAAATGCATCATGAACAGAACATCAGCCATGAATTCATTAAGTATCTGTAAAATAATTCTAAAATCTTGATTTATTATTTACTGAGAAGCCTTTTAAAAGTTATTGTAAAAATGGAGTGATTTTTCTTGATAGAAATTTTGTATATCATTTCTTTGATACAGGTTACTCCAATTACCATTTAGCTAATGAACTCTTCGAATTTCATTTGCGTAATTGGTGCCAATTTTGACAAGGAGAATTTATCCTGCTGTGATAAAAGCATCATCGGACTCACCAATAGAGTGATTATTTAGTTTGAAATCAGCGTGGACCCACTATTGAACAGATAGGCTTGTCATTCTGGAAACACTACCTTGTCATTCTAGATTTCTAAAGCCCTAGCTTGCTTTCTGGTTATAGGGCTTGGGACTCAAAACATGATTGACTATACTCAATGTTAAGGTTATAACTAGTGATGAATGTTCATTTTAATAGCATCTTCACATAAACTGAACATTCTGGTCTTCAAAACATACCACCTCTTTTTTTTAAATTTGAGGACATCTTTATATGTCACTATTTATATATTGGTGACGCTCAAATCTCAATCTCCATAGCTCTAGCTTTGCTCCTGAGATCTATAGCCATGTATTAAACTGCCTACTAGACATCTTCACTTGGGTGTCTTGTACGATCTAACCTCTACGCTAAGTAAGCACTTTCAGAAATGTAACCTGATTCTTTGGGGGATTGAAGCAGTGTTTAGGTGAAACAGATTACTAGACAGAATTAATCTAAAACTGATTACTCTCTCAGATCTGGAGAGGTATGTAACATTTAGTAAAGACCCCTACATTATAACTGTGGTGATCAAAAATAATATGCAAGTGTGAAAAATTGAACTAGACCAACTATTCTTCTGTATCTTAATCTGTTTTGTGTATATGCACCTAGACTTGGGTTTTTATAAAATGTTTAGGTCCATGAAGTATACTCATTTGATTATTATGGTCAGGAGTTAGAGCTAAAGTCAAGCCAATACTTTCTTATTAAATGATATGAAACCCAGTTTCCTCCTGGAATTGGTATATGGATTAAATGTGATGTGACAAAATCAGTGATAATAATGTTTCCTGTATAACACAATTATGTGTTTCAGTAAAGTAGAGGTTCACTATTTTTTTGTTGTTGATTTAGATAAATCAATCTGAGTCTTAATTACTACTGGGTGGAAAGTAGCCATTATTACACACTGGAGGAATATGTAAAATATATTTTTAAAAATAAATTTGAAAAAGAATCAGAAACTTACTAGAAATCAGAGCTTCAGTAGTCAGGGGAGTTTGGGTTTGATATTTATTAAATACGGCTGATGTGCTGAGAAGGGTGTGCAAAGTGCTTAATATGCTTTATTACATTTATCCCACAAGGATTTTCTGGAATGCTTACTGGGCTCTACACATTGTGTTCCAGGCATGATGCTAGTTAGGAAGCCTGAAATATCAGTGCAATTTAGTCTGTTTTTCTCCCTTGCAAATAAATTCAATATTGGAACTATAAGTAACTTGACTGGGATTGTGCAGCTTATCTCTGTGAAAAATTGAACCTGGGTGTATTTGACTTCAAAATATATATTCTCAATCTCTGCACATGCTGATATTTTTCTACTAGACAGTGACATTAAAATAAAGAGCATGAGTTTACATTCTGGTTTCATGAATTATTAACTTTATAGTCATTGGCAAGTCCAGCCTCATGGCCCTCAGTTTCTTGACCAGTATAATGAGTAATAAAACTCCCAATTTATCTGTCTTGCAGTGATGATTACATGAAACAATTTATGCAAAGTGTGTGGTATTTTGTACTCAGAAAAAAAAGTTATATTATTTTTAAAGACTGGTTCTTCCTTCATTCTTTATTTACAGCATCTTAGCACAGTGTCTATTATGTTATAGACACTTAAGAAATGTTTGTAGACTAATAAATAAATGAGTGCAGGGATGTATATAAGCCATTTGAAAGACCATGTGTCTCTCACAGTAGTTTTTATATTCAAATAGCCAAGATGCACTACAATATTGTCAATGTTCTTGCTTCTCTGCTTGCTTTTGAATGATTCCTGCTGTGAAGCAACCTTACTGCTTCACCTTGTATTTTTAAAAGATGTCACACAGGAACATATAGCAGGAATTGAATATGCACAAACCACATCCATACTAGTACAAGAGAAAATGATCCATTAATCCAGAATGAAACACCTCTGTTAGTGGATCAGTTTTACCAGAGATATTTTAATAAACTCTGATTTTGTAAAACAATCCACAGAAAAACATACTTAAACAATTCTCAGTTCTGTCCAACTTGATCTATAAATTCAATGCATTCCTAAATAAAAGATCAGCATGTTACTTTGTGGATACTGACAAAGTGATTCAAAATTTATGTGGAGAGACAAAAGACTTAGAGTAGTCAAGTCAATATTTAAGAAAAAAGTTGGATTGACACTACCTGACTTTAAGACTTATTCTAAAGCTACAGTAATCATGACTGTGGTATTAATGAAAGAATAGACAAATAGATCAATAGAACAAAATAGATAGTCCAGAAATTGACCCACTTAAATATAGTCAATTGATCTTTGACAAAGGAGCAAAGGTAATAACAATGGAAAAAGATAGTCTTTTCAACACATGGTGCTGGAACCACTCAAAATCCACATGAAAAAATTCAGACATAGACCTTGCATCCTTTACAAAAGTTAACAAAAATAGATCACAGACCTAAATGTAAACTGATAAACAGCAAAACACCTGGAAGATAATCGAGGAGAAAACCTAGATAACCTTGGATATGAATTATTAACTTTATAGTCATTGGCAAGTCCAGCCTCATGGCCCTGATACTTTTTAGATACAACACCAAAGGCATGGTCCACGAAAGAAATAATTGATAAGCTGGACTTAATTAAACTTAAAAATGTCTGTGTTATGAAAGACAGTGTCAAGAGCATGAGAGGATAAGCCACAGACTAGGAGAAAGTATTTGCAAAAGATATATCTGGCATAGGACTATTACTAAAATATACAAAGACTCTTAAAATTCAACAGTAAGAAAACAAACAACTCAAAAATGGTCAAAAGATTTTAAGAGATCTCTCTCCAAAAATAATATACAGATGGCAAATAAGCATATGAAAAGATGCTCCACATTATATGTCATCAGGGAAATGCAAATTGAAACAATGATGAGATACCACTACACACCTATTAGGCCAAAATCTGAAACACCAACACACACCAAATGCTGATGAGGATATGGAGTGACAGGAACTTTCATTCACGGAAGTGCAAAACGGTACAGCCACTTGGAAGACAGTTTGGTGATGTTTTACAAAACTAAACATTTTTTTTTTTTTGCTATAAGATCAGCAATCATAGCCCTTGATATTTATCCAAAGGAGTTGAAAACTTACGTCCACACAGAAACTTGTATGTGGATATTAATAACAGCTTAATTTCTGATTGGCAGAACTTCGAAGAAACAAAGATGCCCTTCAGTAGGTGAATGGATAAATAAAATGTGTTCCATCCAGACAATGGAATATTATTCAACTCTAACACAAAGGAGCTATCAAGTCATGAAAGACATAGATATTACTAAAGACTTAAATGCATATTACTAAATAAAAGAAGGTAATCTGAGAAGATTACATGCTGTATGATTCCCACTATTTGACATTCTGGAAAAAAAAACTATGGAGATATTTAACAGATCAGTGCTTGCCATAGGTTGAGAAGGAGGAGGAGAGTGAATAGGTAGGTCACAGAGGATTTTAAGGCAGTGATAATACTATGTATGATACTGTAATTGTGAAATACATATCATTATACATTTGTCCAAATCTGTAGAACATAAAACAAAAGAATGAACCATGAGGTAAACTATGGACTTTGAGGATTATGTGTCAAATGGGTTCATCAGTTGTGACAAGTGTACCACTCTTGTGGGGGATGTTGATAATGGGGAGGGCTGTGCATGTTGGGGGCAGGGTACCTTTCCCTCAAGTTTGCTATGAACCTACAACTGCTTCAAAATATAAAGTCTTATTTTTTTTTTATTTTTAAAACTTCCAACATATAAAGATATTTGGAACTCCTCTTGAAATGGATTCTCTAACCCAGAGATGAAACAGAAATTTATACTGTAGCAGGTATGATAGAAAAAGAACTATTTGATAAACACATAGTTTTTTAATACAAAAAGGCACAAAAATATGCTTGGAGGAATAGAAATTTTAAGACACTATTATTTCAGGAAATAGATATTTAAATTTAACTGACATATTATTGGGAAATATTAGCATATTACCTTTTCTGTAAAACAAAAACAAAACTATTGAGACTGATATTACTTTTTGGTCTATGGAACCTGCAATATTATTTTACACTGCTGACATTATACATGGGTTTTTCAAAACGAAAAGAAAAAAATGTTTAAAATGTATAACTTACGTTCTATTGAGCTCTTTGTAAGGATTGACTAATTGTGGTAGATTGTTCAAAATATTCACTCTCTCCTCTCCATGGCATGTACGTACTTGACTCTTTACTTTGGGTTCTGCCATGTAGCGTTCTTTAGCTGGTGAAATTTGGGTGGAAGCAGTGACATGCCACTTCTATATCCATAGCTTAAAATTAGGGTTGCCAGATTTACCAAATAAAACTACAGAATATCTAGTTAAATTTGAAATTCAAATGAAAAATAACTATATCTTAGTGTATGTATGTCCAAATATTGCATGAAATATACTTGTGCTAAAAAATATTTGTTGGTTATCTGAATTTCAAATTTAACTGTGCATTCTGTATTTTATTGTCAACTCTACTAAAATCCATTGAATACTTTTGCTTGTCTTCTTGCTAATGGCATGGAAAGAATATTCCCTGCTAGCCCACTAGTCCCAGGAAGAGGATAAGATGTATGTAGATCGATCTGTAGTTAACCTGCATACTGAGCAGCTCAGCTGATATTTATCTAGATCATCTGATCCTCCACCAGCCCATTCAAACCACAGATGTGCCAGCAAAATACGTGCTTATTGTTCTCAACTGAAATTTTTGCGGTTGTTTGTTGTAAACAATAGTTGAGAGACTCAAGTTTTCAGGAAATAAAGGGAGTAAAGAGCACATTTGCATCATTATAAACACAGAATTAGTAACTTAAGTGACTTTTTTTAAGCTCCTCAATGGTTTCACATAGATAGACTATAGTAGCTATTTTACTTTTAATTTATACCCTAATAAAATTATCTCATAATTCAGAACAGTGTACCATGTGAATTACAAATATTGTTGATCGATTACTGGACCTGAATCTTTTCCAGATCGCATCTTTGTTCTGTTCTTACCTATTTTCTACCACATGTAGACCAACTATTTACTTGTAAGTCTCATTCATTTTCACTTTATTCAATGAATATTTATTTAGTGCCTTTTTATTTACTGCCTTCCTAACAAATTATTTCAGAATTAAGTGGCTTAAAACAATATTTACATCTTATGGTTTCTGTGAGTCAAGAATCTAGGAATGTCTTAACAGAGTCCTTTAAAGGCTTCAGGGTCTCTTATAGGCTACAATAGACTCAACTAGGGGAGGATTTTGTTTCCATAGTTATTCACAAAGATGTTGGTAAATTCATTCCTCATGGGCTGTTGTACTGAGAGTCTCAGATTCTCAGTGGCTCTTGGTCAGAGGCCCTCCTCAGTTCCTTGCCACATGGCCTGTCCAATGTGATAGTTCATTTCATCAAAGTATCTAAGCCAAGAAAGCAATGGAAAGAGCACAGATCAGTATGATAGATGTCGAAGTGTTTTATAGCCTGATCACAGAAGTGACATCACATCATTTTTGCCATATTCTATTCATTATAAACAAGTTACTAGGCCCAGCCTCCACTCAGGGAAAGGTATTACACGTGAGTATGACTACTTGGGAAGTGAGGACCATTGGGAGCCTTAGAACCTGTAAATATTACCTTATGTGGCAAAATAAGATTCTGCAGATGTGATTAAATTAAGGATCTTGAAATGAGATTGTCCAAGATTATCTGGATGGACCCTAAAAACAATACATGTATCTTTATAAAAGGGAGCCAAAGGAAAAGAGATATGAAGACAGAGCAGAGAGAGATGTGAAGATGCTGGCCTTGAAAACTGGGGCAATGCAGTTACAAGCCAAGGAATGTCAATAGCCAACAGAAGCTGGAAGCAAGAAATGTATTATCCCCTAGAGTCTCCAGAGGGAGTAAGGCACTGCTGACATTTTGATTTTGGCTAGTAATACTGATTCTGGACTTCTGGTATCTAGGATAAAAGAATACATTTTTGTTGTAAGCCACCAAGTTTGTGGTAATTTGTTACAGCAGCCGTAGGAAACTAATATGGGGCTATGTCAGATCTGCTTAGTGTAGTACCATTTTATGTGTATGTATTCAGCTAACAGAAAGTTATTCTTAAACTAGCCTAAACAAGAAACATTTGTATTAGCTTATGTGAGTGAAAACTCCCGCATCGAGTTAGTTTCGATTACTATCCACACTTGGGATTCGATAATGTCATACATCTTTCTTCATTGTTACTTTTATACTTACGCAGGATGAGAATTATTACTGAAATGCAGCATCAAGATGATTGACAATAGTTCCTGCCTTACATCCTATTCTGTCATAAACATCAGAAGAAAGTAATTCTCTTTTTCCCAATATACCTGCATAAACCCCAAGAGCAATTCTCATTGGCTATGATTGAGCCCATATGCCATCTATGAAACTGATCTGTGTTTAGAGGTATACAATGGTCTGATTTTCCAGGCTGGTTCCCATATCCCCATTGGAGGTTATGTTAGCTACAACAACTCACGGATTAAGAAGAGAGGGGCGATTTCTTAATAAAAACTAGAAACTATTATTGGAAAAAGAGTGAATGTAAAAAAGGGGGGATGTTATATTTTATTCAGTCCTAGTGAGAAGTAGAGATGAAAAAAATCAGTCTCTTTCAAGGAATTTAGTGTCTCGTGTTGGGTGCAAAAAAAAAAAATAAAGACATTATTATAATGTGTCTAAAGTAATGTCTCAGAAGCCAAGGCTAAAATATCATAGATACAGATACACATATGCATACACACATACATTCTGCTTAAAGCAAGTACCTCATTGACTTTATTTATACTCCTTGGAAACAGCATACCATTTTACCTCTCAGAACCTTTGGAAACTTGTATAATATTTAAAACCATAGGTTCTGGGGTCATGCTCTCCTAATTAAATCATGACACTACCATTTTCTAGTTCTGTGATCACTGACAAGTTATTTAATCTACATGACATTTGGCATCCTTGTTTTTACAATTGAAATGAGATTTTTAAAAATTGTGATTAAATGAGCTAGCTTATGCTTAGAATTTGAGTAAAATGTGCAGCAATTACTCCATGAATATTATCTGCATTATCTCTCAGCTTTGCTGGGCCTAGAATATTCTTCCTCTGTTTTCTCCCCTGCCAATGAATTCCTTTATCTTAAAGGAGTATGTTCAGTCAGCTCTTCTCTTTGAAGTCTTATCTCACAACTTTTCTTAACTTCTTCCCTTGGTCTTACGTCTGTTATTACACTTACCACATAATCTTTTAAACATACACTTTCACATTTTTTTTCTTGCTAAACATCAGAGCTTGAGATATAGTATGTTTATTGAAATTCAATAAATTCAAAACTTAATAGATGTTTATTGAAATTTCATGAATTTTAAGAAAAGGTAGTGAAGTCATCACTCACTTTGCAAATCCCTGGGTATCAGAACATACTCTCTTCTGACTGTACTGGAAGTTCACTTAATGGTCTCCGCAGTGTGATTAATTCATATATTTCTGTAATATATGACAGAGCATTGTGAGATATCAGAATATTAGTAAGAAATAGCATTATTTGTAAACTACATGAAATATTTTAGTGATTAGAGTTATTATTTTCACTGTTCAATGATATAATTCTTCTAAAGTGACAGTTTTGTTTTTGAAAAAAACATCAAACCACATATTTACCCTCATGATCATGTTTGATTACCTTTTGTAAATAAGATTGGCAGCTAAAATGTAAGAAAATTGGAGTGGAGAAAGGGGAAAGAGAGAGAAAGAATGAGAATAAAGAGATGAGAAGTCTGAAGGAAAAAAAAAATGTCCTGGAATTGCCTGATGATTGGTTTCCAGATATTTGTTTGAAAGGTCAAATTCGGAGTTAATTAATCTATGGCTATACCCAACAGAACATTATTACCAAAGAAAATATTCCATTTGGATTTACTTCTAGTGGGGATGGTGAATTAATATTTGTTGAATTAAATTGAACTGGGTTGGAAATCTTTCTCCTGTAACTTTTTTTTATGGAGATCTCCTGAGTTATTTTTTAGGTCTAAGAGGTCTAAATTTGAAAAGCCTATTGAATAGTAACAATTGTATCTTCAAATTTCTTTTCTGTCTTTCCTTTCTATGCCTGCCTTTCCATTGCTCTTGTAAACATTTTTCTAACTTTATTTATTAATCTCCCAAGTAGCAGTATCAGCAAATGGGGCCAACTCACAGATGGAAAGTTAGAACTTGGGCCAGACAGCTAATGTATTCATCCACTGCCTTCTAGAGTTTCGTCAAGTGTGTCCAGCTGGTTTAGCATAAGGAGGCCTATTAATACAACATAGCATCATAATCAGGGAATTGAGACTAAATTTCCTTTTAACAGAAATGAAACAACACGGTCACAGTGAGTGTTCCACAGACTCTATGGAGACGAGCACAAACTGGTTTAAATTTAGGATTCCTCAACATCTAACAGAAGGATTTTCATCATGGTAAGTAGAATGCGCAACTCACTTGTGGTGCATCCTATATCCCATTTCCCTTGCAGACCTTTCAATTAATAGCTAATTATGGCTACGAGGGTAGATTGGTAGGGCAATTGTAAAAGGCAAACTACAACATTCAAATCTATTTTTTTTTGCAAGTGACTGACATTCCTGAATGCCAAAAGGTAGGTAGAAAAACTAGGATGCAAAATTCACAAGTGGCATTAAAACTAAGATTTAATAAGAGCTCACCATTTGTTACATATTTTACAGTGAATATCTTAGGTACTGTTATTGTCTAATTATGAAAAGAACTCTCTTTCACATTGTTTCTACTAGCACACATGCTCAATGAAGTGGAGAAGCGAGACAATTCCAAAGCTATATTGAAAAGTAAACAAAACACTTATGCTTAAATTATCTAAAGGAGTCCAGAACTTAATTTATCTGGACAAATTTTTAAATTTTCAAAATTATTTGTCTGGTTTGTTCTCCAACATTTTGATCTTAATTAATCTTAGCTCTTTGAAGCATTCATTAAAAGTACAAAAACCTAGACATGATTTCAGGATGATGACATTGACAGTGATACTATTATTGCTATTGAAAGTCAATCGACCAGTAAGAAAGATGCCCCACTGGAAAGAGCATTGCCCTTAAGGGCAGCAGGGTACACTTAAGAGTTGGTCTCTAGGGCTCGAGTATTTTTAAATTTTTTAAATTAAAATATAGCTAACATACAATATTGTATTAGTTTCAGATGTATACCATAGTTTTTCAATATTTATATATCTAAAGAAGTGATCACTAGGATAAATCCAGCAACCATCTGACACCATACAATGCTTTCAAAATATTATTGACTATATTCCCTATGCTGTACATCGTATCCCCATGACTTATTTGTTTTATACCTGGAAGTTTTAACTTCTTATTCTCCTTTATCTGCTCCCCTTTTTTGATTTTTCAATTACAGTTAACATTCAGTATTGTTTTATATTAGCTTTAGGTGTACAACATAGTTGCTACACATTCATATAATTTATGAAGTGATCCTGATCCCTCTTACTAGTCTAGTACCTACCTGGCACTCTACATAGTCCTTACCATATTATTGACTGTGTTCTCTGGGGCTTGAATATTGCATCTACCTATTACTAACTTGGTTTAGTTATTTAAATTGTATTTTAAACTCTAGTTACTAAACTCCATATAGATTAATTATAATAGTACTTTCTTCATAGAATTCTTAAGGGTTATATAATACAATATAAAGCACGTAGAACCCTGACATGTAATAAAAACTCAATGTCTTAAGACATTATTACTATAATTGTTTTATTAGTAATATTATTATTTAGCTCCAGAAAGAAATGTATTTAAATACAATGTAAGTTTGTCACTTACTAGCTTTGTTAATATGAGGAGGTGTTTAGCTGCTCCCTCAGTTTTCTGCTATATCATCAGGGGATCATATTGACTAGCTCACAGACATGCCGTGAGGTTTAAACAAAGTATTCTTTGACAGTTTATACTACACAGTAAATCACCAATATAATTTCTGGCATAGCATTTCATAAGAGAGAGTATTTTATTATTGCCTATTACTCTTATATATTAAACAATATCCTAAAGGCTTTGAGGGGAAGTTGAAAAAAATGTATGTGCCCCAAGGCTTTTTAAACTTAATTAGAAAGTCAAGACTACAGAGTAGACTAAAAATAAACTGTCTAAGCATTCAAACAATTTTGATAACTCACATATATCAGTAAATAAATTGAACCTTCCCAATATATGATTGTTTATTTAAAGAAAAACAACATATGTTATGGTACTAATATATAATGAATATTATATACAAATAGATAACTGTAAGAGAATGAGGTAAAATATTATTAAAGGTATAAAATTATTTTTACTCTCAATATTATTGATATATAAATATTTTATAAGTTTTGGGAAAATCAACGTGTTTGAATACGCCTCATTGATATTTAATCTTGCTTTAACATTTTGTGATATAGCAGTATAACAGTTTAATCCTGGTTTCCTTTTTTTTTTTATTCTTTATAGCTGTCATAGCTGAGAATGGTTTATAAACACAAATAGCAGAAAATCATCATATAATGTACTTAAAAATTATCCCACAAAATTTTTAAGTTTATTCACTAGTTATGGAAAGGGTGTTGTTTCATATTATAAATTTCCTTCTTTGATTCAATTGGTTGTTTTTCAACCTAACTGCAGAATATTGCACTTTTTAATTTTAAAAATGACACTTCCCAAAGTGTCACTTGTGAGAATTTTGTAGTTAAAAAATTTTGTTTCTGAGGTTTTAGGGTCTACAGATATCAGTATTTTTATGGGTGATTTATAGCATTTTTGGCAGCAACACCAAAGATGAGTGTAGACAGTTCTGAGCATCTATTTTCCAAATACTTTCTCTACAGCAAGAATTTTTTCAAAACTAATTATTATCTTGCTTATTGTTGAAATATTACTTTTACCAAAAGGCTGTATTAAAAGCATGTGTTTATTTATTTAAGGATGTGACAGGCAGCTGCTCTCTGATAGCCACTTGTTATACCAGAAAAAAAATATCATCAAATTTAGAACAGTTGTCTTTTGGAAAATAAAAACACATAATGCATCTTTAGGGTCAATAACTCTTTTCATTATATTGCCGAAAGTTAACCAAGAAAACTTCGTGACTAAAAAAGATTTTATAGCCAATTTCCATTTTATCACGTAGTATTGTAAAGATTTTGCAGAGGTCGGCCCATTTATTAAATATTACAAAACTTAATTTCTTCTTTATATTAAGAATAAATATCATGTACTCTATTTCCTCCCTGCCCACAGTGAGTCATCTTTTACATTCCTTGGTTTGCGGCTCCCACTTTGGAGACCACTGCAAAGACTGCAAACTTTGGATGTCGTAGGGAATCTGCACAATCTGGGGTGGTGAAAAAAAAGTTAGTCCTTTGGGTTTGAGTCAGGGAGAAATAACCTTTAGTGGGCACTTACTTTGTGACACTTGTTTTAATATAGACTTTCCCATTGATTTTCATTTTTCCTCATGAAATATAAATAGTAAATTGATATTTTCAGGAGTCTATACCTGTGCTGTCCAATAAAATATTCATTATATGTGGCTATTTAAATCCAAATCAGTTAACATGAAATAAATTAAAAGTTTTGGTTCTTCAGTTGCACTAGCCACCTGTCAAACCACATGACTAGTGGCTATTATATTGAACAGCATAGATTATAAAATATTTACATTATTTCAAAAGATACTATTGGATAGAATTCATCTGAAATGAGATCTCTTAGGAGGCCTAGCACAAGCAGATTTTTTTTTATTGCCACTGATACCACCTAAAATTCTAACCAAATACTTTATTTTAGTTTATAATATTTTAAAAGGAAGAATTGTCCTTCCTCAATTAGTCAAAAACAAAAAATTAGAACTCCAGACATAAAAATACTAATTCATATTCATTGAGAACGTAGTTTGTGCCAGGCATTATACTAAGTGTTTAATAAAGGTTATTTTATTTAATTCTCAAAACAGGTCTATGAAATACGTTTTTATTAAGGTGAAGTAAATAATCCAAGGCTACCTGGCTAATTAGTAAAGTTGTGATATGAATCTAAGCAGTTAGAAGTGATGTCATGTTTGTCTGCTGATATCACATACTCTCTGTGGCAAGGGCACAAGTGGATTAAAAGGACTCAGGTGTATGACCTCAGCACAAAATCTAAGGAAAGAGGGTGTGCCCAAAAACTCAGCAATCAAGATAAATAATCTTTTAATGCACTATTTTTTAAAAAATCAAATTAATGTAAAAAAATCCATGGTGAAGACAATATCAAAAATTTTAAAGACAGGATTACTATTACTGATTTTTCCTTTTGCCTCAGATTCCATTGTGGTTCTGTATGGTACTTTATTTAAAATTGTGATATTGTGTTAATCATATATCTTTTTTGGCATTAATTTGGTTTTTAAAATAGTTCCTTCATAAACTTTTTGAATCACTTGTTTTTTTTTTTATGCTTGCTGAACCCATGACTGATACAACTTATTAAATCAGTATCTCCGAGGGTGTGAATCAGGAAGCTAATTTTTTTTGAAAGCTCTCTAAATTAGATTTGGTAAATACTGATCCATGTTTTTTCCTCTGCTTTGCTTACTGGTAGCATATCCAGATAAATTAGTCATCTGGGTACAATGATTTCATTATACTAGCCTTTACAATAACATGACCTGTGTTGCTGTCTGTCTTGATTTTAGGCCAAGTCTCTCTTCCCTTGCCACCCTGAGTAACAAGAAATATGAGTTTTTAAATATGGAAATTGTTATATATAAATTTCTTAGGTATAGAATTGTTGGGAGTACATAGCAAATAGTCAATAAAAGATAGTGATGTTTTTTATTAAATGACATTTTTTTAAGAATTGAGTAAGTTGGAATAGGATAATTAAGAATTGAAATGTTGTACTAGAACTTCTAATGTTATAGAAAATAAAGGCAACCATAGCCAATGATTAATAATCAAAAATGATATGTTCTGTAAGAAACTAGTACCTTCTAGAGTTACAGTAGACCGTGGCCACTGAAAAGACCACTCATCTTTCACCAGTGTCTATTCGGTTATATTCCAAGATTTCATACTTTATAGAGCATTTTATAGAGTTTCTAGGAGGCACTGTGGTACCAAGAGGGAAAGAAAAAGAGAAAGACATAGACTTCTGGAACAGGCAGATTGAATGCAATCTTGGAAAAGAATACCTGAGCTCCCTGAAACTCAGTTTTCTCATAGAAAAAGCCATATTTTTAAAGTATGTTTGTATTTCCTTGTGGCATAGGATTTATATTTTCCTAATCTATTTTTTGTAGAGCTTGCTTAGCTATGTAATTTTTGATCTAACACATAACCTTTGCTTGGTTATTGTTAACTATAAGACACTGTACTTTCAGCTTATAAGTGTAGAATTCTAATGAGAAAAAAACTAAATGAGAGGACATTTAATTTGATCTTTCCAAAGCATATTAATCCAGCCTCCATCCTAATATATGAGTAAATTATGTGATTAAAAATATAACTAATAGGTGTATCTTTAGTGGTCAATATCAGTCACCCATCTTTTGGTATACATTTGTTGAAACATTTGTAACTGTCTTATAACAAAAACATATGAAGTAATTCCTGCGCAGTTATGGAGTCCAGATATATTTCTTATTGAGTCTTAGTCTTTGTGACTCATTCTAATCAAGTATGTTTAATGAAATCACTAAATAATTAATGGAACTGCCCTCAATCCCACATTATTCTAATATTTTAGTGTATACAAACAACTAAGTCACATGATTATATTTAAGTCAGAGCTATGCATGAAAGAATCACAGTTTTAACAGATATGTAATATAACTGTGTTGTATGTGATTTTATGAACACGATTTATTTCAGATATCTGTTGCTGCCTTAAAAAAAAAACACTGTGAAACTTAGTGACATACAACATAATTCTTATTTCTCACAATTGTCTTCATTGACTTAGTTAAATTTGATGACTTTTTTCATGTTGTATAGGCAGAGTGAGGCCACAGTCAACTGGGGCTGAAATGACTGGAAAGACATCTTGTCCTCTACAGTGGGGCCTCTTGACATGTATTAGTCTAATGACTTTCTTCCAAAAGGTTGAACGCATAAAATGTTAGTCTTCTTAACTTGGGCTCAGAATGTCATTTCACCTACATTCCAGGAAGTCATGACACCAGACAGTTTCAGGGAGAGAGTAAAGAGACTCCATTTATGAAAAGGGTGGCATGCTTATGTGAACAAGGATGGAAGGACATGTTGATAACCATATTTGGAGTCCATCTGTCTCTGTACTTTGCCACCACAATTCACATTCTCCTCACCTGCAAGATACATTCATTTACATCCAATTATGAAATCAGCTCCAAGTTTAGGATTTTGGTACCCAGATCAACAATTCAGGTGTAGATAAAGCTCTTCAAGGGCAGTGGTTCAGATGCAGAACCTTTGGTGAAGTCCAACATAAAATATATGGCATTGGCATTGTGACTTGGTAGCTAGCAGAGGTTTGAATGGTAAGTAAGTGGTTAATCGAAGAAGAATGTAAACTGAGGAAATTGTTATGAGAGACTAGAAAAAAGGTAAGCCATTTAAATGTTGACAGGAAAATTGAGATTGACCCCTGAAGTTACTCGAATGATAGAAATATTATTTAATGAACCCTAGATCTGGCTGGGGAAAACTTCTTGGCAAATTTTTGAAAATGGCTTTTTTTTTTTTTTTTTTAGCAGCCACCTGTGAGAAGTATCACAAGAAATGGAACTAAAGAAGGAATTTTTCAGTTTTCAAACAGAATTGAGAAAAAATATTTTCCAACCCAGTACTGGGTTGGAAAATAATGTTATTTCTCATTCCTGATTTCTCAATCTGAAAAAAAGTTCTCAAAGTAAGAAATAGCTTCAGGACAAAGATCCAACTGAGATTCTGATAATAAAAATATGGCCTCGGGGTTAAGATCAGATCAATGATACAGCTGTAACACTGCTTGTTAAGAACTCTGAAAGATTTAGGGCAATGCCTTATAGACCTTTTCAACCAGACAAAAGCCTTCAAGGGATTTTAAAGATATTAACCCAGGCATCCCGAATCTCAACCCACCTAGAAGAAATTTGTGGTTGTGCTGTTTTTCTAATACAGTGGGTTATAATCTGATACCTTGTAAACACCATGTTTTTTAAAGATAGTTGAATTAAATTGTATTAAAATGGGCAAAGAAAGTTTAAAATGAAAGAGACTTTAAGACCCCAACTTTCTTTGGGCAGAGTAAAGACTAAGAATGCCTCTCAGCTATAAATACAGGGCGTTTCTTACAGAAAAGGATGATTCACAAGACAGAGGAAAAGGTCCAGGGATGAAGCTTAGAGTAATAGAAAATCACTCCCAGGGATAAACTGAATCCTAATAAGGAATTCTTCTTGCCCAAGAGTAGAGTGCACTGAGGACATGTATTTTGCCATTGTATGCTGAACTTATCTTTTTGGATTACATGTCTCCAGATTTATAAGATCCACACTGGAACAGCCTTATCTAGACATGAATATGGGTAACAAAATATTGGGCTTTGAGCCTGATCCTATAATTGGATAAAATTCTGTGTCTTAAAGGAGGGTGAGAGACTTTGCATGTGGAATAGATGTGAATTGTTGTGGCCAGAGAGTAGGTTGTGGAAAATTACATGCACATATTGTTGTCAACAATTAATCCCATTCTAGGATGCTCACGGTGCTCCTCTATTAAGAACGGAGCCTATTTTTTCCTATCTTGAACTTGGAATAGTCTTATGACTTACTTTTACCAATAAAGTATGACAGAAAGGAGGTTCTAGGACTTCTGAGTTCAAGCCTTAAGAGAATTGGCAATTTATACTTTCTCTCTCTTTGAGCTCTGAGCATCATGCTAGATGTCCAACTTTTCTTGTTGGGGAGACATGTAGAGAGGAGTGGAGGGGTGTGAGATTATCCTACACATTCCATCTGAGCTCCTAGCTGAAAATACCCCATGATTATCCCAGCTGACCCGACATGAGCCCAAATCAACCCAAATAATCATTAGGAAAAAAAAAAATCTTTGTTGCAAGCCACCGTGTTAATTTTATTGATATATAACAACCACAAACTTAGTCGTTTAAAACAACATATGTATTTTCTCGCAGTATTGCTGGGTTAGGAGTCAGGTGTCAGCCTAGGTAGGTCTTCTGCAGAGAATCTCACAGTGCTTCAGTGAAGGTGTTAGGTAAGCTGTCCTCTCATCTGAACCTTGACTAAAGAAGAATCCCCTTTCAAGTTGATTCCGTTAGCAGAATCCATTTCCTTATAGCTCTGCACCTGAGTACTGGCTTCATATTGGTTGACAGCTGAAGACTTCTCACAGCTGTATAGGCTGTCCATGGTTCCCTTCTACATGGTCTTCTTCATAGATCACATGTGACTGTTTACTTCTTGCTCAAATCACTAAGGCAGAGTCATACATAATGTAACAATCAAAGGTGACATCCTATCATCTTTGCCATATACTAAACCTGATCAAGGGAATGATATTTCATTGCTTTTGTCATATATTATTAGTTGGAAAGAAGTCACAGATTCCACCTGCACTTACAGGTTATTTTGGTCATCTTAGGTTATGTGTCCCACAGCCATTGTTGTAGATGGCTTGTCAGGCAAACTTAGATAATTAAAATATCTTCCTTTCAGCAGAAACTCTTTGGTAAAATTTGTCATTTTTAATTGCTGAAGTAAAGAACCTAGTCAGAGAAACCATTTTATTAAATGCCTACAAAATTAAAGAAGCATCTTTTAAATTGAAGCCTTGGCCACAGTACTTAAACAGAGAGTTCTTCTCATCTGAGTCAGCAGGTGAGAAGTGCTAACTGTAGAAAATCTTTAGTCCATTCCAAATGCTGAGTTCAGGCTGAGCAGTATTCTGTCCAGATTTTGCTTTCAGATTCAAGATTCTAGATTCAAGTAATTTTCTTTAGAAACAGAACCATATTGGGAGAATATGCCATTTCAGGTCTCAAGAATGAAGTTTAGAAAGTTACAATAACCACATCACCTGGCATTGGATGATCTTAAAAGCTAAAGGCCAAGCAAGGGTTGTGATGCATTCTATAGCAGAGGCCTTTGAATGTTATAGCTGTTGCCCTAATACTCTAACCATAAGTGAAGATGAGAAAAATTTGGATCATGCTGATACTCTAACCTGTAAGGTAGCTTCCCAGGGTATGCTTTTGCCAAAGGGCTATTTACAAAGATCACCAGGATCAATATGCATCATTCAGGTTCATATTATATAACAGCATATTATTGCTCTAAACTCTGCTACAGGTGTCGCTTCATTGCAAACAGTAACTGTAACTTACATACTCATACTATATACAGTAACAAATTGTGTAAAAGACATTTTATGTGCATTACTCAATAAACAAAACAATCCTATCGTAGGCCCTACGGTAAATCATTTAAAGAAATAAGTAGAAGAAAATGAGTCTTAAAGAGTTTGTTAAAATGCCAAAGTTTACACAGCTAGGAAGTCACAGTGCCATGATACCAACTTCACTCATTTCCATCAGACTTCACATCCCATATGTGTTTTCCACTATGATGACCTGTCCCTTTATTTATCCTCAAAAGCAGATGATGCCAAAAATTTGGAGAAAAAAATTTATTTTAATCTCTGAAAACTAAGCATTCCTCTCATTGGAAACTGAAAATAGTTTAAGGAGCCTCTGGGACAACATCAGGTGTAACAATATTCATATCATAATGATGGAAAACTTTCCTAAATATGTGAAGGAAATAGACAGACAACCCCGGGAATTTCAGAGAGTCCAAACAAGATAAATCCAAAGAGACCACACCAAGGCATGTCATAATTAAAATGTTAAAAGTTAAATACAAAGGGATGGAAAAAGATATTTCATAATGGACCTAAAGGGTATTGTGCTGAGTAAAGCAAGTCAGATAAAGACAAATGCCATATGATTTCATGTACATGTGGAATCTAAAGAATAACAACAAACTCATAGATACAGAGAACATTTTGAGGGTTGCCAGAAGGGAGGGGATTTGGGGAGGTGTAGATGAAAAAGGGGGAAAGGATTAAGAAGTATAAATAGATAGTTACAAAATAGTCATGGAGATACAAAATACAGCATAAGGACTATAGTCAATAATATAGTAATAACTATGTACAATGTCAGAGGGGTACTAGATTTATTGGGGTGATCACTTTGGGAGTTATATAGCTGACTAATCACTATGTTGTACACTTGAAACTAATATAATATTTATGCCCACTATAATTGAAAAATAAAAAATAGATTTTCTAGAGTTTTCTTCAAAGGACTGAGATTATAGATGACAGCGATAGTGTCATTCCGCATGTATCAAATCACTGATATCTAGAAATATACTTTTTGTTTGTTCCTTTTTAAATCATAAAGATAGGTTTGAAAATCTAAACCGTATAAGAAGACTGACTCAGTCAGCATAGCTGGCTGGTCTTCCCAATTGTAGTGGTAATAAAAACCAGTGGCATTCAGAGAATTGAAAAGAATCAAATAGAGTTTTAGAAAAGTAATTCTAAGCTTATGAAAAGTAAAATCAATCAGTCGAAGAAAGAATTTTTGGTGAAAGAATCAGCACTTCTAGTCTCATAAATAAAGTGTGAAAAAGTCTCTTACTGCTGAGAAGAGTTGCTATACCTCATACCACATAACTTCATAGAACTGCTGAACTTCAAACAGACCAGCCACAGCCAGCTATGAAAAATTGGGAATGTGGCAGTTCTTCTAGGGTCACCACAGAGATAGGAATAGGCAAGAAAGAATTATTACCCCTACCAGTTTGACCCAGATGCTGCTTCAAAATAGTCTCAGCAATTCACCTCATTTGCTCATTCATTTTTATCATGCATAGGTACTGCCATTCCTACTAGGTGCAGCAGGTATTAAAATAACTGGAGATACACACCTGGTTTCTGCTTCCATAGAGCTTAGGATGTAAAGGAGCAGAAAAGAAGGATAAGTGAACAGGCATTTGCAATAAAGTGAAATAGGTCAAACGTTGCATTATATGAGCCATACAGGAAGGCTTCCTGGAAGAAATCACACATGTGGTGAAACCTGAGTAACGAATGATAGATAGCCAGGTTAAGAAAGCTAGGGAAGCCTGTTTTAGACAAAGAAATGGCTTGTGTGAGAAAGAGCAAGATAGATAGATAGGAACAGAATGAATTTTAATCTGGTGGAGCCCAGAGTGTAAAGGTGGGAGTGGCCAGATGTAATGATAGAGTCTTGAGCCAGAGCACAGTCTTGTGAGTCTTGTGAGCCTTGTTTAAGCAATGGGAAGGAGTTCATACAATGGGAAGCACTGAGGGGAAGAGAAATGTTCAGATTATTTCTGGCTGCTGTTTAGAAAATTAATCAGAGTTGGCGAGATGAGATGTAATGAGACTAGTATAGCAGTTACTGCATTATAAAATCAAAGTTTTCTGATTGGCTGTAGGAGCTGAGGGTGAGGAGAAATTAAGAAAGCCTTCTGAGTTACTGGACTGGCCAGGGGTATGGATGGCAGTGCTAGTCAGTAAGAAATCCAAGAGGAGAAAACGGGCTTATGGGTAAAGCAAGGGGTATCACAATGAATTTACTTTGGGGCAGGAAGAGGGATATGTGTGTTTACTGAGAACCGCTATAGTAAAAGTTCATTATAGTGTGTGTGTGTGTGTGTGTGTGTGTGTGTGTAAATTTTAAAGGATTTGGTGCAGAAAGTAGAATTGATGATGATACTGTATTTGCATTCTTCATCTCATTTTCTTAATTGCTAGTTAATAAAAAGCAAAAAATGTATACTTATATTTAAAACAAGAGAACATTTTTTAATATAATTATCTTCCATTTCATATCTTTTCTGTCATTCATAAGTAATGTTAGTCATCGTATTAGTCAGGGTTCTCCAGAGAAGAGGCACCAACAGGATATGTGTATATATAGAGAGAGATATATATTTTAAGGAATTGACACACGAAATTGTGGGTGCTGGCAAGTCCCAAAATCTGCAGGGCAGGCCAGTAGGCTGGAGACCCACGGGAGTGAATGCTGCAGATCGACTCCAAAGACAGACTGGAGAAAGACTTTCCTCCTCCTTGGGGGAACCTCAGTCTCTTTCCCTTATGTCCTTTAACTGTTCGGATAAGGACCACCCATGCTATAACGGGTGATATGCTTTACTTAAAGTCTAATAATTTAAAAGGCAATCTCATCTTTTAAATTATCTTCACAGAAACCTGGTATTTGAACAAGTTTCAGAGTACCGGGGTTTAGTTAAGTTTGCACATAAAATTAACTGTCACCGTCATCCATACTCAGTAACATATGGATTACAGTTATATGTGTATCATTAGCCTTGTTCAAAATATATTTTAAAAGTTAACAAGTACTTCTCGAATTTAAAATTGGCTTTTAAAAAAAGATCATTTATTCTTAGCAGAGATTCCCATGTCATACATTAGTCAATTTCAGAATTACAACTAATTACAACAATTATGTTTAAGCAATCCTCAGTGGACCAGTCTCAAGATTGCTATAAAATTCTCAGCAGAGGTAATTAGTACTGTAAAAGAGGTTGCTGCTGTTTACTGTTGTTGGTTTTAAATTTCTATTCAAAAACAAGTCATCTTTGGTGGATAACTTAGGTAGTATTTTTGTCCTAACTCTTTATACCGTCCTTAACAATACAACTTTCCCATACACTTTGCCATATGCCTTTCAGGAGAACAAGTCGAGTATATCTTCTCCTCATTGACACTGAACCTGGCTCTGTATCTTGTTTGGAGTATTAAAATATGCACAGATATCCAAACAAGTTACAATTGCATGGTTTGACTTACTTTCCTGTATTTCTGTGTTTCTGTTGTTCAGCATGAGGAGAGAATTCACTGAATAGCCACCATCTCAGAATGAGAGACATGTGGGACAGATATAAACTGGATATGTAGTTAGAAGTAGACCCATACCAACTGTCCAGGAAAGACCTTTGCATAAGGGAATTTAATTAATTTTCTAAGCCCTGAAATTCCGGGGTTGTTTCTTACACAAATACTTAATAGCAAGGACTGAATAATACTATAGGAAATGGACCAATTTACATGTCACTGTTACTTGAGTTAATTGGTATAATATTGGTATCTATTCATCCCACAAATATTTATTAAATGACTACTACATGTCTGAGATCACTGGGCAATAATAGTACTTTTCCACTGACAGTAATATTTCTTCTCTTTTCTTAAATAGGGCATAAAAATCTGCCTTGGTGGCTTTCTATTTAATTTGAATCCAGGTAGAGCTGCTATAAAAGAAAATAAACCTTCATGTTATTTTTACGAATAGTCAATGTTAGTCACTATGTGGCCTGAAAGAAGAAAGACACAGAATGATGCTTTCTGATGAACAAAGTAACAGTGGAATTTTAAACACCTTTATACAAATGAAGTTACAGATTGCGAGTGGGAACACTGAGCAAAACAAGTCAGGGTACATACTGCTGTGACAAATGACTCTAAAATCTTAGTGATCTGCTACAGCAAAGATTTATTGATTACTAATGCTATATGTCCAGCATAGGGTGGTCTGTGGCTCTTCTTCATGCTGTGCCTTGCCTCTCAGCCCTCCCTCTGGAATAAGCAGCGTATTAAACATTGTTAAACTCGTAACAAAGGGAAGGTATGTGCTGGCTCTTAAAATATCTGCTTGAAATGGAATGCAGTCATTTCTAGTCTCACCTAATTGGCTGATTCTGTCACCCATGGGTCATGAAATTATAATTCTCCTCCAGAGAGGGGCCCTGAACAATTGTGAATCATAATGCAGTCATGCTCCACAGGATGATGTTTCAGTAAACAATGAACCACATATACAGTGGTGGTCTCATAAAATTATAAGGGAGCTAAAAATTTCCTACTGCTTGGTGGTGTAGCTGTCATAACCGTGTAGTACAATGCTTTACTCATGTCCGTGGTGATGCTGGTATAAACAAACCAACTGTGCTTCCAGTTATATAAAAATATGGCACATACAATTATGTACAGTACATAATACTTGATATAAATGACTGTTATTGGTATATGTATTTCCTATACTTTTTGTTGTTATTTTAGAATGTACTCTTTCTATTTATAAAAAAAAAAGTATGTTTTCAAAAAATGTGCCGTGTTATGCTGGCAGCAACTTCATACATCTCCTGTTTACCATGTCTCTTGGTTACATCATTTTCTCTTGTGTTTGATTTAATTTTGTATTGTACTCATCATGACCCCTAAGTGTACAAAAACCCATTGCTAATGTTGCCAGTTAGAGGCCATGTGGAGGAAGGGACTACATCAAATGTGGAGAAACTTCTAATAACCTAGGCTGAAGACCAGACACAGTAGTATATCTCTCAGCACTGTGATGATCACAGCCAAGCAAAAAGTTTGTGATGTTGAAACAAAAATCTGGACCTTACTACAATGTTGTATGTCCTCCTACTTCTGGATAATTTAAATGATTCAGAAATCCCAATTCATTACATAATGTGAAAGTGGTGGTGAATATGTGAGTGCTGATGTGAAGGCAGCTGAAGAATTTTTGGAAACTCTACATAAGTTGATTATGGAGGAAAATCACTTGTTAGAGCAAACATTCAATATGGATGAAACATCTTTATTATGGAAATGGATCCCTGAAAGGACTTTTGTCCATAAGGAGACCAAGTCAATGCCAAGGTTCAAGGCTTTTAAGGACAGGATAAATTTTGCTTGGGAAACAATATTGCAGGCTACAAATCAAAACCCCTTTTTGATCTAGCACAGTGAGAACCTCATGGCCTTCAAGCACATCAGTAAGTACGCACTGCCAACGTACTACAGGAGCAATAAGTCATGGATGACATAACTCTTCTTCCAAGATGCCTTCTTGAATTACTATGCCAGCAAAGTGAGAAGTACTATTGGAGAATAACATGTCTTTCAAGATTTTTATTATTGTTGATAATGCTCCCAGACATCCTCCTTTTATTGGTGATCTTCATTTCAATATCAAAGTGATGTTTCTTCCTTTAAATACCATCTCTTGATCCAACCAATGGATTAAGGAGTTGTAGCAACTTTTAAGGTCTAATACCTGAGGGGTAACTTTCTCAGGCTACTGCTTCAACTGAGGAAGACACTGATGCAATTCTCAAAGCATTACAGCATTGAAGACTGCATCAAGAACCTTGCTTGTGCTTAAAGTGATGTCACCAAGGAGTGCATGAATGGCATTTGGAAGAAGACACTCAAGAGGTTCATTCATGACTTCAAAACATGTGCCACGGATGAAGAGGTTGCAGAAATCAACAGGCTGTGTTTGAGAGGACAAACAACCTTAACCTGGGTGGGACGAAAGATAACATTGAGGAGCTCCAAGAGGTGGTTCCTGAGGAACTGACTAGAGAGTTGTTGAACCTGGAATAGGAACACATAGTTAAAGAAAAGGCAAAAGAAAACGACACTACAGGGAAAGAAAACTCCCAAGAAAATTTACAGTGAATGATTTAGCAGAAGCTTTATAGACATCAACAACCTCTTAAAAAGTTTGAAAACATGGACCTCAACACTAAAAGGTTTTTATTAAGAGAGAGAAACATTCTCTGCTTACAACAAATCTATGATGAAAAAAGAAACAAACGAAGCAAACCACCCTGGATATACTTCTGAAAAGAGTGATATCTCCTCAAGAGGCCTAAGGCAGGTCCTCTAGGAGGTGGTCCAGAAGAAGTTATTATCATAGTAGATGTCAGCTCCACGTATTGCCCCAGAAAACCTCCCAATAGGACAAAATGTGGAGATGGGAGACAGTGTTATAGGTGATTCTGACCCTGTGGAGGCCAGGCCAATATGTGTGTTCATATCTTAGTTTTTAACAAAAAAGTTTAAAAAGTAAAAAATAAAACTAAAAAAAAATTTAAATAGGAAAAAGCTTATAGAATAAAGATATAAAGAAAGGAAAGATTTTTGTATGGCCATATATGTTTGTGTTTTAAGCTAAGTATTATTACAAAAGAGATGACAAACATTTTTATAAAGTAAAAATGTTATAGTAAGCTAAGGCTAATTTATTATTGAAGAAAGAAAAATATTTTTATAAATTTAGTGTAGCCTAAGTGTACAGTATTTATAAAGTCTACAGTAGTGTATAGTAATGTCCTAGGCCTTCACATTCACCACTCACTCACAGAATCACTCTGCAACTTCCAGTCACACAAACTCTATTCATAAGTGTACTATACAGGTATGCCATTTTTAAATCTTTTTTATTGTATTTTTTTGTACCTTTTCTATTTTTAGATATGTTTAGCTACACAATACTTACCATTGTATTACAATTACCAACAATATTCAGTACAGTAACATGCTGTACAGCCTTGTCATTCTGAGAACAATAGGCTATACTGTATATCCCGGTCTACATCGTCTAGTTCTGTTAAGCACATAAGGTCGAAATCACCAAACAACACAGAATGTCATTAAGTAATGCATGATTGTGTATGTTTTCCATGCATACAACTGGAATGTATAGCCTCAGAATTATTGGTTACATTCCATAAGAGAGGAATTTAAACTTTTGAAGTCCATAGCCTCAAGGGAAGTTCTTCGAAAACAGCCAAGCATTTTATAATGAGGATATATTGAACAAATATAAATCTGATACAGATCTTACTCTAACAAGAAATATAGTGTGTATTTGTCATAACTGTAGGTCAAATGCCTTGCAAGCATTTCAAAATTTTATCTTTATCAATAGCTTTAGAGTTCAGAATTTTGCTTTGTGATATGTACCTGAGTCCATAATCTTTTATCCCCCCCAATTTTTCATTAACATTTGCTAATAAGGTGCTTATAGTCTCTGATATTACCATGATTTTTATTAGATCGGACTGAATCAAAGAATATTAGGCTAATAGGTTTTCTATTTTGACATTAAAGATTATAAGGCTTATATATGTATATGCTTATATATAGATATATATTATATTCTCAGTAAAGCAACTGGCAAAATCTCTGGCATAAAGCAGGACTAAGAAAATCTTCCTCTGCCTACAAATATACTTCCTGCTGCCTTTAAGGATCATTTAACCTTTAAAACCTAAAAGAATGCTTTACCATTTATAAAGCACTTTTCAAAAATTCAATTAATTCTCATTACAATCCTATGAAATATGTATTGCTATGTTCCCTTCTTTATGGATGAATATATTGAGACTGCAGGAAGTTATATAACTTTTGAAATAGCAAATACAAGTATTTGCTAAAGAGACTTTTATTCAAATTCTATACTTTTCCAGCACACGTGTTATATAATGCCTAAAATTTACTCTAAAATACTTCAGTATAGATAATGTGATAGTGTGTGTCTGCCAGTTATTTAAATTTTAGCTCTTGAGTGGGGGCTAGGGGGTTAGATGCTAACATACTAGGCCTTTAGAGTCTAGAGGAGGCCAGCTACCAATATAAGTAAGGGCTGCATTTCAAAGGTATCAGAGAAGCACATTTTTCAGCTATTAATACCTAGTCAACTAATACCTTACTAGATAGATTGCAAGTGCGAAAAATGAGATTTTATTGGTGAAATTAATATCATTTTTTAAAGGAGCCTTATTTGAAAAATTAAAAATATTCAAAATGTACAGTTTGGTGAAGCTGTCCTTATTATCTGTGCCTCTCCGAGATGGCATCTGTGTTCTGGATTCCCTAATTGGCTCTGTGTTCTGTCACTGGTTTTTGGGAGAATGTCTACATTTGCATGATGCCAATTAGATGGATTCCATATGTCAGGAATTTTGCTGTGTCCTTATCAAAACCACTTTAATGATTAAAACACCTAAAGGACATAGAGCTGGGAATTCTTCAAGTATCTAAAACAGGTTGTATAAACCCAGTCTGTACCAGCTTTGCTAATAAATAGTAATCTAATAAATGTTCATGTAGAGGACAGAATTGAGGAATAATCTGTGACTTGCTTTCTTTATGACCTAGCAGCTGGCTTATGGAGAATAACAAACACAGTCACCTCTGGCTTTATTGGCAGCTTCTTTTATCTATGAGTAAATTGGCTTAGGTCAGTTCTCAGTCATGTCATATGTCTTCTCATAAACACTGTGCAGCATTCCTTCTTGAATGCTGGACTTTGTAACCTGAGATCATCTGTGTGTTAATTTGAAGACATTGACTCTGTGACTAGAGCACAATTTTATCAGGGCCTTAGAAGACTTCGTGTATACATATCTAAGCTCTGCAAGTAGTTCTGTAAACCAGAAATTAATTCCTTAAGAATGTTTCTTCAGACACTCCAAAGCCCCCTGATTCTTTCTGTACAGCTGTGTAGAATGTGAGATTCTACCACAATTTACAAAAATTATTTTTTATGTGCAGCAAACACACAGAAAATATCAATTCTTTGTAATAAAAAGTGTTTAACAGTTCTACAAAGCCCATTGATAGACAGCTAATTAAAATTTATTAAAGACAATTTATTTATAACATAATAAACATATAGTGGAAATATATAAAACAAAGCATAGCCGTATAAAATAGCACTCATATCAATGCTAATTTATTGAAATTATTTTTCCCTTATAGGGTAAAAATGTCCCCACCCTCTACAATATTTTTATTAGTCTTTCAAGAAATCCGAATATCGACTTTTACCAATGCCTTTGAGATTGCCTTCAATTACCATAGCCATCATCTCAAGGAAAAATAATTCTTTAACTGTTACAGTAAAATCCAATTTTGAATTAAAAAGAAGCAAGTTGTGTTGTTATTAAAATAGGACATAAAAAAGTCATTTCCTTTGGTTTTCCATTTTAGATGCTTTCATGCTCTGATTACCACCAATTTTTGTCTTTTTTGTTGTGCTTTCCAAACTGATACTATTATTTCAATGGTGAGCCTTTGTTGAAAGCAGAAAATAGTCAATTTTACAGCCCCAATCAATTTTTAAAAATTTTATTCAGCTTTGTTTGTTTGAAATCAGGTCTGTAAGAAGGGATTTGGAAACTTTGATTTGGCCTTGTAACCTTAATTGCTAATTCCTGCATATGTAAGTCCCTAGAATTATATGGATGGGAGTAGATGGTGCTATCATATTTTTGGTATTTTATGATATAGCATAATAAACTTTTCCTTCTTTCCCTCTTTCATGGCTTTATGTCTTCCTAAATTATAATCCTGTCTTAAAACCTGCTTAGGCAGACTTTCTCATGTAAATTAGAATATGCAAATTTACCACTTGACACCTCATCACCTGTTGGAAACATGATATAGAAGACTTATTTATGACCTTTATTTTCTGATCCTTACTGCTTTTTTAGCTTAATCTCTCAGTGCTGTACCACTTGAATCTGGAACTCTAGTTATACAAGGAATTTTAATGCTATTTTATATCTTGATTATTTTGTACAGAGTCTTCTTTTGCATAAGCTAAACTTTTTTGCACCAAGAAAATTCCTAATTTTTTAAGGTAACTTTGAGAGTCCAGTTTAACATTACCTTTACTGGGAGATCACTGAAATCTCCCAGGTAGAGCTCATAGTGCTCTCCTCTGGTTCCCATATCTTGACAAACTGCCATTATATTTCTATTCTTCTTATTTCCTACCTGATTCCTTGACTAGTCCTTGAGCTCTTTCATGACAAAGAATATGTTTGTTTATGTTTCGGCTTCCCTCATCACTTTGGCTACTGGTGTAGGTCTTTAGAGGAAAAGAAGGATCTGGCTTTTCTTCCAATTCCAAGGATGGTTTCTTCACTGGCCTGATACCTTTCTCATTAAACTTGAAGAAGGAGTAGTATTAATCTGATTGGTCAAATGTAGCAGGCCCCCTTAGCTATTGGCAGGGTCTATTGCCTTTTCTGCTTCTTCCTATCATAAAGCTAGAGCAGAAAGTGGGCCATGGCTCTCCCCTTTCAAGATTAGCCTGTTTACTCTCTCTGATTATCCTTTCCACAGAGTTAGAAATCTAAAGGACAATGAGATTTGGCTTTTGGGTCAGAGATAAGAGACTTACTAAACTTAAAGTTTAGAATGATCTGGAAGAGTTCTTTTTCATGATCATTCAGAAAACTCTCCAGGCTACTTTATGCACACAGCACACAGGGGTAGAAAATGTTTTGCCTCACATAATTTAGGATCCTATAACTAGTTAAAGAATTACAGAGGTCAGAACTTGACTCTATTGAGCTGACACACACACACAAATCATGTTAAAGAGAGTCACACACATTTAGAGGGAGAACAAGCAAAAGATGAGATGACCAACAAACATAATTGCTGGAGGAGAAAGCTGTCAACTTGAACAGAAAAGTAATATGAATTCTTAAGAAAATTCAAATTAAACACAGAAATGATATTTTGGAAACAAAAAAAATTGCCAAGAAAACATGATTTCCAACTAAATATTTTGATAAACTGGAAAAAAGATTGACCATTATCGATATCTGAATTAGTATCTTTGAAGAAATAAAGAAAAGTTCAGAGCAAATATTTTTAAATGAGAATATTGATAGAAAAGAGATTCTGAGGATAGATCTAGGATACAGCATGCCAATAATAGAATTCCCGGAAAAAGGAACAGATGTAGGGGTTACACTAATTTAACAACCAGCAAAAATATCCCTAGGCTGAAGAAAGATCAGATTTCATCATTTTAAAGAATATACTAGGTTCCTGGTATGAGTGATAAAAAAAAAAGGACACATACCTAGGCCTAAAAATTCCTAAATTTAAAGATAAAGAGAAAATTTTCTTTAAGTTTTAGGAAGATCAAAGTACCTACAAAAGTAAAATCAGCTAGGAGATGATTGGCTAATAAATTTAGAAAAATGAGAGTTAAGAATTATTACCTCAGAAACCTATATCTGTCCAAAATATTAACATATAAGAAAAATATGATAGATAAATAGATAGATAAATAGATGATAGATAGATACATAGATAGATAGATAGATAGATAGATGGTAGATAGATCGATAGATAGATAGATATAGAGATAGATAATTCAGAATTCTGAATGTGTGCTCCTTTATATAGAGTAATTTATTCTAATTAACAGTGAAAGGTGCCACTAGTAATATTATATCATAACAACAGGCATAAACTAGGACTTGCTAGGAAAATTGGACTGGCATATAATTTATCATCCTAACTGAAAGTGGAAGATGCCACTATCAATACTTACAGCAAAACAAGTAAGACTTCCTAAGAAATTGGACATGAATGATTGTTACCCATATACCACATTTGAGGAAAATTTTGAAGAACTTGAACTGTTAAAAAAAAATCAAGAGAAAGAATTAAGAACTCAACATGAGAAAAATGAATTGGGAGAAACAAGTATTGAAGAATAAAACTTATAGTCAAAGTTAAATGAATAGCGACAAATCATTTGGGAATAGCAATGCAATATTAAATAAAGTTCTGACACGTAGGAAACATATTCAAGATAAATTCTAACAATAGTCAAGAGATAAGAGTAATAAGCTCTTTTAAGAGTTGGTGTAAGAAAGGAAAAAGAGAGCGCGTAAAGCATTTTTATCACTTCATCTGGAGGGGGAAAGGCTATAAGAAGGTAGTAGAGGTATCCTTATGGTCTTAGTTTCTTTGGGTAAATAGGGGAGAAGTAATGCAATAGAGTACCCAGAATAGCCAAACTAAGGGCATGGTCCTCCAAGACTTCCAAGTTGCCCAAGACTTCAACACACCACCACAAGTTGGGGGTTTCACAGGTTACCCTCATTTCAGACCAGCTTGCTATAAATTTGGGCATCTCTACAGGCTTCCTCAGATTTAATAATTTGCTAGAATAAATCAGAGAACTCAGGAAAGCACTATACTTATGACCTCTGTTTTATTATGTATGGCAAGAGGATACAAATCAGAACCTGCGAAAGAAGAGATTCATAGGGCAGAACTGGGAATAAAAAGGTTTCAAATATGAAGGCTCCATGTCCTCAGGAATGTGTTACCCTTCCAGCACTGATATGCAGCAACAAATGCACAGAGTATTGGCAACCCAGGAAGTTCATCTGACTTTTTGCAGTTTTTATCAAGCCTTCATCATGTAGTCATGACTGACTGAATTATTGCCCATATGGCTGAATTCAATTCCAGTTACGATCACCCTTCCCTGGAGGTCTGGCTGACATCATGTGGCTCAAAGTGTCAACCCTCTAATCACATGGTTGGTATTTCTGATGTGGCCAGTGGCTATCCTGAGTAATTTTGTTAGCATAAACTACCTGGAGGCGTGCCACAAGCCATCTCATTAGCATAGATGATCAGTTATTAGGCCAATCTTGAACAACAGTTACTCCTCTTACTTGAGAAATTCCCATGGGTTAGAGGTTACCCCAAAGAAACTAGAGACAAAGGTCACACCTCTCTTTATTACATAAGATTATTCTTGTTGTGAAATTATTTGGTAACTTCTGTTTACATTACAGAGTTTATGTATCTGAAAAAGGAATGGAAATATATATATAACAGAATTTATAAATTATCCAGGGGGTAAAAATGAATGAGTCATGGGGCTATATCAGCAAAAATAAGGAAAAGTTAAAAGATGAAATATTGATCAGTAGATAAAAATGGAAGCGACATTTACAACTTACAAGTAATTCTCTTGAAAGGGAAGGTCCAGTCCACACATTTGTTCTTTTCTTCATCCAAATAACGGGGATGTGGATGAGATGGAAGAAAAGAGACAGCTATTTTAAAACACGATGGAATCTGTGATTTGGGAGCTTGAAACCCTGGACTTCAACATCATTGAGCCATAAACTCAACTGTGGATCACCTACTTTGATATTTGTGAGATGGGAATAACTATATTTTTAGAGATGCCTAAATCATATCCTAACAAATACAGCTTGCCACAGGGATACCAACAAACTTACAAATAGATGCCCATTATAGAAATAATAATGCCATCAGACAAGATGACACTTAATGGTAACACACATACAAAAAATAGCTAAAATAGGTCACTGTATCATAAGAGACAAAATTCAATATGAGCTATTCATAATGGTCATAAATGTGTGTATTCCAAACAATACAGCACCTAACTACATAGGCATAACTGTTAAAAATATCGGAAGAAATTGAAAAGATAGAATTGTGAATTTATAATAGAAGACCTCTTCAGAAATGAAAAGATTTAATAGACAAAATTTTAAAAATTAGGACTGTAGAGACTTTAATGATGCAATAAATAAGCTTGATTTAATAAACACACATAAACTATTATAACAATTATATAAAATATCTAGAATTTTATTGAATGTATGCCTACATTAAAAAGTCATAAGATTTTTAAAAATTCAAGATTTTTCCAGGGTATGTTCTGTGATTATGTTCCAGCAAAATTAGAAATAAATAAGGACGTTAAAAATCTTAACAATTTCAGACACTAGTACATAACTTAGGTAAGAAAAAAAAAACAAAGAAATAAATTATCTGTAAAGCAAAAAAGCAGTATAACATCTTATATCAAAACATATATAGAATACAGACAAAGCAATACACATGGAAAGTTGTACAGCCTTGCGTGATGAAAAAATAATGAAAAATAAAGGAACTTGGTATTTAAGTTAAGGAATTCTACATACACAATAAACAAAAATAGGAGGATGAAATTAAGAGGAAAAATGATATCAACATAATGGAAAAATAGAAAGGATTTTTTAAAAATCTAAAAGCTGATACTGTAAAAATGATTAATTTATAAATATTATGTGAGCTTAGAAACATATAGTAGAATAAACCCTAGATTAACGTGGGTCCAAAGAGGTTGTTTCCATGACAATGTTTTCAACTTTATTTCAAATCCCCTATGTTTTTATTGTGGTTACTAATTTTTTTAGTTAACAATATAGATGAAATTTGTGATAGGCAAATGTCATCTGAAAGATGAATTCAACTTGTTTGTCACCAGCTTTCAACTTTTAGTTTATAATATTCCTTGATGTAGCAGTCTCAGTTTTTAGCACACTGTCAAGTATGTTAGCTAAAATATGCACATCCTCATATAAAAATAATCAGCAACTCTTTTAGTCTATTGTTGTTGTTCTCAGTATACATGTTAATATTATTTGGAGCTCAGGATTCTTATTCATACTTCAAGTAAAGTGACATTGCATTGACTTCAAAAGTGAGAGAAATAAAATAAAAAATTCTTCGTAGAAAAGATGGTAGTTTCATAATAATGGAAAGGATGAACAAGGACAATTTTACTTGATGATTGTCACATTTATACACCGTAATTATAGTTTTCAAACACTTTTGTGGGGTTAACAAGTCATGGTCTCTTCCCTACATTCATGAGATATTCAATAGTTTAATTCAACTATTCTTTTCATCTTCATACAAGAGTCATCACAGAAAACCAGAAATCAGTATTCTGGTTTATTTAAGCCAGGTAGGATAGAAACAGGGTTCACATCCCATGACTTTCAAGCCAAAGACACTCATTTTTCTCATGAATTCTAGATAAAATTCAGAATTGCCAAGGATTACACCATAGCACATTATTCAGTGATGTGGATTAGCCACACAAATCTTGAATCAGTTCCATAAAAATGATAAATGGCTAAAACCACGTGCCAAAAGAAAGAAAAGGACAATGTGCAATCTGTAAACCAAAATGCAGGCCAGTTGGTGTTTAACTATAACTATGTCCAAGTGCTCTGCTAGAAGACAGGAAGGGCTCGGAAGGTAAATAATGAGTCCAGAGATTTACGCCCCATCTGTTCAGACAAGCCGGAGTCACTGGCATAACAGTGTTTGTGCTGGATATTGATTGATGTCATCTCAATTGGATGTTGACATGAGAGATAGTTGAGGATGTCTGAATTAGAAATTGGTTCCAGGATTCAGAACATGAGCCAAGAGCAGTGGTTATGAAAACACTATAGTAAAAGAAAGTGAGTGTTCTTTTCTCATTGTCTATCCCTTCTCAAAAGAAAAGAAGAGAAAAGAAGAGAAGAAAAAGGAAAAGAGAGGGGGAAAAGGGCAAAAGAAAAGAGAAAATATAGAATGTCACCCAAGGCTAAGAAATGGCAAAATACCAGCTGCTTATTTATAATTAATAATTATTTACATATATCTGACCCATGTGTTCCTTTCTGTCACATTTATTTATTTTTATTGCTACTAAATGTTGGTTTTCTCTTACATTATGAGAATTGATTTATAATTAGTATTTGCAGTTTCAGATGATAATTTAATTAAATTTTGTTTTTAATATGATAGACAACATAGTATTTCATTGTTATTTTAGTTTATATTTCTTAAATTACATGTGAGATTAATTAAAGTTTAATATATTTCCATATATTTGTTAACCAGTTATTTATTCTCTGATAATTTGTTAGTCCAGGTTCATCATGTTTGTGTCTTAGCATATCAGGCACTGCGATCAGATCTATCCTGTCTCTGCCACCTATAAATTGTATGGCCTTAGGAAGATTTCTTAATTCCTCTTATTTCAAGTAATTTGCCAGTTAAATGGGGATAATATTTGTATGATATTAACCTCTTGATTCATACGGTTATATTCACTTCTGAGTTCCAGATCAATATTTTCAATTATCTCTTGATATATTCTTTCATATTCTCCAAGTTATCTCAGATCATTATAGCCAATATTGAATTCATGCATTTAACCTTCTTTCTCTCTTAAATCTTTCTCTCTTCTGGTGTTAGCATTACCATTCAACCATTCGAAAGAAAAAAAAAATGCTACCGATGCATGCACTGACATGTTGCTTAAGGGTTCTAGAGGACCAGGTTTTTTCACATAATGTCATCTGTGACACCATGAACTTCCATTTCGAAGTGTGTTGCTCTACTTTCTTTCAGATTTTGCAAATTTCTATGCACTTGCACAGGCAAAGGAAATTGGACAATCAATATAACATAGAAACTGTAAGAAGCATTCTGACATCAGAGGTGTTAAATATTTTTAAGTGTGCCAGAATTTTAAAATATGGTGTTATTTCTCTTTATCACACTGCCATCTCAATAGTTCAAGCTATAATCATTTCTTGCTTAGACAACTATAATGATGATTATTTAATAGCCTATCTGGATTTCTCCTATCCACCTTTTATCCAATCGTGTCTCCACCCAGCAGCTAGATGGGTTGAAAACCTGACAATGTCACTTGAGCCAGGTCTTCCTTCTCTGGCTCCTTTCAATGGCTTCCCATTGTACTTAAAATAAAGACAAACCTTTTCCTCTGTCAACCATGTGTTGCATAGTCTGGCCCTCATCTCTTCTCCACCTCATCCTTTTCTGCTTTTCTTTACTCTGCATTCCAGAGGACAGAGTTCCTCTGCTCCCCTGCCTCATTTTTGCACATATGTGCTGTTTCCTCTGACTAAATGCTCTTCTTTTCCATAATTAAATCATTCTTGTCCTTCATTACGCAACTCAAATTACTTCCTCAGAGAAGCATTCCTTGACCTTCTTCAGCCAGGTAAAATTACTGATTAAATTTATCAGTATAGCACTTGACATAATTGCAATGTTATAATTACTTTTGTGATTATTTGGCTAAAGTATAAGTCCTATAGGACAGTGACGATGTTTATTATTGTTCCTCACGTTATTGCCAGCAACTGGCCCATGATCTAATAAAGGACAGATGCTCACTGTGTCTGTATTGAATGTATGAAAGAACAAGTGTGCTTACTAAGGCTAAATATGATAATGTAGAAAATAATAGTATAGTGTCATCAAATGTTTCATAGTAAGCATTTCATAAATATTAGCTCATATTGAGAAATAATTGTAATTGTTGACTGACATTCTTGATATGCCATTTCTGGCTTCTCATTTTCTTGTAAAGAATTAACATTTTCTATATATCTTCACTAGCTTCAGTGTGTTTAGAGTGAAGTGGATCCAAATGATCTCTCTTGGTTGTAGAAAAATTGTACCAACCCTGCAACATTTGTTTCCTTGGCATTAATTTTGCTGAAAACTACTTTGTTGAGAGCATATCAAGTTAACATTGTCTGATATGAGCCCCAGATTTGCATCTCTAGTAGGAGGAGAAATGAAGCTACAAATTTGCCCCCATTTGGGCAGCACAAGTCTATAATCATAGTTTATCTGTTTTGTTTTTTATTTGTTTTGTTATCTTTTGAAGAGGATAACAGATTTGCTCCATTGCTTGTTTTAATAATCTACTTAAGGAATGCCAACATTTCATTTTAATAGACTCTCTTAAAAATATGTATTTCTTTGCTCAAAGGCCAACTCTATTTTTGCATTACTCATAAAATTTCTTTTATACAAACACTATTAATCTAGAAAGTGAGCCTATAAAAATGTCCCATTCAACACTAGCACTTTTGTGCATTTGCCTCTGGTTTAAATGAGTCCTTGTTGGCTACTTCTTGATCATTCTACATTTATTAATGATGCATTGTGGATAGATTAGGTATTGTAAAGGACACAGAAAAAGATTAGAGGCATACTGCATAAGCTCTCTCAAGCTCTTTTTTGCTGCTGCTTTAACATCTCCAAATACTGGAAAGCCTTTTTTTTTTTTTTTTTTTTTTTTTTTTTAGAACTAGCAGCAAAAGTTTCAGTTAAGAGCTGGCTAACCAAAATCAAGTTTGTTAAGCAACCCACATCTCTAACTCTTTACCTGTACCAATACTGTAGAATCCGTGGTAGATTGCATTATTGTCACAAAATCTTCATCTTATTATTTACATTCTTTGCAGTTGTTCCCACTAAGGCCAAATATATTTTCCTACTCCATTGATGTTGGCCTTGGCCAAGTGACTTACTTTGGCCAAATAAATTTTATCGTACCAGATGAGAACAAAGGGTTGGCTTTCACTTAAATAGTTAGACTTGCTCTCTTCTGTTTTTGTCGTAGTCTTGAGAAACACTCAAGTTAGCCAATTAGTCCAACGAAAATGAAAGGAACATAGAGCATATTTGGATAATCTGTGGCTTACAGCCAACCCAACTGAGCTCAAACTAGATCAGCTGATTCCCACCCTACTCCAAAATCTGTGAACAAGAAAAAAAAAATACTTTTTGTTATTTATAACTGACTTTTGGGTTTATTTGTTATCTACCAGTAGCTGATTAACACATATCTCATCAATTTTTTTTTAGATAATTGAGGGACATAATATGTAAGGTGTTTAATATAGTAGGATGCTGAATAAATATTATGTAGAATAGGTAATGAAAGAAAAGATCATAATCCAGTAAGAACCGAAGGTATTGGCAAAGCACTTAGAGCTCTGAAATTAATATGTCAGCATCTGACATTCATCTCTACCAATTATATGCCTTTGGGAGAAGATATAGAACTTCTATAAGGCTTGGTTTCTTTATATATAAATTGAGAATTATAATGCTGTGTAACTCATAGAGTTTTAAGAATTCAATGAGATTATGCTTTTGAAGGGCTTAGCAAAAATATAATACATAGTAAGTTTTCAATAAATGTTAGTGATTTTATGGTAATTTTATTAATAATTATTATATTATTATAAGTATTAGTAATTATTATCAGTACAATTCAGTATGTTCTTTAGGGGCAAAAGAGTGTTGTGCCATTTCAGAAATATTGACCAATTATGCTTTTATTTCCTCAACTTCAAAAACATTACCAAATCAATAAATAGCAGCCTTCTTTTCAATAGGTCCAAATTTACCGATTATTCAGTGTGTCGGCTTTGACAAGGATTTCAAAATCTGCAATATTTAAAACTCCCAATAGTTTGACTTCCCTTATACTCTTTAACTTCAAGTTTCTTTGTACTAAGTCTGTTGATTAATGATACAAGATCATGAGTGATCATTGAGATCATTCTGTTCTGTCATCTAAGCTTGGTAATTCCTTCTAGCCCAGGGAATTTCATTAATATAATATGGCTTTTGATTAAAGAGCTCTACTTAAGTGAATATTTTTCTTCACAGGAAAGATAACTTTCAAATATTATAACATATATTTATTAATGCATTTTTAACATTCATGTCTCACACTGGTAACTGAGCTCTCTTAAGGAATGGATCTTATCTTTTGCTCACTGTTTGTGCATCCCCAAAGCCTAGAACAGTGCCTGGTACATAGGCTCACTCAGCTAGTACTTGATGAATGAATGAATGAATTTGTATTAATAAAAAATAGCTAGAAGTTCAAGCATATTTATGTGAATTACTTCCTTTAATTCTTATAGCAGCCCTGAGAGATAACTACTATTATCCTATTTTACAAATAAGAAACCAGAATTTTCTAGTTATTTGGCAATTATTGTACAACTTATGGAAATGAAACCAAGCCAATTCCAAAGCCTAACTGTTAATGATTACTCAGTAGCTGCAACATTTTATTGTTATTTAAGCCACTTCCTGGGGGAAGGTACCTGGATTAGAACCATTTGTAAAGAACCGAAAGAGAAAAAAAGAACGACATCAGCATACATGGAGAAAATCTCTCAACTCTAATTTCTCATTCAAAAAAGATTTTTACTACAAACAAGATTTTAAAGGCAGCAATAGGAAAAATATTTCATGAATCATTCATCTTCAGTGGATGGCTTTCTTCTTCATTCAGATGAAAGTTTGTTCCTTGTTTTCATACATTTATCTTTTGGGGTCATAGAATCATAGCTGCTCGAGACAGGAAAACCACTTCAAGTCTGGTTCATTTACAGTCATATATTTTTTGTTTTGTTTGTTTTCTTTTATTTTGAGATCTCTTAGTTTGGAAGGGAAATTGGCTTTCCCTGGATCACTGAACCAGTCACATTATTTGCCTGGGAAGGATCACCTGAAATTCAAGGGCTGTGACTCCAAAATATGATTTATTCACTGAAAGTAAAGGAGAGGATTAACAAATAAGTATGCATTGATTTATTTCAGAATAGATATGTAGACTCAAAAAAAATAGAAATTTCCCAAGGGAAGTTATCTTTTTTTGGTTCCTTAACCAGATCACACAGTAGTACACACACAATTACACTTAAAATGCATTGAACTGAATGAATTAATAGCAGCTAGCAGCTGAAGACAAATTGTTGTTCAAGGTATATGATTATATATCTTAGAGATTTTCTGAAGCCTACATAAGGTCAGTAGAGTGTGTCAAATTAATTTTGAGGAGTGATTTTTCATTGTCTGATAGATCTGTTGTGGAAATGCACCTGCCCTATGAAAAGGACTTGTTGGTTCTAGCTGCTTAGTGTACCATTACCGGTTGGCCTGGTGCTAACAAGTAGATTTCCCAGAGAAGCTGAACTTTTCATCTTAGGGCAAGTGTACATTCCGTCTCTTTACCGGAGCTAGAGGCTTAATGCTCAAAACAGAGAGTATATCTTTCCCCCAAAGGATTCAATACCTGAATTGATTAATCTTAGTACACATTGGTTTCAAGTGAAACAAACACATTTGAACTAGCTTAAGCAAAACAGGAAAATTTATGATGAGATTCTGGAAGTAGTTCATAGAAACAGAGCATGCAGTCCAATGGACTTCAAGAGTTAACTTAGGTTGTAGTGCAGCTACTGTTAGAAACTGGTCAAAGCAAGGGTACATTCCTGGACCTCCTGAGCTTTAATATTTCTCTGAGCTGGCCACTACTCACAGTAGTTCCTAACTCCATGCAGTTATTTTTCTAGCAGTCTAACAGCTTTGTCTTCCCTCACTGCAAAGTGTTTGAAGCTTCCTTGAAAGAGAAGTGATGAAGGAAGCTCACCTTCAGCAATACTAGTTAATAAGGATCAATTTTCTCTTTCCTATAAGCTCCAGAGAAAAGGATATTTCTTCAAATTGTGGACAATTACACTTGCAATTAATTGGACTAATTAACCCTCTCATTACGTATCCAGACTGGGAGAGAAGAGCAGTCTTCACCTTGAGGTAGGTTCTGGGGAACAGAAAAGCACTTTAGCAGAGAAAGCTTATAACATGACCGAGTCCCAGATACCATTAGCTGCCTGTCACTTAGAGTGACTTGTTATTTGCTCCTCCTATAATTATTCCAGATTGACATTTTTATGTATGTTGCAGAAGATTTTTTAAAAAATGAACATGCTAGGAATTCACATCCTGAGAAAGAATGATCTATGTAAACAACCACTTAATGCCAATAAAACTTAAAAAGTTATTGAAAATTTTGTGACATTGATACACTGAAGCTGTTGAGATATAAATTGATATCAGTGTTTCTTATTACTGATGTGGCTGGAAATATTTATTGCTAAATCAGTCGCTAACTGAAAATAGCTTAAATACTCTTTTGTGTCTAATTTCAATCAAAGTATGAAAGATGGACGATACCTGGCAAATAATTCCCAAGTTTTGTCTGCAAGAAGAAATGGTTTCCCTATGGGCTAATGATCTGAATTCACAAGAATATTTTAACTCCATTTTTTTTATATTTTAAGTAGAAGGAGCATAGGCTTTGGAGTCGAGCATGCAGAAGTTTGAATCTTTATTATAATTTAAATGAGTGACATATGCCTTATTTTTTTAATATCTCTGAACTTCATTTGTAAAGTATGGGATACAATACCCACCTTATAGAGTTATTATGAGAAGCAAATGGAGTGTGTGTGTGTGTATATATATATACACACACACACACACACACACACACACACACACACATATATATTATTGATATATATATATATCAATAAGTAGAGTGGTGCAGCAGAGTCAATAAATAGTAGCAATTATTAGTAATATTACATTAAAAAATATAGCATATAATAGCTCTATACCATAAATGAAGAGTTGTGCTTTACAGTATATAGGGTCCTGGAGCAACTGAAAATCCTGATTTCCAATAATATCAATATACTTATTTTTCTTTCCTACTTTATACACAAAAATAATTTCAAAATTACAACACTTGTATTGCTATCAAGAACAAAATTAGTAAATAGAAAATCCAGGAGAAGAAAGATCAAATCTATAAATACTAAAAAACAAATAAGAATTAGTTATAAAATACACATAAAAGTCATTCATGAATCCAATATTGAGTCCAAAAATATAATTGAATTTTTATACACACACAGACTCACACTTTGTCTACGAATAAACTCAGTCAAGAAGTTTGCAGAACTTCCTTCACAGACCAGGCTTTCTCAGACTTGACACAATCTACATTTTAGACTGGATAATTTTTTGTTATAGGGAACTTTCCTGTACATTGTAGGGTATTTAGCAGCATCCCTAGCCTTTATTCACTAGGTTCCAATAGCATCTCCTGCTTCCTCCTCACTCCCCCTCCAAGTCATGATAGTCAAAGCTCCAGATATTGCCAAATGCCCCAGGGGAGAAAATTTGTCACCATTTGAGAATCACTGGTATAGGTTATATTGTAAAAGAATTCTCTCTTAAATGGAGGGAATGACTGATATTTTTCACATTAACCTCCGTACTATAAAAATGCCAATTCTCTTCAGTTTTCAAAGAGCTTTGTAAAGAGTTATTAAGAAAAATAACCTAGAACAAAAAAGTATGTGGACAGATAATTCAAAAGAAAAGAGATACTATTGGCTAATAAATATATAAATGAATTTTCTAACTCCCTAATAATAAAAGAAAATAAAAACATAATTGATTAGTAGAAAATATATTATTTTAAACATCAGAATTAGCAAGGGCACTCTGAAATAAATTTTCAGTTTCTCCTCTGGCTGGAGCTTGTATTGGGTATGTTTTTTCAGAGGGCAATTTGACAAAAAGCTTTAAAGACATACGTCTCCTTTTCCCCTATAATCTCACTCCTTGGTATTTATTCTTCCCAAATAATCACATATGTTAAAAAATGTTTGTAAATAGGGTGTTGGTAATGTGATATTTAAAGTAGCGAGAATTAGAAATACCATGAATGTCTAAGAATAGGAGATAGAATAATTATGGAATCATCATTGAATACATTATTATTTTTCTGTTATCATACTATCATTTTAATAATATGTGGTTATTACAATTATCTCTAATAATAATGATTGTGTGCATTTGTATGTATAAGTGTGATAGGTTAGGTTTCTCAGGAAGCAGACTCAGCAGACTCAGAGATGGAACTTGTGTGCTGGATGTTTCTTAAGGAGAGCTTTCGGGAACAGCAGCTACAGAACAGTGAGAAAGAAAGCATTTGTGAGCAATAGAAGAAGTCAAGCTGTGACTTACCAATGATGATCTTTTTTGGCTCTCAGGGAGCTCTAGATTTAGAATTTCCATTGAATGTCCCAAAAGAATGGGGCAGGATTTTATACCCCTGAATCAATCAGTTATTGGATGTGGTTTCCCCAGGAAGGGACATGGCTGTTGATGAGAGTGCTCTTTGCACCTGAGGTGGTCCCCAAAGGGGCTGACAGCCTGTGCTGGTGCTAGTCGCAGCAATTGGGACAACAAGCCTTTATGGAAGGGCCATCGAAGTGGCACAACACAGCATCAATCACAGAGTGTGTGTGTTTGATCTCTGTGGGATCAAACACAAACACAAAGCAACATCCTTCTTTCCTGTCCAGGTTCTGAACAAATTGAAAAATGAGATAAAGTCCTTGGAATGAAGGCTAAAATATTGTACTTATTTCAAAAAAATCACTGCTATTGAAGAATATGGCAAGTGGGCATTCTAATACTCCAAAATTAGGCAGAGTTTCCATTCAATCTTCAGCATAGTTGGGCTGGGAAAGGCTTTCCACTGGCACCCACCTCACTAAACCACATGGAGGAGCAGAACAGAAAGTGTGCTCCTTTGAAGGCAAGTGAGTCCCACAAGAATGAAAAGAGAAAGGGGCTGGCCAACTCATGTGCCAATTTTCACTTTCAAACTCACAAATCTGGTATCTCCTCCTCCTCCTTTGAGAAAGAGTACGATCAGGTATATTAAGAAAAAAAGGACCAGAGTGTTACACTAATTGGCTTCCTCCACAATGAAGGGAAAAAATATCAGCAATTTTGAAAAAGCATTTCTAGTAATAATAAACTTGTGGGGGAAAAAAAAACAAACACAGTATGCCTAGAGTGTTATATCTGGGTTGTGCTATTAGGGTGATACAAATGTTCAATTTTATATTTCCTTGAAGTTTTACAAATGTCTTCTATTGAACATGTATTGCTTTATGATCTAAAAATGTTATTGTAAAAAAAAATAAAACTAGTCAGTTTGTTCACAATAAAATAGGTAGTATACAGAGCACAGGGATAGTGGAGTAGGAAAAGATTGAAATAAATAAATGAAGAAGAGTAGAAATAATGAGTCGACAAGAATAGCAGATGCAGGTGGTTGGAAGACGAATTGAAAAGATGGTGGGCAGGACAATGTTCCTATTGAATGAAAGAGTACACAGAGGTAACAGTGCCAGCCAGCTACAGTGACCGGTGGACTATGTTAGGCAATAGGTTTCTTTTACTTACCCTTAGAAACCTGAGAGCCTGATAGCATGGTGGTTACTCTGGTTGCATTCCAGTTTAGATAGCAAAACTTCAAAAAATGGCCCTTAGATCCGTCAGACAGAATTGAAACACAGTCGAATCCACAGGCTCTGCACATCTGCTTTATTATTGTCCCTTTCCCCAAAACTGGATTGCAGACGTTATTAACAGGACTTTGTTTTCCATATGTGTTGCTCTCTCTATAGCACCTATAAGAAAATTCATGAAAGGTCATCAAACAATATTTTTAAATGCTTGGAAATGAGCTAGATGTGACTATCAACCCATGAAAAAGAATCCAAACATAATCTGTAATTCATAAATTATAACAGTTACATAAACTCCATTTTCTGGACAGACATGGTAAAATTGGATTTTTAGGGTAAAATGCCCACTTTGTACCAAAATCTTTTTATAAATATGGAAGATAGGCTAAAAATGGAAGGTTTTTGATAATGAACCCATAGACTAGTTTCTATGGCAATGTAGCAGCTTTAATGAAAGGTTTTATGATTTCAAATAAAAAAGGGCAAATATCACTGTCATTTTTTTTCTGTGTGAATGGTCCACACCAAATACATATGCATAAACAAACACATCTACAGCTCATTAGTATTTATAACCTATTGACCAGATGAAACAGCTTTCTGCCCATGCCCTTGCTATTCATCAGTATGGCCACTGTCTTTTACTTTATTGCTTACATATTATAGCCTTCTTATGAGGGAAGAATTTTATGATTTGCACTACTCTTTAGGAATAATGCAGCTTATGTGCACGGTGACAAGACCAGCATAAATCAATGCATAGTTGTGGTTTGAAAGGTGGGTTTAAAAAATCTGTATATTTTCAATTTAACGTGCCTCAAATACAGCCTCTGTGAAATAGAGAAGTATTGAAAAGTGTTTTTAGTGTTGTACACATGGACACTTATGTGTATTTCTGTTATAATATTAACAATTCACATTTATTAAGTGCTTGGTATATGCTAGATACTTATAAGCATTTAAAAATATTTTGTAAATCTTTATGATGACACCTTCCCACTTTTAATATATTTAGAAGCTGGAGAGAGGTTAATTAAGTTGTGAATAGTTTGCACACTTCATCACTTATTCATTCATTTAACAAATGTTATTAAATGTTCTTTTATGTTAGGCATTGTTATAGGGATTAGGAATAAACTTGTGAACAACAGGACAGGTTTCCTGCTCTTGGAATGCTTAAATTCCTGAAAGAAATGTAAGCAAGAAATAAAAAATACAAAATAAGATAATTTCCAATATTGAAATATACTGTGAAAAACAAATTAAATACAGTGAACATACAGTAAATATGGTAATAGAGTTAAACTAGATAAGAATGTCAAAGGAATTTGAAAAAGTGAAAGTTGAGATGAAGCTCAGTGTTGAGATGGACCAGGCATAAGGAGATGTAGGGAAAGAGAGGTCCAGCCAGGGTGAAGAGCGCGTAGGAACATGAAGTCCAGTACTTAGGGGATAGCACAAGAGAGATAACAAAAAACAAATCAACCAGATAAACTCAGATACTCCAACTCTAGAAGCTATGCTCTTATGCAATAGCTAACATTTAGCAAAATTCAGCTACAGAATATGCCCAGGTCGGGATTGAACCACAAGAGTTCTGAGACTTAAGCCAAGGTAGCTGCTATTTCAAAGTGAAATTTTTGAGAATTCCCCAGTATTCCTAAAACTTACATAAATTTTGTATTTATCCTTAATATACCATTGTTTTAACATGAGAAGTGTATTCTCTCTGTAAAAAAAAAAAAATTGAACTTCCAGAAAGAAGAGATATATTTCTTTTGAGACTGCCTGGGAAACCATGGAGCACTTCTGAGCACACCTGGTGTATGTACAATACTTTTTGAGAAACACAATTAACATAGTGCATAGTAAGTACATTAAGTATTCATCAAATACTCATTCAGTTTGTTCCTTTCCTCTGAGCACATGAGGGTGTCACAATACAACCTTAAATATCATGTTGAGGTGGCAAAGCATAGTGTTAAGTATACCAATTAGTTTTTTATTTAGATATACTTAAGTTAAAAGTTTGACTCTAGCATTTGCTAGTGTGTGACAGGGCAGATCATTTAAGCTCTGTGTGCCTAAGTTTCCACACCTGTAGTGGCTGACATACTAAAATGCAGTGGTACTTTCAAAGGATGAGAATTGCATATGATAATGTATATAAGGAACTTAGCAATGTTCCTGGGATATTGTGAGTGTTAGGTACTGTATATCGTGACATAGAAAATCCCACTGTTTGCCAATGACTAAAGAGGAGCTGCTTTCAGGAACATGTGCATGAATATTTTGAAACAGAGAACAGTAAAACTCAGAATATGTTAACATCTGGAAGAGATATCGGGATAGCATTCAACTGTAGTACCTCAGTATACTAGTGTCTGTTGCTTTGTAAGTTCTTGAGTAGTTATTAAATAAGTAAATCAGTAAGTGAAAGGATAATCAATAGGATGGTATGTCACATGTAACTGGTGAGTAAAATAGTTGATAATATAATTTTTGATTAATTTATTTTTGTTATAGTTTATAAGGGATTCAGTTTTATTCTGATATAACATTGCTGCCAGGAGTACTTCACGGCTAAAAATCCTAAACATCATGGGTATTATCATTTAACAATCTCTCAGAAGTCCTATAATAAAGAAATTATCATGTAGAGATATGCTGATAAACTGCTATCTCGAAAAAAAAAATTCTAGTGTGTAGTGTTTGCAGATTTCTGTGGTGTCAGTTCTCCCACTATGGCCTATTTCAAAGTACCCATGTGACATCACTGAATACAAAGGTAGAAAGAAACAAGTGAAATTAGTGCTTGTGAGCTGGTATGAACCAGCTCCAGCAAACTACTACTTTATCATAATATCAGGATTTTCTAAACTTATATTTTGTTTAATAGCATGCCTATTATTAAAATGTAGAAATGTTTTATGTGGCACTTCTTTGTGAAAGGCTGCCCTGGGTGAAATGCTCTCTCATTTTTATTTCCATACACTTTCTTGAGTGGGCAACAAAAGGGGAAGGTTATATATAGCTGGTACATATTTCCTAGGAATGGTACTTCAGGTACGTGAACTTGTCCTATTATTTGTGTCATATGTTACATGGATTGAGACTTGATCATGTAAGGGGACCTATCTAATCCAGTTCTTCCCTTTGAAGGTCCAGTGATTTACTTATGTCAGTGCTCATAATAGGTCAGATCCTGAGAGTCTGGCTCACTTGGACTAACTGAAGTTAATGAGACACTGACACAGACATAAAAAAGTGACATTGGCATGACTAGAATATATTCTTTTATCCTAATTATTACCAGTGGGAAAGTAAATATGAACCAGAAGCTACCAACTGACTTACTATAAGAAAATAGAATAATGGGGACTTAAAGAACTTGAAATCCATTGATTAAGCCATTTTTCCCCATATTAATAACCCTGCAATAATTAGATAGTTATGTAATTTAACAGGATCAAGACAAGATCATCTGATGCTCTTGTTTCATTTTAGGGATAATGTCAGTGTCACTGCTAGCTAAAGTGGCCTTTACCAATGTGATCAATAATAGGATGGGCTCTGCCAATTTGCTTTTGTTGTCTTTTTTTAATGATACCATGTCTGACCACACCCCATCCCCAAACATCACTGTACTATTTCTCTATATGTTTTTGTATATGTATTGAAGTTATAGTCTAGTCCTATATCTTAGAATATTCTATGAGAGTTTTTGAATATCTCTCCTCTGAGCCATTATGTTTTGTTCTCATTAGTTCATGGTTACATAATAATCTTTTCCCCTAATATCCTACCTTTTGTGAGTACCTCACTGTAACCCAAAGTGCTGGAAATTTAGTAACAAATGTAATATTGGAAAGAGCTTGTCCTCCAGGGTTTTATTTATTCATCCAAAACCACCGTATGCCTTTACTAAGTACCAAATTTTGTGGAGCATTGGGAATGCAGTTTTCAGTAAGACAGACATGATCCAAAATTTCGTGAACTTATAGACTCGTTAGTTCTACAACATACTACGTTGCCTGAATAGAATTGTCTGGATAGGCAAATCACTTAATCTCTTGGAGCCTCAGTTTCCTAACCTGTAAAATTAGTATAATAATATTTACCTTGCAGATTGTGTTGGGAAAATAGACTTTAGACAGAAATCTTTTCCCAATCCAGAATGCTCTCTACAAATGTAGTAGAAAAAGAAAACAATTTTATTATTAAGTAAAAATTAAACCAGAAAATTTTGCATATCACAGGCAAGCCACTAAGACATTGCAAAGACAGAAAGAAATCTCACCCTTTTATCTACTCAAGCTGATACAACCCATTATATACATATTCTCAAGATAATAATTAGTACTTAAGTAAGAGGACTTGACAATATCATCCATATAAGTTCATCCCAATTTCAGTTGGTAGTTGGGGGTGACCTCATCTGTCTTAATTGGCTTTATCCAGAGGAAAGACAAACTTTTCCTACCTTTATGATAGGAAGCAATTATGTAACTCAGAAGAAGGTATCCATGAAAGTTAGCCTCATACCCTCCCACAGAAACTGGGATGTAGTGGGGCTATCCCCCTTGACATATATATTTCAAAGAAATGTCCCAAGTGTTTAAAAAATTACTGGGTCATAAAGCTGACAAAAGGCCTATCTAATTTTCCAAAGAAGTTTTATGCATTTCACAGAGAGGAAAATAATATTTACAAGTTTAAGTTTTCTAAAGTAAATGTTCTAAGAAAAAGGAGGGAAGAGGTATCTCTCTTCCTTTATTTTCAATAGAGAGAATTAAATCTATTATTTTTTGTTTTTATCTGCTCTTAAAATTATTATAAGAATTGAGCTATGTGTATATAAATATATAAAAAATAATTAAATCCTTAAATGTTTTTACAAACTGAAAGTGTCATTTTACCTGGAGTAGACATCTTCGTTCCTTAAGTTAAAAGACATCTTGGAGGCAGATGGGTGAAGGGAGACATCATTAGAGAGGGTCCAAAACAGTATGAACAGAGATGGCAAAGTAGGAAGGAACAAGTCTCTCTAGGTCATAGGGTAGCACCTTGCATAGTTAGAACAAATGCTGTCTGTTGGGGAAACTTTACAACAATATCGTACCCAGAGTACGTTGGAATTTGTGTCACTAGAACAACATCATGTTTTCTGATAGTTAAAAAGCAAGAGAAAGCAATGTAATTTTCCTAACAGAGGAATGATGCAAGTTAACAACATACAGGACATTCAGTCTATTGGCATTTGGTTGGATTAAACTGTGGATAGAATGGCAGTTGAGAGCCCAGTTATTGACATCCAATAGACTTGGATTTTAATCTGAGCTTCAATATGTACTAGCAGGACAAACTTAGTTTTTTAATCTCTCTACAGCTCATTTTCCTCCTCATCTTTAAAATTAGGATCATAACAGTAGAAGTATTGTAAGATTTAAAAACGTTTAGTCAGTGTCTGGCACATAGTAAATGTCAATAAATGGTGACTGACGCCACTGCCACCTTCATTATTAATAAAAATGATAAATGAGTTGAGAAGCTTTTGGAATAATTAAATGATCTATGAAGGGCTGTTGAGAATCTGGTTTGGTTTCTAGTTTTTAGTTTGTATAGAAAAGTAGCAAGTATTACAGTTATTTCAAAAGTTAAATCAACGGAGTGTGGACAGCAAATTGGTGAAATAAGTAGACAATATTAAGCCTTTGTCACCTGTGGAGATTGATTGCTTTAATGGGCCCAGTTCTTCACCTGTTGTCATAGGACCTTGGAGCATCTCCTGTCAAGAGGCAGAGTATATTTTCTACATATATTGCTATGGCCAATGACGTGTTAATAGAAATGAGCTAACAGGCTTCCAAAGCAACTGCACATTCCCACCAGTCCCCCTACACCTTTGCTATTGCCATGAGGAGTAATGTCTGGGGCCTTTGGTAGTTTGAGAGACATGTGGAACAAAGCCAAATTGCTCCAGTAACAGCTGACAGCCAGACAACCTACAGAACTGTGAGAAAACTCAGCCAAGAACAGAAGAGCTGATTCTGGATGCTATCAACTTTCTGTTGCATATTGCAAAGATTCGTGATTGGTTGTTACTCAACAATAGCTTACTGACACAGCATCAGACGGATATAACATTAACCCCTCATGGGGGTGGGGGCGAAGCAATAGGTACATCAAAAAATTGTTTTAAGGATTAAAACACACAAGGTCTGCAGAGTACCTGGTATTAAAGAGATATTTGGTAAGGACTGGTTTCTGAGATTAAAAAAGTCAACTTTTATACATATCTATAAACTTTTCACAATGCAATATATTTTAAAGTTTGTGGTTACTATTTATTAGACTCAACAAAGAAAGAAAATGGAAATGCTATATAAGAACCCTTAATGCTAGATTTCTCTATGTTTATAATTCCAAAATAGTTTGCCTTTCTAAAATGTCATGCATCGCTTTTAAAAGGACCCATTTTACATGACAGACATTAAAATGTCTCTTTAAACAATAAACTGCTTAAGGTAAGACTTTATTTATTCCTCATTAACACAATGGCTTTATTTTCTATTTACATAATGGATTCAGGCAGTCAATGATTGGTTAAACTGCTCATTCTGCCTCTTGCTTGAACATCTAGCACAAAATCTGTCTGCCATGGAACATTAAACAGGTATTCTCCTTTTTAAACTTTGTGATCTCAATTTCCTGGAGTTATCCAATAGAAAACAGATGCAAATTAAGAGCTCGATTCACAAAAATAATAGTTAGCATTTATACTGGCTTCCTATGGAGATGGCTCAGAAAAAGATTGGAAGGCACAGCTAGCCCTTGCAAATGAAATGTGTGTTCCTACAGTTTCATAAATATCCTTCTTGTTCTCTTCCAAATATTGACCTTTCTGTACTGAATGCAAAGGTAAGCACAGGCACAAACAGGTAGAATCGTAACAGAAAGCTGCCTCTCTTTAGAACATTCTTTGACAGGTTTTACTGTTTCTTTTTTAGAAATACAGGAAAAAGCGGAACAGATTTATGCAGTCTGACTCATGCCTACTGAATCGTGCATTAAAGAGCTAGGAAGCTGATAAGTTTTTGGCCCTCTCTGAACATTATTAGCAAAGGATCTCTAGCATTCCAGGGAAAGTCATTAAGAGGAGGTTCTTTGTTTTATGTTTGTGTGTAGTGTGCATGTGTGTGTTTATTTTTGTGCTGTTTGTTCATTCGCTTTGTTTTTGCTTTATGAGAGAAAGGGGGTGGGGAAACCTGGAAAAGATAAATGACTCTTCTATATGTTGACTCATTTATGATAATCCCTAAAAGAGTTAAGATCATGTTTTACCTACACTAATGGAAGTCTGAATGTAAACTGTGGTTTCCTCTAGAAAGCTTGTAACCTTTGGTGGCAATAATGAAAAATAAAATAGAAAAGTGAACCCAAAGTGTTGCTTGTATTTAGGGAAATGGAAAGTCAACATGAAGATTTGGATACAGCATCAGTTTCTACACTGAACTGAACTCTGTTTTAGATGATCATTCAGTCTGAACAATTTGTAGAATCAACATCGAGTTTATTGAGAATTTTCACCAGCTAAATCTATGATATATGTTTAAATTAACTGTACGCTCAGTAAGTGCTTATTGAAATGAAGTGAAGCTGTCCTAGACATATAAAGGCAGAGAACTGGTCACTTGCATGGTAGACCAACATGGAGATGAATAGTTGGGTTCTTGGAAATATCTAGGCATTTGGCATGTGATAGATAGAAGAGCTGCTGATAGTTCATTTTTCTTGTGTTATTTTGGAAAGATAAAATCATTAATAAGGAGATCTTGGCTATAAGAAAGGTGTCAACTTCTGTCCCAACTCTTACATCTTAGTTGTCTGTTGGCAGCTTATGCCAAAATGGACTTATTCGTAGATTCAAGAAGCCGGCATTGATACCTGTTCTGACAAATTGCCTGAGACCATTTTCCATTTATATTTAATCCTCCATCCCTGCTCTCATTTCCATAGCTCTCATATTCCAGGCTGAGAATTTTGCTTTTGTTCAGAACTGGCCATTGCCAAATTGTCCATGTACAATTATTAGATTATTTGAGGTAGATTTTTGTAGCTGCTATAGTTAGATGGAGAAAATTATTAGCTACTTTCTCCCTGACAACATCAATACCCAGATATCAGGTTATAATAAAAACAAGTGTCATAGCAAATTCAGCTACATTAGGAGATATTTCTTTGAAATGATATTTATTTAAAAAGCTGTAATAACTCAACTATCTATTCAGTACCTTTGAAGACATACCAGTTCTGTATTCTTAGGTGCTCAGAATATAACATACCATCTCTAGGTACAGAGATGATGCAAAATATAGAAGCCTTATAATTATCATCAGGACAACAGAATATTCTGATGTCCTGGCTGGATACAGGATTATTCCAGAATCTAGGCCTCAATATCATTTTAAAGAGTGAGGGGTAGAGGTCTCACTGAACTTCCTATTTATGGTAGTGTCTCCAAGACATCATAGACAACACATAAATCTTGAATACTACTAATTTGTCACCATTGGAAATTCATTCTTAATATTTATTAAGTTAATTAGCAAAGCCTCTGGTATTGATTGGAGATGAATATTGCTGACTCATATAGCAATTACCCATGGAGCAGGGCCTTTGTGCTCTAGAATTCCTATGAACCATGAATTCTTGAAAGAACTACCTTTAGACTGTTAATTCAAACACACACACACACTTTTATACCATATTGTCTGCAAACTTATAAAGCAAATTATACATATGGCAGTTGTCAAAATCTTTTTTGAGCCCTCAGCTTTTTTGGTGTTCTATTTGGGACCTGTTATATTTTATAATTTGATTTCAGTACTTATTATCCACCCCACCCCCAACCCACCCCTTTCACCAAAGCTCTCTTAATCTCTCTCCACATAAAACCCTATAGGCTATGCCAACCCTCAGTCTTCTATTAGAGGAGGGGAGATTGAAGAGGATAACAGTCCTAATTACTTCCATAATATTGAAGAGTATGTATGTCTTATTAGTAGCAAGAGGACATGTTGCTGAATGAAAAAAGCAAAACAAAACAAAACAAAAAAAACATCCATTGGTAGAGTACAATAGAAAGAATCTGCATGGGTTTGGGATTCTGTTCTCTTTGTATTTGAAATCTGACTTCACCATTTATGCCTTTATGACCTCCTGCATAACCTTAAGCATAACCTCTATAATCTAAGTTTCCTTATCTGTAAAATAGGGATCATTTTAAGTATTATGACATATATAAATAAAAGTACAATTGCTGGCATATCCTACTTCAATAAGTGGTATAGTGGCAATATTAGTAGTAGTCTTTGTTGTTGTGTTATTGTTGATATTATTATTTTCCTACAGTCTAGATGAGAGAATTGTGACAACTTATCTGAAGACTCATAAATATAAAAAAGCTCTTTAGTGAATATATGGGAGGAAGTACTATATGAATTAGTTTTCTATAGACAGCAGACTACTACTAATACTGTACAATAATTAGAGCTTCTATGTGCACAGATTGCTTATCATCTCTTGGTTGTAAAACTATACCTGTATGCTGCGATCGTTTTCAGTAGTGCTATCTTCATACATGAAAGGCAACAAATACAAATTTATATGTGCAAATGTGGTGTCCTATATTTTACATGTGTGCTGACCTCAAAGAGAGGAATGCCAGCAAGGGTCTTAGTAGGAATCTGGATTATAATTCAGGAAATTATTGATCATTTTCACAAAAGGCATTCTAATACAATGATTAAGAGCTTTAAGCTTTGTGTAGGACAAGTCTAGATTTTAATTCTTCCTTTACTGTTTATAAGACATGAAACCTCAATGTGAGGTCAATAAAATGGGATGAGGAACAAAAAGTTGGGATGATAAAATCAGGTAATTTATAGAAAGGGTTTATCACAGTACCTGGCACATGGTAACTGTTTATTACATCTATTTGACAGCCAAGGAGAAAAACAGAAAATCTCTCAGATAGTCTACTGATATATATTTTTTAAAATTATTGCTACAAGGCATATTTAGGTCCATAAAAATTTTTCTAAATATTTTGGTCATCAGGAAAATGTTTGAATGTAGATACATAATTTCATCAGGCACAATGAAGAAGGTTTGGAGTTAATCTCAGATCAAAGTGCAAGAGAGGCTTGATATCATGGTCTAAAGATGATCCCAGTGGGGACAGATCTCAGGACCTTCTGACCTTGCTTGAACATTCCCTCCACTTTAGGTTCTCATGTTGCCATGAATACAAATCTTAATTTCTCTTCTTAAGCAGACCCTGTCAACTGATTGTGAAAGGGTGATGAGAATCTAGGATGCCTGCTGAGACCCAGTAGATGGAATGTAACATCAGTGGGGCACTGGCCTCTCGCCAAAATGCCCTGCAACTCCTAATGCTGGGAACTTTTCACCTTTTGCAGTCCTTGCACATGATAGGTAATCAGTAGGTATATGTTACATGTTCAAAAAACTGTGGCAGTCACTTATAAAAATAAATATACTGATAAAAGGAAACATGTTTGCTTTTCCATACACAAGTGTTATAGTCAATTGGCTTAACACTCTTCTAATCTCCCCAATTACCGAATGAAATTGGTACTGTTATGTGCCTCATCATTACAGGTGAAGACACTGAGACTTAAGAAGCTAACTACTCAAAGTTGCACGCTCACTGAGATTTTTGACTCAGGCTATCTGACTCCAAAAAGTAGATTTTTAACCTCCAACCTGTCATACCTCTTTTTCGTGCCTTCTTAACCATTCAGGCCACAAGCACCATCAAATCCTGTAAACAGGTGCTATCCAAGCCCTGAACAAACGTATTGTGAAGCCAAAGCTGACACATTATGGTCTAAGCATTGCCTCTGCCCAAAATAGTTAAGACATTCCTAAACCAACTTTAAAATTACAAAAAGTCCTTCACAGTCTTACTCCAAGTTTACTTTCTGGTCCTCTCTCTCCACTAGCCAGCCCTTCACACTTTTGCTCCAGTCTAAGCTTTAATTTCATAAACAGCCTGCTTTCACTCCTGTGGGAACTCTGCACAGTCCTTCCCACTGGCCAAGAGTCTCTCATCAGTGCCCAGGTATTCTGGCTAGTTTATCCTGTGCCCTGAACCAGCATAGCCAGTGACCTGACTGTAAGACCAGTGATTTTCTCTAATAATGAAGCCTCGATGTTTGCCTGCCCCTGACATTAGAGACATACTTTTTCTCAATTACATTTCCTTAGATTTTTTATCTATCGGAAATAGCACATTTGCAAAGGAAACAGGAGCAAAAGTGTCCGGTACATGCAAACCTATAAGAGTTTCTGAATTTAAAAGTACTAAACTAAGAGTCAGGCTACTTACATAGATAATGGGGTTTAGCATCAATCTGTTTTCTAAGAATCTGAGTCCAGGCTGCACAATCACTGGTATGCATCTGCCACAGTCAATATTGAAGATCCTATAGCCAGAAACTCTGGGGAATGAAAGCATTTGAAGCTTATTCCCATTTTCTTTACAGTTATTCATTGTTCACCTTGTGTGCCTTCGAAGCTATTTAGGTGGCACCTGCAGACCAATAATCACTTTGAACCCACAGTCTAAAAGTAGCTAAGAAAGGAGGACAAGAGAAGATAGAGCAGTAGCTTCTCCAGGAAGCCAGATCCTCATTGTGTGTATGTGTGTTTGAACATTTACAATTGAGCATGAATTTAGCTTTTCATGGGGAAAATGAGCCATAAAAGCATAACACAAAAATATCTTTTAATGTAATCTTTTAAATTTTAATATACTGAATGATCTACTTATCATTTAGAGAAATCTCCTGAAGGGTATACTTAATAATATAAATTATTTTTAAAATTCCCAAAGTGTTTTCACCTCTCTTTTAATTCGCACACTCAGTGGCTGACAGGACAGCACTTAAAAGTGACGGGGAAAAGGGTCAGGGAAGTTGACTGATTCAGAACATTGAACCTGTAAAGCTCTTCATCTTCTAATTTCTCTAACGTTCTCCAAATCAATCTCTGTGTTCCTTAGTCATTAGAATTTGAGCCTCAAAAAATCTGGTATTTATTTGGAAAAAATAAGCCACTTGATAATGAATCTTACATTGTGAAAAATTACTTTCTCAGAAGATTATTTTGCCAGTCCTCCTATCTGCTTCTTTCTTTTTTTGTTCACAATTTCAACTGTCCTTTATAGAAAAGATACAAGCCTTCCGAAATGAGTGGGTGTTAAGGGTGAGAACATTTCCACTGGCTCTTGGCCCGCTTCCAGCCTCAAGAAAGATATCATTTTCAGTGTCATGCTTTCGGTTTCCCTGGAAAGGTCTCACCTCTTTCCCCACTCCATAGCCCTCCCTAATCTTGTAAACTCCAGTCTGAATTACCTCTGCTCCTCTCTGCCTTTTCAAAAAACCTAGGTGCTTATCTCAGATTCACTATTACAGGCGCCTCATCTTTCCTGCTTTTGTTACTGATACGACCCCTGTAGTCAGGGTTGATTATCAAGATTGTAATCTTTTATATATATATGCTTTTGCTTTCTGAATGAGAGCAAGTTTGAATGCTAGCCTTGAAGGATGTTTTATTAGGATCTTTATTTGTCATCCTTCCTTCCTTTCGGGAACAAGAGGCAGCATGTTGATGTTTACTATAAATGCTCTAATCCCAACAGGATTTGCATAATAGAATGAATTTCACTGTCATCACCTTAAACTAGATCCATATTATACCATGATAATTGTCCCCTTAGTGGCTTTCCTGCCTCTTTTTAAATAGAATTGGCAATATGGGCGAATAGAATTATCTTTTTGAAATGCAAATCTTCTCATGCTGTTCTCCTGTTTAAAACCTTTCAGTCTTCCAATAGCCTTTAGGATTAGAGTCTACATGCTATAGAATTATCTCTCAAGCCTTCCACCATGTGGTCCCTGTTTATCTCTCCAGTCTCCCGCCTCTCCTTGCAGTCTTTCTTTCATTCATATTTTCTGCAACTTGCTAAACATGCTGGGCTCTCTTTTGATTCTAGGGGTTTGCACATGTCATCTTACTGTTTAGGATGCCATTTTTTTTTTTTCCTTGCCTGGCCACCATTTCTTTATTTCATGGGACTTACCAGGCATCATCATCCTTGACTATACAAACGTGATGTGTCAGAGAATTCTTTGGGGTCTAAACACCACCACAATTACCTGATAATTTCCTTATAGTCTGAGGGCAGAGACTCTATATCATTTATGTCTGTACCCCAGTGCCTAGCACAAAGTGGACACTCAACAATGATTATTGAATGAATTATTGAGTTTTATGTTCAGTATATGATATATATGTTGAATCTCCCCTAGAGGCTGCCACAGTTGTAAGTACTGAGGATGCAGTGGTATACAAAACAGAGCCCTTTCTCATTGAATTCACAATGTTTTTGAGGAGACAAAGAACAAATGAATATGCATAATGTATCCAGCTATTTTAAGAGTTATAAAAAAAATGAAACAGGGTAAAAAGATTAAAGAACCAAGGAGGTACAATTTTAAATAGAATGGTCAGGGAAGGCACTTCTGATAAGGTGAGATTTGAGCAGAGACCTAAAGGAAATAAGGAAGTGAGCATGTGTACTTTTGGAGACAGAGCAAAAGGAATAACAAGATTAAGGAGCCGAGATCATGCTTACATGTTTCAGAAACACTCAGGCTGCCAGTGTGCTCTAAGCACAATGAAGGAGGAACAAGTGGTAAGAGACCAGGTCAGAGAATTGGTGAGACCAAGGCATGTAGCTCATGGCAAGGTGTATCCTTTTTTACTCTAAGTCAGAGGAGAATCCATTGGAGGATTTTGAGCAGATTTGAGGCATGATCTGATTGCTTCTAAAGTATCACTCTGACTCTTTTGTGGAGTAAACACTGTTAGTGGGGCAAGTGTGGAAACAGATCGGTTAGAAAGCACTGTTGAAACATGGGCTAAGGTGGTGGCAGGAAAAGCAGTGAGAAAGTTAGGTTCTAGGCGTATTTTGAAGGTAGATTTCACGGCATCAGTTTTTTGCTGATGAATTGGATATGAGATGTATGAGAAATAGAACCATAGGACTCTCAAATTTCAGGCTGTTCACTGAGATGAGGAAGACTGTGAGAAGAACAGATTTGGGTTGGGTGGAGAAGAATCAAAGGTCGGAATTCGTTGTTAAAATATATAGATATAGATATAAATATCGATGTGGATATAATGATGCAGATGTAGGTATAGATGGAGATATATAGAAGTAGATAGATATAGATGTATACAAATGGAAACCTTGTCAACAGTAAATGAGTGGAGAGTAGGTGAGCTCAGAGTTTAAAATTAAAATCTAAGAATCACCTAAACATGGATAGATTTACAGCCATAGGATTGGAATTTGCCACCAAGAGAGTGAATGGAGGCAGAGAAGAGGAGGGGCATGAGGTTCATGGGCCAGGGAAAAACCATCAGAAGAGCTTGAGGGCGGGGCCCATGGACCCTGGAGTAAGTGTAAAACCAAGAGAACACTTTGTTTTTGGAACCAAATCATTCTGGGGAAAAAAAAAAAAAAAAAAAACATGTTTCAAAAGTTGCTGATAAGTCGAATACTATGAGGTCTGAGATTTTACCCTGGAAACCGATAATATGCAGGTTATTGATAACCCTGACAAATGCTGTTTGGGGGAATGTTGGGAACAAACCTGATAGAAGCAGGTCATGAATGATCAACGAGTAAGTAGACACAAGGAACATAGGAACATAGATGATTCATAAAGTAAAGCTGTTGGGCTAAGTAATTTTCAAATTATCTTTTTATCTCTAATTTCTATTATTCAAAAAAAAATGTATTTTCATGTTATATTCCTCAGTACTTACTTGAGTTTCCAATTCAGAACATTTGAGTTCAACCCAGTATCCAGATCATTTAATTATCTTGAATGCACTTTATTTTTTCTTGAAAATTCAGAAGACACTTCAGGTTTTCTTTTAGAGTCTCAGGGCCACTTTCAGCTGCATAAGTTATCACTATGCTGCAGAACTGGTGAAGTGTCAAGTTAATAGAATTCTGAGTAACAGAGAACTTCACACATTTATAGTCACCTTGTCTTTTGCTTCATCCTTCCCTCTGTTGTGTATATCTTATTATCTATCTATCCATCCATCCATCCATCCATCCATCTATCACTTATCCATTAAGCATGGGAGATAGCAAGGTCTCAAAGTGTTCTCTATTTGGGGACACAGATATGGAATATCTTCTGACCCATTGGGAACTGAGCAGGCAGACCCTGGGGGTGAGCATGTCCAGAGCTATAAAAAGAAAGGGAAAAATATGAAGAGAAATCAAGGCATTATAGCCAGAAAATCATTTTAATTATGATCTCAGAGTGAACCTTGGGTTGAAACTATTAATACTGTGCTAAGCAGCAGATCCAAAAATAAATATTTGGAGAAAGTTAGGTGTGGTGTACAGCCTGAGTCAGGAAAAAAAAGTTTACGACAAAGTCCTTACGAGAGGTACTAGAAATCCACCTTTACGTTATGAAGATTTGCGTAACAGTGGCAAGTCTGATAGTAAAAGGTAATATGCAGCACCAGAATAAAACGTAAAAGTAATGAGGTTGTTGAGTATTCACTTTTTCATTTTTTATTTATTTCCTCTTTTTCTGTTATTTCTTTTCTTAGTCTGTTCCTTTTTTTCTCTTACACAGTACAAAGAAAAAGAGCGACACAAACCATTATGCTGAACTTCAGGATAAAATATTTATTTGTAAGCACACAATTGAGCTTTAATATAAATTAAGCCATTTCTTTTCATTTAACTTATTTTGTAAGTTCTATATCTTTTCTTTTCTTTTTTTTTTTTCAGAGAAAAACATCTATTTTCCAGAAGTGACATTTTTGGTACTTTCTCACTGGGCAGAAAACATTGCATTATATGATATTTGAAGTGCAACCTTTGGCACAGCAACATGGATAAGCACAATGAATATAAGGTAGATAGAAAATGAGAAAAATGGTCTATACTTCTTTTGCTCTTTGCCACTTCAGCAGAACAAGGAAAATAATGATTCGGGTTTATTGTAGGGGTTCAAAATCAAAGCCAATGAAGCAGAATAAAGCCAAGCTATCAGACAAAGAGGTCCATGGCTACTACAGGAATAAACTTTCCCTGCCAGAGAAAGAAGATTCTGATACTCACACTTGCCTCTTTTATCAAACACTTAAGACAATTGGAGCAGTAGAGCAGATGTCCCTAGACATGCCAGATAGATATACTTGATGGGGGAGCAGAGAGCGAGATAGCATCAAGTTCTTGAGTAAAATCAGTTGCTTCAATCAGTGGAACTAAGAAGGCTCATTATGTGGGATGCTCCTTGTAGGATGTGGATCTTCCTGAGGGAATTCTCTGCCAGAGCCATAAGGACTTTTACCCTGCTTGGGCAGATTCTGAGTCTTGAAATTGATTTCTCACTTTGAAGTAGGTTAAACTTTCCTTCTTACCTGTGAAAAAGAAGTTTCAAGTAGTCATGACAGAGAAAAAAAGAGAAAAATATTTTAAAGCCCAGAACCTGTCTCTGAACTAAAGGAGGAATAGCTGTGCTTTGCTGATGGATCCTAAGACTAATAACTGAAAGGTAGGACCTGATAAATTCTAGAGTTCTTTTACTTTACCCTCTGGGCCACAATCCAATAATGTGACTATGCCAACCAAAGGACTGGAGTGCCAATCACTCTGAAAGGAAAGAAGGTGCTCCCTAGTATACTGTGCTGTGTTCTCAGGGCCTTAAAACATCATCCAGTACAGAGTGATCCTGCCAAGCCATATACATGAGCTCCTGACAGGATCACTCCAGAGTGGAGGGTGTTTCAAGGCCCTGGTGACACAGCACATTATTGGATACAGGTCAAGTATTTTGACAAAAATTCAGCATCCAAATTGAGATATGCTAAAGTGTAAAATATATACCAGATTTTTAAAGACAATACAAAAAAAAAGAACAGTCTTACTAATGATATTTCTAATGATCACCTATTGAGATAATAATAATTTGGATACTTTAAGTAAAAAAAATATTAAAATTAATTTCACTTGTGTCTTTTTATTTACATTTTTAAAACTTTTAAAATATGACTGCTAGAAAATGTTAAATTGCATATGTATCTTACATCATATTTCTATTGGACTGTACTGCTCAAGTAATCGCCACTGAATCCCAGTCAAGCCCTAGTTTTGATTAAGAGTCTGAACTTGAAACAATTTAAGTTTATTTGAGGTGGTGATGATAAGGATGTGATCATTGCAAAAATAAAGATGGTATCTTAGTTTTACTACCTGTATGAAATGTTAGTGTTTACAAAGCATTCTTATCTAGAACATTATATTAAATCCTATAAATCACTGTGATGTTCTATGAAATTTATAGAAGCTCAGAGAAGCAGTGACTTTCCCAGAGTCATTCTGCCCATCGTTGGCAGGACTGAGTTGAGAACCCATGAGTCCTGATTCCCAGGCCTGCTTCACTGGCCTTCCCTTTTGTTTCATTGTCTGTGAGTTCATCTAAATACATCATTTTGATTATAGTAGTATATTAAGCATAATTACATATGTTTATAAACTCTATTAAGCTCAATAGTTATGTCCTGTAGAAGATTGCTGAGGGTTAGGATTCATAAGTAGCCATTTGTTAGACCATTTTTTTCTATTCTTTTTTTCCCCCACAAGACTGCAACAGTAAGCTTAGAATCCTGCCAATGGAATTGTTCATAATTTCTGGAGTATATCTTTCACTCAGATACTGTCAGAGCACCTAATATTATATAAACCTAAGACTTCCTTTAGCTTACATGACCATCAGCCTGTTTGCCTGCTAGTATGTTATAGGATTTAGTCCAAGACGATGTTATAGGATTTAGTCCGAGACTTGTTTATGGGACTTATTAATGTGTAGACTTTTTTTTGAGAGAGGCCACAAGGAGAGAGAGATTTTTTGAGAGCCTTTCCACATTATCTCTAGCAATAAATTATGACCAGATTCTGTAGCAGTCATTTCATAAACTGGTAAAAATGAAAAAGGAAAAGAATTGCTATAAAGTGGGACAACAGATGATCAAAGCAGATTCCTTTAACTGTGTCCAATATGTTCTTTGTGTTGGAAGCGTTCATCATCTCATTTAATTTAAATATAAAATAGCTTCATGAGACATACATTATTACCATTGTTTAAGTAGAGGCCTAGAGTGGAAAGATGGTTCAATTCTGTGTCTATGGCTGTGACTTTACCTCTTTATTTTCCCTTCTGTCTAAAAAGTGATAATTGTGCTTCAAGGCAAATAAACTCTAGACTTTGAATCAAAATTGAATCCAAATTACAGGCATAATATTTGAGATTACACAATACTCGAGATTAAAAAATATTTGTAACGCTCTAGATTTAAATTACAGGTACAATATTCAGTCCCTATGCCAACATCGTTGTACATTTGTTCATTCATTCATCTATTCATTCATTCGACAAATGATTGCTGGTTGCCAAGCCCTGTGTTAAATGCTTGGATGTCGTGAAGATTAATGAGATGCATCTATGGAACAAAATTTTAAAAGTATTTTCTATTTTTAAATTAGTAATGATACAGTAGCCTGTGCTGATGTGGAGAAATGCTGTTACATATTCCAGCTACAAAGATTAAAGTAACAGACACTCATTAGTCCCTTGATTATTCAGGCTAGAATTCAGTGTTATTTAGGAAACCCCATCTTTCTCATCCCCACGTAATATCTACAACCTTAACTGATATCTGGTGATTTCTCTCCATCTACATTGCTATTGTTTGGTTTAGGCACTGCCTTTTTTTTTTTTTTAACAGACTTTATTTTTAGAACAGTTTTAGGTTTATAGTAAAATTTAGCAGAAAGTACAGATATTTCTCATATGCCCTTTGATCCCACATATGTAAAACCTCTCCCATTATCAGCATCCCCCACCAGAGTAGTGTATTTGTTGCAATTAATGAACCTACATTGACACCTCATTATCACCCAGAATTCAGAGTTTTCATTACAGTTTACTCTTGGTGTTGTACATGATATTGGTTTGGATAGATGCATAATGATATGTATCTACCATGATAGTATCATACAGAGTCGTGCCATTTCCCTAAAAATATTCTATATTCTTCCCATTTATCCTCCCTGCCCCACTACCATGTTATGTAGTTGGAATTATACAGTATGTAGCCATTCAAATTGACTCCTTTCACTTAGAAGTATTTATTTAAGTTTCCTCCATGTGTTCTTATGGCTTGATAGAACATTTCTTTTCAGCACTAAATTATATTTCTTTATCTGGATATACCATAGTTTATCCATTCACCTACTTAAAGACATCTTGGTCACTTCCAAGTTTAGGCAACTATGAGCAAAGCTACTTTAAACATCTCTGTTCAGGTTTTTGTACTGATATGTTTTCAACTTATTTGAGTAAAGAAGAACAGTTATTGAATCATACAGTAGGAGTATGTTTAGTTTTGTAAAAAAACTGCCTAACTCTCTTCCAAAGTGACTGTATGGTTTTGCATACCCACCAGCAATGAATGAAAGTTCCTGTTGCTCCACATCCTTGTCAGCATTTGGCGTTGTCAGTGTTTTGGATTTTCCCCATTCTTAGGGGTGTGCAGTGGTATCTCGTTGTTTTAATCTGTGCTTCCCTGATGACATATAACATGGAGCATCTTTTCACATGCTTATTTCCCATCTATATATCTTCTTTGATGAGGTGTCAGAGTCTGGCTCATTTTCTAATCAGGCTTTTTTGTTCTTTTCCTGTTGAGAGTTAAGAGTTCTTTTTTTATTTTGGATAACAGACTTTTATTAGATGTATATTAGATGCAAATATTTTCTCCTTCACCTATCCTGAACGAGCAGTTATGATAATATCTTAACTAGGTCACTGATCCCAGCCTTAACCTTTCAGCACATTGTCAGACCCAGAACCTCACAGCGTGGACTCTAAGATGATTACCTGGCCTGCTAACTGCTTCCCACCTCCCCCAACCCCTGCTCTTCAGATATGCTCAACTACTTAGTTTCCCAAACAAGCCAGCCAGTTAATGTTTCCGCGCCCCGATCATGTTTTTCCCTGTACTTATAATTTCATTCTCTGCTCTTTCACCTAATGAGCTCTCACTGATCTTTCAAAGGTCACCTCATCAGCCTCTTCTTTTAGCTTATTTTTCTTAAACCTCTTACTTAAACATTTAGGTTAAATTGAACAGTTTCTCATACCTCTTTCATATTTCTTAATAAACAAAATACTACTATAGCACTATTAATACTGAATTGCACTTATTTATTTACACATGAGTCTTTCTCTACTAAACTGTATACTACTTGGGGTTGTGGGCTTTGTTTTGTTCATCCTCAGTGCCTAGCACACAGCAGGTACTTAGTACATATTTGCTGAGTAACTGAATAATTATTTTATCATTTCTTATAATCTTTTAGTGAATGCTCTCTGTCAACAACATGAAGTCTGAACTCATTTCAGTAGTATACCCAGTCTCTTCCTCATGAGTCCTTACTAATCTAGTCCTTTGCTATGTCCATACATTTTTCATGATCTCATTATACTAAAATATAAGCAGTTCTTTCAATGGATGTTAGGATTTCAGGCTTCAAGGCCTTGACTCATCCAGGTTCACAGCTGAACTATTTCAGGGTCTGGTCAATCATGTTTTCCCTGCATTAAAGGCCAGATGAGAAAGGGCTTGTGGGAGCTCTTTGTTGCCTATGGATCTAAAGAGAGTGGGTATGCTGAAATGTAGGCCAACTTTAAAGTGAAATCTAAAATGTTCCCAGCCCATTTTATATACCCCAGGTCTTGCCAATTTTGTCTCTCTTCAGCTGAAGTTCTCAAAAGCCTCCTGCCTACCACTCTTACATACTCCTAGGCTCTCAGGTCTATTTTGTGGAATCTTGGGTTGCAAATAACACCCACTCTTTACCACCTTGTCTTGACTACCATCCTTCCTGGTAGAAGCAGTATGGATAGACCACTTCATTCTCCATGAAATGTTTAAGTGCTCAGAAACGAGAAGCAGTGCTTTCCAAGAGAAAACCCTGTGAGTGAGCTTTCTGCAAATTCCTAACACAGTGAGTTCACTTGACGTTCCCCACTCTACGTGGGCTGAAGCTGGCACACAGCAATCCCAGCATTTCCTCTGCTGCTAGCATGTAATTAAGTGCTTTGTGAACCATTTGGGGACATGCAGTTATGTGAAAAACATCACAAAAATTAAGGTTGCCTTTGTCCTATAAAGCATCTTGTTTTTCACTTCCATTCAGTTATTTTTTCTTGGTGTGCTTATTGGTCCCCCAAAGACTGGACATTTAGATAGATTTTGTATTTCAAATTGGGATATCTCTAATAAATAATTTTGAAATATCAACTATAAAGGGCACACCTTTAATTTTACTAAGTGGAACAATGGCTATTCTTTCTCCTGCCTCTGATTTATGTTCTCTAGTATTAGGTCAGTTTCAGGCTGCAGCTCCAGGTCAACTTAATTTCTACCCAGCTATGCCTTTCCCAGCTCCTTTCTGCCTACTTCTCTGCCTGGGCCAATTATGGCAAAGTCAGAGGCTATATAAGAAACTCTGTCTCTATTGTGTGATAGGCTTTGGATGAATGATATAACCTGTCAGCCTGGTGTCTAGTATGCCATGGATAAGCTCTTGATTGAGTCCACATATCTTCTAAAACATGGTATTCTCTGCTTCTCAACCCCTACACCATTTTGGCACTTTTATTTCCAGAAGACAAAGCAGGTCCCTTGGTTTCTTTGCCTATTCCATTTGACTTACAACCTGAACTGCTTTGAAACCTGCCTCACTCCTACCAGCTGATTGTTATCCTCTCCTAAGTATCCCTTCAATTTCCTGTCCAAGACTGGGATTCATTGCAGCATCCTGAGAAGACCACTGCTGGATGATGTTGGTTGCTCACCACTTGCACTTCCTCAAAGGACACCCTGTGCCTCATAGGCCAGTTTTAGATTCATCTTCCTCCTCATTCCCCAGGCTCATAGAGTAATGGGTCTGCCCAAACCATGCCAAGGCTTACACACCAACCAGACTCAGTCTCACAGAGCTAGGCCCTGTCTCCTTTAATTCCACCTTCTCCTCTCTCCTCACTGTTCTTGTTGCCATGGACTAAGTATGCCTTTTACATTTCAGTTTTATCTTTGATGTTAAAAATATTAGCTGAATGATTTTCAAATTTGCAGACCTAGGTTTATTTATAACTGGGCTCAAATAATTTTTTTTCATATTCTACTCATTATTTTGTTGCTTATTTCATTGAAAAGAGTACTTTAGGTAGATACTGACACACCCGCCCACACACACACTTAAAGCATATGGTAAATATGTATATTTATTTATATATACATAAATATGAATCTTCAATTTAAAAATCATAGAGACAGAGCAGAAGAACATTAATATTAATATTTTGGCCTTAAATATACAGCAATATTCTTTCATAAAAGCAATTTAAAATATTCCTTCAATTAAAGAACTATAGTATCAAGAGCCTGACTACATCACAGTATATATGAAAAAAAAAAGTACAGCCAACAGTGTTCCAGTAATTCATAAAAAAACAAACAAAAAACAAACAAAAAAACAACAAAAAAAACAAGCAAAGTGGGGCCAGCCTCTACTTTGCCACCAGAGGCGCAGACAAAATTTGTAATGACGCTTAATTACTCTCTTTGCATCAACTCAGGCTCGATTACATAATAACAATAATGGTCCCAACAAACAAACAATTTCAATTTAGAAATAATATTCTATTCTTCCTAGAGGTGCAATAGCTACTTATTAATATAGGAGAGCAAAGATGTCTCTTTTATTTAACAATAATCATATGCCCACTACATTCTGAAAAATTCAGTTAGAAATTTTAAAGAACACCTTAGGTTTCATTGTTATACTAGATAGTACATTATGTGCCACTTGATTCGGCAAAGGGATGACATTGTTCATAAACATCCCTGAATTACAGTTAACAAGGGCAGATGTTCAAAGTCAGTATTTAATAACATGTTCCCTAGTAAAATGACTATAGTTTATAAAATAAATTATATATACACCACACTCTCTCTCTTCTCTCTCTCTCTCTCTCTCTCACACACCACACACACACACACACTTTTTCTGAAGTATAATTATCTGTTTTAAGACTCAATACTAAAGATGCAGACATTTAACTTCTCTGAATCTCAGTTTCTATGTCTATCATAAGAGAATAATAATGTTCACTTACCCACATGGCAATTTTGAATAGTAAATGAGATACAGATATGAAACACCTAATGAGAATGTAACAAATAAAAATTATTTCAATATGTGTTTTCTACTTTCCCATTCTCTTACATGTGAAATTTGAGGTGATCTTGACAACAGTCATCTCTACAAGCTGTATTGTATCCCAAGAACAAGTCTGATTTAGGTGGACATACCACTGTGTTGACTTGGTCATCTGGACTAATTCTCCAGTATAAATTGATTTAAAACAATCTTGGCTGCTTTTACATTAGCTAATATGCAGTGTCATTCTAGAACGATAATAATGGTTCCAATTAATTGATAATTATGCTCTGTGCATTATTTCTGCACCTAAAAGCTTCTCTGAAAGGTTGGAATTTACCCTTCTCTTTTTGCAAGTGAAGTTCAGGCACCATTAGGTTAGGAGACATGTCCACAGCTCCACAACTAGCAACTGTAAAAGCTGGTAGCTAGAAGTTGTGCCAGCTCTCCAGTTTCTGCTCTTCCACCACACTGCTTGGATTCTTTTGTTTTCTCATCTATTTACCTCAAAAGTCTGTGATACAGAGCCTGTGTTGTATTCATGCTGTTACCTTTACTGCGTGATACAGTTCAAAGCATGAGTTGATCCTAAATAATTTCATGAAAGAAGAAAGAACTATTCAGCCCAAATAATCATGTAATTCAGTTAAGTTCAATAAATACCTCTTAAAGTTTATACAATTGGCCTATAAAATTCTGGTCATAGGAGAACTACATCTAAACAAGAAAGAGTATTGTTTCGGTCTGGGGTTTATTCCCTTTGGAACTGGTAATGTACTAGGGGACATTGTCCTAAGGCACAGTACTAAGGTACTTCACGGCTAAATGTAATGAGCTAAAGGCGATGCAACATTCTGGGATGTAGTTTGGATTCTGCTTCAGGTGGTCTGAAAAGTGCCTGTGGCAGAGGAGTGGGGTGGTAATATCGAATTTGGACTTGAAAGATGAGCAGAATTTCAATATGTGACAATAGAGCAAATGACATTTAGATCAGAGGGAGATGTATTAGCAAAATAGAAAGAGTAGTTTGCATGCATATAGATTGTACTTAGAGATGGTTTAGGCTGAATCAAGGGCCTTCTAAAAATCCAGAAGTGTTAAGCTTTCTTCCTTTGAGCTCAAAGTAACCACAGAAGCTAAACATTTATACTCATCTTCAGGAATCAGAAATAATAGCTAACTTATATCAACAAGTTTATCTTTATCTCTGCCCTTGTAAGGCATGACAGGGAAAAGTCAGCTATTATCCTTGACTCATACAGAAGTAGCTGAGTATGAATTAAATGGAAGGAGCAGTAAAAGATGAGCCCAAGGAGAAGGAAAGGAGCAAGATCAAAGAAATCCTTGAAGTGTTAATTGCAATCACTGAAAAAAAGGTGATATGAAGTTGAAAATAAGATGATCTGCTATAAATAGAATTTGAATGCAGAATATTAGAAGGTCAGCAGATGGGGCTCTAAGAGGTGAAAATTACACATAACTTCAGACTAAGAAATAAGGCTATATAATAAGTTCAGAAAAAGATGAGATAAGATGAATCCAAAACTAGGAGATAAATTTTAACTTTGTAGGCTAAACCAGTTAAGTACAAAAGGGAAGGATAAAACCAGTTCTCTGCAGAAATAATTAGAAAATAAAATGACTCTCAAAATAAAGGAGAAAGCAGAGACTTTGGGGAAATAGAATCCATGAATCAGCATGTGTTCTTTGGAAGGCAGGGCATATAAAGGGAAATATATGAACTCTGGTATGAAAGTTAAAGTTCGCATAATGTCTTTAGTTCTTACTGATTGTGTGACCTTGAGCAAGTCACTTAACCTTACTAACCTCAGTTTCCACATCTGTATAATTTCTCTGGTTATGCCGTCAGCAGCAGTACAGGAGTGTGGGTTCCAGAATCAGGCTGCCTGGGTTTAAATCTGAGCTCTACAACTTACCATTTGTGAACCTTGGATAACATGATTTTCTTGCCTCATTTTCTTCATCTGTAATATGTAAATAATTACCTGTCACAACAGTCACAAAAATCATTTTTAGGAGGAGAAAGGCAAAACTATCAAAACTTATGAAAGCACTATAGAATAATATTATGCTCTCAGGATCAGGATAAATTTTTTCAACAGGAAACAAAAGTTATAAAGAGAGAGATGGATTAATCTGACTATGTTAAAATTAACAGACATAGTAAAGAGAGCAAAAATCAAAAAACAAACTGGGAGAAGATAGCAGGAACTCATTTGAAACATAAATGCCGATATTCAGGATATACAGTAGTATACCACTTAATGAAAGGAATACATTCTTAGAAATGCATTATTAGGTAATTTTGTGATTGTGAGAATGTCAGAGTGTACTTACACAAACCTAGATGATATAGCCTGTTATACACATAGGCTATATGGTAAAGCTTGTTGTTCCTAGGCTACAAGCCTGTATAGCACATCACTGCACAAAACAACACAAAATCAAATCAAGTACAAAAGAAAACAATGTAGTCAAGAGACAAGGTAAACAAGAAACTGCTGCCAGTGTAACATGGCATATTGTTTTATAGCTTTTTTTTTTTTGCTTTATAAGTAAAATGAGTACACTCTAACCAAAAAAGTATAGTATGTTAAATACATAAGCCAGTAATATAGTCATTTATTATCATTATCTAGCATTATGTACATAACTGTATTGGTCTACTTTTGTACAACTGGCAGCACAGTAAGTAGGTTACGTTTACACTCAACACAAACACATAATAATGTGTTGTGCTGGGAAATCACTAGGCAACAGGAATTTTTTAGCTCCATTTTAATCTTAAGGGAGCACTGTTATATATGTGGTCCGTTGTTCACCAAAACATAGTTATTTGATGCATGACTGCAGTAAAAATAAAATCTTACAAATCGGTAAGATAAAAGACAATCCAATAAATTGATAAAGAAAGGGAGTAATTAACAGCACATTCAAGATACTAGTTAATTGAGATAGAGTGGAAAAGGAAGGTGATGCATGTTTTAATTTTTAAGCTGGATGGAGGTACTCAGGTGCTCATGTTATCACTCCCATTTTATACACTTTTTTTTTTTTGTAAAGAATACGTATTTCTCAGCACATTTTTTTTTTTAATGCAGATTGTAATAAGTACCTGCTTCATAAGGTTGCTATGAAGATAAACAAGTACTTTAGAATAGCGCCCGGAATATAGTAAGTACTTAATTTTTTATTATTGTTATCTTAAAACATTAGAAGTATGGTAGGTACTTAATATAAAGCACTATTATTTTTAAGCTGTTGTCTCATGAGAGAATATGTGATTGGAGAGAGTGACATAAGTGGAGATTAAAACACAAGAAACTATCCAAGAGAAGGTCAAATCTCTCCTTGGCAACACTGTTTCTACAAGTGGAAATGGTTCATCACAATATTGAAGATCTATTATAGACTTTATGATACTCTTGCTGTCATATTCAGTTCACATAATCACCCTACAGTTTTTCATCCAACTCAGAGAACTAGAAGGCGCAAATCCAACAGTATAAATATTCTTCTCTTGTGGTTAGTTTGATTGAATTTTATCTATTATTAGAGAAACATCCTATTTTACGTCTCAATCTTGCGAGCTCAGTTATTGGAAGTTTTATCTTTCTCAATTCAGAGAGCATCAGTAAAATTGTGTTTATAGACCAATGAAGCCAAAGACTGGTTCCTGGCATGATCCAGACTCCACGGTGAAGCCTGGCCTGCACAGCCCAGCAGAGCCCCTCTCCGATCAGTCCCTAATTATGAAAGATGGAAGAAAAAAGTGAAAAATCTTGTGATAAGAGACTGTGTTTAGGGTTCTTGATATTGATACAGAATAGCAAACAAATGTTATCACTTGAGATCATTTAAGTATGCTGGGATGGCCACATGGCATACTACTTGGAATAGAATTCTGAAGTAATGTTCACAGAGTGAAAGTGAGGTTAAATACAAAGAACGGGAAGGCATGTGACAGCATGGTGGGCAGACAATCATCACCAAACCAAAGAGGGGATTAGTATTTTATATGTTTGTTTCAAAAAGACATAAAATGTCAATACAAAATCACAACTATTATTGAGAAAGGATGAGGACCAACGTTGAGGCTATATGTCCTTATTAAATACAAAAGAGAGACATTTTCTAGGGAGTATTGCACTTGTTCTTTGTATAACTTAAAGCATGAAATGTAGGGTAAATTCTTCTACTTCTGGTGTTTAGGTTTAGAAATAAACAAAAACGATCAGAGAAACCACACATTTAGGTATTATTTGTATGTAAAATGATTATAGAATCTGAGTTTGAATATCTGTATTCTTAGGTTGGTCAGTGTTATCAAAAGTGTGAAGTGATTACCAAGATAATTGATAGAGTTTGTATAAATAGAGATTGTTATAAAGTGAAAGACATTGTGTTTACTGACTCTAATGTAATAGTAGGTAAAATTAATTTCTTAAAAGCTAGAAAATATGACAGAGATAAATAAAGGTCAAATTCCCATTAGAGCAGATGAATTGTTCTTAATGGTAAGCAGGTTGATAAATAGGAGAGAAAGCTTCCTCTCTTCTCAAGATATCCAAGCGTGGTGTTAAAGAAGAAAGTATCCTGACACTTGTTAAAATGGAAAGGCAGACTTTATTCAGGACTGTCTCTACAGGTATAAGGACTACTGCAATGAGGTTTTGCACTACTAGATAGCGATCGGACTCAACTTCAAACACAAAAAGGAAAAGTGGCAGTTTATAGTCAAAGGAGCCGTGTAGGGGTTTACGGATGTAAAAATAGAAGAGACATCAGAAGTAAGGTGGAATAATTCTGGCTAAACTGACTGGACAGTATTCTTGCTGAAGACAGGTCAGGATGATCAGATTTCATCTTGGAATAGTGGGAGATGAGGAATTTGAACAGAGTGGGAGATTCTGACTAAACAGAGACTTAGGCAGGAGTCTTGGTAAATTTGGGCTCTTGAAGACATGCTTAAGGAAGGGGCCTAGTTGGGTTTAGAGTAGAGTTTGGTCATGGAGAGAGTCTTTGTCGGTGGTCACATTGGGTAATAAATGATTAAGAAAGCTCTCAAGAGGAAGGAATAAAGTCCCTAACTCTTAGCCTATATCCAGACATTATGGGGGTGGAGGTGGCAGGAGATCCTTGAATAGAATTTTTAAAATGTGAAGAAATAATTGAGGCAAAATGTATGCACACCATCAAAAGTAAATGAGGTAAGTATGATAACTCCAAGTTCATGAGTAAAAAGAGGCAATAAATAAGTGATAGATGGAAGATGATAGATCGATGATTGATAGATAGATAGATGACAGATAGATAGATAGATAGATAGGAAGGAAGGAAGGAAAAGAATGAAAGGAAAGGGAAGGGAGAATATATTCAGATAGTGGCACAGCCTTTTTAGGTTATACAGGAGAACAAAGAACATATTAAAAGAAAAATCTTGAATAAGAAAATACTTCATTTTGGAATTGTTTTATGAGGAAAATAAAGCACACAGGAGGAATTATTTAATCATTTATTCATTCTTATAGTCATCTTGCAGAAGCAGGATGGACCCCACTCAAAATTTGTTTTTGATGTCAAGACTGATAAACACACACATGCAGTCACAAACACACACCCCAAGAGAGTATGAAAAAGCTTATTCCTTATATAATAAGGTTTTATGGAAGAACAGCATGGACTTCCCAAGCTGATCCAAAAACAATTTGACAGGGCAAGGAAAGGAGATTAGCTTAGGGTTTTTTTATTGCGGTTGGAGTGGGGCTGAGTCAAGAGTTCCCACATAGGTAAAATACTGTGTGGTTTGAATTTTCAACCTGCACCAAAGGTGTTTGCTCAGATGTGAGGTAGAGGGTGATGGGCCTTAGATGTGGGCCATGAAAATGGGGGAAGATATTTTTCTGATCATATTGGAAAATATTGGAGGATTTTGTGCAAGGAGATTACATGACCAGGTTTACATGCTTGAAGCCTTGATTCCTTTGCTTCTAATTTGAGAATGGATTCTAGGGAACAAGAGCAAAAATAGGAACATTAGTTAGAAGGATTACACAGCAATCCAGGTCATTTTTACTTAGCAAATAGCAGGGAAGCTGGTAGGAAGATGTTAGATTTGGGATCTATTTTGAGAGTACAAGTAACAGCACTTGGTGACAGATTGCATTTAAAGTGTGAGAAAAACAGAGGAGTATAAGATGATTCCTAAGGGTAAATCCTGGTCGACTGGGTGAATAGTGTTTCTATTTAATGAAATGGAAAAGACAGCTATGGGAGGCAGCATATGGAGTTGTGTTTGGGCGTATTAAATTTCAGATACCAGTGAGACAACTAAGGGGATATCAGCTAGGCATTTGGATGTACTGGAGGCAATACACTAATAAGAATCCCACACATTTTAAGGTTATTATTGAGAGAAGACCAATCAAAAACTAAGAAAGATTTGGCAACACGTGTAAAAGTCCAGTACTTCAGTATAACATATTTCAACAAGTTTAAGCAACAAGTATCATGAATTTGCTAAAAAACAAACCAACAAACAAAATGGACAAACAGACAAGCAAACAACCAACCTGAGAGTGAAGCTGAAATCTCTGCTCAAGTTCACTTGCCAAGAAGTGGGGTAAATCCTTTGTGATGCTCCCCAACTTGACTGCCAAGTTCTCTAAAACATCTGAGAATGGCTTTGAGGCAATCTTTGGCAATACTCTTAATGGCATATGAGCGGAAAGTGTAATGGCATGCACAATGAAACAAGAGACATTTTATAAAGTGGAGGCAATAAGCCATATTTATCATCTACTACAAATTTGAGGGGTAGCACCTTGTTCAGTCTGGAAAAAAAAAAAGGGGGGCAAGAAGATAAAGCTAAACAGAGCCAGAAACTCAAGGTAAAAATAAGTGTTAGGTGATTTGGAAAAAATTTACATTTATATTGATTAGACAGACTAGACTTTTTCTCTTTACGTTTACGTTATGCTCTTCAAGGGGAGATGATGGCATATGTGAGGAAATTAGAGTGACCGTGTCTTCAAAGCCCTTGGCATGTAGAACAATAAATGAACTTGGAAGGGGATATCATGTTCAGGCTGCCCTGACAACCTGACTAGTAGAATCTCATTGGAACCGGTGCTTGCTTTTCTATGCACATGCCACCCTTTACGTGCTTGCAGAACTATCTTCGAGGAGCACAAATCATATTTTATTTCTCTTATTTCTCAAAAAGTTAACCAAAGTCCTCCATTATCTGATTTCAAGCTGTTTTTCACACCAAGCATTCTGCTCACTGTGTCTCATTGTGTATTTTTTCTCTGTTGTCTTTCTCTTATGTTCTGCCTTAACCTTTGGAAAACATTTTTCTACAAAATTCTCATCCTTCAAAACCTAGGTTAAATGTCTTCTTTTCTGAGAGGCTTCCCTTGATCATCAAAACATGGTGAGCCTTTGCTTTCTCTGTTTCTCTTCATTAATTAACCTTGACTTCATGAGCAAGTAGCGCAGTTGTTACACAGTTGTTAATGCCTGTTTTCCCAGTTAGACTATGAGCACCCTGGGGACAGACACCATGTTTCATTTCATGTGTTGGTATTTCTACAATCTTTACCAGAGTGTCATGGTTATTATGTTCAAGACAAGCTTGAAATTATGAATTTAAAAATGTTTTACCAGTGCCTGATAAGAGATAGGATTCAATTAATCTTAGTTCTCGATATTAATATCAGAAAGTTTAGCACAATTCAACCCATATGGATTGAGGTATTTTTTTTTCTTAATTCCATTTTTTTCTGCTATTACCTACCTGTGGATTGAGGTGAAATCCAGAAGTTTGGAGTAAGGCCTGGCCCTAAGTCTTTCTCATTTATGTAACATATTCAAAAGATGAGCAGAGTATAAGTGCTTAGGTATGGATCTGTGAATTTTAGAAGACCTTCTGTTTCTTTCCCTCTGTTCCATAGTTAGTTTATAAGATCCAAAAATTTTAGATTTAAATACAGGGGTAATTTTCAGGATACAGTGCACCCAACAACCTAACTAAGGTGCATTTATGAAGTTCTTTATTTCTCTATGAAAAGATATGTAAAAGAACAAATAATTTTTCTTTATGGTTTCACTTCATTTCATTTCATTTATAGTTATTCATTCTAAAGCTAACAGGTTTGATCTTTATCTTTATTGTCTGTGTTCTGCTTTGTTAAAACAAACTGTTCTCCAGTAGGAAATTATTTTAATGTGATTTTAGAACCTTATGTCACATAGAAATATAACAAAATAAATCTTTGGTAAAATATAATCTTTCCTTTTTCAAAAAAATAGATTACCTATCCTTTCATTTTTATTGACAGTTCTGGAGTGATTAACCTCTTTGGAACATTTTGAACTTGCTGGAACTTAATATGTCCATCAGGAAACTAGGAGGTAAATGGTCTTTTCAAGATAGACTTGGCAATTCCTCATTTTGTTTCTGTACATCATTAACACTGTAAGCTATTGGCTCCAAGTTTACCCCTCATTGTGAGAGGAGTTTAGTTCCTGAAAAAGCTGTCTAAGAGGAAAGATTTTTTTTCAGTGAAGAAAAGGAAGAAAGAAGTTAGCAAAGAATGCATTGCAGTGCAAAATTTATAGTTGTTACTATGCTGTTTTGAAGAATATTTATTATTATAAGCTGAATTGTGTCCTCCCCAAATCATTCATGTTGAAGTCCTAACCCTCAGAACCTCGATATATAACTGTGTTTGGAGATAAGGCATTTAAAGAGATGATTAAGTCATAATGTGACCATTACGATGGGCCCTAATCCAATCTGACTGGGGTTCTTATAAGAAGAGGGAATTTGTACACACAAAGAGACAGCAGAGATTCCAAACACACAGGAGATAGCCCATAGAAAGACCCAGTGAGAAGGTGACCTCTCTGCAAGTCAGAGGCCTCAGTCCTTGATCTTGGACTTCAACCACAAATGTGAGAACAAATTACTGTTGCTTAAGCCACCCAGTCTGTGGTATTTGTAATGGCAGTCCTAGCGAACTAAGACCCTTTTTTATCTGCTCTGGTGGAGGACTGCTGATTGTATGACACTGGCTTCTCTACTGCCTCGTTCACTCCTCTTCACCTAATCGGCGATTTGGGGAATAAGAAACTGGTAATGCTCTCCCACCTTCTTTCTGCTTAGATCTGCCTGCCTCCAAAGAGCACTGCGCTCCAGTCTGCTGCTGGCAAGAGCAGCTGCTGGACATGGTCATCTCAGTCGTTGTCTCCTTTCTTTGCCTTTGGAACCTGCGTGCTGGCTGTGAGCATGCATCGTATTCTCATCCATGCCACAGTTTTATAGTGGGAATCTCTGCCTCTAATGGGGGAGAACTGCTCCTTTCCAAGTGCTTCTCAAACCCGAGTGTTTACGTTTGTCTGCTTGTGGGGTGAACCTTTAAAAATCTTACTGTTAACCCAACCTAAGCCACATCTTAAGAGCTAATTATTTAAGTCATTCCTTAAGCTGACTTTGTCTCTATCTGATTTACCATTTTGTCTATTCACTTTGATTCCATTCAGAGCTTGGAAAGGGATATAATTCATTTACATTTTTAAAACTCAACATATAAGAAATTAAATATCAAGATAGAGTAATCATAGACTATGGATCTATGCATGATAAATCTTTTTTTATAGGCTAATTAATTATGGTCCAAAAGCTAGACAAACCAGTGACTGGACTGCTGCTAGACACATTTGACTCTTATTAACTATAGATCACTGGTTGGCTGTGTTTAACTTGCCCATATGAATAAAATTTCCAGTTTGTGCATGGTCTTAATATTTTCAACTGTTCCCTATACTCTGGTTTTTGGACATTTTATTAATTGTAACCCTTTTTTTTCAAGAAGATGAATAGCAAACTCAGGGGAAAGAAGGTATGCTAAATTCTGCTAGGATGTTTGATTTTTAGTAAAAAGGGAAATATCTGGTTGAGCAGTGTTGTCAAATTATCTAAGCTTTAAAACTAACATTATAATAATACTTATAGTTAAAATTCATTGAGCATGTATTATATGCCAATATATATACACACACACACACACACGTATATATGCAGAAATCTGCTAACTTGTTATACATGCATTATCTCATTATCTTACTTAATCCTTATAACAACCTCATGATGAAAAGGAGGGTACACTATGGTTAAGAACCTTGCCCAGTTCACCCAGCTGTCAAGCAATGGAGCTGAGAATTAAATTTATGCGTTTTGACTCCAAAGCTGATGTGTTTACCACAACAAAGTGGTGCCTGCTCTATGCCAGGAATAGGCATTGAGAGTCACTCAGAACCTTTTAATAAAGGTAAGACAAAACCACCCTGTCAACTGAAGGATATTAACTGCTGAACCAGTGACTTATTTCAATTCATATAAAAAATAATTGGAAGAGTTTAAATCACAATTCAAACAGATCTCTGTTTTTTTTTTTTCCCAAGTCCACCAAAATTCCCCTTTTTGTGTGTGAAATAAAAGAAGATGGTAATTTAGCTATTGCTATAATTGTTTTAAACGAACTTGTGGCTTTTTAGTCACATTTTTTATAGCTCTGGTGTGGGGTGGGGAGTCCATCTGATTTTGCCAGCAACCTAATTTTTTAGTGTTTTAAGATTCCTAAGTAAACTGTCCTCAAAAAGAAACACTAAAAATATGCTATTTAGCAAAACTAAACTTACATTTGAGAGCTAACCTAAAAGTTGCCTAGCAAAAGTAAGTGATCAAAGGGACTGTTTCTGTTACATTTTGTTTATAGAACAAAAATTCCCATTTGGCTTTATAAAATTATAAATAAACTTCCTAAATATTAGCAGATTTTATTAATTGCCACCACTATCGTATTCTTCTCAATTAAAATCTATATCTGGATTATGTGAAAATAACAGTGTAAGCAGAGTAAGTCTTATGTGGTAGATGAGCTAAGTATAGTTCTAAAAAATGCATATTCTCTGATGAGTTGGTCAGTCACAAAAAATAACCTCAAAAATGCAATGTGAAGATCCACAAAACCACATGCCAAAAAAATTAATGAATATTAATGATATTCTAAAAGAGATGCTAGCTTTGTTAGTGGTGAGCAAGGGTGCTTAGATCATGCTAATGTTAAAGCCTAACAGATTCCCTAAATGCCTTTCATGTTGATGAGAGATCCTGTTTCTATGGCAACCTGCAGTGAGTTAAGAAGAGTACTGATAAACCGTACTGCAATTTTGCTTAGTCTCTCTGAAAGAAAAATGTCGGAAGAAACCATTTCTCTATCCATGATTGTAATCAGAGATCCCCCTCCTCCACCTCCACCCACAAGCTTCTGTTGTTGCTTCTGAAGAATAAATTAAAGGCAGAAAATCAGAAATCTGTTCAATAATCCACTATTTTCTACATGAACTACAGACCCTTTACTGGATCCAAGAATCACGTTTGCCTCACATTAACACTGGAAACTCTGTAGGTAGGCATCAAAACAGATAATGGTGCCAAATAATGAGCAGGAGAAATAATGAAGAAAGCATCTATGCCCTGATTCCTAGAGTCTGCTTTTATGTTTGTTAAAACAACTTACTCTAGGGTAGTATGTTACTCTCCTGTTTTTGAAACTTTGCTATTCTTTTCATTTTGAAAGAAATGGAAATTCAATGAATATTTCTGTTGTTCTGCAAGGAAGCTAAATCAAAGCTCTGACAAGGGATATTCCCCGACATGTTTGCTTCAGCTTTCCTGATTCATTTATCATCCTGCTCAAAGCTCAAGACCAAAAGGTTCATCCAGAATGACAGAGGCAGTATGTCCACTGGCAATTATCCCAGACCATTCAAGGGAGAAATGTAACTGAAAATCAAAGATCCTGATACAGGGCAACTTTTATATGAAATGGAGTGATAGAAACACATAGTCAATTTTTTAAAACCACATTTGTTTTGGTATATCACAGAACACTTATAGCTAACATTTATTAAGGACCTTCTGTGGTCTAGGCATTATGCTTTATGTGCATCATCTTATTGATTGTCATAGAAATACAAGTGAAAGAAATGATATTATCTTCAGTTTTACAAATGAGGAAATTATGCAAGTAAAATGCCTCAAGTCACACTCATCCTGAAAAAAATTTTAAAGTAATCAGAGGTAGACTTTGAGCCTGTCTACTTCTCCTTGATGTATTCGTCTGCTATTAATAATATCTATCTCTATCTAGATTTAGATTGATAGATCAATAGACAGGTAAATGCCAGTGTTTTCAGTAGGAGTCCTGCCAGCAGTTTAGCTGAGTCAAGTGGGCTGGTTGGAGTAGAGCGACAGACAATAAAAACTGCTGAGGGCTCCAGCCAATGGGAGTTCATGTGTTTCTAAAGGTGGCAGCTGCTACTCAGCTCCCACTGTTGTTTGTCATGTGTAAATGTGGGCTCAGTGTGGCCAGATTTTCTTACTTTTCAAGACAACTCGCTAATCCCAATTTTCATATGTAATCTATGCATTTTTAAATGTGAGTGCAAAAGAAATGTGAGAACCAAGGAAAAGATTTGTTCCAGGATTCCTTATTTTCTCTAAGTTAGGAATTAGTCATCCTTCTCTCCAAAAGCAAAAGTAACTTCAATAAAAGGACCTCCTCACCAAGAAGAATACGCGCATACATGCACACCCCCCAAAAAAACAATACCAAAGACAAAATTTAACAAGAAAGAAGGAGTAGTAGAATTTTAGGTATTGGTGAGCCTTTCTGGTAAATAAAATAGAAAGAACAGTTGCACAAATACCATCTAAAGGTAATATCCAGTTCTGATTTTGGGTTCACTTACTGAACTTTTCATAGAAACTTAATGGTTTCCTTTTTCTATTCAATGTTGTATTTTCCATACCAAATAATTGAAGCAGAACCGAATTGTGTTTGCTCCTTAATTAAATAACATTAAAAAAAACACTTGTTCTATAATTTTCTTCTGTGCAATAGTGTAAGTGGCAGGTTTAATTTCATTCAACTGAATAATAGCAATAAACACACAGCAAAGATGAATAACTTAGATTTTCAAAGCTCCGGCTATTGAGGTAACCCAAGGTATCAAAGGTAGGGCAACCTTCCAGGCATACACCTCCTAGAGCGGCAGCCCCTTTCAGATAGCAAGCAAGACTGACACTGAAAATTACACTGGAAAATGTTTAGTATTGATTTTCTTAATACATTTACTTTTGATGACAGGTCAGATTACATGACTATTTTTATATACAGAGGGGAAAAAATAATCTAGTCCCTTGTTTCAATTTAACTGCCTCATTAAATGAACAGTAAAACTACCTCTTGGGAGAGAATATGGATATGGATGTTCAAAACATGCCTTAGCTATTTTCTAAGGCACCGTTAATGTTACATTAAATATCAGTAAATCATTTTGTTCAAATAGTGATATCAGACCATCCTCTCATAATTTTCCTGTAGTCATTAGCTGATCAAATAAAAGACCCAAAGTGATCAAATAAAAGACACAAAAGTGAGCATGATCATAAAAATAATTTTGAGTGCTCATAGCAGTTCAGCAACACGTGTTCATTCATGAATACAGCCCTACATTGATATTTCAGCGATTTTGTTTCCCAACTTTACAAAACTGTGGGAGACTGTAAAGCAACCAAGCTCAACTGACAGTCTGACATTAATAGCAGCCAATCAGACCTAATGAATTTTTGAAATGCAAGCACATACGGATGGAGGTAAAATTTTGTTTTCCGGGAATCTAAATTTTAGGGCTATGATGGAGAATTAAAGCAAATAACCTGAATCTCCATTTCCCTTTATTTGAACATTTTATTTACCACTATCCACTGTTATTTAATAACAATGATGATGATAACATTAGCCAGCAATATATTCAATTCATACTGTGTACCAGACATGGTGCTGTTTATATATTTTCACACACAACTCTTGACAAATAAGAGTTGTTATCTTTATGTAACAGAGTGGGAGACGAGACATGGAAGTTAAGAAATTCACCTAATAGCATAGCTGGTAAGGACTAGAGCGAAGATTTGAAGCCATTCTTTTTCATGCTAGTGCCCTCATCACTACAATGTTATAATCCTGTTGTTACATGGGACTGCAAATCCAGGGTACAAGGAATGTCTCTGGATGAGTTCTAAAGAGCTGAATAGGTTGAGCAAGCCACTTTATCATTTGGGGTACAGTCTCCTCCTCTGTAAAATGGGAATAATCCCTTTGCATGACCAATTCTATGGTATTAATGTGAAGATCAAACAAGTACAGATATATGGGAGCAATTCGAGCAATAGAGACTGCTATCAAATATATTGTTAATATGACACCATTGGTTCATCTAGTTAATTAAGTGTAGGTTTATTTGTTTTGAAAGGGGCAATCAATAACATTCCTTATGATTTAGCTCAATCCAGAGTAAAACAAAAGAGCTAGGCAGATTGAAATTAAAATATAACCATGGAGATATATATATATATATAATTATATATATATATATATAATATATAATTATATATATATATATAATATATATAATTATATATAATATATATAATATATAATTATATATAAATATATAATATATATATATATAATAAAATATAACCATGGAGATATATATATAATAAAATATAACCATGATGGCATGGAGAATCTGACATGGCTGTGTGGTAACAGTGGAATTTCTAATCTTCCCACACCCCACTCCACTTTGAATAGACAAACAGGGGAATTTGAGTTTTATAGAGATTTCCCTTATTCATCACCAGCAACATACTGGCCTGGGAAGAAGAGGGTAGAAAGAGAATCTCTCATGTCTTTTGATTAGATAAGCCCCACCAGATATAAGATCATGGAAAAAGGTTCTTCCCTACCAATGTCTCCTGGAGAAAATAAGGGATATGGCTAAAGGCCTGGAGGGTTTCATGATAAACTTTCCTAATACGAATTAGATGAGTGTTTGAGAACCATCTTCAAATAGTATCCTAAATGTCAGTGGCTACAATCGTTGTGGGATTGTAGGCCATGATTTCGGGCTAAATAAAAATAAGTAATAAACACTACAATCTGATTAAAGCAAATTATGTTTAGAATTGTAAAAATAATAAACACTAAAATCTGATTAAAGCAAATTATGTTTAGAATTGTAAAACTATTCTGCTTAAGACAGAACTTCCCAGGCCGTATTGCATTTGTCGGTTTGCCACCGAAGTATTCATCAATTAAAAATATTGGTATTTATTGTGCATCTTTCTTCAAATCTTTTTTCTCTTCCCTAAACAGAGTTAAAGAATATGTTACAAATAAGGATGAATGAAAATTTAACCGTACTGATAAAGGATAGCAGAATATGCTACTTCCAAGTATACCACTTTGGCCTAAGGGTTATTTTGAGCTAAAGTCAATTGAGAAGCAGCAGCTATAACAAAAGCTCTCTGTCCTCCCCTGATCTGCCTAAAAGTAGAACAGAAATTTATAAGGTCTCCCCTACTCCTCTCTCTACTAGGAAGAACAAAAGTGAATCATTGGAGACAACTCTAGGCGCTCATCAGCCCCAAAATTCCATGAAAGGAATCAAAGTAACAAATCTTCTAAGACTAGACCTTATCTGCTATTAGTTTCCCCAGATATTTGCCTTCACAAGTTTGCTGCACCTAGAAGCTACAGGTCCTTCTCCTTTGTCTTGTCACTTCTCTAAAATGTACTTTTATTGTATTAAGATGTTGTATGCGCTCAAGTTCTAACCATTTCTGTGAGTTCCTTATCTGAGTGTCCCCATGTGAATATATGTGATGCACATGCTAATAAACTTCTGTTTGTTTTCTCTTTGTAATCTGTCTTTTGTTAGTTTAATTTATGGGACCACAGCCAATGAACGTAAGATGGTTAGAGGGGGAAAAAAGATATTTTTATTCCTCTCCTACACTGAGAGCCACTTAGAAAATATTTAACTGAAAATTTTCCAGAATGGCAGCCACTCTGAATTTGGCCCCATCCTTTCTAGCTTCATTTCCCCAAACTGCCTCCTCACATGCACACCCTAACACACAGCTTATTCACTAATCATATCCAAGAACTCTCTGCTCTTTGTGCATCTAAGCCTTTGTATTTCCAGTGTCCTCTGCCAAACATGCCATAGTGTCTCTATTGAACAATAAACTTCTGCTCATTTTTCAAGACTGAGCCTAAGGTTCATTGCCTCAGCAAAGATTTCCAGAACTCCCAGAGAGTGTGATCCTCTGTGCTCCTCAAGCACTTTGCTCCTGTCTCTTTGAGAGCCCTCACCACGTTCTATGTGTGGCAGGGTATCTGTTTGAGTCCAAACTAAGTCAGGCTGTGCATATTATTAATGGGCCGATGGCCACAGTTTCCATCACTATTTTATGTAAGACTTTCTATGCTTTTTTTTTTTGATGAAAGGACAATGGACATGTTATGTTTGTTTGTTTGTTTGTGTTTTATCTGTTTCAAGCTCTGAGAGACCGAAAAAGAAAAAAAAAAAAACACGGAAACATATGTCTCTGCCTAATCCTTTGGATAGGTTGTGGCTTTATTTATTTATTTATTTTTTTGAGGGAAGAGAGTCACAGCTGGAGATACTTTTTTTTTTTAATTTAATTTTTTATAGTCTGCGAGACCCCTGGGCACCACTGGGCTCTGCTACAGAATACCCTGTTAACCAAATGTAACAGAATCAAAGCAAGCATGATTTTTCCCACCCCACTGTGGCGTGACTTAGGCCCACCATCAGCAGTGGCCAAGTGAACTTTCCATGGGCAAATTTATGTTCTTTTTCTCCTTCTGTGATTCTAGTAATCAGTGTGCCTACCATATAGTCTGTAGCTGATGAATTAGTTCATGTACCAGAAGATACATGAAGACTGATATTTCTAGAAATCTTTGGAAATATTTTTAGAAGAGAGGAAAGTCCTGAGTGAGCAGGTAGGGAAAAGGGTAAGACTAAGAGTCACTGGAAAAATGAGTACATATTCTTTAGAGCATTAAATAGCTAGCATTCAATGAGGCAGTTTTTTCTGCCAATGTTATTACCATTTCGATCGTTTCCTTTCATGTCTTTATATGCCTCTAGGTTGTTCAGATCAGTTCTTCAGATCAGGAACTACATCTTGATAATCAAATTCAGTGCATCTCAAGCAACAGGCACTCCATGCCTGATTATTCAAAGAAAGAATGAATGGATATAGATTAAATCAAAGCACAGGATTGATTGTTGCATTGAGCAAGTACTGTTCGCAACCACATATACTTTTCTTTATGTATTGTAAATCCTCTCAAAGTTACCTAGAATCGTGGAAAAGCAAAAGGAAATTGGGAAAACTATTAGACTTCAATGTCTTAGCAAAGCAACTCAATTTGATCTACACTCATATTTTACGGGCCGTACAAGTGTTCTTTACTATTAAAAAGGTGCTTTGCCCCAGAAGAAGAGTAGTGTAATGGTTGAAAGTACAGCTTTGGAGTCAAATTGCCTGTATTGAATCTTTGGTCTGTCACTCTTGAGCTGTGTATCTTTGGCTAATATCTTGTGCTCTTTATGTCTCGATTTTCTCATATGTGTAGTAGTTAGGATAATAATACCTATCTTGTAAAATCATAGTGAGTATTAAATAGTTATCATTTAAGTGTTGACAATAATTTCTAGCACATGGTAAACATTTATCAGATGTTAGAGCTGATATTTATTTGCTGAATTCTATTTCACTTAGTATGGCCTTGGCTTCGCCTAAAAGGTAATTCCAGCCACTTACAGGTTTTCTATATTTCTGTTTTATTTTTGCAATATTGAGGCTAGGACTGGATGAACATTAGCAATGGCATGTATTAATTCTTTTTTTTTAATTTTTTGGTAAGGCAGTATTTTAAAATGCCTGCCATATATTGTAGCCACATTCCAGGCCTTATAAAAAAAAAAATCTTTGGCCTTTTCTTTTCCATTTTAACACCACTCCTATCACTTATGACTGTTGACCTATAGAGAGACTAGTGATACATGTACTCACACAGTTGCAGAAATTGACCAATTGGTAGGTGAGAACAACTCATTCCAGTCTGGACATCACTGTGTTCCAGAGAGTGGCAATTAAAACGCCAACAATCGTTATATGAGAGAACTCCTAGGGAAAAGGTTACAAAGAAGGGGCACATAGGTATTTAGGAAACACATGAAGTCATAATTAAAAGTGAGAATTTGTCTTTAGAAAATAGATATTAAATCAGGAGAACAGTTTCTGCTCACTGGCAATGAGCCCATTCCTCTGCAGGTAGCATGGGATATTGTTCCTCAGTGTCAGTCCATTGAAAACACCTCGCTGTGAATCAGACCGAGGTGACCATGAACTCACCAGAAGTCACTGCATTCCGAAAAAAGTCAAGCACAATGACACAGGCTATATTGAAAGTTGGAGAGGTGTGGCATCTTTCAATGGAGGCAAAATGAGTGTGCACAGTTTCGAAAGTAAATTGCTGTGTTCCTCATAACTTTTGTATATTGCTTTTTACCCTGCAGATCATTAATGCTAAGAGAGGGAATCCAAATTCCCACTTTTGTTGTAAGTCAGATTTGTTTGCCATATTACTGAGACTGTAATTTATTTTCATCAGGCTATGTTTACGGTATCATGAGTCGCAGGATATAGCAGGATCTCATTACTATTGCTTTTACAGTGAGACTATTTTGAAAGGGGCCCTAAAGAAACTTGAGAACATTTAGAAGGAGATGTTTTTTTTTGGTGCATGAATGGTTTTCTTTATCTCTGATTTCTAATCATATCACTTAAATGTTTTCAAGACTTCATTGGTTTGCCATTTCCCTTAGGATAAAGTTGCAAGATAAAATACAGGCCGCTTAGTTAAATTTGAATTTCAAATAAACAATGAATATACCTTTTTTAAGTAAAAGTATACCCATATATTGCAAATGTTGCATGGGACATACTTATACTAAATTTTTTTTTATTAGAAATTCAAATTAAAGTGGGAATCTTATCTTTTTATTTGTTTAATCTGGCAAACACCTTAGGACAAAAATCTCAAGTTCATAGTGAAGCTGTACACAGTGTTTCTCCTGTATACAGATTCACTCACTTTCTACTTTTTGTGCTCCAGTCATGTAGGACTTATTTCAGCTCGTTAAATATATTATTTGCTCTTCCAGTGCCTTGCCTTTGCACAGCTATTCCCCTTAGCCTAGAAAACCTCTGCTCCCATCACCAACCAACAACACTATATCTTTGCCCAGCCCAACAACTTCAGACCTTGGAAGGGTTTACCAGTAAAGCCAATATTGAACATTCTTGTCCTCATTAGGGTTTCAATGGAGGCAATAAAAAAAAACATGCATTGATCTCTTGAGTTAGGAGCTGATTGACAAGGTATAGAAGACAAACAGAAAGACAAATTGACTGAAGAATATGATTATAAATTTGCAGCCAAAGAGACCTTCTACAACCCTCCCTGAATTGGATTTAATCCCTCAGATGTAGACATTGTGAAGATTAAGCCAGGGTGCTGCTTCCAAAGGGAGAGAAGAGACAAGGACTAAGCTGAGTCTCTTCTCACAAACTAATGAGTTAGACAAATCACTTTTCCTCTTTGGGGGCTGGAGAGAAATTGAGAGACTACCTTCTAAAACTTTCCTTCTCAGGAACTTGAATAGAAATTCTTTACTCTCTCATCCACTCCCCTTTGAAAAAGTATGTGTGTGGATTAAGTGTCTGTCTTCAATACCCTTTTTATACTTTAACTCACTGAGTTTGTTCATTAAGTCAATGATCAATATATTTGGTGTGCAAGTTTACTGGTGGGCAGGAGGTTAGGATGGTCATGCTAATCACCTTCATGAGGCCACCTTACCGCTATCAACCATTCATCTTCTAAAGGCTGCCAGGCATCTGATGGGCAGTTAGTTTTGTCTTTCAAAATGTTCTGGAAATAAATGGGCCAGAATAGAAACTAACTTCAAAGTCCTTCTGAATCCTGGTAGAAAACCCATTCTTCATTTAGTTTTCCATCCTGATTTACAGTGAGACATGTAGTCTAATACAATCCTAAAAGAAGTCCCAGATTTGAATAAAAACTCTCTCCTATTATGAAGAGCATGAATGCAGAAGGAAGTTCAAAAGTTATGTCCCTTTTTCTTTATAAGACCAAATAAAGTGAAAAACTCTTTAATCATGATCAATCCAGTTTCTTATTCTGTTCAGTATGACCCAGAGAGATCCTCAATCTGATTGTCTGGTAAAGTTGAGATTGAGCAGATAGCTGCCTGGACTTTCTGCTAAAGAGTATAGTTTCTAAGGCATTTTCGAGGTAGAATTAATCCAACCTAAAAAGTCATATGTACCGTATTTTTTCCTAATATTTAGACACAAAAGAATATCACATCAGTCCCACCATACAAAATTTAAAAATGCAAATCAACCTCTAGCCTCTACAGAGTACTGTTCCCAGACCAGTACTCTGTACAATACAGCGCCCCCCCCCCACCCTTTTATTGCCAGAAATGAGAGCAGAAACTTAGTAGCTGCAGGAAAGAGGAGAAGTAAAGGGAAGTCTTGGTTTTAGACTTTTGCCAGAATGCCTCTTAGTTCATGTCAGTTATCTAAGGGCTACAACGTGTGAAATTAAACTGTTATGAGAAAAATCTCCCACAAGTTTAACTGTAGTGCTGTATTTGTGATTTGAAGGGAGAGGATGAGGAGGAAAGATCCATTAGCTCAGTTCTCTGAGAAAAGCATTTGAGACACCTGAGCGGAAGTGGCGGCTTCAGTCACCAGATCTCAGTAGACACGCCTTTTTTCCCCATCTGCCATATGCAAAACCTCTTATTTCTGCCTTCCCTTCTAAATTTTGGCATTTGGAGCTGTGTGGTGTATTTTGTCTAGGGACACAGGCTCCACCCTTTTCTGGTTAGCAGGCATTTTAATCTTATGTCATAGTGGTCATTGCCATTGCTTCTTGTGACAAAAGTTCTTGATACTTTTCCACATTCCTTTTATGCTGGAGAATTACCTTATGGTTTCTTGCATTGTAAATGCTATTGATGCTTCTGAAGCCTGAGTTATATGGGCTGAGTGAGCATCAAGATGCCTGCCATCTGCTCCTCAACACCTTGCCTTTACAGGCTTTGTTTAGAGAAGAAACCCTGCTCTTCTAAAACCTCAACTCTCTTTCTTCTTTTATTTTCACTTCATTATCCTTATTGATCCAGAAATAATACAACTCTCATGTTCTTTAATTCATTTTATCATTTTGAATTTTAATTTTTTCACTGTTATTATTTAGATAATAAGAAATAAGCATATTTTATAATTTTCCATCTCTTGATTTGTTCAGCAAGCTTGGCTTCTAAAGGCCAAGGAATCTAGGTACATTTCTTCTCAGCTCACAGGTTTACATAAGAATCATGGAATTGTTTCTCTGTGTCAACCCAAGAAGAAGCCAGATTCTCCATTTCTTTCAAGGTGTTAGTTAATTGTTAATTAATAAAAACTAACTTGCTTCTGTGATCAATTCCAAGGTATGAATCTCTGTAATCTAAAGCCATGATCGAAGCTTATGTAACCAATAAATCAGAGCATAACCTGAAAAGATTTTTTTGAGGGGAAGATGACCCAGGATCCTATAGACAAACTATATGAATCCTGGAGTTTAGTTATGATTTGCTCCCCATTTAGCCCTGAACCATAATTTACATAAAGAAAAAGATTTGGAGTATATGAGCTTTAATTTCTTCTCTATGGCTAGCACAAAATGCACACCAGTATTCAGTATCCCTCACTGAACTTAGCTGTCCTTAGAGTTTAAATATTCAGCTTATAGTATTCACTGATAAATAAATGCAGGGAAAAAAAAAAACATTGTTCTGCCAAGCACTGCCTATCTTAAGGTAGGGTTTAGATAGGGTGGATATACTCTCTTTCCTCTATAATATGATACCTTATGTGTCTCCTTAAATTACATCAAGGTCAGTCACAAAGACCTACAGAGTCCCTGGTTATTATAGTACCCCGAGTGTCACCATCCTCAGTCACGAAAAGCAAAGCTGCCACATGGCTAAACTTACTAAAGCACTGCCAAATTTCAATGCCTGTTTAGTTTAAGCCAAAAAAAAAAAATCTCTATTTGCCAATGGATTAATTTGGTTCTTAAATGCCATTTTCTTGCACCTACTTCTCAGATATCTGGCAAAAACACCAAGATAATGGGGTATAAGGGACACTAATAAATAACATATTTATTTTCTATTTGTTATTTAGAATCTATTGAGAAATTAGGCTTAGGACAGATGGATCAATATAAAAAATCAGCTCAATTTTTGTTCCATAAAGCTAACTGGAGAATGAATTTAGTTCTGATGCTGAGGCCCAAATTGAACCAACCTTTCACCATTTCTGGATTTCCCCCTGCTGGGGGCCAGAGCCTTTCTACTGAACAATATTCTTGGGCACATGAAGATCATGATGCACAACCCATGAGGCTCTTTATTCAAAAGGGAGAAACCAGAGGGGTTGAGCATGCTCCGTTTTCTTCCCCATCCAACTCACCATTCAGTAAAGCACTCCACTGATGGAGAGAAGAAAGTGAGGGAGGCAGAGAACAGATGAAAATGAGAGGAATGGGAAATTAATGTCCTTGGCCCCAATTCCCTTGCCTGTCAGTGCTTCCTGTTGTGAGCTTCGTAGCCATTCTCCTTCTCATTTTAACTGTCTCCTGCTATATGACAGCCTTGAAGATAAGGATTCTGTTTGCCTTGCTTGTCAGTGTTTCCTCAGCATCTGGCATTTATAGTGCTGAGACTCAGTAAATAGCTGTTGAATGAATAAATGATTGCATGTCATCACCAGGTGGAATTCTGGGATAGCACATTGCTCAATAAACCGGCATGTAGCAACTTGCAGTGATATCACCTAGAAATCCAGACAGACTGCATTTCTTCTCCTCTCTTTCCATAGCACAGGAATAAATAGCATGGCTCTGATATGAAGATATTCACCATGTCACTGTCCCCTGTGTGCCTTATTTCTGGCAGTGCAGAGTATCACTGAATAGCCCCAGGGACCCATCAGTCATTCTTCTCTTCTCATCTTATGCAGTGGCAGCAGGATAATATTCTAGGTATCTGTCCCCTGAGACTACTGAGTAGTTCTCAGAAACATCACCTTCTCACAGAATGACAGGTTAACTGGATATCCTCAACTAAAGAACATTGTAAACAATATTTATTTTATTTTATTTTTCCTAAGCTCTATTTTAATGTAAAGTTATAACTCAAAAGACATCATTTTGGTGACCACATGGTCTAGACACAAGTTTTCCAATAAACATAAGCATGTTTAAAGGAAATGGTGTTGATCACAAGGTTTCCCTCTTCGCTGTAATTTCATGTAGATGTGCTGACATCAAAGACATATGAAAAGAAAATTTGAATAGAGGCTACCATGGAAGAAAACACCTTATATCCTTTCAAAGAACTGAATGTGAAATTTTTAATAGAAAAATTAAATACATCAAACACAAAATTGAATAGGCTTTTCACTCTGTCCCTTCCATCAACTGGCATAATATGACAGAGGTTTAGTGAGGAATAGACTATCTCGAATAAAAATTGCTGTCATATATAAAGTACCTACTCTATAAGGCAGATATAGTACTTTATGCTTAGTGTACATGACTCAATTACCCATTCTAACCTATGAAGCAGGGACTTTAGTTTCATTGTACAGATGAGGAAACCGAGCCTTAAAGACTTTATCCAATGACACCATGTTCATTACCAATACACTCCAAAGAGGAAACTAAGAATAGTGTTTGAATTGGGTCTAGTTTAGGGTTTAAGGTAAAAGTTTCAAAGACAGGTCCCCAAAAGTTTTATACAGTATCTTGTCCAGCTCACCTGATGTAGGGGTGAGTTCCAGAAGAAATAGAGTAAAGAATATCTTAATAAAGTTTCCTCTGCCATAAAACCCTCAAGGAACAAGCATGAAGGCAGTGAAAAGTTGCACAACTATTACTAATAGCCTGGAGTAGAGCCTAATCCAGTCAGGATTGAATGAATGACAGCCAAAAACTCTAAGTAGAAAAATCCAAATGAAACTGCCCATCCTGTAGCAGTTGGCCAGTGCAGGGGGCTCTTGCTTATGCAGCAGTGTGACTCTATGGGCTACCTTGGTGATAAAATGGCACTCAGAGTGGGGAGGGTTGAGCAGGATCAGCTGGTTTGAGAGACTGTCAACTTTAAAATATAAAGCATGTCTCTGAGGACCCATCATAAGTACTATCTACTAATGGAGTCCTGTACACACTTTTTTTTTTTCACTATTCCTTAGCTTTTTTCCTTTTTTGATTTTTACTCACCCCTTCCCCCCCTCCCCACTATTCCTTAGTTCTTAAAGATGTTTGGAGCACACAGAACACTGCCCGTAGTTTTTAAATACTTTCACCGAGTTTCTTTTTTAGCTTGAGTTACAATTTAATTACTTACGTGGCTCTACGAGACTGACAGGACTCAGGCAAATGCATTTGACAATAACAGCACATAAACCTGTAGGCCAACAAGAAATCTATCCAAAGAGGCACAGAGCGGCAAAGCTTGTTTCTCTTATTTAGTGGATGGCTTCTGAGAAGATCACTTGGATTTTTTTTAAAGGGTCAGCTTCACAGCATCAGAGTTAAGACAAGCATTAGTATATAGCCTGTGATCAAATTCAGAAATATTTTGTAGTGTCTTGGAATGTGGTCATGTATATCTTTAAACGTTAAAATCTCATTGGATGGAGAGATAACTAATCTCTCTAACAGCTATTTTGTTTTGAAGCTGATTTAATCACTATGCAATTCTTTATACTAATTCAAAACATGCCCATTTAATTTAGGAACTTTAAAATTCATTTGGCAACACCTCTTTTTATAATAAGCCCATTCAATCACTCTACAAAGAAATATTGTGAATTCACCAAGTACTGATATTGTTCTAGGTACAGCAGATAAAAAAAAAAAAGATTTTCATTACACTGTATTATACATTACCTTCTTTATTTACTCTTTCTTTATTTCCCGGTTATATCCTACTAGCCATGAAAAACTTTATTTACGGTCACCTGTATTTTCCAATTAATCTTCTACATGCTTTCAGAATCCTTTTTTCATTATTCTGTAACAGTATGTTTTGTTGTTTTATGTTACCTCCATTTATTTGTCTTGTCCAGTAGACTTTGAAATCCTCAGTTATTCCAATTCATTTAGTTGTAACGTCAGCATATTTGAGTGTTTATTTGAATGAATTAGTGAACTATTGGATATTATCTTTTCAAAATTTATTTATTCAGTAAATATCTACTAAGTGTCTATTATTTGCCAATCACAATGCTAGCTATTAGTGATCCAAATTAAAACACACACACACAAACACAACACTTATACTGTAGTACAGACAATAATAAATTAAATAAGTAGATTAAATATTAAGTGATAAGATCATATATATGTGTAAAAAAATAGATGAGTAAAGGTTTTCAGGAATGCCAGGGTACAGGAAGCAATTTAAATTTTAATGGAGTAGTCAAAGCAGGTCTCAATGAAAAGATGACATTTTAGGAAAGACTTGAAGGAGGTGAGGGTATGAGCTATGGATATTAAAGGAACGACATTCTAACAGAAGGAGCAGCCACTTCAAAGATCCCCAAGGAGGAATGTGCCTGATGAGTTCCAGCAGTAGTGAGGTTCTTAGTGTGGTTGGAGCAGAGTGACAATAGAGCACGTTGTAGGAGATGAGGACAGAGAGGTAATGGGGGACATAGAAATTGCCACTGCCTTGTGATCATTAGAAGGACTAGCTTTTACTCTGGGAAATTGGAGAGCCATTTGAGTATTTTGAGTGGAGGCATGATAGGCCATGACTTAGATTTTAGCAGGACCTCTCTGCATATTCTATTGAGAAGAGTCAGTAGGAGGCATGGGAGATAAAAAAAAGGAAACCAATAGACCAATAAAGAGGATATTTTAATAATCCAGTAAACAGATGATGATGTGAAGTAACAGAGAAGGCCCTAAGAAGTGGTTGAATTTGTTACATAAAAGGGAAAGTCAATAGAATTGGCTACTTGAGGGGTGGCAGGTGATAGGTAACAAGGATGATTTTAAGATTTTAGGCATGGATGACTGAAAGAATGAAGTAGCCATCAACGAAGATATAGAACATAATCAGTAAAGGAGATTATCAGAGAGGATGAAGAAGTATAGTCTTGTACATAAGTTTGAAAAATTTATATGGCATCTAATCAAAGATACTGTGTAAGCAGTTGGATGTATAGTAGGAAGCTTGAAGAGAGAATGAGTGAGATGATCTTAATTGTCTGTGTTCGTGTATGTGTTTATGTCTGTGTATATGCACATTTATGTGTAGTATCAATGCACAGATAACTTAAAAGCCATGAAACTGGATGAGATTACCAAGAGGCAAGGTGTAAGATGGAAATAAAAGAGAGAATGAAGAGAAAAAGGTTGTTGCTGTGGTGTTAAAGAGAGGAAAGTATAAAATGGTCATTTAGGAGAATGGGGACAGTGAATAGAGTAAGGAGACATAGTATAATTTCTAGGCAGCATGAAGGTACACCAGAAGTTCATCATCATAAATCTAAAGACTAGTGAGTGTGGTTTATGTTTTCTCCAGCCGTGTTCAGTTGCACAGGCGCAGGTAGAGTATAGCTGGAAAGTTGGGTTTAACATTTTAGACAACATTAAATATATCCTGCATGAAATACAGCTGTCTGGGAAAATATTTTGGTAAATAACAGATTTATGGTTGCTTTTTTTTTTCTTCAGTTCTGTGCTGTTTCTGATTTATTATATACTTTCAAAACAGCAAAAACTTGCAAATATGTGCAAATATTTTGGTCCATTTGTAGTACTGCCTAGTTATCATCTTTCTCCTCCTCCTCCTCCTCCTCTTCTGCTTCTTTAAAATGCCCGCTGTCCTCCTGGTTTCATTCCCATCGAGTGCTGTTTGCCACTGTGTGTGATTTTCTGGCATAGGCTTAGCTTCACGAACTTCTAACTTCAAAAGTTGCATCTGATCCAAATCCATACACAAGTGTGATCTCAGACACACTGCATACTGATAATTTCCAGACTCGCCTGGTGCAGGAAACTTCAGTTCTACCTCTTCTGTATCTTTTTGTATATACACATGATATGACATAGATATTAATATCTGTTCCCTCCTATATGCAATATAAAGCCATCACCACTCTTGTTTTTCCCCAAGGAAGTAAGGACTATAAACAGAATGTGTTATCTTTGATTTGGTTTCCGGTAGAGCTCTCTCCTTTCACTGTCTAATTTGTTGTAATTCTTGCCACTCTGCTTCATTATATTTGCTTTTATTTTCATCTCCTCTCTATCAGAGTCTCTGTCACTACCATCTTTTTCCTTTTGGGAGTCTCTTGTTGATTTCTTCTTTAGAATCACTGCCTTTGTCAGAAACTTCTTCGTCTTCTTTTACTGCAGACATGTTTAAGGAGAGAATTCTCTATTTGTCAGAATATGTATTGATTAGTCTTTTGAATGTAGAAGATAGAACTCCAACTATGCAAAAGGATACAATAAATATACACAGAGGAAGAATGTACTCTGTGTAAGGAATTACCAAGATTTGTCATGGAGAAAGTAGGGAATGAAAAGGGTGCTGGTGAAGGAACAGATCTGCAAGATGGTGGAATTCCAGAGTCAGAGGAAGAGCATACTAAGGATAAATTTCTGGTGACCAGGCAGCCAAGAAGATTTTTATGAACCAAAACGACTAGTTAATGTTATTTTTAATATTTTAACATAATAAAATCCAGTTGCTCTAAACATTCAGTAATATCTGCCATATTAAAAAAAAAAAAAACAAAGTGAATGTAGGTAGAAAATCAAAAGAAAATCAGAGACAAGAGAGGAGAAAAGCCATGGAAAAGGAGACATGACTTGAGTCAGAGCTCAAGGGAAGCAAGAGCTTGCAATGAGAACTATTGGGGAGCACATAAACCCACAGGAATGTGCAGAAATATTAGAAAGACATTAGACATGACATAAAGTTCATGGGTTTACATCAATATTTTATTGAATTTTAAGTAATATCAAGGTATCAGCTGATATTTCACTTAAATAATGATAATTACCATGTTTGAATGCCTACTATGTGCCATAAATACCTGCAGATTTATCTACTCCAAATAAAACTTTAAGACCTTGCAAGATAAGCATTATTAAGTTTTTATATTAAAACACCTACTTGTTTATGTTTTATAATTGATGTGTATTACATTTGATATAACTATCATTTGTGAAATGTCCTAATAAATTACCATGTGTCATGTTTGATATTATTTTAAACTTAAGGAAATGTAATATTCTTATTATATAAGTGGTATAAATAAAATTTAGAAAGTTTAATTAGCTCTTCTAATTTCCCACAAATGTCTGAGCAGAGAATTCAAAATCTGGGTCTGTACTATTCCAAAGTTCTGGCTTTTTCCTTCTGTAAATTCTGGTTCTTTCTTCCACTATTTTAGAACCAAACCTTATTCAGCCTTAGCACGCTTAATTCCTTTTGAATACCAGGGTTACACATTCATGTCATGAAAGCAAAACATTTTTACATAGCAACAACTCATCAGACCAAAAAATCTTGGTGTCAGCATGACACAGGAAGTGTCTGAGTGGTAGACACAAAAAACAAGTAATGCAGCTATCTGATTTATATAAAAAAAGAAGAAAAAGCCGAGAGGTCACAAAGAATACAATAAATTCTTAAAGAATGGGAAGAAATCTTGTTTTTTAGTAAAGCAGAGAAATGAAAAAAAAAAAATCAGCCTGAAGTAACTGCTGGATTTTAAACACTAGAGTGAAACAACAGTTAACAAAAACAAATGATTCAAGCAAGGTGGTTATTTCATGTGGCGGAACAAGTATTTGTGAAACCATTAGTTTGCTATTAAGTCACTCATCATATAACCCCACTGTACCTTTCAAGAAGATATTCTTTTATGAATCTAAGCTATTCCAACCAACCTGGGATTCTTGTGTTTTGTCAAAATACACTACATATTTTGGGTTCTAGGCTCAAGAATTGGAGGTCTAGGCCCAAGCAATAATAACAGAGGCCAGGAATAGACTAGAACTGGCATTCGATGAGAGATAAAGAAAATAGGAGTGGCTGAGCCACAGGAGAAGGGAGGATTTTGAACAGATAAATATATTATGTCTATGCTATGTATGAGTATGAATATGTATGTGCTATGAATTAATAGCAGTCAGCCAGGGGAAGTACCAACTAAAATAACCAAAGCTACTGGGGAAGAGCTATTACTGGAAATATTATGACAAGGGAATAAAAATAGTGGCATAAGGTCCTAGAAGGCATTTTAGGGAAACATGAAATAGTTTCATGGTAGGACAATGGCAAAGGTGTATAAAGTTAACTGAAATATTTTTAACCATTTACATTCTACCTCTTTTGCTCCCATACATTTTCTCTGTTAAAATGACCATCTTCAGGAACCACTCACTACCTCTTTGGCTCTGTGCCTTAGATGTTCTGTTAAAATTTCAATTTGTTAAATTCCTCTCAATATTTCAACAATCTTTGTCTAAAATGACAGTACCCTAAACAGCTTCCTCCCAAATCACTGGTCAGCTGCCTAGACTCCCTACCCCTGAGTATAATACCATTCTCAGTTTACACTTTTATTTCCTGCAACCTGTACAACAGTGGATGTTAGCAGACTTAATTTTATAAATCTAATGGATGTGAAAATGTGAGATTGAACATCCTTTCATATCTTTCTGTCTTTTAGCTTTTCCCTTCTGTTCATTCCTTTTATTCATTTATGAAATGGGTTGTTTGTCTCTTTTCTACTGATTTGTAGACTATATGTACTGACTACTAATCTTTTATTGGTATAAGCATGACAAATATCTTCTGTTGAGTGTATTGTTTCTCTTTTAACTTTGTTTATGGGATCAATTTATTGATACTTTCATTTATGGTTTGTTACTATTTTTCCCACCTTATTTAAGAAATCTTTATCAATAGGACATAATTATAGTATCCTACATTCTGTTTTAAAAGTTTTAGTTTTGTTTATCATACTTTTTTTAAATCAATCTGGAATTCACTTTTGTATATTGTATAGGGTAGGATATCAGTATCATTTTTTCAACATATAACCCAATTTGATTAATACTTCGCCATTTCCCATTGATTTCTAACGCTACCTATGACATTTACGAAGCCGCATATATGCATGAGTCTATTTTGCCTTTTGTATTATAATTAACTTTTTCTCGACTTTCAAAGCCCTGAATAATCAAATCATATAAACCTCCAGTGTGTACCCTTTATTATAACAGCCTTAAACCCACAGAATCAGAGAATCTTAGAGCTTTAAGGTAACATATGATTTTAAAAATCTGATTGTATAATTTTATAGATAAGAACATTCAGACCCAGAAAAGCTAAATGAGTTGCCTAGGGTAAAACAACCAGTCATTGGTAGATTCATTTCTAGAAATATGTTTACACTCACTGTAGTGCCATGTTCATAGAACATGTACTCAGCCCATGTTAGACTGATTTACTGTTTAAATTAAATGCAGCATCGAATTAAATCAGTGGAGGAAATGTGATTTGTTGTGTGCCTATCAGTTGAACATTGTGCTGACATTTCCCTAAAACCAGCAAGTGACTTGCCTTTGAACTTTGTCCCATGAGTTCTAACTGGTGAGCTCTTTCCTCTGCCTCTGATTATTCTGAGCATACTCTTAGTCTGATAAGAGGATTCTATTCAGACTTGAGTCCTACATTGCTGTAGTGCAATTTTCTCCAACATGCAGAACAGTTTTGAAAAACTCCTGAACCATGTATATTATGTGAGAACTATAAACATAGAATTTCTCCTCAGAAATTCAAACTGAAACTGTCACCTACTTTTCTTGCTTCAGTTTACTTATTCCACAAACATATGTTAAGGACCCACGATGACACGGATTACCATCATGAACAACATCCCTGTCCAATTGGGTTGTAAGGGCTAATTGTGGAATTAACTCATAAAAAAATATATATATTATTCAGTTTAGTAGTATCGTTAAATAGATAAAAACAACAAAGTTATAGAAAAACACAAAAAGATTAGAACTAGTCATTTTACATCATGGAGAGTAGGAAATTCTCATGAGTGGGAATATATGGAACTGAACTGAAAGTTTAGGAAGAGAAGCAAGTATTTGTGCCTAAATATAGATGTTGATGTGAAATGTTATAACACAAAAGTTAAAAATTAAAATTTTGTGTTAGCTAGTAATATGTCAAACTTTTCTTGCCAAGATCTTACATTGTAATCAGCATCACTTAATATTTATTAAGCAGTCATTTATTTTACAGGTACCTTAAAGCTCCAGGAAATACTGAGCAGACAACATATATTTGATTCCTGCTTTCAGAGGTAAGATATCTATATATTTTAACAATCCAATGAGTATACTTTGAGATTGCAAAATATTATTATTAATAATTGCAGTGTGGGAATGGGTGTGGATCAGATTTGTGCTGAGCTAACTGGAATTTATGTCACCACAAACAAAGGCAAATTCCACTTTGCAATGTGATCACACAATAGGGTCTATAACCCTTTGTGAGGTGTCATAGAAGGCTGTGTAAATGAAATTTCTCCATAGACTCAGGGCAGCTTCATCAGCGTGCAACCTGTGCAATTAATCACATGTTTCTGCTCTCAGAAAAGCCCTGCAGTTAATTTAAAGCTCTGTTGTTGCTTTCTTGAAATTATGAATATTTTTTAACAAAGGGTTCCACATTTTTATTTTGTACTCAGATTCACAAATCATATTTACAACACTAAATAGGAAATATAATTTAATATGATTTAGCAGGAATATAATCAGAATGCCAGAGGATTCAGGGAACCATATGAATGTGAGACTGGTTGAAAGACCTGGAAATACTTAGCTGAATAAAAAACTTCTAAGGGTTAATAAGTAACTACCTTAAGGTAGTGAGAGTCAGATGTTCCAAAGAAGTAGAATTTCCAGTGCTGTTCTTGAAGTGGAGACAAGAACAACACTTGGAAATTATAGAAAAACTGAGAAATGGCAGAATTTCACTCCAATATAAGGTAAGATATCATTAAATGCAAACTCCCCAATGTCAGAGCTATTACAGCTGAGGTGTGGTAATCATTAAGTCATGATTGTTGCAAACAAATTTTTGCATTTTTTAAGAGGAGAAAAAAATGAGATGACAGCAATGGTTTTAACTAATCCTAAAATTTCATTTTTATGAAATACATCAAAACTTCCTTGTCAAAAAGACCCGTATTTAAGAAGCAGAGAACATGAAACATAATCTACTTTCAATTTTCTTTTCTTTTTTTTTTTTTTTTTGAGCAGAGAAAATGAAGAGAAACTGTAGAAGTCTGATAGTGTGTCTCACTTAAATTGTCTCATTAGTGAGCATACAAATCATAATGACCTTAGATGTGGCTATGACTCCCAAGACATGACTTTAAAATTAGGAAATAATGATAATAATAACTCAACATTCAACTAGTTAAAGTCTAACTTAGTTGCTTATGCCTCACAAAGAACTTGCAAGTTAAGACTTGTTTTACCATTTTATAAATGAGGAAACTAAAGCTCAAAGAGCTTACTTTTTGTTATTATTGTTTACTCACATGTCGAGTTAACAGAAGATTCAGTGGCTTATTGCTTCATTGAGGGACTATTTATTGAGTACCTAGTAAGTTTAGGCATTGTGCTATGTGCTAAGAATGCAAATATGAGCAAACAGAGTGGATCTACATTTTAACAGACTAGCCAGGATGTAGTAAACTTTTTGCTATGTTATGTTCTAAAGGAAACTCTTAGACAACTTTATGATGAGCAATTATTATTTTGGGTAGTTCTGATTGGCAAGGACAATGTTTATTTAGCCTTTATTTTAAGCCTATACAAGACTTGTACTGTGATATCAGGAAGTGAATAATATATATCACTGTGTCTTTTGAGAGGTATAGGCCTGGATAGATAACTGACCGCAAATACAAAGCAGAAAAATAAAGACTAAGTTGATATAAAAATACGGGCTACGAAGAGAAGAGGAAGAATTATGTGTTATCAGGAAAGATTTCATGGAGAATGTAAGCTGAGAAGCATTATGTTTGGATAAAATTCAAAAAATAATATGCTATGATGTATCTACTCACATACCCATAACACTTAACATAGTAACTAGCATATATTGAATTAATAAACAATAAATGTTTACTAATTAATACAAATATTGCATTTTATACCAATTACAAAGTATTGTAATTTATTGGTATATATTTAACATTGAACAAGGAGAAAAATCAAAATCAGAGTTATGACTATGCATGGAAATTTTGGGTAGTGAGTAGGCTGATGAATATGAATGGTGAATGATATGACAGGGATAAGTACTTATGGAAGAAAGATTAAGTGATACTTAGAAAGACAGATAGAAATCAAATTTTGGAAAGACTTATTTTCTAGATGAAGCTTGAAGTGTAACTTTTAGCACCTAGCACCTATACTAGTGTCTTAGACAATAGTATATAAGATGTGTTTGCTGAATGAATAAATTAAATGTGAAATAATACATGAAGAAAAAGAGTGATATTTTTCCATTTATTCAACAAATATTTATTTAACACTGTTCTGTGCTAAGTACTGTGCTACAAGAACAAGAATGAAATTACTTATATCCTCATATACCTCATCGACTAATGTGTTATGTAAACAGATGTCAGCAAGCAATGATATGAAATGAGTACTATGTGGTGGGGAAAGGGAAAGTTCCTTGGAATCCATTAGGGAGATTTCTTAACCCAGCTTCTGTGGGTTTGCAGATTTATTTTATTTTTTTTATTTTCCAGAATAGAGGGATAGTAGAGGACAATTGACAGGAAAAAAAAAAAGTGGCATTTGTGTTAAGTCATGAAATATGAACAGGAATTGGGGAGAAAGAAGAACAAAGTGTGGAAAGGTCTAGAACATAGAAAAGTTCAGTAAAACATTCAAAGATGTGAATATTTTCAAAGAGTGAAGGCTAGAGATGTGGAAAGGAAAGAGATGAAAAATAAAACTGGAAAATAGAGAAACTGAATGCCAGAATGCCAGAGGGGTGACTATAGCAGTTGTTTATGGGAGAGATAACTAAGCCAATGACCAAAATAGAAAAGGTGGATGACTTTGCCACTTCCACGTACTCGGTGTTCAGTAATGTATGACGACATGATTTTGGGACTGATTGCTTATTTGGGTAAAGAAGAAAGAGAAGAGAAGATGCACTCTGAGATATCTGGTTTGAGAGATTAAATTGAAGCTGACAATATAATTTGAATTTGGAAACATGGTAATTGAGCAGATTTTGTGATTAAATTAGTATAATTAATTTTGGACTCAACTTGGTTAAGAATTTTCCCTGCCATTTCTTTGGGTTGCCTATCAGAGTGGAAATATATCTGGAGCTCAAACATCATAGTGTTATAGAACAGTCCTGAGAGAATCCTTTCTATCACACCAGCATGTAGCAATATTTCCTTTTCATGGAAAGTAAATGGAATAAAAAATGGTAACTATTTTCTATTGTTCATAAGTAAGAGATTATCAATATGTGATTGCCCTTTTTCAAAAAGGTAGGCTGCTTCTCTACATTAAGGATTATACAACATCTTCAGATCTCCTACTTAAAGCCATTTACTTAGAAATCATGCTTGTTTAACTTTTTGTGTTTGTGCTTAAATAAGTCAGTTGTAGGAAAATATGTCCCTTTGAATATTTCAAATATTGAATAAAGCAAAATGAATTGTGCTTGGATGCTTCTTAATGTCTGTACAAGGAAGGTGATGAAAGGAATCGGAACAGTTCAGAACAGTTCCTGCTCCCTTGATGAAAGCTTTCCGTAGGAGCTTGTCTTTAGACTACTAGCAAGGATCCTTCTGTAGACACTCTTTTCACTAAGGTAGCCCTGCCAAAGCATCTTAGAACATGGCAAATCCCATCTTTGACAAAGACCTTAATGCAATATTTCAAATGGCATTATTTAATGGAGTTAAGAGAAAGTAAAAACATATCACTGGATTTGGTCTAATGATGTCCTGAAATATCTTTGCAGATACAGCCAGAGAAATTAAAGTAGAGCCCTCAGAAGGAGGCATTCATTATTTGAGGACTGCTAGATATTTATAAAGACATATAGCATTTGAGTTTGAGCATTATTTGGACAAATATAGCATTTCAGTCCATGGGAAAGAATAAAAGGGGACAGAGACAGAGGTGGGGAGGAGAGAAGGAGAGGAGCGAGCAAGGGAACTGGAAAAAAAAAAGGAGAGGGGAGGTAAAGGAAGAAAGAAAAAATGCTGAGGTTAACAATGTGAATTAAATATTCTGAAGGAAGAGAATTTTAGAAGTGAAGAAAAGTGAAACAAGTTCAACATAAGAATCTCCATGGATTCTTTGGTAATTCTATGTGAACCACTTTTACGAACATTCTAACTTGGGTGAAATGCAAAGGAGATCCCTAAATTTAGGGAAAATACTTATGATAGTAGTGATAAATGTGAGACAAGATACAGGGTGTATGGAGAGGTGAAATATTATAAACATTTAAGAGGAAATCAGATTTTTATGTCATGGCATCTTCCTCTTAGCCTGATTTCTGTTCTTAGCATTAATAGCTGTGATAAAGTCTGGTGGGATGACAAAATTAGCTTCTTGTGGAGAGTCTACTTCTCACTAAGTTTATCCCTGAGTATTTTGAGTAGAGAACCAAAATCAAATTCAGTGCATTTCAGTTATTCAGGTTAACTCTTTTAATACAGATATATTGGCCAGATAGATGACACTTATGTTCAATCAACTTTCAAGTCCGGTTAGTCCTTAATCCTAATTATGCCTGACCTAATTTAAAGCAAACAGAAATTCACTTTCAACTAAGTAAACAGGAAGCATAGAGCTTTTGTTATTTGTTAGACTAAGCCTTGTTAAATACCAAGCATCTGCTTTTCATTCCAATTATTATTTGTAGATTTTAAGGGTCAGGTTAAATAGAGTTGTCAGATTGCACTTTGTTGGATAATGAAGTCAGAAAAATGAATTAATAACAACAGCTCAAATCTGTCATGTTTTACAGTTTGCTAGTGCATCCGTTAGTTCATTTGATTCTGATAAGGCTGGGAGGTAAGTAATGTCTGGCTCTTCATCTGTATGATGGGGATAAGAATTATATCCTCCTCATAAGGGTTTGGTGAGGATTAAATGAGTTAATAAATGCAAGGAGCTTAAAACTGTGCCAGTAAATATTCCATGTGTTAGCTGTTTTTCATTGATCCTGTTATTATGATTATTAAGTTCAGTGTGCTTTGTACAATCAGTATCATACTGAAAGAAGTGGGGAGGAAAAGAAATGAGAGGGAGGGAGGACAGAGAGATAAATAAAAAGAGAAGAAAATAAAATCAGGCATATAGTTGAGAGCATCTGAACCTTGCCTATTGAAAAAGGCTATTCAGGGTAGCACCATGTCATTAAGTAGAGCTGATTGAAGCAGATACATTAAACTAGTATTGATTAGCTTTGTAAATATCCATTCTCTTGCAGTCAGTAATGGCAGATCATTTAGATTAGAAGAAAGTGTAAAGAGACAGGGTGTTCCAGGGATTAAATTGAAGATCTGAGAACCACTGACCATCTTTATGACCCTGTGTGCTTATAATTAATCTATCAGGACCTGAGCCACTTTCTCTACAAAAAGGATAAATAACAAATTCTTATTTTTGTCTTGTGATGAGGCTACCAAAGTCAAGTCAGAAAGGCATTTTAAGTTCTTCACGTAGAATGAATACAATGATGAAGAATGTCAACAAATTGTACTCTGCAATTATTTTATTGTTTCTTTTGTTTTTTCTAGCCTCAGTTTACAACCTTATTGTGCCTCATTTGAATGATTTCATTACTTCTCACTTTCCAGTTCCTTCTCCCTTCAATCTGTGTACCATGATACATACCAGACACACATCTGATCAAGTTAACCCTATTGTCGAATGAATAATTAAGTCAATCACTATAGAATGGATTTTATAATCTGAGACTAGAGACTTTATTAAAGCTTATTTGTTATGTCCTCATCTTTACAGGACATTATTCATTGTATCCTTGTCTTTACAGGGGTCATACAGACTAATTTCTCATTGCTGCTCTATCATTTGCTGTGTGACCTTGGAAAAATTGATTTACCTTTCTCGGCCTCATTTTTCTGACTTTAGCAGTGATTCTTAATGGTGGTCGCAGTGGTTGCAGGAGGTGACCGCATCCCAAGGAACATTTGTCAAAGTACGAAGACTTTAAAAAAAAATTTTATAACTGAGGGACGGGGTACTATTGGCATCTAGCGGGTAGAAACAAGAGATACTACTATAAACATCCTACAATGCACAGAGGCCCCCTACTATAAAGAATTATTCGTTATCAAATGTCAGTTGTGTTGAGGCTGAGAAACTCTGTGTTATAGAGATTATAAACCTACTGACTCATTTGACTATGATAGTTAAGAGTTAAGTGCCATACAGTGTGTGGCATTCATAAACATCCAACAAATGTTCATTTTTATTGTCTGTCAAATTTTATTTTCTTCCTTTCCTGATTCCTATTTTTATTTACTTAACAAAACCTTCCTTTATACTTACTATGTGGCAAGCACTTTAAAAATATTAACCCATTTAATCCACAAACTAGCCTGTAAAGTGGATTCATATCCATTTTACAGATGAGGAAACTGACACAAAGAGAGGTCGACTAGCTTGGCTAAAGTTACACCCCCATAAGTTGTAGATGTGGCATTGAACGTTGGCAGTCTGACTCTAGAGTCTGCGTTCTAATTACTGGTTTGTGCTGCTTTCCTATACTAATGAATAAGAAATGATAAGCTTTTAAAGACAGGAACACATTGTTGTTTCTCTTAGAATCCCCTGTAATTAGCACAGTGCTTAGCATGAAGCAGACCACTCATGAATAAATGAACCAATCCATCAACCTATCAGCCAGTTTTCTGGTAGTTTTCTTTCTAGACACTAGTGTAGGATCAGGGGAGAAGTGCTTGACTCAAAAACAGAATTAAGTCCACTGTTTCTCTAGGGGCTTTGTATCTACCTTCTACCATGGTTTCTTTGCTGGGCTCTGATCACCTAAACTAATCAAAACTAACCCTAAGTGATTTTATGGGTACTGAGCCCCACCAGGGGTTCCAGTTGGCTCGATGAAAACACTTTTGCAAAAATAGATACAATTATATTCCCATCATTCAGCAACTAGACAGGCACTAACAGAAGCATATTTTGGTTCTTAGCAAGCATCAAACCAACAAACATGTATATTAGCTTTTGAGTAAGTAGGTAGGACAATTATTAAAGCCTTCTCACCTATTTTTTTGTGACACAGTCCTAACATGTGAAAAATAAATAAATAACATCCACCATATGGAGAATGTTCCAATGTAAATATTGTTTTAAGGGCAAAGACTTGGATTCAAAAGCCTCAGATTTAAGTCTCAACTCTGCTCCTTCCAAACTGCATGAACTTGGCCATGCCCATTAACCTCTCGGTGCTTCTGTTTCTTCAATTTGAAAGGACGTTAATACAACCACACGTGCATGCACATGTGAATACACACACACCATGCATGACTATAGCAAGGATCAAATAAGATGAAGTATATGAAAGTATCTAGAAAAGTTTTATTAAAAGTGCATGAATTTAGCTAATACTAGGAGAGCAATGATCATCCTCATCTTCAGAAAAGGAATAGGCTAAAAGAATTATTTAGGAGTGTTCACAAAACACGCCTATAGTAGCTTTAAAAAATAAACTAAAAAAAAAAAAAAACAACAGAAAGGACTAGTGATAGTTGATAGTATGCCAAAAGTCTCACATTTGAGAATAAACAATTTCCACGTAATCTTTTCATTTTATTAAAATATTTAGTTTCACAGAGCTTTCATTTTAGGAGTAACTCATCAATATGCTAGTCCTATCCTCTTTCTCCAAGTTGCCTTCACTTTGACCCTCATGACAGGTAGTGGACATCACATACAAAGGAAACTTCACCGACCATTCTACATGCATGCAGGGTCTTGTCCTCAGTCACTCTTCACTTCTGAACCTATGGTTTTCTGGATGCAGACAGATTTTGTAAAACATTTTCTTGTTGTCTTTGCCCTTTACAAAGACTCTCTCCATAACCAAACTTTAGTGAAGCTCACTGAGTCTCTTTTAAAACTTGACCCTGTTCTTGGGCCATGTCCACAAGAGCAAAAATCTTTTACTGAAAACCCCCTGCCTTATATATCTGATCATCTGTAATATCTGATCAAATTTCTCATTTCCCAGCATCCCTCAGGCAATATCCAATCACCCTGGCCTGCCTTCAACAAGAATCCTCTCCAGTCTGTTTAACTAAAATCCCCCCTTCCCTCTGGTATTTCCTTTTAGTGATTTATTTTTTTATTCATAAACCCCCCTACCATGATCCATGGCTACACATCCCCATTTTTCCTCATATTCAGAGTTGAGCCCCACCTCTACTGCACATCCCCAGTTGAAGTAGTCCCTTGAATGAGTCTTCATTATCATCTTTAACAGGTGTCAAAATCATTTCTCTTTGAATTCGATTCCCTGAATCAGCTCTTTTTAAGAGTAATTCTGGTTCACGATCATGGTAATGCTGCTTCATGCCACCCTCGGAGAAATATTCTCCCCGTCTATGTGTGTCAAGCTCGGTAGTACATGTGGTAGTCTCTAAGTGTATATTCTCATTTCGGAAAAAGGATGAGAAGAACCTTAACGTCATACGATAAAAAACACTTACTGAGAAATCCTGCTGTGACGTATTTCTACCCAACAAGAATTGTAAAACAAAATGAGGGCCAGTTGTATTTGCAGATGCTTTGCAAATACAGTGTTTTCAAACTGGAGTTTCTAAAGGCATTGCCCTCCTTTTGTATCTGCTATATACTTCTCCAATAATAACTGCAGAGAAGCTGCACAAATTCTAGCTAAAACTAGGTCCCCAGTCTCAGCTATCTGGCCATAGGTTTCTAGAGAAGTAAAACAGACACATAATATGATGGCACCATTAGGACCTTGCCAGGCAGGGTCAGAAACGAAACGGTTTTGCCCCTGCAAACTTCTTAGCTAATTGACTTATACTTAAAGTCCTCTCAATTCAAATTCAGTTCTAGTTCTCATTCCTTATATTCTTCTAACTTCGTAGCAAAATGAGACAAGAGAGGTTTCATCAAAGATAAATTTCAGACTCAAAAAGGGTGAGGCATATCAAAGAGGTCTATGCAGACAGAAAGTAAGCCTTTACTACTCCCAACTAATCAGAGAAAGGAGAGGAAATGTGTAACTTTTAGGCAATTTTAAAAGAAATTTTTAAAATAAATTTATTCTTAAGAGTACAGTACTTTGAACTTTTTGTGTCGACAGTTTATTGTCCAATGTAGATACCTGCTCTCACAAAGGAGATTAATTTATAAGCAGGAGCACCAATCTGTGTACAGTCCTTTAAACATTGTTCTTTTAGCAGATTAAAACTTCCCCTTTTACGCTTGTCAACCCAATACAGTTTAAGGGAAACTATGTAGCTATAAATAAAACAAAAGAAAAAAAAGCTCAGTATTCGAAATCCTAAACTCTAAAAATGCACAAATTCAGTTTTCTTGTGTAATCTTACATAATATAATGCAAAGATAATTGGCTAGAAGTAAGATGACTTGCATTCTCTTCTTAGCTTCAAGTCAATTGTTTTGTTAATTTATTCATTCAATAACAATTATTTGTCTAGTGTTAACTGTGCTGTATGCTGTTTCAGACCTTAGAGATACAGTGGTAATGAAAAGGGCACATAGCATTATAGATCTTAGTTTGTAGTTGGAAGAGACAGAACAACAACCAAAAGTTAAACATATAAATATATATAATTTCACACAGTGGTTAGTTACACATTAAAAAATAGCAGTATAAAGGGATAGAATAGGAGAGTGAGGATGCAGAAAATCAAGATTTAATTTGATACAGGCGATTAGGAAAGCACTTAATTAGATGACATTTGAGCTGAGCCTTGCAGGTGAGGAAAATTCTGTAAGCCTCAGTCTCCTTATCTGAAAAATGAGTATAATGATAGTATACATTATTACATAATGTTAAAAACATTAATACCTTGCACTAAATATACTTATTAATTGTATATACTCAATGAATGATAGTTATTATTGTTTATTATTGTTATTATGTTAGGCACTACAACGATGACAAGTGCAGATATATTTAAATAATAATGCAAATAGCAAATGTTTTCTAGAGAGCATGAAGTCAGATGGTATCACTGTCGAAAATGCACAATTAATTAAAAAAAACTAATTAGGTAGAATGATTATAAAAGCATGAAAAACTGTAAAAAAGTAAGATGTATCATCATCTATTATAATTCTATTACCACTTATCATATTAGATTAAAAATAATGTTGCTTATTTATAATAACACTTTTCATCTGAGCACCTTAGTAAGCCTGTGTCATATCTGGAGGTATAGCTGTTAATCTTTGTTGATGTTTGTCCAAAACAAGTTTTGTCCTGTTATAATACTGCAAGGTAAAATCAGAATTACAGGTGAACAAGAGTCTTGTATCTTCTACAAATTATGATTTTTTACCCCTTTTAGAATAGCAGCAGCAAGATGTTGTAGAATACGCCTTTGTTTGAGAGTCACAGATCTCTGAGTATCAATCATTTCTTGACACTTACTGCATACCTTTTAAAAGGATACTTACCATCTTGAAAACTTAGTTTTCCTATCTGTAAAAGGCAGATAGTAGTTCATAAGTATAGGTAGCTTTTGAGGCTTAAGTGAGATAATATGTACAAAACCAACTAGCATAGTGTTAGTTATAGAGTGATGAATAGAACAGATATAGTCCTTCCTGTGTGGAACTTAATCTGTTGGGAAAAACAGACATGAACAAATATGATTACAAGTGGGAAAAATACTATGAAAAAATAATATAAAAATGATGAAATAATAATGAAAATATCATAAAGAATGCCAAAGACTATTATATATATTATATATATATATATATATATATAGCGGTGCCTGTTTTGGAAATGAATTTGCAGGACAGTAGAAGTCATGTTTCTTTGTTTCTTAGTAGAGGGCGGAACACAATGAAAATGTCATATCTAAAATAATGAGTAAGTAAAAGCAATTAGTTATTGCAATTTCATAGAATATGTAGGCAAGGAAAATACAGCTATAGGAAAATAAAAAGATACCTAAGACGAGTGTCTGCTCCATGCTCCAATGAGTCTAAACTCTGGGTGGGAGATACAAAGGAAGAAATACCCTTAGCCAAAGAATAATACTCCTCTCTCTGGGAGGATCACCCTCTTAAACAGCCTTTAAAAGGGGTAGGGGGCAGACAAAGGGATTCAGGAAGAAAGAGAAAGCTTACCTTGCCAATAGATCAGCCTGCTCAACTTCGTCACTCAAAGAAGTTACTATTTTTGTCAGAAAACCACCTGCCCAATGGCCACAAGAACAAGACAGAACACTATACTGGATTGAGCCACAAATTAAGTTAGCTTTACTCCGAAAAGAGATGGAAACAACCTATACTGACTCTTTGAATCTGGAGAATTCAGGTTTCGGAAGTTCATATCCACTGTAAACAATTTGCAAAGTACTCCAATTTACTCGGCAAATTTAGATAGGACTGAATGAACTTACACAATTGCCAAGTCAAGTTTTGGGAAAGAAGTTTTCTATTGTTAGCTACCTCTCGTGTTTTTTTTTCCCTTGATGTCTACCCAAAACCAAAAGTAAGGCACCAGGCTTTTTTCATATAAAATATACACAAAAATTTTGCTTACATTGCTTCAATAAGTGCATGCCAAAGAGTAAAAGAGATCATAGTACCTAGAATGCTGTACATTTTTCTTACACGTTGTAAGGGCTTCAAGATCATTGTTCGTTAATCTTATTTCATGAGTCTATTTGTCAAAAGGTTATGTTTCCACACACTATGGCAGCCTGTTTTTTTTCTGCCACTGCAATTGTGAAAACCGAAAAGAAGTGACAACTAGGAATGGGAATTTTTCTGTTTGTGTGTGTGTGTGTGTGTGTCTGCGTCTGCATGCGTGTGTGCATGTGTGCGTGCGCACATGTGTGTTTTAAGCACTACAGTTTTCACACATATGCATAAATTATATTTCTTTCAAGTAAATTTGGTAGCTTCTGCCACTCAAATGTCTGTCCCTGGTTTCTTCCAAAAACACCAGCTATCTATTTTGTAGAAGTGGTAGTTTCCTTGCAACATAATACAAAACATTTTGGCAAAGAGAAGGTTCAGAGAAAGGGGTGAAGTTAAAAAGTACAAATTAGTAGTTGATAGATGGCCTTGGGGATGGGGAGCACAGTATAGGGAATACTGTCAGCAGTAATGTAATGGCTGTATTTAGATCAAGAGGAGAGAAAGAGTAATCAGAAGGATCATTTCATAAACTATATAAATGTCTAACCAAATGCACTGTATACTTGAAACTCATAATAAAATAAAATTTAAAAAAATAATCAAGCACATAGAAAACAGCCTAAACAAACACAAAAGATCAACCCCAGGAAGAAAAAACAATTAATGTATATGGCAAATGCTTCATTGATGCTCTATTTTTATTCTTATGATAGAAAGCTATGTAAAAAGATTTTTCCATTAACTTTATTATTTTCATAATAGGCCGATGTGTGAAACAAGAATCCTGAGATTCTTTTGAAAATAGATTCTACTCAAATATTATTGAATAATGTATCTTCTATTTTTTGAGGATGAATGAGATTGAGAAAAGTGGAGTGACATAGTCAAGCTCACACATTAAGTCAAGGGTGGAGAAATAGGTATTCTGACTACCAGCTATATGCCCTGTTCTTGTGAATACCTTAAATGCAGAGTTAGCAAATCTTTCCCAGATATATCAATGTAGGAAAAAAGTAGCTGGAGCTGGTAATAACAATAACAATAACAATAACATTTTTTTATAGAGGCTAAGAAAGTTTAGTCTCAGAAAATCACTTTGTGAAGCTTAAAGGTAAATAAGGAATAAGAAATAAGAAATAAGAAATAAGAAATAAATAAAGAGCTTAAGACAAGTGGGATAGTATTAACAGCATTTGTCACTCCACCTCCAATTAGTAGGGCAAAAGAGAAGGGCCTCCTGATCCCAGCATCTTTGTGTTCCCTTCAATTCCTTTGGCGGAGGAGGGCTATCACCTAGCTCATCTCTGGATGTCATAAGTACTGAATGAAGTCAGATACATTTCGACAATTGTGGATGACTATCCCAGAACCTTTAAGATACCTAGAGAATTGGGCAGAAATTTCTGAAATAATTACTTAGGCTTTTAAATTATAGATTGCAAAGACTATAAAATTATAACAATCATATCAAAAGAACCAGCCTCCCTCCAGATCACAGCATGATTGGTTTTAATACAGAAGATTTCAAAAGAGTCACGTTTTCTGATTTGGCATAATTTACATGCAGTAAGTGTTAGCAACCCATGTTTTTATCTACATCAAAAAAAAATGTAGACAGTACATTAATAACTGTGATAAGCTAATAACTTTGAGGAAAGATGATGTCTACTAGTTTTTTCATTTTCTAGTCCTTTTTGGGGGGAAGATTTTAAGAATTAAACCATATAAATTAATGTCTCTAAAAAGGTGCATGTGGAAATATGGAACATTGATGGAGGCAGTGTAGAATAGTGGTTAAGTGTTAGGCTTAACCACACTTGTCAGGTAAGACAAGTCAGCTGAGTTATACTCTCAAATACACTAATTACGAGCTCTGTTATGTCACAGTCATTTATTACCGTGTTGAATATAGTTGATTTGATGGACACTTCACATCTATTCTCACCTCCTTCTAGAATATCTTTCTTTAGTACAGAGGCTGGAAGGCTGAAAACTACATTTCTCAGATTTCCTTGCATCCAGGATCTGGCATCAAATTAGTTGCGCCAGTTAGATGCACTCACTGAATTTTGAAAGGCAGTGGAGTGATCATGTAGATCATATTTCCATTGCACTTAGATTTTTTTTCCTTGCTAAAAGTATTTAAAAATGATGGCTTTTTCTGCGTGAAAGCGTTAGTGAGTCTACCTTTATAAGTATCAAGAGGGGGATCATGATGGCTTCTAAATCTTACTAGTTCTTTCTCCTAGTTTCATAGTTGGCTGCTACAGCCGTATGGTCTCAAATTCAGCAGCTCAGCAGAGCCTTCCTAATCCTCCACCTTTTTCCTAGAGATGAGTCCTGTCCTGTTTGTTTGTCCTATATTCTTCTACTATCCAGTTATTTTTATTAACACCCAAGTCCATGTGTTAATTTTATTTCTGCTTAAATTGCCTTAAATCTTAGCTTCCTTATCTGCAAAGTGGGTAATTATTTAATATGAGTGCTATGAGAATGAAGTCTGATAGCTTATGTAAATACTTGATTCAATGCCAGACACATAGTAAACAGGTAGATATTAGATGTTATTATTTTAAATATCAATTTAATGCTATTTTACCCAACAATATGTTACTCTCTCTAAACCTTGGACATGATGATAATAAGAACAATTGAGAAAAAGAAAATAGTAACAATTGAGATAAGAGAAAACATTTTTAAGATCTCCTGATTGTATCAAAACCTAGACTGGAAAACAGATATGTTTCATAAAGAGAGATGTAGGCGGGAGAACTATCTGGAAAGAAAAGCTCTCATAAAGAAAATGTTAAAGGATGTATAGGAACAAGGGAGCAAAAAAGTGAAAGTGAATGGGGTGGAAGGATCATTTAGGACAATTCTATCATACTAAAACAGTTAACTGGGAAATAGTAAGAATGCCCCATGCTAGTATTACAAACAAGAATGTAAACCTGTTGACACTAGGTAGCTAAATGTCTTAAAGTGAGGCATTTCTTCTGCCTGCTGTACCTGAAATGTCCACTACCTTGTTCACTGCCCCTTGACCTGAATTACTTTAGTGGTATTTAAACCCTGACCTACGGAAAATACATAGAGAGGGTTAATTTTTAGAACCAGCAGAAATAAGGATTATGAGAGTATTTATAGCATGAATATTAATCTTTTTTGCCATCTTTTGGATGTGGAGCGATTGCTCCCCCACCTTTGCTAGGTTCAGTCAATCAATCCTGCCTGTAAGTTTAAGCAGTATCTCTCTTATGCAAATTGGAGGTCACATCATAGGAGATAAAATTAGAAGAGGGTCTGCGAAGAGACTTTAATGGAAGTTATTGATCTGCTCATTACTTGGCCTTCAGTTTTGAGACATCATTAGCAGGGAAGAACTTAACTGAAAAGCCTCATTAGTATAGGCAGGGTATACTGGCATAAGAAATGAATGAAGGTAAAATCAGGTATGGAAACTCTTTAGACACATATGAAGCATACTTACCTTCATGCCTCATGCGCCTGAAAGAGCAGAGGAAAGGCCTCCCTAAAAGCAGCTCTCCTTTCACGCCTCGCTTCCCCCGGCAAAGATGTTGTAAATTCAGATCCGGACACAACTTGGTAAAGGGATCCATCTTTTCCTGTTCACCCCTTCAAACCTTAGAAATTACAAAATGAATATATAGAATTTATTACCCAATTAGAGGTAGAGCCTGGATTTCCTAATGCCCCACTCAAATGTCTTTTCTGCCAAATCATACTTTGTTATTTCCAATACATATGATTTATGTCCTGAAGTGATTTATTTTTTTCTGAATTTTCTTGTAGGGCTGAGCACATACTCTAAATTAATTGTTTTATTTTAAACATTACCTTTTATTATTTATTGGATATGTCTAGTTTAAGAGAGAGTCACAAATCTTTCTATGAATGTCATATATTCTCAATATTTCATTTTATTTTACACAAGGTAGATCTAGTTTTAGAGAAATTTATAAATCTTCACAGAAAGTGACAGTCATCATGGAAACTAGGATTTAAGAAATATAATTTACAGAGTTCAAATGAGAGGCCTTGATTTTAGAGCTGTTCACAGACATATTGGTGGGCTCTGAGAAGGAAAAAAAAATCTCATAAAAAATGCAGAAAATCATGAGGAAGGTTAAAAAGGTGGACAGGACTTTTTTTTTTATCCTACCCAGGCAAAAAAAAAATGTCTTTGTTTCTAGGGAGAATAAATTAGAATTACAATGTGATGGAGAAAATGCATAATCTGCATCTAAGCAACCTATCCCAAACTCATTAGGAAAAATCCTCAAGGAAGTTTGGCTCTTTTCCAGATCTTGTAAAAAATTCTGTGATATCTGGCCAAATAATTTTACCTCTCAAGGCTTTAATATTCCTTGTCAGTGAAATGAAAAGATGGCTCTGTGGTTTTCAAACTGGGTTTTACAGAGCCTCAGGCCCCTTCTCAAAAGTCTGCAAGTACAAGGGGGAAGCCATGTGGGTGTGGCTTCAAGAAAAATAGAGTGGCTGTACTTTTGTCTTTTTTTAAATGAATTTTACTGATGGTTTTGTTTAAAAATAAGGATTCATTATGGAAAAAATTAAGTCCTGATTATTTGAGTGCATTTCCAGCTCTGAAACTCTTTAAGATTCCAAATGGCTGACACTTGTCAGATCTCACTTTTGGTAATTGGATGGAGATAATGTAGGAGAAGAACAATATCATTTTCCTCTACCCTTCTAAGTTATCAACTGGGATTCTTGTACCAAAAGACAGATGAGAAGAAAAGCCTGCATCTTCATTTAATGTAAGTTTTATGTGACACTGGAGCCTTCCAAAGGAAGTGAATTTCCGAAGAAACAGTTACATTTGAGTAGACAGTCATAGTAAGATATGACAGGACAAAGATGAGTTAAGTGTAGTAAACTGGGGGAAACTTATCAAGGCCCATCTATATAGATTTCTCTCTGTGTCTCTTCATCTTCAAAGATAAGAATGCTCCTTCTGGTTAGTGGGAGAGCACCTCTCGCATCAAGTTTTTATGGCCTGCTTCATTTCTCGTATTCCCTCAGCTTAAAATATTCAGTATGCCAGGGTGCCATATTTTGGTGTAGGTAGTATATCCTGAACCCCAACAATATTTCAGAGGAATTTGCCTTAGAAGTAGAAATAAAAAATGTGACCTATGGAAACTATAGGAGAAGATATATATATATTTTTTTTTCTTATGAGAAAATTTCTTAGTTAGATCTCACATTGTGCCTATGGTGTCTTGAGTTTACCCAAGTGTGGTTATAAATCCTGTCAGCAAACAGCAGATATCTGTCAAGTCATCAGCATGCAGTTATTCTTATTCTGTCAATACTTGTTTTCTGAGGTCTTACCAGGAATCATTATAATTCTAGGCCCCAAGAATAAAGAGTTAGGTAGTCATATTCATCGGCCTCTCAGAGTTTACAGTATCATGGGAGAGACAGACATTAAACAAATTCATACCTAATAAATACTTTTGCTCTCTTTTAAAACTTTTTATTGTGAAATAATTTTCGATTTACACTCAAGATGAAAAGTTAGTACAAATACTCATACACTGTTCGCCCAATTCTCCCTAATGTTAATATATTATATAAACATGGTACATAGTATTTGCATTAACATTGGTAAATACTGTTAACTAAACTAGAGACTTGATTTGGATTTTGTCTGTTTTTCCTGTTCCAAATTTTATTTTGAATTTATTTTCCCTGTTCCAAAATCCAATCTAGGATTCCACGTTGCATTTAATCATCATGCTTTCTTAGTCTCTAATCTGTGATGGTATCTCAGTTTTTCCTTACTTTTCCTGACCTTAATACTTTTGGAAAATTCTGGTAAGGGGTTTTGTAGGTTGTTTCTCAATTTGTGTTTGTATGATATTTTTTCATAATTAGACTGGGGTTAAAAATTTGGGGAAGAATTCTACAGAAATAAAATGAACTTCCATCACATTTTTATTAGGTACATGCAATCAGCATGACTTATCATTGGTGATAATCTTGATTACTTGGCCAAGAAGTAGAGCCAGATTTCTACACTGCAAAGTTAGTATGTTTACCTTTCACACTCTTCATTTGAAGGAAGTCACTGAGTTCAGACTACAGTCAAAAGGAAGAGAATTAAGCTTACTTCCTAGAGTGGGGAGGATCTATATTTATTGTTTGGAATTGTTATCTGAGGAAGAGTTGTCTCTTTATTACATTTCCAATAAATAGCTTTATAAATTATGATAAGTGCCATACAGGAAAATAAAAGGGAGATATGGGAGAAATAACAGGAGAGATTTTTTAGAAAGCTCTGAAAGCAAGTCATTTAAACTTCAGGTCTCCTAGACTGATGACCCTAAAATTATAGGGGAAGCAAAAGAGAATATGACAGAAGAAAATGTACCGTTACTCATTTTCTTTTCTCCCTACCACCCATAGCAGGGATTACTTATAGATATTCAGGATTAGTGGTGCTGTAAGGCAACATGAGAAAAAAAAAAAAACAGCAAAATTAAAAATAAAAAACTGTAAAACTCTATCTGGGACATGAACAGAATCCTTGTACTGCAATGATATCTACTACTGAAACAGAGTATCATGAAGGAATTCTTGAAAAATATCCTTTGAGTTAGAGAAAAGAAAAATGTCATAAATTGATTTTGCTACCTGAGGTATTACTCAAGAGTTTACACCCCTTTACTTCCTCTTTTTCATATTTATTAAACATGTACAAAAGATAAGAATTTTAATATGCAGCATCACAGGATCACAGACTGATATATTTGGAGTATATAAATAAAGAGAGGAATTGAGGCAAGGATATGAGGAGTTGTCAGTTAAGAGCCAGTTGGAATGAAAGGAGTTAAATGAAAGGAGGCAGGTGTGTTCATATTCCAACTTAAATCTGTGTGACCTAAGTTCATGGGACAAATGAGAAATTGGCAAATATAAATGTCTGGCTTTAGAATCTTTTCTTAAAAGCATGTGAAACTACAAACCCCCTGTTAGTTTGCAAGCACTATTGTGAGATAACACAAAATGCCAAAAAACCAATATTTTAATAAAATTAAAACAGAAAAGACAACTGCATTATGAGATCAAAGAGAAAATAAATTGATTAGTTAATTGAAACCATTTCCAGAAGAAAAGCAGATGAAATAAGCAGATAAAAGTACTTTCTGAGCTTCCATGGCCTTGTTTTATATTCTTTAACTTTCTTTTCACAGCTCTCAATCCTGTGCCCTATTTCAGAGCTTTTTTCCCATCTTGGGAACCTCAGGACACTGAGGAAATTTGATGTTCAGACATTTTATTTTTAGGATATCACATTATGTAATATCTTAGGCTGGTGTCATTCATTCCAAAAACTGCCGTTTTGAACAAGAACTAAGAAAAAAATACCCAGTAGATAAGAACCTTTTACATTCAGACTGTCTTAAAAACACCTTATAAAAACTTGGCAATCCCTCCTGAAAGCAGTTTTCTTCTTTTATCCATTAACAAACACATATGTGACTCCAAGTTCATTTTCAAAGTCTAATGCCTGCACTAACATTTCAGCAGTATTTCTCAATTAATGAATATTCCTGAGAGCATAGTTAGGCACAATACTGAAGAAGATAACTTTTATTTATTCAGTTTTCCTGCTGTGTAAAGGATGTTACCACTCCAGTATACTTTATCCTTTGAAAAATATTCTCTTGTTCTCCCATCAAGGATACCATGAAAGCAAGATACAGAGAAGGAAAAGGAGAAAAGGTACAAAAATAAAGAATAACGAACGATGTATGTGTACTGAGGCTCAACTATCAATAGGGCTCTGCCACATAAAGGGCCCGCAGTTGTCTGTGCTCACCATTCAAAGTACTCTTTTCATCTCAAAGGAAAAAAATTTGCAGGATGTCACTGACAACAAGATCAATGTCAATTTTGAAATTCTGTGTGGAAAAGAATAGTGAGCTTCTGACCAGCAATTATCATAAACTCAAAACATCTTATAGTTTTATGCTGAATTAGTACAGTTGTTTTGGTACGGTATTTATTTGAAAGTCTATTCATCAGCTCCAACAAGCATTTGATCCATGCATCCTGCCAATGTAGCTCATCTGATGTTTAAACAGAATTCTGCAGGAGTAAAGTGGGGCAACAATCCTCGAATGCTGCTGAAATGCCCATGGATATGCCAGCCTAGTCATTAGCTTTATTGCTAACAAAGAGGAAAATAGTGCATATAATTATACGGATTGCAGAGCCGGCAACGGGAGTTGGCACCAGGGAGTTATTTCCCTGCCACCATTACTTCATCGGGATCAGAAGTTGCCTGTAGGCCTTCAGAGGAACACGGGACTGGCAACAAAATAAACATGTGTTCTCTTTTTGCTGTAGATTATTTTTTTACCCCTAAGCAGCCCTTTCTCTAGTTCCTGACAGTTAAACTAATTTTAGAAGTCAGTGAGTGCAATGAGTCAGTGACTTTAGGCTTCTAGTGATTAATGTCAGTTCAATATTACTAATTAAAAAACCTATTGATGAGAATATGAGATAATGAGAACTGAAGTTCATAGAAATTTGAGTTATTTAAAGTTACAAAGCTGAGGAGAAAGAGAGAGAGAGAGAGAGAGAGGAGAGAGAGAGAGAGAGAGAGAGAGAATGAGAGAATGAGAATGAGTATGAGTGTGTGTGTATGTGTGTGTGTGTAGGAGCTGGAGCTAGGTCTTTTTGCCAGGCTAGTGTCTTCTATATATATATCTTTTGTTCATTGCCATCACTACAATAAGAGATCCCAATATCAACATTTTGATGTTCAGTCACAGATAGGATGCTTCTAAATGCCACAACCAAACACAGGACTATTTCTGCTACTTGGAACTACTATGGCAATTCTTATACTCTTATTCTAGATATCAGTTTCTTAGTCATCCTTGCACCACTCCTATTTCTCCTCTGCCATTAAATGAGATAAAATGCATAATTCACCAGCACATTCCTGACATAAAGCAGACATTCTCCCTTCTTCCTATTCCTCTTTTCCTTTGTAGTAGAAGAGACCTTGCTTTGGAATCCGAAGGACTCTTACTGACCATAATCTTGAACTATTCAGATTCTTTCCTATAAAATGAAGATCATAACACCTGCCATACCTTTCCCAAAGGATAGATGTACGATTCAAAGGAGATAATGATTATGATTGGTTGTCTGATTTTATTCCAAAATTCTACATAATTTTTATGAAGCATCATTGCTTGATGCCATTGGGATTTCTTGCCTCTTAGACATCAGACTTTGTTGTTACCCTTGATTTTCTTTGACAAATCATATCTGTTGATTATAAGATCTCTTTTTAATATATCCAGTGCCTAGAGATTTATAAGTAAAAAAAAAAAAAAAAGTGGTGGCTGGAAGCTTTGTCAATACATGGATATTGGGTAGATGAAATATTACCAGGCAGAATGAAGATAAATGACAGTTCCAAATGGTTGGAGGCCTCCCAGTGACCCAGCTCAGATCACAGATGCAGCTGTGACAAATAATAGCCAGGGAGAGATGATCATTGTGATTTTAGTTTATTATTACCAGAAGACTGATATACATAAAATGTAGGTCAAAGCATTCTGTTTAATGCTATATTTATGTTCAGAATATGAAGTATGGAATGATGTCTCAGCACTAAAGAAACAGGTGATAAATTAGTAGTTTCCAATGTGCTATGTAAATGATCACATTCGATTTCTATCTTCTCGATGAAATATAAACTCCATAAGGAAGAGGATCATACTTATTTTGTTTTCTACCATCTCAGAGCTTAGCCCAGTGTCTGCCTCATATAGACCCTCAATCAAATGCATGTAAAGGATTAATTAGTAATTATTGAGACCTATTGATAGTTGCACTTATTATTTACAACTGTTTTTCCTTATTAAACTGCCCCACCATTGGGAAGGATTATACTGTGGTCATCTTTATTCACTCTCTGTCTAGATAGGTACTTATTTAGTAATCAAGTAGATATAAGAAGAACGTTGTCTTAGAAGTTGTTGCCAAGAATTGCTTTCTTCTCTGGGTTTTCAGCATATGTAAGAAGAGAATGCAAGTTCTCCTCTTAAACCAGCAAGAGGAATTGGTCAATAAAACAAGATAGAAACTATTATAGCCCATTAAGGAAAAGTTAGAGGAAAGACAAGAAAATTAAAAGAATGTTCTGAGTATAAACTAATTGGCACCAAAGAAGACCAAAGGTAACGTTGGAACATTTAGAAATCAAAAAGAATAAAAGAAATTCATGAAGTCAAAGAAGTTAACAGTGGTAAATACAGAACGTTGCTTTTTAAATGTCAGAGCACAAAGAAAAATTTAGAGAAGTTATGGGTTTCAACTGTAAGAATTTAAAAGAAATGTCATGGAGACAATTGTTGGAGGGTTAGTGATGTGTTTAGATGTAATTATATGAGGAATATGGCAGTTTTGATTGTGAAAAGCTGTGGTTAAGAATATAGGGAACTGTTTTTTTTAAACTAAGTAAATTCAGATTATTGGAGATAACCCAGCAGCTGTTTTGCATAGAATTTAGTGTTTACATCTTGGAGAATAACACATTATATCTGGCCTTTAGTTAAAAAGTGATTCAACCAATACTTTTTCAGAAAGATGACATAAAATTTACCATCATAATTTCCATGAATTCTATTCAACTATTTGAACATTCTGGGGAGAGAATCAAACATTGGCTGTCTTTTATATGCATCTCTCTCTCTCTCTCTCTCTCTCTCTCTTCTCTCTCTTCCTCCTCTCTCCTTCCCTCTCCGTCTCTCTGTGTATATATATAAACATATGTATGTATGTATCTCCTCTTTTATATAAGGTGAATTTCAATTGTTTATTTCCAAAATATGCTTTTTACATTCTATGAAAATATGAGTTTCAAAAATGAAAAAAATAATTGAACAATATTCGTGTTTCTCAAAATTATTTGTTGATTTAAATCTATATTTATCCTGAATTTTTAAAAGAACCAATTCAGGTGTATATACACATCTTCTATCACCTGACAGATGAAGTGATAATAAATCACCATGATAAGATGCTTAAACACTTTATATCTAACTAGACACTGTGGGAAATTAAGTAGCAGAACATCCTAGGAGTACAAAAATGGATAAACTAATCTGTGATTTTACTTAATTTTAAAGTATTAGAGAAAAAATAATAAAAATATGAATACCAATCAGTCAATATAGAAAGCAAATCCATTTAAAACAATACTAATACATACAAGGGCCATAGTTTTTTAAGTAAAGACCATTGATGAACTTATATTGGTGTCTGCTATCTCTCCTTCAAGTAACCTCTTCTTGAAGCCACATTATTAAAATTTGGTCTGATTTGTGAACAGATATACCGCTCTTCTATCTATAAATAAAAAATGAATTCACAAAGTGATTTAAAAATGAGTCTATGGAATATTTGCATCCCTGTAGACTCTGTAAATGTTTTAAAAATCTCTATAAATTTGTATTTATGCATAAATAAATAACTTGCATTCAAAATTTTAATCTTTTTATGGGAAATATATGAAGTAAATTGAGAGTTAAAAGAACTAAAAAGTTGTTTCAATTTTGTCTCTGAGTAGCTCCGGATTCTGGGCAAGTCATTTAACTGTTTGGTTCTCGGTATGTAAAATGAGGAGATTGTGTTAAATATCCTTTAACATATTAAATAAATGAACTTCTATGACAACATTACTGAGAAAAAGTTAATATAAATTGAATTAATAAAGAATAATATAATCAATCATCATAGATCATGTGGTGATGATTAAAGCCAGTAATTGTAGAATGTAATTAAATGTATTTAGTGGGTTGTAGTGATTGTTGTTATATTACAGTTAACATGTACAGCAACAATGGCATCCTGTTAGTTAAGTGAAAGATATGTCATAGGTTTATACAAAGATTAAACTTACAGAGATTAGTAAGCTATCAACCACATATTTTAATATGTATTGATTATAGGTATCAGTTCTATTTCTAATTAATTTCTAATTAATTTCTGCATTGATACTATCAAGCTTATTAGCTGTTCAAATGTGTATTAATGTTTTTCTCTAGCTAGTTAAAAAGAAATTCTTATATCTGGGGATATTTATCAACTAGTTAATTTTAAAATTAGGAAGTTAATATTGATCTTGATTTAGGTCTAATAATTGTAGCACACATGATAAAGTTTATGCCAGAACATTTGATTGGTCCTGGAGCATAATTGTGGACAAAAATCAGAGCTCATATCAATTATTTTGTGAGTAGAATCAATACAGAATTTCTGTTTGGAATAGTAAAAAAAATTCAGAAAATGACTGGTGGTGATGGTTGCACAACATTGTGAATATACTTAATGCCACTAAATCATACACTTAAATATGGTTAAAATGGTACATTTTATGTTGCATATATTGTGCCGTAATGAAAGAGAAAGAATGAGAGGGAGAAAAGGAGGGAGGGAAGGAAGAACAGAGAGAGAAAAGGAGGAAGAGAGAGAGAATACCAGTGGCTGCAGATCCGCCCCCCCCCCCCAAAAAAAAGGCAAAGTAAACTTTTCCAAGGTGAAGGAAACTCCCTTAGGTGCAAAATCAAAACCTCATAGTTACAACAAAGGGAATGGGATGTATATGGAATGGGATTTTCTCTTTATCTCGTTCTTGGTTTCTAAGTAACAGAATAGAAAGAGAGTCTCTGTTGTCAGCAACCGTACAGCTACCTAGATCCACTAGCACACAAGAAGCTAAAGCAAAAATAATTCATTAAATCTCAAGAAAAATTTCTGTTGCTCAGATATGGCCATGGCATCTTCTCAACATGAATGTTCAGTAAAGAATTGGCAGGAAAAAAATGGGAAAAAATAAAACAAACCAAAAAAAAAAAAAAACCACCAAAAAACGAGAAACTCACTTATTCGAATTTGAAGAATTCAAAAGGAATGAGTACAATATCGTTACAAAATAAAGTGAAGGAAGAAACAAGAAAAACTAATTGCAGATGAAAATCACCTACATTAAGGATGTTATTATGGAGCAAATGAAAATTATACCCAAGTATATCCATTTAATTTTTAAAATTCACTAATTTTTTTATGAAAAAGAGTACAGAACAGAAATACAAGAGTTTAAGGAAGAAATGGTGAGAACAGTAGGAAAAATGAAGACAAAATGGAAGCATTTCAAGAATGAACTGAAAGTTGAAATATAGTAAGAGACATAGTAGATAGGAATGACGAAACTGAACAAAACAAAATGAAGATAATATATGACAAATATTATAGAGAAAATGATGGATATGGGAGATTTTAAAAGGAGATTTAAAGTATACATTATATGATTCCACACACACACACACACAACCACACAACAGTAGTGGAACAGGAAACTTACAAGAAATAAAAGACTTAAAAGAGCCTACTTAGGAAAATTTGATGTCAGTCAACTCTATAAATCTTGTTAAACATTGAATCTAAAGAAATAACCCTCTAAAAACGTTCAAGATGGAAAAAAAGAACAAAAACAGATTTTAGTCCTCTTCTCAAGAGGCTAAAATACATAAATACAAGTGTTATAGGCACGAAGGGAGGATCCTACAAAGCTTTCAAGGAAAGAAAACGTGACCTACATACAATCTTTATACTCAGTCAAAAATTCTTCAAGTATGAAGGCACAGATTAACATTTTTATAAACAAGGATGTCTGAAATATTACCAGAAGAACTGGTAGTGAACATTAAATCTATTTGGGAGTGGGTCTAATATTAAATAAATGAAGTTATATGCTTATAAAAGAGTATAAATAGTTTAAACTGAGACAACACAGAAATTATATCATTTAAAAAGAGAAGTTGAGTGTAGAAGGAAGAGAGACGATGGAAGGGAGTATAAGCCTGCATACAGACTTTCATATTTACTAGCAAAAGGTCAAGAGATTCTATGTGAGGTTGATGAATAAATAAGTAAAAAACAATAATGTATCTGTAAGGGTCTCAGAAGGAAGTAGATGACATACTTGAATATGATAATTCAAGTATGAAGAGTTGACAAATGGACAGTTCTTTTCTTTTTAACATTGTCAGATTAAAAGAAATCAACAAGCAATAGTAAAATTCCCAGGAGCTCGTAAGGAACTGTTACCAATCTTAGACCTGAAGGCAAGGGCCTTCTACCATAGTATAAGGTCATGTGATGGGGGCTTCCCTTGACTGATCCAATTGGATGTCAGAAAATAATAAACTTTTTGATACAGCTCATATAGTCACCTTTCAGGACAGAATGGAGTGAAGAATTACAAAGAGTAGTTCTTGAGAAACAAGAAGAGAATATCCAGTCCAAACATATTACTAAAACAGGAAAAAACTATGGAAAATAATATAATCTGCAAAGAGAAAAGAGAAGAGAATAGAAAGGAAAGGAAGATAAAAACATGCCATCACTTGTTAAGATAAAAAATCAAAAGATACCATCTAAAGAATTAGAAAATTGAGTATCGTGGAGAAATATTTATTATTAACCACTGGAACAAAAGGGAAACATTGAAAAAATAACAGAAGATACAAATACCCAAAACAAAGCAAATTACATAATGGCTTGATCTTAATGTAAAACCTAAATTCAAGAAATTATGTGATTCAATAAAATTAAAAACATACACACAAAGCTATCATTTAGAGTTGAAGGACAGATAAAGGGCTTCCCAGACAAAAAGAAGCTAAAGGAATTTATCACCATCAAGCCAGTATTACAGGAAATGTTGGAGGGACTTCTTTAAGAAGAAAAAACATGTATCAAAAACAGGAATAAAGAATGGTAACAACTACATTCCTATCAATTAGTATCTTAAAAGTAAAAGAATTAAGTGCTCCAACCAAAAGATAGGGTGGCTGAAAGGATCAGAAAACAAGAACCCTACATATGAAAAGGAAGGGGATGGAAAAATAAATTGCTTCGATAGACCTAGAAGGTATTTAAGTAAGACAAAGTTAGACACTATATGGTTTCACTTATATGTGGAATCTAAGGAATAAAAAGAACAAACTAATCAAAAACAGACTTAAAAATATAGTGGGCAATTTGGTGATGGACAGAGAGGAGGGAGGCTTGGGGGGCTGGGAGAATGGGGTGAAGGGTTAAAGAAGTACAAATTAGTAGCTGATGGATGGCCATGGGGTTGGGGAGCATGGCATAGGGAATGCAGTTAACATTAATATGTTGGCTAGGTGGAGGATCAGGGGAGGAGGAAGCATTGAAGAGATCATTTCACGAACTATATAGATGTCTAACCAATGTACTGTTACTTGAAACTAATTAAAATAATACTTGAAACTATTAAAATAAAAAATAAAAATAAAATAGCATATACGTACATGCATGCGTACATATATATGTATGTATATGTATACATGCATTTAGTATCTATGTAGTCTAAAATTCATCTCTCTTGGTCCATGTCCAATTAAGTAAACCTTAACTAAGCTGTAAGATACTTAAATAGTGTATCTAGTGATTTATACTTGTATTTACTATATGTGTTTGCATAAGACAAGAGAAAGAAATTAATGATTAAAAAAAAAAATGAAGAGATAAAACACAATTATTACTTAAGATAGTAAAAGTACACATCTCTTTAGCCAGAGAGGATCAATTAAGAAATTTCTACAGACAATAAGAACATTCAGTAACATGGTTTCATACAAAATTAACAAAAATAAATAGACTTTACATATGCAGAAAAAAAGCACTTAGAAGATATAATGAGAAAATATATCTATTCACAATACCAATAAAATAATATAAAGAGAAATATATAAAATCAGTATTAAAATGTAAATGTTACTGAGGGAGAAAAGAGTTAGAGAGACAGAAAAGGGCATATAATCTTGAATGAGAAAATTTAAAGATGTTTATTTTGAGGTTAATTAAAAAGTAATACATTCACAATAAAAAATACTAATAGTATTTTTTTAATAGGAGATATTAGGGACTGATTCTAAATTTACCAGGAAATAAAAAACAAAAGAACAAAACTTTTCAGGAAAATTTTTAAGAAAGGGAGAGCAATAAGGGGAAACTAAAATATATTGAATATAGTTTAAAGTCACAATAAATTAATTACCCCTGTGATTCTGATAAATAAGCAGAGTGACCCTTGAAACAGGGTAAAATGTTAAGAAACACACAAATTACTATAAGATTTAAGTAAATGGTAATGATGTTTCAAATTAGTGAAGGAAATATGAATTATTTAATGAATAATGTCAAAAGAAAACTAGGACATCTGATACAATAAACTTTAGATGGATGAAAGATTTATACCTGAAAACACAAAAAATAAAAGTAATAGTGGAGGTTTTTTGTATTATCTTAATGGGGCAGATTCTCACTAAGTTTGACATTAAACCTAGAATTTGTAGCTTGAACCAGGTAAGTAATATTGCATACAACTTTTATTTTCTAAAGGGCAATCAATTTCTAAGCAAAGACAAATATCAAGTGACAACTAGTAAAACAATCTTATATTATAAATAGTATTCACATTATAAAATATAGAACTATATAAGAGAAAGGCCACCACAAAGGTGGGTAAAGGTTTGTAGGCACATTTAATTTAGCACATGTTTATGGAGTATATAGTGTATCCCAAGCACTGTTCTATGGCTAGATGTTCATCAATGAAGAAAAACAAACTAAAGATATTTCTCTCATTTTATTGCATTCTGGAAGAGAAGCAATTAATAAATATATAAATAAATACATTATGTAGTATATCAGAAAGTCCGGTTCTATGGGAGAACAGAGTATGGATATGGGGAATCAGAGTCAGGGGCAAGAGTGGTCAGGATAAGTTCCATGGAAAAGATAACATTTGAACAAAATCTTGAAGGCATTGGAGGAATTAGCCCTAAGAATATTTTATAGATATCATAACAATATAGTAAGGAAGAACTAGTATAGACACCTTAAGACACCAATATGCTTGGAATATTTGAGGAAATGTAAGGAGATCAGTGGAGTTAAAGCAGAATAAGTAAGAAAGAAAGGAGCTGATGATTAAGTCTAAGAAGAAATGGGGGACAGGTCATGTAAGCCTGAGTAAAATGATCATTAAAGGGTTCATTCAGAATAGTGACGTGATCTGTCTCATTATTTAACAAGATCATCTAATCTCATGTTGAGATTTGATTGTGAGAAAGCAAGAATGGAAGCAAGATGAAGTCAGGAGGGCTTCTGATTACCCAGGTAATGAATATCTGTTCATTGTGGTAGTAGCAGAGATAGAGAGAAATGACTATATTCTTTCTATATTTTGAAGGTAGAGCCAATAGAGTTCAGAAAAATAAATATAAATAAATGTTAATATATTAAAAGATAATTCTCATTCATAGTAAGAGAAATTCAAATTAAGACTATACTAAGATGCACGTCCTACAATAGCAAAAGTGAAAAAGATAATCTCAAGTGTTAGAGAAGATGTGAAACTACTCAAATTCACATACACTGCTGGTAGGAGTGTATATTGGTATGGTCACTTTGGAAAACTGTAGCAGAATTGAACTAAAACTGAATGTGTATATACTCTATGACTCAGTAATTGTATTTCTAGATATGTATCTAACAGAGGTGTGGCTATAGGTCCACCATAAGACATGTATAAAAATGTTCATAAGATGACTATTTGCAAAAGCTGAAAACTGAAAACTTTCAAATGTACATGAAAAGTACAATATAAATTGTATTAATAATCACACAATGGAACACAATACAGCAAAGAAAATGAACAAAGTATACACACACACACACACAATTAATGGCTGAGTTCCACAGATAAAAAATGTTGATTGAAAGATTTCAGATATATAAAGCATACAGATTCAATTTATATAAAGGTCAAAAATAAGTATAGCTAATCTACAGTGTTAAAAGTCAATAGAGGGTGCCCTTGGGTGGGAATTGGTGACTCCCTGGAGATACAAGAAAGGATTCTAGAATGCTGGTAATGCTGTGTTTATTGATATAGGTACAAGTCACATGGAATTTCTCAGCTTGTGAAAATTCATTGATCCATTTGAGATTTTGTACATTTTTTCTGTACATATGTCACACTTTAAAAAAGAAGATGGTGCTTTTCACCTATGAGAATGGCAGAAATATAAAAGAGTATTTTGGCTAGCGAATGAGAAGAAAAATATTCTTTTACAGTGATTGTATGAATGAAAATTAGTGCAACCACTATGAAAAATTGTTTTATCATATCAAATATCAAAACTACAAATGAACATATTCTATTTCCCAGCAAATCTACTTCAAAGACTATATTCTTCAGGTACTCTCACACGGGAGCAAATGATATATATTCAAAGTTATTCATTCCAGCATTGTTTGCACAACTAAGAAATTGAAACAACCTCAAAGGCCATCAATAGATATCTTTTTAAATAAATATGGCAATGGCTATTCAATATAAAATTATGAAGTTCTAAAAAAATAAGGAAGAGCTTTATGCACTCATACAGAGCAGTTTTCAAGGTATATATTGTTATGTTTCAAGAAATATTGAGGTGAAAGAGTCATTTATTTGAAAAAATAAATGCTCGTACACACATTGGGAAGGATGGATAAGAAATTTATAACATTTAATGCCTCCGTGCAGAAGAATGGGTAATGAACAACTAATAGTAGTGGCAGGAAGACTTTCTACAGTACATGTTTGTGTTTGTTTTAATAAGTAAATGTATCACCTTTTAAAAAATTTTTATTTTTCAATTTCAGTTGAGAATATTATTTCGGTTTCAAGTGTACAGCATAGTAGTTAGACATTTATATAACATAACAAAATAGTCCCTATGATAAGTCTAGTACCCACCTGGCACAATAAACAGTCATTAAAGTATTATTGACTATATTTCCTATGCTATACTTTACATCCTTGTGACTATTTTGTGACTGCCAATTTGTACTTGTTTTATTTTATATTGGTTTCACGTATACAGTACATTGGTTAGACATTTATATAGTTTATGAAACGATTCCCTCGATTACTCTATCACCCATCTGGCTCTACACATAGCCATTACATTACTGCTGACTATATTCCCTATGCTGTGCTCTCCATCCTCGTGAACAGCTCTCAGCTACCAATTTGTGCTTCTTTAGCCCTTCACCCTTTCCCCCAGCTCTCCAACCCCACTTCCTTATGGCAACCATCAGTTTGCTCTCTGTATCTATGAGTCTGTTTCTATTTTGTTTGTTCATTTGTTTTTGTATCACCTTTTGAAAAGCAAATACAATGTATGATAAAAAGAAAAATCATTTCATTAGGGAGAAAAATATACATATTCTACCATAAAATAATGGTAAACAGAAAGAGAAGTGAAATTTTTTACTTGGATGTTATGCTTATGTAGTATTCTAAAATCATACCTTATATATCATTAAGTGCAAAATTGAATAAATCATTGGAGACATTCAGAGAAGGCAGTTTTATAGTTTCCACTTACTAGAATATAGAATAGCCTTGTGAGTACATTTATTGGACTATGTCATTGTCAATTTAAGAGCATGTCAACTTCTTTATTCACTGAATTAAAAAGAAAATAGATTATCTAACATAGTCAATTTACACTTGTCTTTTTTATTTTCATAATTTGAAAGAAATACTGCAGAGACATACTCTTTAAGGGTAGCCGTGTTTACAAGTTATCACATATTTGAATGAAAAGTAAAAAATGCTTTAGTTCTAATTCTTTCTCTTTACATTTGTGAGATAATAACCTTTTGTTATTTCAGCAACATATAGATAGAGCTAACATGGTTGTAACCTTAAAGGTTTTATGAAAATAAGTTTTTTTTTTTATAAAACATTCTTGGAAATGTTCAATGACTATCTTCTGTTAATATGGAAATATATCCAGTGGAAAAGCTAACAACTTTATTTCAATGATTTATTAATGTAATATTTTTTCTCTCATCATTTGGCTGTGTGGTATGATTTATATCCAGATTCAAATGGTTAGTCAGAAATATTTCATTTTATCACTGTATGCCAAAAGTTAATATACTGTGGATGTATATTTTTTAAAATGAGATAAACATAGCTGTTATTCAATATTTTACAATGGTGACATCTTTAGTTTTCAGATAAATTTTGTAACTACATCAAAATACGAAATGAAGAATTATTTAAGCATTTGACAAAATCATTCCATTAAAAGCAAATAGTATTTATTGGGAATCTAATCTGTCTTCTAGCAACCACAGGAGGTTTAAAAGAACTATTAGGTCATAAAAAAAATCCCACAACTGGATTCCGAGGATACAGAACAATAAGCTCCAGTGTCTATCTAGAAAAAGCGTATTTTATTTTAGATGTCGGTCATGTATAGTAAAAACATATACATTTATCTATAAAATAAATTTTGTGTGGGTTGTGTAGACAACAGATATTACATTAGAACATGAGATACAAGAACCTATCAGGGAGAAAACTGAGAAGCTAACAGGACTACAGAGAATTGTGAAAGAATTTAGCTTATTAAATAAACTTTTCTCAATCCCACTCTATTGTAAGCTTAGTATGTGGTATACTGTAGAAAATTCATGTAGTTGAAAAAATATATTTGTTAATAACTGAATTTTTCTTATTTTAATGAAGTTATAATCTGCCAAGGACACAGCATTTTTATAATTAATAAAATACAGGAAAGAATAAATACTATAATATATTTACAAAGTAAATAAAGGACTTTTATAGCACTTGGCAATGTAATTTTAATGTTACATTATGTTTTATTTATTGTTTATTTATTTTGTTATGGGAGTATTTGTTATTGAGGTGTAAGTACGTGGAGGTGCTGGTAGGCTCGAGCCAGTTCCCTAACTCTGCATTAAGTTATGTGGTCTTAAAATATACCATGGAAATCAACAAATGCTACAAATCAGGACTCATCCCCTGTCTTCAACAGCAGTTGTTAAACTTGTTTGACACAGCACAGCAAATACAAGTTAATATAACACCCCACTGGCCAGGGGACAGGTAAATATGCACTTCTTTGGGTGCAATTTGCAGTCTAGTTGGCACTTATTGGATGAAACCATCTCATTCTAAAATCGGATATTCTCTGGCCATTTTGCCTGATTCTCTGTAACTGAATTTGCGGCATGTAAAGAAAACTATATAATTTATACTAATAAGATTGTTCATAATTTTATTGTGGGGTCCACATTTCTCAGAATGAAATTGAAGATTGCAGTGTCCAAATGACTAGAAAAGAATGGTTGGGCAAAAAATAGAGAAGAGGAGGAGTTGGAACTGGAGAGATAATACTTCTAAAAAAAATGTCATTCAACAATTAATTCATTTGAAATATAATTATTAAATGCAAAACCGGATATCAGGCAGTGTTGTAGCTAATGTCAGTGCCATGGCCAACTAAAATAAACACACTAGTCCTCGTGCAGCTAATGGATTTTTCACAGAGGAAGGACAACTGTGAAATGTTATGGTTTATACATACCTTGGTTTGGTTCTCTTATCAGAGAGTAGACTGTGGCAGAAAGACATATTACCTTTCATCCTTATTTTAAGTAGAGAGAAGGGCTTTTTTTTTTTTTTTTTTTCATGAGATAAAGTATTGGTTGACCATTTGGTTGCTAAAACCAGAATCATCCTTACCTCTTACATAATACCTTCCAAATTCTGTCAGTAAATACCATGTAAGTCAAAGATTTTGTTTGTTTGTTTCTTTTTCCTGTTGTTTATGAATATTTAAAAAAATTAGGAGGTTTCACTGGGGACTATTGGATAGATTAGTTGGCATTCACTGGACATAACGCTGCCATCCTAAAAACTGGATATTCTCCAAATAGGACCCTCATTCCCCTTCTTCCTACCCCCCTACTTCCCCCACTCCATCCCCACCACATTTGGCAAAACTTTGCCTGTAACTACAGTTTTAGTTTTCACAATTAAACCTACTGGCCCCATATGTTGTTTATCTTCTTAGGAATACTCAGGGTAAAGATGTTGATAATCCCCTATGGAAAATACAGTATATTTTGCTCCCAAGAGTAGCAGAGGTAGTTCTTAAGTGACTCCAACTTTCTACAACACAGCACATTTTGCTGATACAAAAATATGATGAATGAATTACTTAAACACATATCTCCCTACGAAGTCATCTAAGGACAGTTTTGGTGGTAGCATTCAAACCAGTCTATGTTACGGTCTTACTGATATTTGAGACTATTTTATGTCAGCAGATTCAAACCCTTCAAATGTGTATAATATAAAATATTAGCATTTGTGACACAGTTCCTGAGATCATTTGCCCATAATTAAAGGGAAGTAACTTTTTAGATCAATTAAGTTCAGAAAATGCTACTGTATACCAAACTATGTATATTGAACATCTCTCAGAGTATAGTGTTATACTTTTTCCTGAATTTACATCATCTGTCAACACTTTTTTCCTGGATTACTTATTACATGTTTGGAAACAAGGAAAGATTAAAGCACCCAAGCAATTGGGTAAGGAGAGAGGAGTGCTGAGTGAAAGTACCTTAGCTGACAGCAAATTTTACTTTTGTTTTTGGGAGGGAAAGAGGAAAGCTCAAGAATGGGGCAAGTGTTGTAAAGGGACACTTTATGGTGGTTGAGTTGGAGAAACCAAAGTAAAACTGGATCTGAGCAAAATTAAGTTGCCTGAAATGTGTTATCATTACCATTGCCATCAACAAACCCAAGATTATGTGGAGCTCTTCATAAAACTTGCCACTTTCCCATCTTTTTTTTTTTAAAGAGCACTTTATTTCAAAGGATGTTCACAACTTGAATTACAAGATTTATTCATTTATTCATCAATTTATTCATTCATTTATTCAGCCAGTAACTATCAAGTACCTAGTGGATGAATAACTCTGTCCCAGGTTGTAAACATTATTTTGCCAGAGAACATTTACCAGTTATTAGGAAAATGTACTTCAGGTGACTGATCCTTTCTCTTACAGTTATTGATGGACTGCATTTTCTTTATTTTGTTCAAGCATCACAATTTTACCTTGAAAATTCTGATTTAGCATCAGCATGAAGCCCTATGTCCCTATCTCAGGCAGAGACATTTTAGACTCTAAACAGACCCTGAAGCCACTTGAAGAAAAGTGTCCTTGCCAATATTGATATCTAGATATCTTTTACTTACGCTTGTGCCAATTTTTTTTCTTCTGGGAAAATTGATATGATAGTTTTCTAAGATTGCTTCTGATCAAACTTGTTCCACTGAGTAACCTAGAGGCGCCTCAAATTATCGTGACACTCAGCCAATAAAATAAACCAGAGAATTCCCTTTGTTTTAGCTGGTAAAAATTAGATGCTTATATTGGCTTTCAGTTTCCCACACACAAACATTGTAGCGTATAATGAGAATGGGAAGCTCTACTGGAATGTCATCCTACTGCCCTCATCATTCAAATAGAATTGCTTTCAATTTTCAATGTAACTTTTTCTTTTGAAATGAGGCTTTTTTGTGTTGTCCTTAATGTTAAATACTTATAAAACTTGCAGTCAGTAGTAATCAAATAGCAAAACCAGACACCAACAATTAAATGTCATTTAGGAAAGCAAATATACTCATGGTACAATTAGTATCACTGTATAATTATTTTTTATGCTATAGCCATCAAAAATCAATGCAAATTTCTTTATATGTCCCTTTTTTAAATTAGGAACTTCTTAGAACTCAATTGGCAGGTTGTACATTTTCAAATGCCAGATATTATTTGCCGAAGCAACTTAATCCCCTCATGTAACAGTTTCTTTCTAAATATAAAGTATAAGGACGTGAATACATAACCACATATCATAATTTGGAATAATTATATACTAAAAGTCTTTTTATCTATGTTATAGTTCCAAAATTTTGCTTCAAATTATCTTATCTCTATAGCACAAATTTAACTTATTTAATATCAGCATAGATTGATTAACTGATTGATTAAATTATTTAAAAATATTGATTGTGGACTGACTATATATATGGTTGGCTCAGTGATAAGGCTGGAGATATTTGAGGATGGCTGCCCTCAAAGATCTTTCAGTTCAATGGCAATGTAGCTACATAAACAAATTATAATCAATGTGAAGGTTAAAAAAGATGAGGCTGCAGGAGCAGAGAAAATGGCATTAATTACAGTTTGGGGCATGGGGAAAATCTTCAGGTGTTTTTAAATGAATCTTGAAAGTCAAGAGAGTAAGCTTCCTACACTTGGAGTAAAGGCTATTCTACACAGAGAGGGGTAAGGGGTCTTACACATGAAAGGAAGTGTCTGTTCACAGTCATAGTTGAGTGGACATGGATGGGTGGTGTGTTCTAGAAGCTAGAAGTCCCGTACTCCGAGTGACTGGAGCACTGAATACATGTGAACAGGAGAAATGAGCCAGGACAGCCAGGCAAGAGAGGCTTATATGCAGGTCTCAGGAACTTTAACCTACATCTAGTATGGGATGGGAAGATGCTGAAGAGTGTATGATCCATGGATGAAACCACGTTTCGCAGTTTGGCAGCAAAGAGGGAAATGAAGAGAACCAAGGGGAGATAAGATGTAAGGAATCCGGGCCCATTGTTGTCATAAGCATTTTGGTGAAAGGCTCTGGAGGACTGAACGAAAGCAGTGCGGTGAAATAATGGCTGGAATAGAGGTCTGAGAAGTATTGAAGAGGTAAATTTCAGATGATTTCTAATTAGGAGTAGATGAAGTAAATGCATGCATATTTATGTGCATACACATTAATTCAATCATTTCACAACTGTCTACTGAGCACTCTTTTTATACAAAATATCAAATGAATTGGTCACAGCTCCCGCTTTTCACCAAACCACAGGCCAGAAGTAAAAAATGACATATTTAAATACCCAAAAGGAAAGGTAAAAGGTGGCTAATGTCTCACCAATGAGAAACTTGATATATAATGTGTAAAAAGACAAAACTTAGATTGTATGCTTAGCTAGCTTATTATTATGTGAAATAGAACAATAATGTAAGATGTCAAATGTTAGGGTATGACCCACAGGCTTATTCATTCTTGGAACACTAGCTAAATGACTAAGTTCAAGCATCAGTTAGAAGTTAAGTGAATAGTTTTTACCTTCTAGGTGTTTTATTAAACTGAAAAAAAAAATTATTAAAGCCTCCTTAACTTGAGAGAGTTTAAAGTGACAGAGAGAATGGAAGATACTCCAGTCTGGGGAAGCAGTATGAGCAAAGGAAAAGGTGAAAATCAGATTGTGTGTATGATCAGAATTAAAATTGAATTTTAGAGAGGAGTGATTCTCAGGAAACATGGATCTTAGTTCTGTGTAAGGCAGCTGATTATACATCATAAGTGATTAACATGGACAAAAGCAGAAGTAAGAAGGAAACTATTAATAAAAATGCAATAAAGTGTGCTTAAAAGCACTATATTATACCATTTACTAGATGTTTGACCTTGGATGAGTTGTTTAAGCTTTCTGTGCCTAAGTTTTATCTGTAAATTAGAGGTAATGATAATGCCCACCTTATACGATTGTTAATAAGTTGATACATATAAAGTATTCAGAACAGAGCCTAGTGTATAGTGAATGTTTTATAAGTATCGTATGTTATCGTATACAACACAATAGGCACTTTTGTGTGGTGGAATGCTTATTGCTGACGGCACATGGTAGATTCTCAAGAAATATTTGCTGGGGAAAAAAATGAAGTAATGCTGAAAAAAAATGTGAATTTGAGTTTCTGCTCTATTATTTACTGCTTGTGTGACCCTGGACAAATGGATTAGCTACTGTTTAATTTATTCATTAATTTATTAAACACTTGAATAATTATTCTGTGCCAGACCCAGTAGCAAATAAGACAAACGTTTCCTTTTTTTTCTTTCTTTTTTTTTTTTTTAACACCTACAGCACCTGGTATTTCTAGGTGGTCTCCCATCTAAGTACTAAGCAGGCCCAACCCTGCTTAGCTTCTAAGGAGAGATGAGATCGGGTACATTCAGGGCAGCATGGCCATAGACACTTTTTCTTTGTTTTTAGAGAATTTTTCTGTATTAGACGGAGAGAAAACTACAAGCATATAAACAAATACATAAAAATAAGAATTTCAATTTGTGATAAGCACCTCAATTTCTTTATCTGCAAATGGAATGTAACAATAATATAGAGTGTAGGAAAGTACTGAATGATTTAGTAGTAGTAGAATTAGTAGTGTTCAGATAAATATAATGTAGTTTCTGCATTCAGAAGCTGATGGTATAATAGAGGGGTCAGCAAACCATAGCCCTTGGGCTAGCCAACTGTTTTTGTTTCATAAAGTATTACTGGAAAACAGCCATGCCTATTTCTTTACATATTGTCTACAACTGCTCTCTCAATAAAAAAGGCAGAGTTGAGTAGTGTAACAAAGATCCTATGGTCTCAAAGCCATATTCACTTAAACATTTGCTATCTGGCCTTTAAGGAAGTTTTCTGATCCTAGTCTAGTATGCTAGTTAAGTCATGTTTACCACACAACTGGCTCTAATGAAGAGAGGAGGTACCTGAGAAATGCAAAGGAAAGGGCTTACAGAAATGACTGACTCAGGCAGTTATAGATTAACCACATCCTATAGAAACTTGTCACACCTACACAAGAAAGGATCTGTAAATAGATAGGACTGGTGGTCCATTCCTTGCAGCCCCCACCTGAAACTCCCTCTCCCATCCTGAGTCAGGAAGTGCACATAGACTCTCAGACAAAGGAGTCAGTGAGTCCCTTGCATGGACACTGCAGGGGTATATAAGCTGTAAGAAATCTAACCAGGGTGAGCTCGTGCTTTTTTGCTGTCCGAGCCTCACGTGCTCCACCAGCCTAATAAGTTCTCCTTCCTTTAATAAAGTTGTCTGAGCATTCAAATTCCTCCGTCGGCTGTTGCTTACTGCAACAAATATAGGACTGTGTATGTTGCAACCAATGACAGATGTAAACCTTTAGTGTTATTAAAAGGGAGAGACTGCTCCTAAATGAAGTTATCAGAGAAACCTTTGTGGACATAAGAAATGTCCAAACCAGTAGAGAATTTTTATAAGAATATTACAAGGGAGCAAGATCTCAAATCTTCTAGGGAATAACAATTTTGGATTTTCTTTTATGCATTTGAAATGAATGAGATGGCATATGGAAGATTACATAGGTGGTCATGCATTAGGATGGGTTTAGAAAGAGGCATTTCAAAGTGTGTTACCCTAGATGCACAGAAACAATGGACAGGGCTTGCTTAAGGCAAAGATACACCTTTTACTATAGAAGTTATATGCCCGGGTGTGACTACCCACCATGATCTGCCCGGTTAGGAATTTATAATCATATTACTCAGTGATAGAGCCCCCTTTTTTGGTCTTCACATTTGTAGGGGAGAAAGCATTTTAACCAGACCTTGAAGGATGAATTAAAATTCAGGAGGTATAAATAGGTTGGGAGAGAGCATTCTAGGCAAATTTCTGAACGAATAAAGGTCTCAGTAGAAGCAGAGTAAGAGATGAGCACCACATTTCAAAAACTGATTTGATATAAGGCTGGAAGGCATGGTAAGAGATAAACTAAGAAGTGTTTTGAACAATGTGTTTGAATCTAATTTGACAGACAATAGAAAATCACTGAAAATTTCTGAGAATAAGAACGATGATCAGTATTTTAAAGATATTCATTTATCAGTTGGTGTACAAAATAAATTGAAGCAGAGATAATGAAAAGAAGTCAGCTATCATTAATGAATAAAATTTTGTACAGGCATAAGATAATGAGGGTTAGTACTAAGATGATAGATGGAAAAGAAAAAAGAGAACCACAAATATTGCCAAGTTACTCTGACAGATTGAGTGTGCAGGGTAGAATGGAGGGGAAGAATGAAAGCTGGTACATGCCATCACTGTCAATGGCAGTGAGGACTGATGAGAATGATGAACAATGTCAGAGTCAGGAATGAAACCAAGATGAATGGGGACTGAGAAAAGATCAATGACTTTTGGTATGTAGGAAGTCAGTTTTTGCCTCTAAAGTAATGGTGGCAGATGTGAGATTATGACTTAAAGAGAGTATACTGGAAAAAAAGAGGGAACAGCAAGTAAATACCATGGTGATGATAAAACCTGTCTCACCATCATTCAAGGTTTATGATGTGCCAGATTGCGTTGTAAGCACTCAGGTCACTATTTCCTTTAATTTATATAATGACTCTATGAATAGTCACTATCATTTTTATTTTTAGTTTTAATTAAAAATAATTTTTAAAATTTTTCTATTACAGTAGACATTCAATATTATATTAGTTTCAGGTGTACAGCATAGTGGTTAGACATTTACATAATTTACATAGTGATCACCTTCATAAGTCTTGTGTCCATCTGACACTGTATATGTTTATTATAATATTATTGACTGTATTCTCTAAGCTGTACTTTACATCCCCGTGACTGTTATGCAACTGCCAATTTATACTTCTTAATCTCTTCACCTTTTTCACTTAGCCCCCAACATCCTCCCATCTGGCAACCCTCAGTTTGTTCTCTGTATCTGTGAGTCCATATCTGTTTTGTTTATTCATTTATTTTGTTTTTTATATTCCACATATAAGTGAAATCATATGGCATTTGTCTTTCTTGGTCTGGAATAGTCACTATTTATTATTATGCCCATTTTACAGATGAAGAAATTAAAGTTTAGCATGACTGAATTGTCCCAGGTTTTCACAGTTAGTTAATACTAGAGTTTAATACTAGTATACTGACTCTTGCAAAAAAAAAAAAAAAAGTATGATGCTTTTAAATTTTCTCATTGGTTGTTGAAAATTTTTGTTACCATTTGGTAAGGGTTACTATGACATCCTTATGGTTTTGGGGAGGGAGTTAATTTAGAACACTACAGCTACTTATCAGAAACACAGCATCATGTTATTTTCATTAGTTAAGCCTTTCTGTAAAGTGTTGAGAGATGAGGAGCTACCTAAGCCTGGTCCTGTGTGTGGCAGAGGATCCTTTAGCTAACTACTATAATGTAGCTTCTAATCCCCAAGCTTCCTGAGGCAGGCAGCCTAAGCTAGCAGCTCTTCATGGACCAATTATGCAGTGCTGTTCTGTATTTCCTAGTAGATCCAACTCAAGCTCTCCCAAAGATTTTGAAAGCACTAAATTTCCTCTGTTAAATCCCTTTCTACTTAACCTAGGTGGAGTGATTTCTGTTGTATGAATTCTAATATATCCTATACAGTATTAAAGCAGTAAAATTAGCAAGCATGAGATCGATAACACTGAAGTTCCAGAAATTTCTCTAAAATGGCTTTTTAAAGCTTTCTCTTCCAAACAAAGGGAGTGCTGGGTTAAAGCTGGCATTTCTTTAATTGTGGCTGTTTCCAAATTACAAATATATAGAGAAAAAGACCAGTGGCCAACAGATAAGATTGCTCGGGCTTAACATCTTTGTCTTTGTATATAGTTTACTCTCTTATGGAATTGACTGGAATCAAATGATCCTTATGCACTCTAGGATTTTAAAGAAACTGTTGCCCCTCCCCTCTCACTTCCCGCCCCCCAACTCCACTTCTCCCACCACCACCAAATATGTCCAGTAGCAGCCTGTGACTGTTCCACCTAAAGAAATCCTTGGGCTCCTGAATTCTACCAGCAGGAGCAAGGTGTGAATGTTGTGTGATTCCCAGAAGAGCAATCTGTTCAGAGTATACCTGAGAGAGTTGTAGATTTCCTTTGCTTTCTAATTTTGCCCTCGATTTCTAATCTAATTATGATATTATCTGGTAATACAGTCTGTACTATTTTGAATTGAGAATTAAATGAATTTTTCTTTGACTTTAATATTTACTCCATTTTTATAACTGTTTTGTTGGTGAGTTCCTTAGTTATGCATATATCTATAGATCTATGCTCATTCAACTTTATTAATACAATTGTTAAAATCCCTTCTGTTCTCACCTATACTTTTGTCTATGTAATCTAACATGACATAAAAGAGATACACTTCTGTATTTATTATTATCTATCTATTCATTTACTTCTTAAAGATCTGACTGTCAATATTTTGATGCTATGATATTCAAATATTCATGACAACTATATGAATTGTAATGTGCAAATCTACAATGACAACTATATTCATTGTAGATTTACACATTACAATTATAAAGTGGTACTTTTTATACCATTCAGTTTACCTTGAATTTAATTTTGTTTCAAGCAAATTTTTAAAATGTTTAAATAGACACTCAGTTGATCTGATTGAAGAGCCATGAAATTTTAAAAGATAGTTAATGGAAAACAATATCCCCCCAGCAATATAACTACTGTATTCATATTAGTTCTACATATTTCTGAAGTGAGGATCCAAGAAAAGACAGAATTGATGTCTTCTAGTGGAAAAAAAATGAAGCTAATGAGAAAATAAACTTTAGTTTTCATCCTTCATTAAAGTACATTAACAAATAACAAACACTGGGAAAGAATTAAAATTTATTTAGAAAAAAAACCTCTTCATTATCTCTTATCTTTCCTGATAAATCTGTTTAATAAGATATTTCTAGGTACCAATATGGTCTTATTATGCAGGAGTCATAAATTATTTGTAGTAGTTTACATATTATTTGACATTTATATAAGTATAATTTGGGATTTGGAGTTCACTAAGTGTACTTAAATATCAGATTCCCTCCTTTTGGGGGTCTATATTTTAATAGACTTGATTTTTCCTTATATTAATCGCAGCATACTTTGCAATCGATGATGATGATGATGATGATGATGATGATGATGATGATGATGATGATGATGATTTTGGCATTTGAAAACTGTCCTTAATACTGAGGAGCATCCCACTGCAAATACAATGGATATACTCAATAGATACAGAGATGTGTAACCGAGCTGAGAAAAATATCTTATTTAATGCTTCTTTATTTTTTATTTTCTTATATGTTTTATTTCTAAATTGGCAAGTTTGTTGCCTTTTATAACTGTTATTGTTTTCAGTAGTTCCTAATGATAGTTGTTCTGTAGTACTTCCCCTCTTTAAACTAATAAAGCCTGAACAATTTTCAAAACCTGAACATGCACCTCCATCATGATGACCTCTTTCCTCAATATTTTCCAGAGTTTCTCTAGTATTTGGGTTTATCTCAACCTTATGTTTGGTGACGTAGTTCTCCAACTTGTCTTCTTCATGAATCATTTGAAAGTCTATCCAGACTCTATTGGTTTCATCTCCTGTTTCTATTCTTTCTGCTTTTCAACACCATGTCACCCCACCTTTCTTTGTCTATTACTGACCCTTCCCTGTCACCTACTTGGCTTGTTACTAGATTCAAGTCAGTCTTAATGAATAGATATTTATAAAATTATTTTTTTTCCTCCTTGAGTCCCGTTTATCATCACAGGTTTGACTGTGAAAGGTCTAAAATGATTCTGATTATGGAATTACTCAGACTACTTAAGCACTTTTAAAAATCTCCCATTTAATGTGCAAAAATAAGGGTTTCACCAAAGCTGTTCTGCTCTTACTTTTTTTTTTTTTTATCTCTGAGCATCATTTATTTTTCTCTTTATGAGGGAATATGTGTTACTTTTTAATGACTTTCTTCCATTTATGAATATTTACCCTGCAAGACTCAGTTTCTCTGCATACTAACAATCCAGCTTCATTCAACTATGCTTTCTCCTATATATCTTTCACATCTGCTTCTCAAGACTTTACATTTCCAATGAAGAATAGTTGTGTCTTAGAGCTCTTTGAGGGACTCTCCTCCAAATAATGGGTTACAGGCCAGGGACCTTGGTATTAAGCTATTCTTTCAAATCATATTGGCTGTCTTGACTCTATTATGCAATATGGCCTCAGCCAGACTAAGTTTTATTTTGCAAAAGAAAATACAAGAAATGTTTTGTTTCTCTCTCACACATACACATGTAGTACACAATTGCACACAGAAACTAATTCTTAGAAGAGATTAATGATTGATAAACTACTTCTAGAACATTAAATATTGCTTTATGTGAGTAATTATTAATGTGTTTTTAAAATTTTAAGTCACTTTTACACAATAATTGTAAATTTTCTAATTTATCAATTATTTATATGGACAAAATTAAGCATTGTCTTAATTTACACATTTGTTACATGACAGCTGTAAAATTTTCTGCCTGAGAACAAGTCTTACTTGATACCTTTTTTTTTCCATAAGGATGAAATTAAGTTAGGCTATTGTCATGTTTAATCTCAGTGAGATTCAAAGGTAAGATTGACAGTTTCTTGAGAAAATATTTAAGTTAATCAGCTACACAAGACATCACCAATCAGTATTTGTATATAATTGGTCCCTGTATTTCAATCTGTACTAGCCTGAAGTAAATTTAGAAAAAGCAAATGATGTTTAGCTTATAGGAACTTAGGAAATTTTTTTAGTTATTAGAAGTCATAATGTCCCAATCCAAATCTAACTCAAAGAAAAGGATGCCACCAAGTTCTCTGAGTTTCAAAATGCCATTTTCCCCCATGTCTCTTTAATTCTTGTTCCTTCTATTACATCTAACAGACCTGGTGACAAAATTCTAATGTGTGTCTAATCCTTTTATTTACAATCACGTTGTTTATTTTTGATATTCTAGCTACCAAGTTCAGCCTTGTGATTTAAAATATTTTAAACATTATAAATTAAGAAAGAGTTTCTCTCAAAGAACTAGAAGATATTTTAGGCAAGAAATATGTGATAAATAAGAACAGTATTTTAAAACAATTGGCACAGTAAGAAAAATGAGGAAATTATTTATGGCTATTATATATTGAGGAAATAATAGTGCATCTTAGTTATAAACACAAATAATTATTTCCTGCCTATCAGTTTATATTTTGAGGAAAAAGTATCTAAAACCTGTGAAAAGGCCAAAGGATGTTTGCATATATTTTCAATGTCATACTGAAGCATCGCTTAACAGAATCACTTCACAGTTACTTTTTAGGAGAATATACCATTGTTTGGCATTGCTTTACATTATTTATTAAGATTTAAAACTATATATTTACATGTGAACTTGGAAACTTTTATATAGGGTGTAAATAATTTCTGTCATAGAAAATTATTTGCTAATCAAATGTCTTATAAATATCCAGTTCCTAAAATACCCTTTGAGCAACCTTGACTATTATACTGGTCCCTCATCAATTAATTAAATAAAATTTGGACACATATTCATTCTACATTTATGTGAGGATCATGATTTTACTATTTGAAAATTATTCCTGGTTAGCATATCCCAATTCTGCTTGAATTCTAGGCCTTTTTCAATTAATCTTAAGCCTCCATGGCAAGCAGTCCTATAAACTTAATTCATTAATTCTTTGCAGTTGATGAAATAGAAAAACTCTCTAAAGGGGTGAAAAGAAGACCCCTTTCTGTGGGTGTTCTTTGCTTTAGTTTAGGCAGTAATCTAGTCTAATTTCCTGGGTTTCCCAGTAGAGAAACCACCTCTCAGAGCAGGAGAGAGGTAAGTAGCCGACAGCCTTGGCTGGTTCACACAGGATGATGACTAATGTAGTTTCCAGGTTGCTCCTTACCTCCAGCTTCCTTCTGGGTTTCTACTTAGATGCTGTTTTGAATACTATTTTGTTAACATTTCTTGCCTAAACAGGTCCTTTCATTTTACTTTCTGTACTCTTGACTCCCACTGCAAAACAAAAATAAAAACATTAAAAAACACCTTGCTCCTGCTACTGGCCAATTAACTGGGGGTGCTAATGGAACCCAAAAAATCATAGCACAGTTGTCAGATTCGATTATATTTAGTAAATAGAAAAGATTCAATAGAAAGCTAAACCATTCAAAGAAATAAGCAGCAGGTGAATACAGGCCTCTCATGTGAAAATTGTTTTAGAAATAAGCTAATATATTTATTTTCTACTTTCAAGATCAAAAAATTTGAGAGTAGACATCAAAAGGCCAACATAATTACTGCAAAAGTTCCTAGAGGGTAGAGAAAACAGACTGTGAACATGATGCTGTGGGCACCGGATATGGCCATGGTTCAGACTTCAAAGAGCAGGGAAGGTCTCTGGGTTCCTAAAGTCGTTCTGTTTGCCATTTCTAAAAATGGTTTCTCAACCAGCATGTTAAAGCTGTGACAAACTTTGCAAAATCCCAGAGTAATAATTTACATGGGATAGAAATACACCCTTTCTGATATATTATGTGTGACCCAGGTTGTTTTAATCTTTGCATCACAGAATCGTGGCAGTTAACAGTAGAAATTTTGGAGTCTTTTTCTTTTATAGGAAGATCTCCTATTCTTATTTTTCTTTCAATGCTGTGTTATAGCCATTTATCTTAATTGTTACCTAGTTTAATACAAAATGACTGAATAAAACATTTGACTTACTGGACTAGTTAATTCCTTAAAACCAATGCAGATTTAGGAAAGCAAGCAGTTTGATAAAGAGATTGTGAGACATTTTTACTTTTTGTTTGTTCACTTACAAAATGTATCGAATCACTGTGGTTCAGGGACCAAATATAAGAACCGTATATGACATCAAAATAACAGGTTGAGAAAGTTATGTGTAATTTTTAATCAATCAAACCAATTTGTTATAGATCAAAGACTTTATTGGCCAAGTTTAACATTGTTTTTCCAGAATGTAATCAAACGATTTTATATGTTGGTGTATATATAAAAAAAACCCATGGAATAGAATTCCCGAACTTGATATTCAAGAAATCTGACTTTTGAAAATGCAGACATCTCTGAGGGAACTCGGCAGGAAATCCAGCATCTGCTACAGTGACTGGAGAAATCCCTTGGTTCCCAAACTGCCTCTGTCTTAATTTCCTGTCCTCCTTTTTGTAAGCTTATTTAACCTGCAATTTTATAATTAAAGTACAATGTTTTCAGCTCACGGAAAATAACCTTATTCAACCTCTCTTCTCCTCACATGAGTCCTGGAGCCCTTGCGGATTTGCAACATGTTACAAGATGTCTCTCTTTCTTTTTTTTTTCTTTCTGAGCTCCTGCATTCTACACAGAGCTTTACAGATTGAATGCCTCACCTTATACAACACAGAAAGGAACAGGGTGACAATTAGTGAGATATTTGGGTCAGATATCCTGTGTCTTATTCCTTGGATCAAAAAAAAGATAATACCAATGATGTTTTTTTGTGGCATTCCTTCTAACCCTTTACAATGCCAGATCTGGTAAAGAGAGAGCCATAGACCTCACTTTTAATTCAGATGACTATATACCTGAGTAAAATTCACATTCCTATTTTCCTAATTACAAAGATCTTATTGAGAAGCATCACAGTGGCTTTATCTACTGACATAAGTAAAATACTTATATCTTTTCAATGAAATTTTATTCCTTTTTTTTTTTTTTTTTTTACTTAGCAAATCCTTCTCCCCCAGGCCATCAGACAATATTTATCAATTGTATTATTAGGATTCTTCGAGAGACAAATTATAGATGTCCAATTTAAACTAGCTTGAGCAAAGAGAAAACATAAAGGAAATGTGCATACATTCTGATTGTATGCAGTCTACTTTCTTTGACCCCTGGATCCTTATATAATAATTTTTCACTTTTTTTAAGATAAAGGTGAATATTAGGGAGTGCATAGCTCAGAATCTGTCTCTCCGTTCCTCAGCTCTCCTTCCTTCACAGGCAGGCTCTATTCTTGTTGTGGCCCATGGCAGCTTCAAACTTACATCACCCCAGTTTAGCAAACAGTGACACAGTGTTTCTTACCCAGTAATTCTAAAACAAAAGTCCTGGGCCTGACTGTTACGAGAGCAGTATAGGTTCTGTGTCCAACTACTATCCAATCACTATGTGTAGAGGGTTTCTTTTTTACTTAGCTAGGTCTTGGTCCTGGGTCCACCATTGAGCTGGCAGGTAGATAGGGGTTAGAACTAGTTATACTATTATCTTTCATAATGATATGAATGATCTGAGAGGCTAAAAAAAGCAGGGCTGTAAAGATGAAAACCAAGCAGAGATTTCATCAATCTCAGATGGTGAGGGAATAAACATTTATGAGAGTTTTGTGTCCTAAAGAATTAAGAAATGTGAGGAGTGGATAATTAAAATTGCCTTCAGTAACCATGTTGCAATGTTCACATTGCATTGGTTTTAAGTTTCTGTTTTGTTTTTTTCCTTTTAGCTTTGAAATTAGACTTTGTGGAACCTTTGGGTAATAAGTTGCTTACTTAGATTTCTGAAAACAGGGCAAGAACTGCAGCATTTTCAGTGTGTATATAAATGTGATTTTTTTTTTTTTTGGCACTTGAAACTATTTTGCTGCTATGCATTTATTCACTCATTCAGTATTTGCTGATGATAAACAGAAAAGTTAAGAGTATAGATATAGAGCAGATTGCCAGGGTAGCATCTGTGCTCTGTTAATATAGCTTGGGCAAGTTAATTTGTCTGTCTGAGCTCTAGTTTTCACATCTTTTGAAGTGAGAATAAAATAGTAATAATCTTAAAGGAGTCTTTTTAGAGGACTAAATGAATTTATATAGGTAACTAAGAATAATGCTTATCAACTAGTGAGACCTGTATGAATGCTTGTTATCTATATCTATCATCATCTTCTCTACTCTAGGGCCTTCTTTGAAGCCAGAAAAACAGAATTTTGTTACTTGACGCTAACCATTTTATTTTGTGTTGTCATAAATTCCCTGCCAAAGCACTCCTTAGTGGGATTTTTATATACCTGTCAATTAGTTCTGGGAACTTGATCATGATGTGAGAAGTAACAGGACATGGTAAAACAGACTGGTTGTCAAGATTACAGTGTGTTATTTTTCACCGAGAGTATTTTTGTCCATTATGCCAAAATTCCTGATTCTTGTCTTTTTTCTACTTCCATGAAAACTTGAATTTGCCATAACTATATTCAAGGTAGCAGAACTGCTTTTGAGGTGTACTGCCTATAACTTTTAGGGACATTAATCAGCCCAGGTCCATCCAAAAGACTGGCACAGACCCAGAGATGTTTGTATAATGTATTGGGCAGATAGAGGTTTAGAAATTCTTCTGAAATGAAAGCGAAAACAATTCTGAAAAAAGTAGACAGCTATGCTGGCTGGTGCAATGCTGCACTTTGATGTTACCACATGATTTTGAGATTTTTTTCTTCACTAATTTTAAGTGCCATGAAAGTCAAAACCATTTCTGTATTTGTGATGATTTAGTAATTTATTTTCTGATTTGAATCACAAAATTTCTTTGCAACTCAAAATGATAACTGATTGATTGTATACTCTTATCCCATGGAATGTCAATGACATGAAATCCAAATATACTCTCATTCTTTTATACTTTACAACATTTAATCCTGATTATGTCAAGCTTCTAGACATCTACTTGCCAAGTGAAGAGCTGAAAAAAAAAAATTAAAACCAGTGGATTGGGCAAGTATGATTTCTTTATTTCAGTTCACAAATTTCAAGTGTCACTTTCTTAATCAATCTAGAGGTACTTTTCCATATTAAGTGACTGATAACTACTGAAGTAAGCTAATACTGATTTGAGTGAAATTAGATCAATAAAGGATAAGATATTTGACTTTATGCTTTTAAAATTACTATCCTGGGCTTCACCCAGAGGCGCAGGAATGCTTCAACTTATGAGAATCAATTAATGTGATACACCACATAAACAAATTTTAAAATAAGAATTACATGATCATATCAATAAATGCAGAAAAAGCTTTTGAGAAGATACAGTACCCATGTATGATCAAAACACTTAACAAATCAGTATAGAAGGAAAGTACCTTCACATAATAATGGCCATATATATGACAAGCCCTCAGCCAACATTATACTTAATGGTGAAAAATTTAAAACCTTCTCTTTAAGATCAGGAACAAGTCAAGGCTGTCCACTATCGCCACCTGTTTTCACTATAACATTGGAGATCCTAGCAAGTGCAATCAAGCAAGAGAAAAATATAAAAGGCACCTAAATAGGAAACAAAAAGTCAAACTGTCACTATTCTATTGCAGATGACATGATTCTCTATATTGAAAACCCTAAAGACTCCACAAGAACACTACTAGAAAACAATAAGCAAACAGTAAAGACTGGATACAAAATCAACATTCAAAAATCCATAGGGTTCCTAACTCTAATAACAAAGTGTCAGAAAAAGAAGTGGAAAAAATAATTCCTTTGCAACTGCAACAAAAAAAATATAATAAAATACCTAGGAATAAATCTACGAAACATGAAGGACTTATATAATGAAAATTCTAAGACCCTATTAAAAGAAATCGAAGAAGATACAAAGAAATGGAAAGATTAATTTCATATTCTTGGATTGGGAGATCAACATAGTTAAATTGACCATGTTATCTAAAGCATTATACAGATTTAATGCAATGCTCATCAAAATCCCATCGGCAATTTTAAAGAATAGAACAAAAAATCATCAGATTTGTATGGAAGTACAAAAGCCTCCAAAATTGCAAAGCCATCCTGAGAATAAAGAATGAGGCTGGAGGCATCACTCTGCCCAACGTCAAATTATACTACAAAGCTACAGTAATCAAAATGGCATGGTATTGCCAGAAAAAGAGATACATGGATAAGTGCAACAGAATTGAGAGTCCAGAAGTGAACCAATATTTATGTGGGCAAATAATTTTTGACAAAAATGCCAAAAATATACAATGGAGAAAGGAAAGCCTCTTCAAATAAATGGTGCCGGGAAAACTGGAAAGCCACCTGCAAAAGAATGAAACTAGACTGTTGTCTATCATCATACACCAAAATTAACTCAAAATGGGTTAAGGACCTGACTATAACACCTGAAACAATAAAATGCATAGAAGAAAACATAGGAGCAAAACTTAAGTACCTTGGGCTTAAAGAGGATTTTACGAATTTGGCCTCAAAGGCAAGGGAAATAAGAGCAAAAATAAATGAATGGGACTACATCAGTGCTTCTGCTCAGCAAAATAAATTATCAAGGTAAAGAGACAACCATCTGAATGGTAAAATATATCTGCACGCAGTGCCTCTGATAAAAGCCTAATATCCAAAATATACAAATAACTCATACAACTCAATAACAACAAAAGAAATGATCCAATCAAAAAATGGGCAGAGGACCTGAACAGACACTTCTCCCTAGAGGATATACAAATGGCAACAAAGATTTGAAAAGATGATCAACATTGCTAGCTATTAGGGAAATGCAAATCAAAATCATAATGAGATACCATCTCACACCTGTTAGAATAGCTATAATCAACAGGACAAGTAATAACAAATGTTGGAGAGGATACGGAGAAAAAGGAACCCTCATACACTGCTGGTGGGACTGCAAATTGGTATGGCCACTATGGAAAGCTGTATGGAGGTTCCTCAGAAAACTAAGAATCGACCTACCATATGATCCAGCAATCTCTCTACTGGGTATTTACCCCAAAGACTTGAAAACTCATATTTGAAAAAAATATTTGTACACAGATGTTAATAGCAGCATTATTCACAGTGGCCAGGACATGGAAGCAACCAAAGTGTCCTATGACATATGATTGGCTAAAGAAGCTGTGGTACATATATACAATGGAATATTACTCAGCCCTAAGAAGAGATGAAATACTGCCATTTGCAACAACATGGATGGACCTTGAAATAATCATACTAAGCGAAATAAGCCAGACAGAAAAGGTTGAAAATTACATGATATCACATATATGGGATATAAACCTAAAAGCAACAAATGAACAGGACAAACAGAGACTCTAGGACATGGACAATGGACTAGTGGTTACCAGAAGGGAGGGAGAAGGGGAATATAAAAAAAAAAATGTTTTAAAAAATTATGTATATATAGTATGAAAAAAAATAAACTGGCATTTAAGAATCAAAAAAAAAATAAGAATTACTATATCACATACTTTGGGATATGGTGGCTTTTGGGATATGGGGTCTTGAGTGAGTTGATAAATCAAATTTCTCAGTGCTAATGATGCAACTCTCGAGAAAAGTAAATACAATGCAACCCAATTTATTTCATGTTAAGGCTGGTGCAAAGTATATATATATATATATGTAGTTGTATATATATATTACACTATATATATATATGTATATATATATAGTGTATATATTAGTGTGTGTGTATATGTGTATATATATATGTGTGTATATATATATTGTGTGTATATATATAGCATATATATAGTGTATATAGTTATTGTATGATAAATATATATAACTACATACAACATTATTTGTAACACATATAATGTACTATATATAGTACAGTGCATTATAATTTGTTGTATACCTGCTCTTAGAGTGAGAATCATGCTATTTTTCTACCTTATTTGCCTCAGCCAGGGCTGCAATAATTTAGAAAGTATTTGGTAAGTGGTTTTGAAAAAATATAGGAATAAGTTAGTATAAAGGAGTTCTACAATATTCACATTTTTAATAGATCAAGTTTCTGGTACTGAAATGAACATCAGTGTTTTCAGCACACAGATAATTCATATAATAATTTGTTTATAGCTGTATTATATTTATTGTTAATAATCAAGTCACAGTTCAGTTCATAAAATGGCAAATGTCCACCATAATCAGTCATTTAGTAGTTTTGGCCTGTGGCACTTTTCAAACTAATGGTTTATTTTTAAAATTTCTGTCATCTTTGGAGTTATTTGGAGCTATTAAACCATCTGGATTGTATTTATTGAATCTGTCACAGGGAAAATATTTATATTTGCTTTTGTTTTTATTTTGGATATTATTTTTCAAAATTAATATCTTTACATTTTTATGACTTGAATTTTACATGTTCCATCATCTGTAGTTATAATTTAATCTTTTATAAATATAAAATCAATATATATTTAACTCTAAAAACTAGAAAAATACAGAAAATCACTAAAGAAAAAATAACCCTTAGTTCCACTAACTAAATGCCCTTATTATGAGTATTTTGTTGTATATGCAATTTGTACATAAATATGTTTGCCTTTATACATGATGATTATGTATATGCTGTTTTATAGCCATTTTATTTTTACTTAACATTTATACAACAGTAAATATTTCTTTCTTAATAACATGTTTTTTAAATGACATACATAATTATATCATGATTTAGTAAATGAATTCCCCATTTTTGAGCATTCAGTTTGTTGCCAAGTTTTTAGTGTTATTAAATGTACCTTCCTAAACATCCATATAATTTGCACAGATATCTGTAATATTTTGGTAAGTGCATTATTGTTTCTAAGATTGTGCACATATTTGCACATATTCAACCCAAAAGATTGTATTTCATCTTCTACTATTTTTCCCAACCTAATGAAAAAAGTACATCCTTCACTTTATTTTTTTAAAAAATCACTAAAAATTGAATAAGCAATTTTTCAGCCTCACAGTTAATTGCTTTACAGCGTCTTATGAATTATAAAAAGCTTCTCTGATCTAAAACAATATTAATAGTATAAAGAAATTGCTGTAATTATGGTCATATTTAACTCTGATTGAGTGCTTACTAAGTACGTTGCATGTTCCTCAGAACAGCTTGCTGTATAGTATTCACTCAATTAAACTTTGCATCTCCTCTGAGATCAGTATAATTAATGTCCCCATTTTGAAATAGAATAAACTGACTCACAGAGAGTTTAAGTAATATGTCCAGTCGCACAGCCAAAGAGTGACAAAACTGGAATACAAAGCCAAGCACTCTGACTCCTGAACTCATATCATTAACCACTAAGTCATACTGCCTCTAAAACAGCCATTATGATGTGAATAATAGTGTACTTGCTAATTATTAGTGGATTCTTGGCATTTTAGTATATATTTGAATTATTTCATAAAACTGTTCATTTTTGCAAAATGATAGCAAACTATTTTTACATTAAAATATTTTCAGATAGAAGTAATAGACACCTATGGCCCCTACTGGGAACATAGACTAGTTTTGTATTACTATATTTAAAATATGGAAAAGTGCTCACCTTTCTTTTGGTGGGAGTATCAAATATGATATTTGAAGAAAGGAAAAATATAGTCAGATTGATACTCAGCAAGTGCCTTGCTATTTTTCCCATTAAACCTGATCAATATGCTTATTTATAGTGGCAAGCAGAGCTCTTTATATGTATCTCATGTGAAATCTCTGGCTTTGCAAAGGGCAGAAAAGCTTTAAAAATTACTTCTGAAAAGGAAATTAGCTGTTCTGCACTGTTATACATATTAACCTAAATCATAAAAGAGATGAGATTGTTCCATTGTGTTCTACTACCTGAGACTTTTGATATATTTATCATCTTCACACTTTCAAACTTTTTCCCTATCTGCAAGTGCCTGCCCTTAAATTCAACAATAGAATGCCATGGACTTTGAACTATGAGGCCCAACACCATCAGTTAAGAATAATCAAAAGAATAAGAATATTAATAGTGTTCTACAATGATTTTTTTCTAATCAGTATTTGAGGTAGATAGCTTTATTATCCATATTTATAGAAAGAAATGGAGGCATAAAGACAGTGTATAAATTAAGCCCTAACACACAACTAGTAAGTGGCAGACAATAGACTTGAACCCAAGCCCTCAGACTCCAGAGTCCTTGCTAATAATCACTACTACATGATTCTATATAGTGTGAAGGTAATTACTATCTTATAGAGTTTCTGTGAAAATTAATAGAAAATGTCTATCACAGTATCTGGAAGATGATGCGCAATTCATAAATGATTTCATTGTTGATGATATTTCAGCTATCACCCCTGTGAATACTGCAAGGGAAATAGGACTCATTTCATATCCCACATGCCAGTGGGGATGTGACTTCTATGATACCACCAGATTTTTCCCCCTAGATTGTCTAGATTTTCTCAGCAGTTGTCTGCCCTGGACCAAGCTTGAATGTGTCCAGAGTCTGATGGCAAATAGAGCTGGCGAAGAAGCAATGCATAATCCTGTTTTCATGTCTTAATTTTCTATTCCTCTTAATCTCTTGAGAAGGTTGCTTTTATCTGTATTGCACCACCAAATGCTGCCCAGTGGTCTCAGTTCTCCAATTCATTCTCCTTGACTTGAAGTATTTAAGATTCCAATCACTATTTCTTTCTAAACCTCTTTTCCCTTTTCTTCCTGAATATACATATATATATATATATATATGAAACATATATATATATGAAAATATATACAATATATATATATATAATATATATGAAATATATTATATATATACCTATATCTCCTACTTCTCTTTTCTGTATCTTACTTCTTGTCTCATTTGCTGTTGCCATTTAATTTTCTTTCCTGTAAATGCAATTTCAAATGGCTCTGTCTTTCCTTCTAATTTCTAGACCCTCCCTTTGACCACCTACCCATTCCTATTAATTTCAAACTATTGTCTAATCTCTCTTTTGAATTATTTTACATTTTCACTTGTCATAGGTAGCCTCCATGAATATTTTATATTAATTCCATCTCAGTAAATCTAAAGCTGATCTCATCATCTGTCCCTCTAAAACTCGCTCTTTCTCACATATTCCCTGTCTTCATTAATGGTATCTACATAATCCCAAACACCAAGGCTTAAAATCTTAGTTCAGCAGTTCTCAAAAGGGTAGATACTCTCCTGAAGGGGATTTTGGACATTTGTGGTTCCTTTGGTTTGTAGTTGTCATGAGGATTGAAGGTTGCTAGTACCACTTAGTGTGTAGCGGCCAGAGATGGCTACATACTCTGCAGATCAGACTGCCGTGTCCCAAAAATTGTTTTGTGCCTTGAATGAATTTGAAATGTCCCACCAGATATTCAGATAGATAAAAAAACCTTTTTGTAAACAATCTTTTCAGCTCAGAATCCAACTCTGTTTTACATTAAACAGGAACAATTTGGGGGCAGTATTGATATATATTGAATTTCCAGAAATTCATACAGCATGTAAATTGTCCTTTTTTCCTAAATATTGCCAAGAGTTTTTCATCATGCAGAAAACTATATCAGTGCTGGCAACAGAACTCATGGTGTTTGAGTAACCAATATGCAACCATCCAATAAGTCCGCATTTATAGTTGTCATATTTGTAGTGGTTATTTACATGGGTGCAAACATTTTGAAGATTCACTGATACATTCATTCATTCATTCACTCATTTATTTATTCATCCAAGACTTAATAACTTCGTTATGCCTTCCCAAGGTAACTGCTGTGATTTATATACTGAAAGATATATAGCTAAAATTGATTTTTTTAAATTTCTTTTTTATATGTCACAGTTAAAGGATTTATACTAATTTTGTTACTGAGTGAAGGCTATGTCTTTAAGTATCTGAAGATTTTATTTCAGGATAAAAAAGGGAAAGTTACTAGTAATATTTTTACATGTGGGAATTTTGGGGTCTGACAGAATTTAAAACTATTAGAGTCTTCTAAATTTCTCTTCTCATCTACTAACATAAAATACTTGCCAGATTTTATAAATTTTACTTTTATCAATATTCTAACATTTTTCACACATTACCAGTTCCTATACCTCAAGTTAAATGATCTTAATCTGAGTTCTCAGTGGCTTCCTAATATTTTTATCTTGAAAGTCAAGATTATGTCATTTTTGAAAATATGGGCTTTGAAATCAGACTGATTTAGATTCATGTTTTATCTTTTAACTTATTGGTTATATCTTAATTTTGTATGTTTAAAAAAGAAAGGACTAATAAATCCTATCTAGCAATAACAGTGTCATTAGAAATCAATGAGTGGGGAGGTAGATGGGGTAAAAGGGGTCAAATATATGGTGACAGAAAGAAATCTAACTATGGCAGTGAACACAAAATGCAGAATATAAATACCTTACTGTTAATGTACACCTGAAACTTGCTAGATTTTGTTAACCAATGTCACCATAATAAAAATTAATTAAAAAAGAAAAAATCAATAAATATATAATATCTAATGCATAATAACAAACACTCATTTAATATTAGTTTTTTCTTTCAATTCTATTACATATATTATTGTGATCATAACATTCTAGATTCTATTAAATAATCTTGATTACAATATTAAATATTGTTGTCAGACCATGTTAGGCTTAGAAAATATGATCAACATAATTACAATGTATCTTTTGGTGTACGCACTAAAGGCCTAGATATGTGTGTACCCACAGGACAAGTAATTGAGAACTCCTTTGGTAACCAGTATTACATGACCTCAGGAAATAAATTCTCATTACTTCTTCAATAATGCTGCAGATACATTTGTTGCTGGGTATGAACAAAATTTTCTTCTCCCATCTAAGTTGCCATTTCTACTGAATGTCAGGAACTTACTTATTTTTAGCTTACATTTTTTATGAACTATATTTTCATTCGATTTCTTTTCACCTGAAATAGAAATATGAAACAATTATCAGGAAGCAGGATTTTTCCTGCTTCTTTATAAATGAAACATTTCTGAAAATTAATGTGGTACCCTAAGTTAACAGCAGTAATTTGAATGCCTGTATGGATGCTTCATAAAGGAATAGAGAACATAAGTCATTTTTATTATTATCATTATCAGTAAAGCCCATTTCAGAAAATTGTTTATGTCCTCCAGTTCGGGCTTCCTTATTTTAAATGTTAATCTGTAAATTAAGTTGTAGGAAGGTTAATTTAAAACCGTAGCTCTGTCTGGTTTTCTGAGATGACTTTCTTAAACATTCATGGATTGGCTCATTTATGTCAAGAATATTCCCAAAAGGAGATTGGAAACGACTATAGAACAAAATGAATAAGTCAAGTTTGGGACATCAAGGAAAATCAGAAAATGTGCCTTTAGCTGATTTTAAAGAACTAGATCTATGTACAGAATATATAGAGAGCAAACCCAGAGTATTTGAACCAGCAAGGTAAATGTGTACGAGTTTGTTAATAGAGTATGATTTGTAGGCAGAGAGGGGAACATTATTTTAAAGAAACACTTTACACACAATTCTGAAAAAATGTAAACAAAAATATTAGATGGACTCAAGATAAAAAAATGTGGGAGGAGAGTAGGGGCATGTAAACATAAGAGATAATATCAATTGAAAGAGAAAGATTTTGAAAAATAAAAAAAAATACGGAAGGTGAGTTTATGAAGAATAAATGTATCATATTATAAATGTTTTGATGGAAATATTGTCAGATAAGAATAATCATAATTCAGGATAAATATGACAAATTTAAGAAAACTGATTGGCTTCCTTAGTGTAATTATAAACAGAACTTGTAGCTTTGTGTATAACTTTATGTCTGAGGCATCTATGTTGTAAAGTATGACTCCGTCATTACATATCTAGAAATTAAAAGTTTTCTTCTATTGTTAATAATAAAAAATAACAAAATTAAAATCATTTAAATTTTCTAATTAGCTTCTACTTTAGAAGCTAGGATAACATACTTTGGGTGTACCGTTACCCTTGACTCTCTGTAAATCAATTTAAAATGCCATGGTTTAATTAAGTAAAATATAAATGATCATGGAACTTCTGCTTTCAGCCATGACAGGAAGCTATAGAATAGGTAGACTAAAATTGCCATCCTGCTGTAAACAACTACACCACTGGAGAAAATTTTTGAGGCAATTAATTTCAGGCAGTGAAAAAACAGGCAGTGCAGGACTGGATTTTTTAAAAGTAACGCATGAGATAAGTGAGCCCCCTGTTCACTCAGCTCTTTGCCCAGAAGATTTTCCTGACCGTGGGCCCTGGAGGTAGACCTAAAGTAGAGCACAGCGAGAGATAGAGATTGGACCTTGAGGCTGCTGAAACACTTGTAATATATATGGTAGAGAAGCAGACAAAGGGTAGCTGTGGAGGGAATAATTTTCAGAAGTCGGAAGAGAGTGCCATACAATTTATTGGCAAGGGTTATACTGCACATAACAGGGCAACAACATTCCCTCTGACTTGCGGAGAGCAAGTGCACTGATTTTTGCAGAGGAGTTGTTTTGTCCTTAAGGGAATTAAATTAAATTAGTAATCAATCAATAAAAATATCTGTGATATCTGGGAAATCTTCAATTATATGGAAAGTAAACAACACACTTTTGCATGAGCCTAAGGTTAATAAAAAATGACAAGGGAAATTAGAAATATACCAAACTCAAGTGTAACATATCAAGATTTGTGTTAGATGGCTAAAGCAGTGCTTAGAGGAACATTTTTAGCTATAATTGCTTATATTAGCAAAGAGGAAAGGTTTAAATTTAATGTAATTTTCAATCATAAGAGACTAGAAAAAGCAAGGAAATTTTAAATGAAAGAAAGTGAAAATATGAAAACTAAAACTAAGAACAAAAATCAATGAGATAGAAAACAGACATAATAGGAGAAAATAACAAAAGCAAAAGTTGGTACTTTGATAAGTCAATACAATTATGAAACCTTAGCTATACCGGTAAAGAGCAAAAGAAAAGAAAATATAAATTATCAATATCAAAAATAAAAGATGGGATATTGCTGTAGATCATGCAAATACTAAGAAGATAATAAGGAAACATTATTATGAATAAAATAAAGCCAATGAATTTAATGACTTAGATGAATAAATTTCCTGAACCACATAGTTTAAAACACTGACACAAGATGTTGAAATAGAAAATACGAATAACAATTATATGTTAAAAGAATTCATTTTGAAACCATCCCAAATAGCACTTCAGGTCCAGAAGATATTCTTGAGAAATTTATCAAATATTAAAAAAAGTAAAAAACAACAATCTTTACAATATTTTAGAAAATAGACCAGAGAATACTTCCCAATTTATTATATGGCCAGCATATCTTCAATACCAAAACTTAGTAAAAACATTATAAGAAAAAAAAAAAAAACAGACCAGTATCCTTCATGGACATTCCTATGAATAAATTTCTTTAACACATATGAACTATACAAACCCAGATATAAATAAAAATATATTCTGAACAAGTTGCCTTTATCACAGTTATAATTTTGGAATTTTGGTTTAACATTTTAATACCAGTAAATCAAATTTAGCACATTAGCAGGATAAACCCCCCAAACAGGATCACCTAAATAGTCGCCTAAAAATGAGCAAAACCAACAACAGAAATGAGAGAGAGAGAGAGAGAGAGAGAGAGAGAGAGAGAGAGAGAGAGAGTGTGTGTGTGTGTGTGTGTGTGTGTGATCTGTCTAATACACATCCTAGTACATAGAGGTGCTTAGTTAATGTCAGCAGCTGTTGTTACTAAACATTCTGAAGTAGTTTCTTATTTTAATATGACTTTCAAAACAAAATCTTATATATTTCATCAAGGACCAACTTTCATAAGAGCTCATGAGAAGAGTGAGCAGGAGTTTAATTCTGAGAGGTACTAAAGACGGTATCTCTGATTTATTCCTGATACCATGAGTACTAGCTTCCAGCTGATGGGTAACCAGAGTAATCTGCAGTTCAACATCATCCTCACAGCAGCAGCCAGTATTTTTACCCTGGTTATTATGTGTTTGGCCAGAAAGCATAGAGAATATGCTTAGCTTGGTGCCTGGAAAATGATGTTAGCTGAAACTGAATTTACCTCCAGCTCCCATAAATGACTAACTACTTAGGAGACAAGAACTTAGAATAGGAAAAAAATTAGTGAAGTAAAAAAGACAAGTAGGACAAACTCTAATTAATAATAATTTAGAAAAGAGTATGATGAATGTTACATCTGTCTTCTATTTTACACTGAACAAGGCACTTTCATAAATATTAACTCAGATCTTTATTTGTTAATACCAAAATGATTTAAACCAAGATTTTTTAAAGTCTTCAATATGCTAATGTGCATTACAGATCTCCAAAACATGACATACAATTAATTGTTCCCCATACTTTTCCATCCAAACATCATTAACCTCCTATAAAACCAGAAAGCTGCAGAATACAATTTAGAAAATGTTGCACTGAAAAGCTGTATGGTCTATGTTTCTATCAAATCTGTATCTTCAGAACCAAGCACAAAACCTGGCATTCTATCAATGTTTCTTTCTTTATTTTTTTCCACTTATTATTATTCTTGCTTTACAGATGAAAAATCAATGCTCAGAGAAGATAAGTGATTTGCCTAAGTCAATGACAAAGATGGGATTTAATTCTTATTTTCAATCTTCTGCTCTCTGAACTCAAGTAGTCAGACTTCATGCTAGAGGTAGACAGGAGGATTCAAGGAGGCAGAAATGGTATCAAATTGGTAATTGATTAATATATGATCTGGTGGTGCTACTACTCTTTGGCAAGGTGATTTTGAGGAAATTCTGTAATCATTCTGAGCTTTATACGCTTCCTTTGCTATGAAATAGAGGAGCAATTAGATTAATGACTTCTGAAATGCCCAATAGCTCTCAAATTCTTTAACTTGATCTATCTGAGTTTGAAGAAATGACAGAATGTAAATTAGGTGAAGAAACTGAGCAAGATAGTTTCAGGTATGTGGGGAGCAAGTTGACCCTTCAAAATTAGTACCCATTGGCAGACTCTCCCTAAACCTGAGCACCATCTCCAGTTATCTTATTTCGTTAATATTGTTATTTTAGTCTGTTTAGTATTACTATTATTAATGCTATTAATAATAACAATTGCTTAAGTTAGAGGAAGTTTTTCTACCTTAAAATTATTTTCTCAGTTATTTTCCCATCTTATTCTTTCCTTATTATAAGGTGGAGAGTGAAGGCAGGCATATCTGGCTATATCTAGGCTTTTAGGACAAACAGAAGACTTACATAAAGTCTCCCAATAAGCAGAGTGCAGAGTCCGGGTCTGCTGACTTCCAGTCTTGTATTCCTTTTTTAAGATTGCTTTTATACTTTCTCTTGTTAATATTTTAAAATATTTTTCTTAGTGTGTGGACCTCTTCCAGATTTAGATTTTTCACCTTTAGTTTTGCTCAGGGATCATGATCTCTATATAACTAGAGTCAGAACTTATTTTCTTTCAACCCTGGAGCTTTCTTAACTATAGATGATTAAAACATCTCTTGACTTGTAGAGATGCCCCTTGTAACATCAAACTTTAAATCGCCTGTTACAAAACATGTCTCAAACCTCAACTTGCAGAAAGAGGTATTATACTTGAAACTATACCAAAGATTTAATAATTCACTCTTTAAACGTAGTTTTCATACAAATCGTATTAGCTTTTCACAGCACAGTAAAGGTTAAGAAAGTGTTTTAGGTTGCAGACTTATTTGTCAGGTACTTATGGGTGAAGATGGTGTTGATAGAGGAATATAACTGCCATAAGCCAAATAAAATACTTAACAATAATGTTACATAATTCTTAAATAATTTAACCCAAATGGATAAAGTATGCTTTTTTTATCCGGTAGCATTTATTCTTTTATGAAATATTAGTTGGGCACCATCTTTTGACAGACTTTGTGCTAGGCTCTTGTTTACTTATAGATAATCAAGATAAAATAAAATAAAATAAAAACAGGAACAGAAAAAAGTTCTTTGCCTCAAATTCTTAATAGTCTAATAAGGAGAGGAGCAAGACAAAGTGTCATATTGTTTCAAATTGTTAGAGTCCAATGAAAATGACTTTAATATCTATAGAAAGAAGATGCTATGGCAACAAAGGGAGGAAGCCCCTGAAGGTCAGGGTCAGTTTGGAGGAGAAGTAATGCTTAAGTTGAGTTGTAAAGGATGGATGGGAATCCATCAGGAAATGGGTGGGGAAATGATAATTCCAGGCATGGGTTTTAGCATATGGAAAGAGAATATCACTTTATGGGAAATGGATATTCTTTATTAGAGTTATATTACTGGTCACATGAAAAAGTAGTATTTGTTAAAGATAGAAATAAAATAAATCATAAGGGCGCTTCATGCCAATTTAAGAAATTTGGATTTTAACAGATATTTGGGAATGATCTCTTTGATAACTGTGTGAAGAAAATCAACCTGAATGGATTAAGAAGGATAAATAAAGGATTTCCCCAATTTGTAAACAAGAAAAGTAGTTACTTAGAAAAGGAAAATTTGGAAGAACAGATGTTCTTTTTTAGACGTGATATTAAACATTCAGGTAGAAATATAGAAAGTTGGATACACAATTCAGGAATTTAAGGAACATTTATATGCTGAAATTATAAATTTTAATCTTATCAGTATATAGGTGAGATTTAAAATCAAGGACTAATAAGATCACCTAAAGAAAGAGTATAGATATTTTAGTATTTTAGCTGGGAATATATGAAAGAGAGAGAGAGTTATTTAGGGAAAATCATTGCTGTAAGAGATAATCATGCCTCTTTCCTTCTTTTCTTTTACTTATTGTAATCCAAGAATGAATCTAGAGCAGAACAAGATAATCCATCCACAAGAATAAAGGCATTACTTAAATTTGAGGACACTACTTCCTGGATGTAGGTTGCAAAGCAGATAAAATGCTAGCTAACTTTGATGTGGACTACTATTCTTCTTCTTCCACCTGGGAACCTTGAATGGCTAAAGAAGGAGCTACTCCTTCAGGGTAAGAATGAGCCACCTGTCTCTCTCCTTTGAGATGGATGCTCTTTCTTTTGCCCATGTGACTGTGAGGCCAACGACTACTTCCTGAACTTGGGAAGCATGGAGGCAAGCAGCTCAAACATTCTCTGTTTAATGAATTTAATTTTGTAGATTCAAAGAAATCAACATAATGAACTATACCTAATATGGAAATAAAATTTCATAAAGCTACAAATAGAATATTGCAATTACTAAATGTCCTTCTATGACCATGATTTTTCATTTTTATGCCATCATTATCAGACATTTCTCTTAATCTTTTTCTCTTTTTTCTAGGATATAGAGACTAGTAGCAATATCTGAAGATTTGAATATTGGGTATGAGAATGTATTCTGATTAGTTATATATCAATATTCTGTCTTACAGAAGTCTATTTTAACTAGCTTAGGTCCAACTCACAATACTCAACTGATGATTTTGATTGAAGCAAATGAAATATTTCTAATTGACCAACCCATGGAGGAGGCATGGTTCATATTATGACTGAAAATTATTTGGGATGCAGAGTGGAGATAAAGTGGATTCTTATCACATGAAGGCAGAAAGGGGAGTCATAACAACAGATGATCTCTTTAAAATGACCTAGTGATAGTGTAGCAATCTTGATCTACGCCTCCTTTGAGTACTTGGCAAGATTATTGCTTTGCAACTATTTTGTTTCATGGATAAATTAAGCAGTGACTACACATACTCTAATCAAGTTATAAAGAGTAAAAAGCTACATGCTTATTCGTGTAAATGAAGCATGCTGTTTTCTGATGGTTCCCAGGGAATAAAGCTTGTTTATATAAATACATTATTATTTGTTAAATTATATATTAATAACATAATATAATGTATTATATGTTATTAAATTATATTATTAAATAATAATAGATATTTATTTAAACCTCTTCAGTGTATGTGTTCATAGATAATAATGAAAATCTTTCAGCATTCCGAATGTGCTTAATGTTGTTATAATTTTATAGATTAAGTTAAAGGTCTAGGAGTATATGGTATTCACCTAATTTATAGGAGTAAGTAAGAAAACTAAAACTCAAAACAGTCTCCACAAGGTTTCATCGGTAGCTAGGGGAGAAAATGAGATATCAACACAAATACAATTATGGAAGAATTTCTGGGTACTAATCTACAAATAATTAGTGAATTTTGGCATATTCAATAAAGCCTTCACATCTCCATAATCCCTTTTCAGACTTTTCCTCTGACCTTTTTTCTTTCTTTCTTTTCTAATCTGCTTCAAATTGAAAGTAACTTTTGCAAAGTGAAGGTGCTGGTGACCTTGAGCCCTCTCCTCTAGGTCTGGATTCTTTACTTACTTTCCACTGAGTAAAAAAGAAACAGAATTGAGGCAAAATTTTGTCTTAATGATAACCAGGTTAGAGAGGGTAGACCAAAGACTGAAGTCTTATACTCACCTGTAAAGGCAAACCAACAGACCAAGTTAAATGAGAGGGGATTACAGAAACACGGGAAAAATGAAATCAGAATAGGTTTAATCTTTTAAAATACATACATATATATTTACTGTCACTCTAGGAATTTGGTTCACTTGATAGCTTGGATAAATATTTATGTACTCTGCATTATGCATTTGAATTTAATATAAAATGAGTTTAAAATATTCCCAATTGCAACATAGCTGACAAATTGAATACTGAATAGGATTACTGCTATAAGGCAAACCGTTCTGCTAGTGGTTGCCTTAGGTAAGATGATATTCTCATATTAGTCTCCCTCAACAGCAAAACTTGTTATCAAGTTGTTATCAAAAGGCCAGTTTGAAATGCTTTCATTTTAAAATTACTCCTCCAAATAGCCAAAGAAAATGACAGTAAATCCAGGAAATATTGCAGCCATTGTAGTTCCAAACATTAAAAGGTAGGGGAAAACACACACACACACACACACACACACACACACACACACACACACACACATTTTTTTCTCTCAAATAATAATGCCTTACATTGAGATGAAGCTTTTCCATTTTAACTTGCTTTGACACAATCTCATTTGAGTTTCTTTAAATAAACACTCTATTTTGTAGATGAGGAAACTAAATCAACTGCCTAAAATTATACAGCTCGGATGAGGTGAGACTAGGGACCTGCACTGAATGTCTGTTCTACTTCCTAATCTAGAGAGCTTCTGCTTCGTTGATTTTTCTATAGTATTTGATGTATATTATTGCAAATTATTATTTTTGTGGCAAATTAAGATAAATTTACTGTCAAGACTAAATTTGTAGTAAAGTTACTTTACTATTCAAAACCCAAAGGTTATTTTTCTTACTGTAAAAAATAGGATTTAAAAGGTCTGCTTGTTTTTCTCTAAGAGTAGAAAGGAAGGGAAAAAAAGTACAGTGAATGAAGAAAGGCAAAAAGGATTACAGGTGAGAAAGAGAAGGGTGAGAGAGAGATGAGAAAGGACATGAAAGAAAAAAGGAAGAGGAAAGGGGAGTCTGAGGAGGAAAGAAAGGGAGGAAGAAAGGAAGGAATTGTGAAATTATTCAGGTTTATCATTTCATCATAATAAATAGAAATTACCCAGAAGATGGAAAGTCTATCTTCGCTATTTTAAGATGGAAGACACCAATCTATAATTGTTTATGATACATGAAAACAATCAGCAAGTTCTTGAACAGTTTCTCTCTCAGTGCCTATTCCCTCATATCGCCTAGAAGTTATTTCCAGACAAAATCTAAGTACTTTACTTCATTATTTATTGGCTTAAAAAATACTAAATATATGGCAGCCAAAATGTTTTTCTCCAGTTCACTAATTCTACAATGAAAGCCTTGTGATTCTATTAACAAAACATTCCCAAGCTAGTGGATAGAGGTCTTGGGAAATAGCAGATGCTTGCTTATCAAATTAATCTTGCTTATAAATTAAGAAGCTGTCAAAGCACAGTAATTATTTAACATACAGAGCTACTTCAGTGGAAAGGGAGAGAGAGTCTCTAGACTCTTAAACCAAGTATAGTTTGAGTTTGAGGAAACCTTATATTAAAAGTAAAAAGTTTCCTCTGTGTAGAACAATATGGCTATTATACGATAACTTTGCAACCTTTCGAAATTATAGAATTTATAGCAGAGAGGGCTAATCATTAATAGTTACTTAGAATCACACAAAAAAAAAGGAATTAAAAGGATTCACTTATGGTAAGATTGTTTATATAACACGTTGTCTAAAATGTTTCATGTATGAGAAAATGTAATTTCCAATTATTAAATTAACTTTTGTTGTCTAGGGTTATATAGACATATAACTCAAGGTGGAAAAAAGATCACAGACTAAAAACAAGCAACCAAACAAAAAATAATGTTTCAGTAAGGACCATATTTTCAGGAAACACATTTATTCCTTCATTCATTAAATATTTACTAAGCTTTTATTCCATTGAGGGCACTCTGCTCGATGTCTCTGGCACCTATTAATCCATTTACATGTGGGGTGCCTTGTGTGATGGGGAGAGACTTGATTTCAGAATCTGAAGACCAGAAATTCTCTTTTCTACCCTTTATTAGCTGGGTACTCATGGGTAAATTACTTAATCATTCCCGAAACTGTTTTTTATCTGCAAAGTAGAGTGATAACAGATGCATCATTAGTTCATGAGAATTAATTGAGATACTGCCTATAAATATCTAACTGAGCATCTGATCCAGAATTCAGCAGTTCTTGGACTCTGCCCTGAAAGAAGCAAAACTAAGGATAATAACTGATAAAATTACTTTCATTTATCTTTTTCTCTACTATATAATGAGGTTCTTAGGTGAGCAAAGAATACAGCTTTGTACATGGATATAGATTTTTGAGCAAATCTGAAAATTTTTGGCATACAAATTAATCAAATAAAGCTGGAGACTTGTATGAGTGGAATCATAAAACTGTTAAGATGTGTGCTGAAATAATTTAGAAACCTCAAAGTCTTTATATTTACATGAATACATAAATAAAAATGATATTTATTTTTGTTTTAAATACTTTATTGTTAATGTACCTTAGGTTTGGAGAGCTTTAAAACGTATATTCAAATTTACAGATGATTAAAGGAATAACTAGGGACCCAAGTTAACAGATAACATGACTAGTATTCTAGTAGCTTCTTCTGCATCTCTTGTGTGTCTCTCCTCAATCACACCATCTTTCTTTACCATAAGTGGAAACTATCATTCTTATTTTTGTGCAGCCCCTTTATTTTCTTTATAATTTGTGCCACACATATAGGTGGCTCTAATATATACATATAATTAGTATTGCCTAATATTAAATTTTTAATGATGGAATCATTCTGCACATGGTTCTGGATTTTTTCCTTCCAACATTACGGTTTTGGGAATTGGATTAACCCAGTTCGTAGCTGCTGTAAATTTATTTTCACTGCTGAATATGATTATACTGTATGATCATAGAACAATTATTAATCTATTCTACAATTGATTAGCATTTAAAATGTTAACATTTATTTTCTAATGCCAACATGCTGCCTTGTAAATCACCTTCATCTATACTTATGCAGGATTTTCCCTAGTATGTATATATAGGAGTGGAAGTGTACTTGTTCAACATTATTATACACTGGCATTCTCTCTTCCAAAGTGTTTGCAACAGCTTTCACTTCATGAGTAGTGGATGAATGTTCTCATTGCTCCACATTCTTGCCAACACATAGTTTTGGAAAGCAATATGTTATTGAAACATCAACGTGTGCCTCTGGGGTTGCTTATGAGTTTGAGCACCTTCTCATGTATTCAAAGGTTATTCATGTACCTCTTCTATGAAATATCTGCTGATGCTTTTTGTTAAATTTTAATTGGCTGTTTCCCTTTCTCTTAGTGATGATTGGTAGGATAATAATCCTTCGTTGGTTATATATGTTGTGAGAATTTTCTCAGTTCTTAGCTTCTTCTTTTTGGTCTTATTGTATCTTATTGTATCTTAAGATGTTCATTTTAATATAATCATAGTTATCAATCTTTAGTTTTGTAATTTGCATTTTCTTTTTTGTTTAATAAACTCTTCCTGCTCTGAGGTCATAAAACATCCTATATAATTCTAGAGGTTTCCATTCTCATTTAAATTTTATACCATGTGGAATTGCTTTTTCAATGATGTAGAGGGCTAATTTGACATTTTTTTCCTTCAGTGGATAAACAGTGATCCCAAACCATTATTTCCATTGATCTGCATGACAACTATGACATAAATTAAATTGAATTTTAATATCTAGATATGGTCATTTGTGGACTTTCTATTCTGTTACATTTGTCTAAAGAGATGGATATCTCTCTATATTTAGATTTTCTATAACATCTTCAAATAAATGTTATAATCCTTTTCATAAAAGTCAAAGTGTTTTTTATTCCTATATTAAATCATGTTTTATTACTCTATAGAGTAAATGGTTTACTTTAAATTGCATTTTCTAATCAGTCATTGCTTTTATTTTGCATTTGATATCCATCATCCTTGATAAATTTATTTATAAATTCTAATATTTCACCTGTGGATTCATTACTGATTTTAATAGCAATAAGATTATCTGTAATACAAATAGTTTTCTTTTTAATCATTATGCATTTGTTTCTTTTGCCTTTTTTTCTTTTTTAACTGTTGTGGCTGGGGTTTTCAGTGCAATGTTAAGGAAAGGTAGTGAGAATACAGGTGTGGGCATCCTTCACTTATCCCTGATGTTAAAGAGAATTATCTCAACATTTCTTCTTTAGATATACTAGGTGCTCGAGATATTTTTATAGGTGTGTCCTATATCAGCTTAAGGAAGCTCCTGTCTTTTATTGATCTGTTTGTTTTTAAGTCTTAAATGGATTTTTTTTAAGTGTTAGTATTTACAAATTGTCATAAAAGCCTTATGTGATATGGTATTTTATTATCTCTTCTGTTTCATTTCCTACTTCACTTCCGCCCACAACTCTATGCACACTGAACCCCTTTTTACTACTGCAAAACTCCAGACATGCTTCTACCTCAGCACTTCTGTTTTGTTGAATCTTCTGTCCTTTTCCCAAGATATCTACATGAGTTATCCCTTTCTCCCCATTCTGGGTTATTACTAGAAAGCTCCGCTTCTCAGTAATGCATTCCTGGGATACACCACCTAAAACTGCAGTTCTAACTCTCTCCCTGATATTTCCTGTCTTCCTTCCTCCCTTTACCTTTGCTGTTAGAACCTATTCAGTAGTATGTTATATGCATTTTTTTTAGTGTTTTATTAAGGAAAATTTGCATCTCTGTGTTTGTTTTTTCAAATCTGCATTTCTTCCTTTACTGCCTTCTTGGTCGTTATGTCTCTAACATGTAGCCCAAATCCTGCTACAAAACAGACATTTAATAAATGTTTAAGGAGTGAATGAACAAAAAGGTAGTTTCACAAATGAGCCTGTAGAACATAATAGTCAAGATGAATTTATAGCAGCTAATTTATTTAGTAATTGAAATTAAAAGCAATTATATATAAAATATATATTTTTAAATTGATGGAATTTAACTTAAAGAATATTACAAAATTAAGGTACGAATAAGTGGGTAGAGAGTGATTATATCAGAAAGAAAAATTCAAGATTTTGAAATTTCACATTGCTGTAAGGGTCTGACACTGTATATCTCGCAGAGGCACCTTTCTTAAACAGTTTTCATATAGGTACACTTGTGAGTAGTGGTCTCAAGGAAGCCTCGTGAGAATGAACAAAAATCATGGAAGTAAGCATAATCACAATTGAGAACAAAGTGGGAAAGTCATACCATGAGCCTTTGTTCCTTAGCATAAACGATTGAGGTATGCCTGCTCATTCTGCCTGCATGATAAGTAGCAGAACCCTGGTTAGCATTCCATGGCATCTTCAGAAGGAAACAATTTAAGGGAAAGTAATAAAAATCACTTGAGCTCTAGATTTTATTTATATGTCGTTAAAACATTCATCTAAGTAATAACATGGAGAATGAATTTTCTTTATTTTACCATGATGCCTCATTGAGTAAATAAAGAGTATAAGGCTCTGGGTATACAAAAGCAATACAACAAAGACCCTATCCCTGGGTTCAGAATAATTTCATGGAGGGCATAGACAAAGAAATTATAACACAACATGGCAAAGTACTGTAAAAGGTTATGAATAAAGAGCAGCAGAGATAACCGTAAAGTCCACCAAAGAAAATTCTCAAAAAGTTTAGTAAAGACAATGAAGAATATGACCTTTTCTGAAAGTTAGAGTGTTGAACACTATTGACATTTCTTAAGCTAAGTGTAGCAAGTGTTATTGGCTATCTTTTCCCAACCCCATATTTAACTGAGTAAAATATCTACTAGGGATCTTGGAGAGAAAGGGCAAATTGTTAAATAGAATAGGATCTGTTTGGGAAAATTATTAAGCCTTATTATTTATTGCTATTATAAATATTTATGTTTTAGATTCTTATTCTTGATCATCTATAAGGTACTTGTTCTTATGAAGTTAAAAAATAAGAATAGTTGATTAATTTTCTCCTTACATATGTGAAGTACACTGATATTATGTATAAGTGGAACTGACCCTACAAAAGAGGAGGATGGGCAGCTATTAATTTAATTTGGAGAATATAGGCTCTTACCTGCTTAAAAATATTACCTTCTCTCTAGGCTGGTTTTACATGAGTTTCTTATGAAGTAAGCCATGCATTTTTTATTAAGGCATTTCTTTCAAAAAAGTCACTCTTACTGTGTACATTAGCTAATGTGCTAATGTATCAGTGAGTGTCCTGTCCCAACAAGGATATGAAGGAATAGGACACAAAATTCTGAATTTTGCTAGAAAAGAAAAGAAAAAAGGTTTTAAGGTTTTAAGGTTTTAAGGGCATTCAAAAAAGGCAGATTCAGTAAAAAACAAAAGCACTGTAGTTGGAAGAAAAACATGAAATTAAGTACAAACTACTCAGATTAAAATAACACAATTTGTTTACTTCACAATTTTTGTTGTATACATTATCCCTATAACCAACGTTATTGATATATCTTTAGTGTGTGTGTGTGTGTGTGTGTGTGTGTGTGTGTGTGTGTGTACATTCTTTTAAGTAAACCTATACATTTATTTGAGAAATTGCTACTGAATACTTACATGTGCCAGACAGTCTTGTAGGACCTGGAGATAAATGGTAGTAAGAATGACCCAGGTCTCTGTATCTTAAAGAACTTAGGGTCTACTGAAAGATAGGCAATTTTAGTGATACAACTTTATAATAGGAGATATACTTGAAATATAAGAGCATTGAGGAGAACTTAAGTTAAATGTGAGATATAAAGAAGGGCTTCTAAAACAAGTGATTTCTAGGCTGAGATATAGAATATGGGCAAGAATAAACCAGTTAAGTCCAGGAGAGGGAGGAAGAGAGAAGGCAGAGAGAATAACATATGTAAATACCTATTAAGATTAAAGAGAATATCAAATTCAGGGAGCTAGGAGACATTTGTATAGTTAAAGTTCAGAGTATGAAAAAGGAATGTTAAAAGATGAGTCTGTAAGTGTATTTGGATACTTTTAGAGCAAGATACAGAAACACATTTTTCTTAGCTTAAACAAGTAAAGGAAGGATATAACTTAAGCCTGCTATGAACCCAAAGTCAAGGATCTCTTTGGCATCAAGAAAAGAGGGAATCAGCACTTAAGTGTTACTAAGATTCCTTTTTTTCATTCATCTTTGATCTACTATCTGGGTTGACTTCATTCTTTATGCTCCCTACCAACATTCTCTTTACTTGATAGGCTATAATTTTATCTGTCTTTGCTTCTCATAGTTAATACTGGTGAAGTTTTTTGCATAGTCTTCTGCATTATACAGTTGTAATAGTGGTCCCCAGTAGTCATTTTGTACCTGATTGACTGAAATAGGCAATTGGCCCAAGATAAGACAATAAGAATATTTTACCTGACTAGTCTCTTGAATGGTGATAATTTAAACTTGGTTGCTGTTGGACAAACATGTCACCATGATGATTGCAGAAGGAGCTCTTTCAGGATAAGGCAAGGGGCTAAGCCGGTATCCACTAAATTATAGTAAAAAGTATTAAAGAGTTTGGACTATAGTATATAGCACATAAAAATACGGTCTCATGAAACTGCTGAAATTCTTCATTTGATTAAAGTAAAAAAAATATTTCTTGAACTGCGTGGTCTTTGAATGTATTTAACATTTGTAAATTTCCATTTGAAACATATCTAGAGTAAATTCACTACCAAAGCAAGATGTATTTCTTATATAAATGAGTTCCTTTGTGCAAGTGAATCTCTCCAGCAGATCTGAAGACATGAACAGCTCTCATCAAGGATCTCACTGGTCTTCTCAGAGCAACCCGCAATTTTATGATTCTTTAGACTCAATGTAAGTTAGAAGTAGCGGGTGGAAGCAGATGCTGTTCAATAATTTCCTTCACTTTTGGCATTTAGGTTTCCGATCTAATATAATGTTCCTATTTTTTACTTTGGATGTAGTCTTATAGTTTTTTCTGGGGTATTTAACAATCTGTGTACAGTAGAAGTACTGATCCTTAGTTATGGGGCAGATCACATGTCTATGAATGATGCAGTATACTGATATGCCAGCAAGAAAATACTTTGACAAAGCATGGAATGGTACAGACTGCCTGGGTAGCCCTTTCTTATTCCTACTGGCATGCTTTAAAAAATGGTTTTGAAAACTCCTGGACCCTAGCATTATTGAGAGTAAAAGAGTTTTGTAGAGATTTTGTTTTTTGTGTTATTTAAGATGAATAACAGCTATCATTTATTAAGTACTTGTTGTATTCCAAGTGGTTTATGTAATTGTACATTACTATGGACTCTTCTTACTTAGGTGTGGTTGAGAATACAAAGCTGGGGAAAACACACACACATGCACACACACACACACACACACACAACACACAAGTACTTTGTTCCAGTTACTAGTGAGTGACAAAATAAGCCAAAACTTAGAAGCACAAGACAACCATTTCATTATGCTGCAGATTCTGTGTGTTAGGAATTTGTATACAATGTATATCTTGTCTGACTCTAAGACTGAGGGTGACTCAAAAACTGGGAGCCAAAGTCATCTAAAGGTTCACTCACTCACACACATGTCTGGCACCTGAGCTGGGAGGACTGAAAACCAGAATGTTTCACTGAAGTTACTACCCCATGCCTTTTTGACTTTCTCAAAGGGTAGCTGCCTCAGGGTATTTAAACTATTTACATGGAGGCTCAGGAAACTCCAATGAAAGTATTTCAGTAAGCAAGTCGGAAGCTACATCGCCTTTTATGACCCAGCATCAAAAGTCACAGAGTTTTACTTCCACCATATTCTATTGATCAAAGCCTGCCCATAATCAAAGGGAAGAGCTATAGACCTTCTTTTTGATGGGTATCAAAAATTCTATGCCATATTTTCAAGAAGACAAAGGATTGCATGAGTAGGACATGCTTTAAAAAATTATAAAAATGGTATTGGAATTCTTAGCTTATCACCCACCTCAAGGATAAAAAGAGACGTGAGGAATTAGAGCAGGTATTAGAATTGCTTTGGAGAAATTGTCAGTCTGTCCAGTATTCTACTGTTCCATATCAACTACTGTGAAAAATGTGGTGAGAGGAGATTGCTTTGCTCTTGCCTGAGCTGAAGAGATGCTTTAAGAGTCTGTAGAGTCTGATATGCATCTTCTGGAATTTGAAGGATACAGTGACTATTATCTGACTCATGCATAAAAAGTCTAAAGGATAGCAGCTTTGACTAGCAGAAGTAGCCTATAGCAACAGAGTAAAAAATGTCTTCACTGAAAGCAAGCCAAACATTCTGTAATTTCCATGTGTCAGAAAGTAGATAGCCACAAATTGCCTTGAAAATAACTCTATACCCATCTCTTTCCTTCAAAGATTAAGGAGACCTTGGGAAAAAGAAGCTAGAGGTGTTAAAGGGAAAAGCTAAAGGGGATGGATGTGGCCAGCCAGAGATTATCACGTGCACCAAGGAATTTAATTCAGAAATTCACAAAAGTGACAGAGGACATAAATAAATGGCTTTGGATATCCACCACATCCAGTGGTATAACTGAAAGATTTCATGTGTAAGCAAAACCTCTTTTGCCCCATTACCTTTCCTGTCTTCTATTGTGTCACAAGACAATTATCTGGTATTAAAAAAGGTAAAGTCAAAACAGCAATAGAAGCTTTCTCATCTTATCCCCATCAGAGGATAAGGGGAAAGAAAAAAATTTTAATAGATATAAATTCAGTCTTTCAGGTGCCTGGACACTGATCTATTATTGAAACCTGGGAAAAGAAAATATTCTTGAATACCTGAGAATGACTAACTCTTCTATGATATCTGCTGGAGATTTTATGCAGGATTAGAGATAAATGAACCCTATACAAGATGACAGTTTGCAGGAGTGGTCGTTAGGAGATAATCATACAGCAACTTGCTTTCTTTTTCAAGTATTTCATTAAACCTGATTCATATGCATTAAATTTTATTTAAGACTCATAATAACTCTAACGAGCTAGGAAATATTCCCTAAAACAGACAAAAGATGGGCATAAACTCTTTGGCCTTTCATCAAGAGATGGCATCTATGTCCTTACCTGGAATATAGGTCATCTCTGTGATTGCTGAAAAGAACACAAATAGAAGTGATGCAGTACCATTTTCCAGGGTGAGGTCTTAAGAGACTGACAGCTTCCATTTGGATTCTCTTAAAAGACTCTAGAGTCCTAAGTCACAGTGAAGAAATCCAACTACCATGAGGGTATCATGCTAGAAGCCACATATAGGTGCTCTAATCGACTAACCCCAATTAAGTCCATCCATACACAAGGTGCCAAACAAGGGGTGAAGCTATCTAGGATTCAGGCCAGACAGTCTCCCAAATGAACAATACTGGGATGATCTCAGTCATTACTTCATAGAGCAGATAAATGTCCAGCAGAAACATGTCCAAATTAACTATTCACAATAGCATGTTTTATAATAAAAATTGTTAGTGGTTATTATTTTAAGCCACTGAGTTTTAGAATAACTGGTATACAAAAATAGCTAGAATATCTCCAGTGTATAGATGAGGAAACTGAGGTCAAGAAGGTCAAGGTGTTTCCAATAAAAACATTTAACAAATGGTAGAAAATATTTACAAATTAGACTTTTTTTTGACTCCAAATTCTTTTCACTATGCCATACTACCTCAAGCCAAATAGTGGATTGACTGAAGAACTTTAAGTGACTCCTTATTTTTTTTCTATGTTTAGTAACAACAATAATAACAAAGTAGAATTATTATATCTAGGAAATTGGAATGGACTTCAGGTACTTAATGAGGTATATTCTCTTTATAAAGCTTAATGTTTATACACTAGATTGACATATTTTATGGGTTAACTTACCTTACAGATAGCTTTGCTCTTTTGTATAATCATTACCTAATTTGTTAGCTTTAATATGTGTTCCTCTCATTTAGCTATTAACTGTATATTTCCTTGTAGAAACTTTGTACATATGCATGTGTACATGTATGAAATTACACATTCATTTATTTATTCGCCCATTTATTTGCTGCTTCTTTGCTGCTTATTTATAGCTTTAGGGCTGGTTTCCATAATTCGATAAAAACCTAGTAAAAAGACATAGGGTTTTACTTTTATTATTATTATTATTCAGATTTTTAAATTGTGATGCAAAAAAATGGTCTTTAGTTGGACTTCAGATATTTTTAAACACCCTTAAATTTCATGTAAATTGTTGTATTAATTGGCAGATGTGCATTTTTAAGAGAAAAGTATCCAAAACTTTTATGCATTCTCAAATCTTTTTTTTTTTTTTTTTTTTTTTTTTTTAATGAAGACTCACTGCCCTTGATTACTTGGTAGAGTTTTGGGCTCATAGTAAATTTATAATAAATATTGGTGATTTAACTTATAGCTTAGAACAAAATCTTCCTCTTAATATTTATGGAACTAAGAGCAAATGTGTGACTTGGGACCCTACTAAACTAAGTTCAAATTCAACTTTAAGAAATAATAATAATAACAACTATAAAAACAGTAAAGTCCAAAGGAAGAATAAAATACACACACACACACACACACACACACACACACACACATTGTTTTCAGTCAGACATAATCCAGTTAACATTTTACAGAATACTTTGCAAGTCTTTTCTATCAGGAAAACAGCAACCATATCAGCTAATTTATAAAGGGAATCTGTTACACAGTCGTGATCACTTACATTTATTGGAAAACTGGAAAAGCAATTGCTAAAAGAAAAAGACAGTGAAGTAACCTAAAAGTTAGAAGCTTCCATTACTGGCTTCTGTCCCTGAATCTGGGTGAATAAAACATTACTGGAATGTAAGATTAGATGGATATCATGAGTCAGAGTTAGGCAGGTAGGCTAGAATGTACACAAAACACCACCATTTTTTTAGAAAAAAGCAATAGTGAATAGTCAGGTAGATAAAGCCTAAGAGGTTTCAAATTTGCTATTATAAAACAACTATTGGAAAGTGCTGTGCTGGCCTTGGAATGTTAACTTGGCTAGACTACATTCCCAGTTATTCAATTAAACACCAATCTAGATGTTGCTGAGAAGTTATTTTGCATATGTGATTAAGAAGTCTGAAATCAGTTGACTGGATGTAAGGGAGATTGTCCTAGATAATCTGGGTGGAGCTGATTCCATAAGAGCAGAAGTTTCCCTAAACAGAATAAATTCTACCTGTGAACAGCAACTTAGGCTCCTGTCCCAGAGTTTCAATTTGCCCTTCCCAATGGCCTGTCCTGTGAATTTTGGACTTTCCTAACCAGCTCCTACAATCAACATGAGTCTTGCAATAAATATATCTCCTACTGGTTCTCCTTCTCTGTTTGATTCCTAACTGACATAAGTGCTAAAGGAGCTGACTATAGCAAGTAGTAAGTTGTCAGTGGGTAAAGAAACAGAGGAATGGAGTTAAGGCAACAATTATCAGGTGGAACCTTGACAAATGAAGTGACTTTTATCACAATCATGGAACTTTTATCTTTTCTGTTTGGACAGTAGTTGGTCCTTAAGTATGACTTACTCTGGAGATTAAGGTGGAAATGCTTGGTTACCCCCATATGAAATCAAGGAGAAGGTGAGCCATTGATTACTGCAGATCATTATGTTAAAGGCCCCCAATAGATTACATCTAGTGTTCACACCCTCATTTATTCATCTCTCACAGTGATAAACCTGCAAAACCACCAGGTGGATACAGTTGCATGAAAGAACTCACACCAGAAAAATCACCTAGCCAACACAAAAACCATGTACAAATAAAAGTTTAGTTTAATATACAAAATTCTGGAGTGGTTAGAAATAACTAAGTGATACATTGATATTCTTTGGTGATGCAAAATCCCCAATAGTAATGATAGAGTGCCAATATGTAATATTTTAGCAGTATTTATTTTAAGAAATTTTATTCTATGGATTGTACAATAATTTTAGGATTTCTAGTGATTAGAATATAAATTGCTTTCATTTCCTATTTGAAAAAAAGAATACAAATGTGCATAATTGTATAAAATTGTTATCTAAATATAAGTGATACAGTGGTTATTGTGGACTGAGGAAAAAGAGAAGTGAGGATACCAATAACATTATAAGGTAGATAATTTTTATGTAACTTCAGAGAACAATATTATGAAAGAATAAAGCTTTCTGCTGCCCAGCAGGCCTGCAAAGTTGTTCTGCATGTTTGAGTCAGAGCCATTTAGGGGATGTAGCTCCTAAATTATAACTAATTCCCTCTGAGGATGTGGCTCTGCCTACTAATACAGATATGGAAAACTTCCAAAACAATACTTTTGCTGCTACTGTCATTGTTGTCTGGACTACAGTTATTGCATTTTCTTTTCCCTTTTCACTTAGCACATCTGAGAGTTAAATTCAGCTTTGCAAGACCCAGTTGTCCTATGTTCCTTTCTGTCCTGAATTTAGCATCACACACTCTCAAAGTTGTACTTTCTCTTTGGTCTTGTGTCTTTCTTCTTTCTCTTTAACTTCTAAAGTCCTTTACCTTTTTCTACTATATTAAAACCTTACTTGTCCTATCGGCCAGCTGGCTTAATAGATGTACAAGCTGCCATATCTCTTTAGTTGACCTGACCAGTTAATCAAATTTCAAACTACTCTGATGTTCAGGAATGAAAAGTGGGCAGAAGAGTGAATTCCAGTCCCCTTTTCCCAATCTCTTGTGTGTAAGAATGAGAAGAACATTCTTAAGGTACTATACTACTAGAAAAACTCTCACTCAGAGGGAAAAAAAGAAAAAGAAAAGTCTCCATGGTCTTTTCTCTTTACTTGTTTTAAATTTTGATGACTCTACATCTTGTAAAAATATATCTTTAATACATTAAGGAAAAAAATGCAGTAAAGTGGTTTACTTAATGGGCTCTAAAGTCGGATGGATATGGATTTGCCAGCCAAGAAGGCTATGGGGTGTTACCTAACTTCTCTCCAATCTTTAATCTTATCTTATGAAATCAAATAATAAGCTTGTGATGAGTCATGAAAGACAGTTATAAAACTTTAGGGTGAGTTTTTGACATACAATGAGTGTTCAATATCACTCGCTGTCGATAGTGGCCATGCTTGTTATCTTCATGTATTTGCTTGAGGAAATAAGTGACAACAACAATGATGACACCCAAACTTCAGTCAGCTCAGTAAATTAGTAGAAACAAGTCTTTATCAGTAATTAATTTGCTAGCCAACAAAATGCTTAATAACTTACTATAGGAAAATGTCATTTTTTCTTGTTTGTTATAGAAAGTAATTCTGAGTGGACTTGATGAGCTTCACCTCTATGGAGTTGAGGCTGAGTCATTCATCAAAGGCTGTTAGAAGCCATCTATATCTGCTCGAACAGTGGCAGCATCTCTGCTCCTGGTGACCTCTTGTTGCACTATCGCTCGCAGGTGTTAAATGCACTCTCTCCAGGCATGGCTTTATACACAGAACCTTCAAGCAAGCACTAAAGTGCCTTGACAAATTGGGCACTCTGAAAATGAAAAGCCCAGTGTGTGTGCTGAAAGTTGTTAATAATACACTATCTCAATAATTGCTATCACAGAGCAGATATTAGGTTGTTTGGGCTTATGCAGTTTAGAAAGCTATATGTGGGGAAAAGATCTCTTTTCTAAGATAGAGATTCTTTACAGAGAGTAAAGCTGATATAGCAAGACAAGCATTGAACTTGGTGTCAGGAGAGCTGGGTGGCATGCCAGCTCCATTTACATGTGAATTTTTCCAGTGGTTGACCAGTCCGTATCTCAGTTTTGTTATGGAGAAATCCGAGATAATTATACCTATCTAGAAGGCCCCATAAGGTAAGGTATGTGGTAAAACTTTCCACTGTTAATATTAAATAATGTGTATGAAAATTATGTTTGTTTAGAAAGCTTGTTAAAACGCTAATTCTCTAGAAATTTAGATTTAGATCTGGAGTGAGGCCTACAAATCTGAATATTGAAGATGCATTCTATTGATCTTTCTGCAGGTTATCTGTGGACCACTCTTTCAGAAACCTCATAATTTTTGTATATTGTATACTTTTAAGTTATTTAGTACTACTAATAATTAGAAAAGGAGGAAATGTACCAAATTCTTTCTCTAATGTTTGAAAATATCAAATATGAAAATCCCTGAGAGAAATAATTGGATTTCCCCCTCCAATATTTTCAGCAGAATTATTCTTATCAAGTGTGAAACAAAGGATGAAAACAGTGATGTACCAATAAGTTAAGACAGATTCTAATGCCCTAACCATCGTAATATCATGTGCTTAAACATACTTAAGGCTTGAATGTGAATAAAAAGACTAATGGAAAAACAAAGGATGATATAGACTAAATTGAACTTTGTTTTGGCTTGAATAAGCTAGACAACACCACTGACCTGTCACTTTTCCTTAACCATATAGCTATGGCCTCTAAAGTAACCTGTGTTTTTCTTAATACCAAAGACCTAGAACAAAGCAATAAATGGGGAGAAAATCAAAATGTAAAAAGATATCACAGTAATTCTGTTCTCCCCAAACCAGGTTCTGAGCCAGAATTGACTTTGTGCAATAGAAACAGGTGTTGTCATTAATTTTCAGACTCTACTACAAACAGATAATCTCTACCATTACAGGAGAGCCTTTAGAAAGATGGACTCAGCATCCACCTCCAGATTATCATTTGGAAGGTTCTTAAAGGACTACTTTCTCTGGTCAAAAATGTACTCCTTTCATTGAATATTAAATTAAATATATGTTCTATTCTATATCAAGAAATGTCAGATAAACAGAAACTTACTGGGTTTCTTTCTCTTTTATGAAGTTAGATAGCCATTTAGAGGCCTTAACTTACATTTTGAAAGTTTTGTTTCAGACAGTATAGACTAGTTTATTTCGAAACAACCCTCCTGCTTAGAACATTGAGAAAAAAATTTAGACAAAATAGTAAAATAAAATCTGTGTGTAAGCATTTGTAAGCTACCAAAAAAAATTCAGGTTCATCAGACTACGAACCCAGAAATGAAGGAAACACAAAAATGTGAACCTAATGCTTAGGACAACTTTTCCTCAAAGCATTTGCTAACTTGAAAGTGGTTGCAGAGAGGCAAGATAATGTACAGAACCTTTGGCAGATTCACAAGCTGGGGGAACAAAAGGGAAACAAATATCAGAAATTGGAGCTCACCACAAGTGGAAGAGTACTGAAATAGGACACTAAAAATTTAGACTCCAGGCATAAGAATCAACTTGAAAAACATTAGGGCTTCAAAACTTCTCAATCTCTGTTTACGTGAAGGTTGCATGCCCTTAACTTAGAATCTGACAGAAGCAAGTCTACAACCTCAGTAGTGTAAGGTAACATTAATTTAGAACTTTAAATTAATTTACTTCAAATTATCCCTAGCAAATGTCATCTAATCATCTCAACTAGTGGTTCTGGGTTAATTGGATATCTCTACAGAAAAACAATGACTAGATCTTTACTTATAAAAATGCATAAAAACACATAAAAACAATGTTTAATAATGCTAAATATGAAAGACAAAACAATAAAGCTTATAGAATATAATATAGAAGCAATAACTATCCAGAAGAATATCTTTGACTACACTAAAATTAAAAGTTCTCTTAAACAAAAGAAACTCTTAAAGAGGGCAAAACCTATACATGTTGTTTTTTTGTAAACCATATACCCCAATAGGAACCTGTAGCCAAATTATGTGTAGAATTTCTGTAAAACAACAAGAAAAAGTCAGCCCAATAGAAAAATGGGCAAACGATTTGAACAGGCACCTCGCATGAGAGGGTATCCAAATTGCCATCATCAGGGAAATGGAATGGAGTAAAAATAAAAAATAAAAACTGCAATGAGCCATCACTATACAGCCACCACAACAGCTACAACTTTAGAAGACTGATAATAGTGTTGGCAAACATCTGGAGCAATCAAAACTATCACACACTTCTGGTAGGAGTATAAATTGGTACAATTACCCTAAGAAAGCTACATGAAAGTAACTATTAAAATGAACATGAGCATACTTTATGGCCCAGCCATCTTAGTTCTAGCAGTGTGTATATATGTTCACCAAAAAATATGTATGTATAAGATAAGACTATTTATAGCAGTGTAATTTATACTTGCTTCAAGCTGGGAACATGGGGGAAAAATTCTATTATATATCAGAGCATGAATGGAACTCACACACATAATGAGTAAAATAATCTATATTTTTTAAATTAAATTTATCTAGGTGACATTGGTTAATAAAATTATATAGGTTTCAAGTGAACAATTCAATAATATATCATATGTATATTGCATTGTGTGTTCACCACCCAAAGTTAAATCTCCTTCCATCATCATATATTTGATAAGGGTAAATGGGGTCAAATAAAATAATCCACATTCAATTTTTTTTAATTTTGTTTTTATGAAGTTCAAAATAGGCAAAATATTCTTTGATGTTAAAATTCAAGAAAAATAGTTATTCTTGGGAAAGGATACTTTGGAAGTATCATGAAGGGCTTCCATTCTTTGTTATTTTTTATTTCTTGACATGAAAGGGCCTTACATGGGTGTGTTCCTTTGTGATCATTCACTGAACTGTACTCTAATGTCTTTATACTTTTCTCTATATTAAACTTCAGTTTTTAAAAGTTTACATTACATGCTTGGTGAAAGCAGCTGATTTTTGAAGTGTCTTTTTTCTCACGTTAGATGTCAACTCCCTGAGGACCCCAGCTAGGGCTATGTACAAGATTAATTACTGCCTTGACCTGCAATTAAATTAGAATCTGTAGGGATGGAACCCAGGAGTTTGCTTTTACAATCACTCTGGATGCATTTTGGCAGCCAGGATTTGGAACTACTACACAAGGACTTCCCAGTCTTTCTCAGATGCGTCTATATAAACAAAATCATTTTTCCCATTTGCTACTCAATAGTTTTATACACACATGTACACACACATGTATACATATATATTCTATACAAATATGCATAATGTGAGAACATATATCATTTTCTTATGTTTCCATGAAGGTTTCTATAAGCTCAATTTCTGTAAGAAAAGAAAATGATTGATCGTTGGGTCCAAAATGAACTACTTATGTTTTAAATGACTTTTCTTTTCTTCATAAATGATTATATATAAAATTTAGTTTTCTGTTATATTTAGTAAATTGAGTCATAATATCAATATAGAATTTACTGGGATTCCTCAGGTATTACTTAAAATAGTAAATCTCATAATGCCATAATTCTGGGATCTTAAAACTGTTATTATCTTCTTGATAATACATCTCAATGGAAAAAAAAAAAAAAACCAAACCTCCTGGTTTATGTAGGCTTTTAGAAAAAAGACTTTGGGCTAGATGGTATTGTTCAAGAGTATATAACATATTATAATGGTAGGATTTCCAACCCCTCTGGTGTACATGCCTTTATAATTCCAGGGATTTTAAACTATGTATTTATAATAGAAATCAGAGATTTTATTCCTGTAATTAGGTTATGTCATATAACCCAGTCGACCCTAAGAAAGGGAGCCCACTCAGATGGGCTGGACATAATCATGGAAGCCTTTGAAAGGTAGAGTTTTTCCACCTGGTAGCAAAAGAAGGTGAGAGACGCAATCTGGCAGGCCCGGAAGAAAGCAAACAACCACATTGTGAATTGCCTGTGGAGAGGAGGGACCTTAAGAAGTTGAGAGTGGCCTCTGCTGACAGCCAGCCAAGAATCAGGGATCTCAGGCCTACAAAGTTTAGGAACTAGATTCTTTTAACAACCAGTGGGCTTGGAAGGTATCTCAAGTCACAGGTGAGAACTGTAGCCAGCTGAAACCTCATTTTTAGACTTGTGCTACCCTGAACATTAAACCCAGCCACACCTTGTCCAGACTTCTAACCTACATAACTGTGAGTTAATAAATAGGTGTTTCAAGATGCTAAATTGTGTTAATTTATTACATTGTAATGGAAAATTAATACAGATTTTGGTACCTGGAAGTGGAGTGATACTGTAACAAATACCTAAAAATGAGGGATAACTTTGAAACTGAGCGGTGAGCAGAAGATGGAAGAATTTTGAAGAGACTTGAGAAGCATGCTAGAGAAAGCCTAAATTTCCTTGAACAATGGGTTAAGAGAAACATAGATGTTGAAAATGCTGTTGATGAGGGCTCATAGTAAGTATGGAATGCATTATTGGGAACTAGAGCCAGAGGGATGGATCCTTGTTCTATACTGACAGAAACTGCATCCTACAGTTATGTGGCGAGTAGAACTTATGAGTGATGAACCTGGATATGTAGCTAAGGAGATTTCCAAGCAAAGATTTGAAGGTTTAGCCTGGTTTCTTCTTTTGCTTATAGTAAAATGGAAGAATAAAGAGACAAATTGAAGGAAGAACTTTTTAACTTAAAAGTTCCTTGTCTGGAAAGCACACAGGACAAAAGGCTGAGGATGTGACTCTATAGTCTTTTGCTGAAACCTCAGAAAGATCAAAAGATCCAAGGGTTCATTAACAACAGATTAAGAATGTGACTTACAGATCTCAGTCAAACCACGAAGACCTCTAGGAAGCTTGAGTGTTATCTCTAAGCCTCCTCAACCAGAAGTCAGGAATGAGGACAACATTATCTTAAAAATCTGCAGACATAGTTTTTGACTAATGGAGTGAATTCCTGTGAAATCCACATTGTACGCACAAGATTCTTGAGAAAATTATGTCAGCAGAAACACTTCCAGCTTGAACTACAAGAACAGAAAGAATGTAAAATTAAAACAGGCTCCTGAACCCCCCAAATTCTATTAGCAGGCTGATAAAAATACTCAGAGGCAAACACTTGCTACTTTTCATGAAAAAGGCAAGGATGACTCAGAGGGTAGAACCAAGAGCCCAGAGGGTATAAACAAATACCCAGAAGGCAAATCTGAGGCAGATTTCTTCTAGGCCTGGAAGCTGAAGCAAGGAACTCTGACTAGATTAGACCCAGATAGATTTCCAAATTACATTAGACCTGTGACTATGTTTTATCTTTTATTTTTTTACCTTAAAAAAATTAACAGTAACACCTGTAATTGTTATCCTATGCGTGCAGCATGATTTTATGTTGGGAGTTTTGGGGGCAGATAATTTGTGTCATTAGTTTCAAAAGCCCAGAGATGGAGAGCAATTGTGCCTACAGCTTCATTTAATTACTTGTTGGTTACTCTTTGGCCCCTTATTTAGATGCCTTAGGTGATGTAATTTTGGACTTTGAATTGTTACTGTAATGAGATGAAACCCTTAGTCACCTTGGGAGGAAGAAGGGGAAGTAGAAGGGTGGACTGAAAGTGTTTAGCACCTTAAGGTTAGGATAAGTGGGATATTCCATAGGCAATGGGGAATACAGAGAACTTATGAATTTTTAAAATGACAAAGTTCAAGAAGTACCTAAAGAAAAAGCTACTTTTACTGTAATGCAGGACTTTTTTTAAAAAATTGCATCTGAAATGAGGCATTCTTCAAAAAATGAAAAAAAAATCACTATGAAATGGGCTTAATATACTTGAAAGATTTAGTTTCTTGTCAGGGATGCTCCTATAGTTCTAAAGGTCCTGTGAAGAAGGATGGAAAGACCTTTCTTCATTAATCATTTTGGAATTTGCCTTTTGTTGGAAATATTTGTTAGGAACTCTTTGATGTTTTAGAAATTACAAGCTTTTTCCTCGTTATGTCAAGAAAGGATGTGTAATGGACTCATTTGTATTTATGTATGCCTTGCAGATTTAAGGCAGTGTCTCATCAGTATTGCATCTGTGACAGCTTTTTAAAGTACAAATTAGGAAAACCTTTTTTCCCCCTAATTATCCTTATTTTAACTGCACAGGATGCCATTTCTTCCAGAGTTTTAGTGCATCATATATTCAACTATAATGAGGCCATTTTTTCCTTTGTTTAAAAAACTCCAGATTGGTATGCTTTATGATCCCCAAAACTTTGTCATGGTTCATTTAGCAGATGATGGTCTCCTGCACTGTAACTGATGACAGCAGGCCCTGGATTTAGAATGTGAATAAATTTTCTAGGCTCTTTGTTGACTGTAGGGCTTCTTGAATTTTGGTACAATCATTCAACCATAGACTATCCAATTAATTAGAAATTGGTTTCAAGAATAGAGCGTTTTTATATCAATTTTGACATAGGCCTGAGGGATCAAGAAACCATGTCATATGAAGAATGACTAAAGTAATGAAGAACATTTAAAATTGGAAAGACATATAGGACAGATGGAAATGAAGTGTTATACATTTAGTGGACTATATATTTAGTGTTCACTAATGGACCGATAGCTGGGTATTAATACAAATCAGTATTTGAAAGGCATATCTAAGACCTTGATTTGTTCAACAAAATTTATTTCTACTAAATTATTTGTGAACTTTTCCTAAGAAAGTTAATCGAGAGCCTGCCAGTTTCTATTGCATTATTTGTGTAGGCTGCATTGGGTGAAAAAGACTACATGATTTAAACTTCCTTTGAACTCAGTCTAGGATTCTGTCTTGTGGGATTTCGGATGTAAAGAAGGCCAGCTCAGCTGGTTAAAAAAAAAAAAAAAGAAGAATAAAGGTGACCTATATTATTTTTGTAATAGAAAATTTGCCCGACAGAATTCAAAGCAAAAAGAAAAGCATTTTATTCAAAAAAGACCTGACAGCAACCCTGGAACTCATCTGGTCCTAAGTTCTAATTTTACCAATGAGGAAACTGAGTCCCAGATAGTTGACATGACCTGCCTGAGATTGCATCAACATCATACCCCTAAAATGTGGGCATTTCAAACCAACTCCTGGTACTCTGGTTGTAGCTATTACGTATCTTGGGCTGTATTACAATTGCAGGTCTTCCCCACCCCACCGCCCCTCATTAAATTACCCTTAAAGAGCAGTGTATTCTTTCTCAGCTTCCCTTTGTCATCTCACATAGTAAATTGACAATATTAATGTTCACTTCTCTAGCCCTTTACTTCACTTCTAACTTCACACTAAATACTCAAAAGCCTCATTGTTTCTTCAGGGAAATAACAATAGGCAGATGGTTGCATGATCTAAGGTAGAGTACACCTTAGGTTTTAGGGACAGAGAGCAATACTAAAAGTGAGAAAACTACTGCTTGATATTGTTAGTGGAGATCAGAAGTCAAAAGTCATGAAATAAATAGAAAAGGGAAAGAGGCCTTTAGGAGGAAATGTAAGAGGTGATTGTGCAGGAGTCCCAGGACTAAGAGATTTGTAGGCATGAACAACACAGGAAGTTATGGCTGAAAATTCCTCCCTCCTTCTTTTGCTTGACCTCCTGGAACCCCAGTCTCTTTACTTAAGAGGCTATAATAGTCATCTGGGGCTGCCTTAACAAAATACTTAATACTGTGTGGCTTAAATAACAACAATTTGTTTTCTTAGGGTTCTGGAAGCTGGAAGTCCAAGATTGGGTGCCAGGTTCTGGTGAGAGCTCTCTTCCTAGCTTGCAGACAGCATATGTATCTCACTGTATGCTCATATAACCTCTTTTGTGATTACTGAGAGAGAGAACTCTCTGATATCTCTTCTTCTAAGGTCCCTAATTCCATCGTGAGGGCCCTATCGTCATGGCTTCATCTAACCCAAATTACCTCCCAAAGACGCATCTCCAGATATTATCATACTAGGAGTAGGGCTTCAACATATGAATTTGAGGCCCACTTGTCTGCCCTAGAATAAGGAGAGTGTCAGCAAACTAACATTACATTTTCATAGCAGAACAAATTTTCCACAAATTTCCAGGTCGTGAAAAGTTTTGAAATTGTGTACTTACACTCAGGGCAACAAATATGAAGACGTTATTTTCCATTATTTAGTAGGTCTCAGAGTTTTTGAAAGATTTATCTAAACAGCTTAAACATCGAATATGAGACTAGTTCAAAATCGTTTATCTCTATCTTAAAATTATATGTTAGGATTCAGAATAAAATGAAATTCTCTGTAAACTGGTCATACATATTCCAGCTAACCCCTCAAATCACCCCCTTCCTAGTTCTATGTTAATACGTTTCTGGTTTAAATAACTGTGCCATATGCTATGTAGGATATCATTTTGTTTATACTGAGATCCTTTTATTTGGGGCTCTTAAACATGTAGATAGTTCAGTCTATTCTTATATTTTGTTTTTTATTTTGAAATTTTATTTTCCCTTCACTCATGCACATTTTGTTCTCAATGGGAAAGTATATTAAGTAAACATTGATTTTTTTTCTCCCACACTCTGCTGTACACTGACTATTTTTGAAGAAATATCAGGCATCCACATGGGGTGTCTGGATTACTATCAACATACTTTTTTTCAACAGATTAGTGTTTGAGTAGAGTTAATGAGAGATGACACTTTAATGCCATTCTTCAATGACCTATGAACATTGCTTGTTTTCAGATATGAACTTGATAAAGGTTTAGGGGAAATTATATCCATCCATATATAATTAGAAGGCCAGGATATTATTACTTATATGTTGAACGAGTCAAAGCCAAGGATTCCAGAATGGATTTCTAGCATTCAGCAAAACTTAAAAAGAAAGAAGGCTTGATAAAAATATATTATCAGTAAAGTGTATTACTAACTTACTTTGCTCACTCAGGGTAATCCTAATTATAAAATGAAGAGGGAAGACACTCTTTGGTCAAGTATCCATCTGTAATAATGCCTGAAAATGTTCTTAATATCAAGACATACACAGACAAAATAGTTTGTTAAGAATGACCAAACTCATGATGTGAAATAGAAGTCAATTTATTTTACTGTATATAATTATATATAACTTACTCTAAATATTTACATATATATATTTGGGTTATAATAAAAAAATTTAACTTCTCTCTTTTAAGACAATGACAAAAAATAGATTCTGTATTCTTAAGACTAAGTTTCAGAATAGAATACATCTTTTCTCCCCCCATTTTTCTGCCTACGTGATCCATATCTGAGTCATGGTGCTCCCGATTAAAACTGCTTGCATGAAGATGTTGATATCTTGTATTTGGCTCTAATTTCTAACTGTTTAAAGCATGTTATCTTTATTTAAGGTTCAGGTTGAGTACCAAGTCTTTACCAATGGCATGTATTGTATATTGGGCAAGTCATAATTGGAGTGTATAAGAAATGGAGTGTTATGCTTTGTATTAATGGACCTTATGTTAAATCGACATTCCTCCAAAAATTTGAAATTTATGTTCAGTTAATTTGGAACCTCACCATCCTTTCCCAGGAGTTCTATCCAAATTCTATAGGAAAAGGGGATTACATAGCACTCTGATCTTGCCATATTAGGAATGTAATTGCACAATAAGTTCTACATTATCATTTGTCTGCTCTAGCAGCCATTGGCATATTCTTGTTCCCATCTGATCTTAGTCATAGATTTGTCCAGGCTTCTGTTTACTCTCCTTTTTCCAAATTCAAGGAATTAATCTCTATGCCATGGCCACATTACTCTCCATGTACAATAGATACATTCTGCTAATTCTAAACCCATCAGACTATGGGTACCTTTTGATTTCCACTTTGAAGAGTGTTGGCTTAGTTCTTCCTTTGGATTTTGCTCTAGCAGCATGTTTGTTGTGTGGCTACTCTAAGCTCTACTCTGGGGACGAGATTACAATTTCTTTCTCTGTTTGTAGATCTCCAAGTATATCCAGAATATTCTCTCATATCCTTTCTCAAGAGCTCTGCATGTGGTGAGGTAGGGATAAGGCAAAAATTCACTTCTTGGTAACACTACAGACTAAATTGTTTGCTTTCTCTATTTTCCTTCTCTCATTTCCTTCCAAAGAATCACCATATAATCTAGAGAGAAAGATGAGATGGGTAGCTTATTTCTTTATCTTTTCTTTCAAAGGTGTTTTTGTTTTTGTTTTTGTTTTGTGTGTGTGTGTGTGTGTGTGTGTGTGTGTGTGTGTGTGTGTGTGTGGCATGTTATATCTAAGTTCTTTAAAGTCTGGGCTTTCAAAACCTTAACATTAGATTTTTGTAATACTAAACGGTTTACTTTTTTTTTTTTTTTTTAATGTTTTTGTGCTATATTGTCCCTCTAAAGTTGAGGAGTACAAAGAGTACAAGACAATCTGAGGAAATCACCTTGATAAATATTTCAAATATTAGCCCTGTATTTGCTTTGCTGTGAAACTCTTTGTGTACATCCTGCTGTGACTTTCAGCACTGTTTTGTATATGTGTATTTCTCCTCCAGTTGCCTCTGTCTTCTACACAAGTTGTAACAACAGGAGGTAAATTTACTTTTTCTACAAAAGAGCTGAGTTTTAATTTTCTGTTTATAACATTAGCTCCCCTCTTTCATTGGAAGAAATATGAACGCAATGACACCTGCTGAGCTATGTCATTAAATATTCTCCACTCTGCCACAGCCCTATCCTCTTGGCTTTGATAGCCCAGCAAAATAATCATATAATCATATTACGCTCTATATTGTATGAGCTTCAGAAGCATATAACTATTAAATGCTATGGATATGCTTAGTGCCAAGCAATCAACACAGATCAAAGAATGTGTTAGTTTTGTAGGATGAGATCCAATTTGAGCTGTTGTTGTTGAAGAAGGGTCATGTGTACTGGATCAATATCAAGAGTATTACAGTAATTGACTGTTCTAGTGAGTACTGTGCAGATGTCAACACATTGTAACAGAGTCACATGTATAATAAGTAACTGATATCGCCTCAGTTTTGGTCTAAAAGATAGTAATTATTGATCTAAAGACCAACACGTAACAGGGAAACCATGGAGTCCATGCCCATCATACATAAATCTTATATGACCTTTAACAATTAACTAAGCTGAAGGATTTTTTATCTCTAAAACAAATCCTTCCCAGAACCGAACAAAAAACCCTTTGTCTGATTAGAAAAACACTATTAAAATAAAATCAGTTTCCTTTATGTCTATCAATTTATCTTATGCCATAGAATTCAAACTTCAGGGTCATTTTAAGTTTATATGAAACCTAGAGTATTTGGGAGTGAAGGGAGATGAGATGCTGCAATGCTGTTCTTACAAATTTATGTTTACAAATGGGCGTTTACATTTCTAATAGACTCATTGTATCAATTATCATTCTCATAATCTATTATCCTTTTCAATGTTTTTATAGAGTCATCCATCAACTGTGAATACTATTTATCTTCACTAAGATTCTTGATAATTTTACATGGTATGATAAGATGTAACTAAACATAAATAGAGTTATCAGGAGAATATTGTGTTTTTCTTCAAATCAACACATTCCTTTCACTCATTTATTTGTTTGTTTATTTATTAAATTTATTGAGGTGACATTGGTTAATAAAATTATATAGGTTTCAAGTGAACAGTTTAATAATAAGTCATATGTATATTGCATTGTGTGTTCACCACCCAAAGTCAAATCTCCTTTCATCACCATGTATTTGACCCACTTTCCCTATAGTAACCACTAAACTGTTGTCTGTATGAGTTTTTGTTTGTTTATCTTGTTTGTTTGCTTCTTTCAGTTTTATATCCCACATTGGAGTGAAATCTTATGATTTCATTCATTTTTTTTTCCCATTCAAGGTTCTAGACCTGGTGCTAAAAGTAGCAAAAGTTTGAGAAAACTGTTTTTATGAAAAGAGGACAAGTGTAGAATTAAATGAAAAAAATTTATGTCAAACATTCTATAAGAAATAATTTTTAAAAAGTATTATGAAGGTTCAGTTGTCTGTTCACATTCAGGTGGAGAAATCAAGTCTTCATAGAGAAGTTGTCATCCAAGACACGTTTTAAAAGATGGCTAAAATTCAAATAGCAGACATTGTGAGTAAAAACAAGAAAATTTAATTAAAGGTCATTAAGATGGAAGATGGCATAAATAAATTAAAAAATATGGGCATATCTAAGAAGTAGGTTAGACCTATGTCATTGGAACATGGAGTTATTAAGACCAAAAAGTAAACTGGAAATGATCTGAAGCCAGGTACTGAAGGATCTTAAAATTAATTTAAGGAGCTCTACCAAAATTGTTAGGCTATGAGAAACCACTGAGGAAATGATATTATGTGGAGTGTGTTTTCTGTAACTTTTCCTGGATTAGAAATGAGTTGTCACATATAAAAACTAACTCTTATTATTCTTTCTTGGTCTGTTTCCTACATCTATATCTTTTATCTAGGTTCCAGATGTTGGTCTTTACATTTCACTCACTCCTCCTACATTCATATGGATACACATATAAATGAACAGAGTACATATACTCTGGCAAGCTCATTTCTGGACTGGCTCTTTGTTGTTTTGTTAGTGTGTGTTTGTGTGTATGTGGGTTTCCTACCATAAAAATATAGGCAATAGATAAATACTGTGATGATTTCTGGTTTCACTGTATGAGATATCCGACACCATTTTTCTACCGTCTTTCCCTTGCTGTTTCTATGACAGAGGCTGAAAGAATAAATATTTACTTTCTGAGGCTCACTTACAAGTAGAAAGTGATAATGTGGTACAAATCTTGATGTATAACTGGAACTCTGCTAGAATGATTCCTGGGAAAGTTCTTGCTTTCTTAGTTTAAGAGATTGGATCAGTATGATCAATACCACTTTCTTTCTCTTCTTTCTAGTATATGGATATGATGTTGCTTACAGCTGGGGCAGAGATGTGGTGTGGAGGAAGACAGATAATTTAAGGAATATTAATTTTTTATGTATTTGAGCTATTGAACCAATATTACCAGAAATCTACAGATACACACACACACACACACACACACACACACACACACACACACATATAGAGTATCTGATTATATAATAAAAGTAAATCCCAAATTACTTAATTTGCTTTATTTTACTTGCTACTAAAAAAAAAAAAAGAAAGAAAAAGGTTCCTAACTAGTGTACACTGTTTGTTTACTTTATGTAAATCTTGATTTTACATAAATCTATAGAGTATGTTTGGTTAAAATCAAATAATTTATTTTCTGAATTCCATATAATTTCTCTGATTCTCTTTTTATCTATAAAATGGAAGAAAATGCTACCTACTCTGAAAAATTATGAGGATTAAAGGCAATGAAACACCCAATATAAGATAAAAACACGTATCACAGAGCCTGGTCTCTAGCAGCAGATGAATAAATATTTTTAAATAAGTATAAATGAATAAGATGTTTATACTTCAAAGAAACTAATATGAATGGTACTAAGTTTTTGTTGGGTTGACTGATTAAAGGTACTATTGGTGATATTTTCTTGCCATTAGAAGAAAGTTGGCAATTGAAGAACATTTGATACTAGTCCAAATATGGATTTGGAGGTTAATATTATTTCTATATTTAAACTGATTCTGACAGCATCTTGGGTTTGACTTCTCTACTTGACTAGAATTTAACACTAAGTCAACCTTGATGATCAATAGGTTATAAATATATTTAAATTTGATACTGATATTATTCTACAGTGTTTAGAAGATTGCCAATGAAAAATTTGACTTCTGTCATCCAAGATTATATCCCTTACTTGTCATTACTTAAGAGTTTACTATATAGATAGTAGCATATAATAACAACTTCAACATTGTACAGGAAATATAAAATCAAATTTGTCAAGGCTCCCTGCTATATTACTATTCTCTTTAAAAACCATTAAAATGTGGCATGATGCTGACTGACAATACAAAGTATTTCTTAATTTAATGCTTATAAAGCATGATGAGGGACAATTGACATTTAATCACCCCAAATCAACATTACTTTTGTGGACCCTGAGAAAGAAGATACCTGCAAAAAGGGCTCCTGGTGACTAACTGGGCTCAAATTTAAAAGCAGATCTTAGCACCATTTCTAAACAGAGACCAATCAGGCACTTCAGGAAAACAACCTGCACTGAACCGCTTGCCTGCAGTGTGTTCCTGCCGTCTGAACCAGCCCTTATAAAGAGTTTATATGTCAATCAATAGGACTGAGGCTTTCCCTGTCCAGTTGGAGCCACTCAGCTATATCCCACCATGTCTTTTGGAACAATCAACTTACAAGGATTTGAAGTTCTTATTTATATGAAGATAGACCAATCATGGACTAGGGCGGGAGACTTCTCTATCAGTCATCTGTCTTCTGGCTCAGAGAACACACTTTCCCCTCTACCAAAGACAGAAGCTGAAACTAAAACACTGTAGAAATCTCAAGGGACTAGAGCAGCTTGGAATGGAGCAGAGCAGAGCAGGCAGAGCAGACCAGACTAAGCTGGTGCAGAAGAGAGCAGGGAAGAGCAGAGTGGACTGCAGCAGGTGGAGCAGAAAGGAACAGAGCAGGACCACCTCACCCCAGGACCACCTTTCCTTAGGGCCTGCTCCCCGCAGTATCTCCTCGTAGCCATGGTATTTCACAGTCATGCTGCTTCATAATTGAGCTGTAACATTGTTGAGTTGTTCCGCAGCCATGCTCTTTTCACAGCCATGCTCTATCACAATCGAACTGTTTGCACTGGATAAGATTTCCTTCTTCTCCACACCTCAAATTGGGGATTCCTGTTGTCATTGAATTGGCACTAAACCGATCATCAGTTGACACTTTCAAGAGTTTATTCATAAAGCAGGAGATGGTATCCAACTTCAGATAAAGAGGGGATATAGAAAACACGGTCAATAAAAAGAGGTAGCAGGATGTTTGGCTGGCAGTTTGGGGATTGCTCATGTCAGTCTTCAATATCTTCTTGTAATATCACCCTACAACTATTAGATCCATATCTAGATGCTTATAAAACTTTATGTAGCATTTGTGAAACTGATTTTGTTTTGAATCACAAGAATTGGCTATTATGTCTTATAGTAAATCACATCCAAATTTAGTTTTTTCTCCCCTCGCCCCCAGGACTCAGTCTTGCCTAGTAATATGTAGAAAAAAAAAATTATGAAGAGTTTTTTATTGGAGCTCACTATTGGAATTTAGATTAAATCTTTAAAACAATAAACATGACCTCATTGGCCATAATTCACAAGCATAAAGAATCTCTTGGTTTCAAAAAACTCTGGCAAAACTTTTTTGCCTTTGAAGTTTAATAAAAGACAAGTGGGAATACCTTCAGAGTTCAAACAACTTCCTGTTCAAAGAAAAATATTCCGTTCTCTTCTTCCACTTAGAGCATGTTTTCAGAGTCTATATGTCATTGCTTTTAATGTATAGTTTTACTCCCTTCTTTATTTCAGTGGACTCAAATGTGAGTTTTTTTCTTTATATATAAACAAGACTAGAGCAAGGGTGGGAACTTTAAAAGAGAGAAATCATGAGTTTGGTATTAAATTCTAAAACATTTTCTCCTATAAGTGTGAAATCTCCTTTTAGTTCCCCCAAAGTGTGTTTTTATTTTATACTTGTTTTATAAACAAGCAGTTCAAATCATATTGAAGAAAATGACCTGGCCAGGTCAACTTTTGCCAAATAAATAAAGATATAATAAATTAACTACATGGCTTTTTGAGTACTTTTTCCTGGTCATGAAGCACATTTATGTTATGGAAATTTAGTGTGAAGGTAATTAAGGTAAGGATTGGAATGGTGTCATACTAGATTAGGATGGGTCTTAAATTCTGTCAGTGTTCTTAGAAGTCACAAAATATGACAAAGACACAGAAAGAGACAGAGATTAAAGTTATGCTGCCATAAACTGATGAATGCTAGAAGCCACTGGAAGCTGAAAGCACAAAGAATTCTCCCTTAGAGCCTTTGGAGGAAGTTTGTGCCTGGAAACACCTTGATTTTGGACATCTGGCTCCAAAACTGTTAGAGAATAAATTGCTATTATTTTAAATCTCCAAATTTGTGATTATTTCTTGTGTTGGCCTTAGGAGACAAGTATAAGCAGGTTCCCATCCTCTGAGACTCCTTCTTGTATTTGAGAAGCTAACAAGTCCAGATGCTCATTTTTACAACTTCTCTTGTTGCTAGTGTGCAGGCCTAGGGCTAGGCTTAGCCATCATATTCATTATCTGTTGTCATATAACAGTTACCACACGCTTAGTGGCTTAAAACAATCCACATTTATCATTCCACAGTTTAGTCTGGGCAATGCTAATTGGGTTCAGCACCTCAAGTTGTTAGCCAGGACTGCAGTCTCCTGTGAGGCTCGACTGAGGTAGGACCTGCTTCCATGCTTATGTGGTCATGGCAGCATTCATTTTTTGTGTGGATTGTTGGGTGGAGGGTTGCAGTTTTTTGTTGGCTGTCAGCTGGAAGAATACCTCAGTTCCTCACCAGTGGGCCTTCCCAACAAGACTGCCTGTTTCCTCAAAGCCAGCAAAGAAAAGTGTTTCTGGAAAGTGGATATTTCAATCTTATGTAACTTAATCATGTACATGCAATCACAGATATTGTGTCACTTTCATCTATTCTATTGCTTATAAGCAAGTCTCAGGTCCTGCACACACTCTAGGAGAGGGCGTCATGCACAGGCGTGAGTACCAGGAGGCAGTGATTGTGGGAACCACCTTAGAGTCTGCCGGCATAGTCAGTCAGACACATCTGTTCTCTAAGCTGGGGAATAGTGACCTGGAGAATTAGGGAAAGAAAGAAAGCTCTGTTGGAATAAGTAGTAGTGGTACCAGCAGCATCAAGCTCCAGTGGCAGCTGTGTCAGAGGCAGTGGCAGGGTCTAGTCCTGGCAGTTGGTGGGTATGCTACTGAGACTTATGTTTATGAGCAGGGCTGGTGGTGGTGTCATCAAACTCATTCTACACCATGGTTTTGGCTTTGGCTTTGGCTATAAAACCTCCCTTGTTTCTGCTCTTCAGCCTACCTAGTGATTTTGTGAGTTACCTGAATACTTTCCAATAAATTCATTTTATTCTTTAATCAACCAGACCTGGTTTCTATTGTGTGTAATCACGAACCATGACTGATACACTTAGTATAATAAAAATTGTTTCCTAGGATTCCAGCCCACCTATATGCCTCCTGCATTTTCTTACTATACACAATAGAGACGAGATCATAGTCATTAAATTTGGATGTAAGCAACATTAGAAGAGATGTAAACTGTGTTTCTTTCTCTCTAGAAAGGCCTCCTCTGACTTTTTGCTTAGGATAAGTACTCAAGCTACATGTTTCTGTAGTGTGCCCTCTTATAACAGATATCCTGTTTTACTATCATCATTTGTTAAGTCCTCTCTGCTAGACTCAAAGTCTTCTCTGTCCATGGATACCAACAACCTAAATCAGTGCCTAGTAAATCAACACAGTTTCTTAAATGTTTGCTAAAATAATATGTGTAAACAAATGGATGAGTGAATTTATATTACTACTTTCTTTATAGTCTTTGTCCCTCTTAGTAATCAATCGTGTCTAATTTTGGCAGCACCACATGTTAAATGAGCTGGAATTAACCTTTGTTTAGACCATTTTGAATTTCTTTCCCCCCTGAGAATGCTGTTTCAAAATTGATTCACAACTAAATTTCATAATTTCTCTAACGTCATGAAAAATAGAGGTCTCATTTCACCTTTTGGCCTACCTGAGGATTCGTAAATCACCTTCCCAACTTTATGACATTTGATAAAATATCAGGTAAAATTATTTTTAGCTTATGTTTGCAATTAATTTATCTTGTTTTATTGCCATATTTCTACTCCACTTCCAAAAATTCTCTCTCCTTCACTTCACATATTTTTGCAGGTCTACTTTGGTTTTCATCAGACCACAATGTTCTACCACCATAGCTTTGTTCATACTATTCTTTTCCCTGCAACACTCACTTTCCCTTCTGCAAATATTCAAATGCTATTTATTTCTCAAAATCCAACAAAAATATGCTCTTTTCCACCACTATCATTTTCCTGCCTAGCCCAAAGTATTTTTTCTTCCTTCAAACTCTCACATTTATTATTTTATAACTTCTATAGTAAATATACATGTCTTTTTTTTAAAACAATATAAGTTCTCTGAATATACAATGCATGACGATCCATCTTTATATTCTCTGAGTACCTCACATATACTAGATATTCACTAAGTATGTTAATGACTTATAGTAAGGATAACACAGAATGCAATAGCAGTAAAACAACCCCATTAAAGACTGCCTATGGATACTGATCATCTCCCGAATAAAGTATACCAAGTTTTCTCAGTTGTCTCATATAGATATAGCTCAAATACCACAGGTTAGTATGACATCCATTGTGCAACCCAAATCATAAAATTTATGAAAAACCTTATAGAATGGATCACCTCTCTCAGTTTCTGTAGTAGCCATTGATGATACTGTATATTAGATATTTCTGGCTTTCTTCCATCTACCTCCAGACACAATTTGAGATAGAGTGGGGCCATGTGACTAGTCTTGACTGATGAATATGAGTAAAAGGGGCATCGGCCAATTCAGAACCAGAACATTTAATTGTCTAATGACACTTCCAGAGTCCTCTTTCACTCTAGTATGATAACTTAGGCCTTTAAGATGATACAACTCCATCCTCTGGGTTCCTGAGATGTTATGATAAAGAGCATTCCCTGATGACTTACAATGAACAAGAAATACAACTATAGATATTTGCACCATCGAGAATTGCAGTTTTTGTTCCCACAGCATAAACCAGGTTACTGTAACTGATGGTATTTTTATTTTGAATCTAGCAAGCTTCAATATGTTTTATAACACAAAATCTCTGCAGTTTTTTTATTTCTCACTATTCTTTACATCACACTTCTTATCACTCATTGCAGAACATCAATCATAATTTATGTACAAGTGAAAGAAAGAAAGAATCATCGATGGGGAAAATTAGCCATTATGAATTGAGTACAGAGATACGCTTATGTAGTAAAAACATAAGGTATAATAAAATAAATTTCTTGAGAAGAGAAGAAAGGATTTAACTGTATTTTAAGTTATACTGCTGTCTTAAATTCCTCTGGACATTTGTTGTTTATTTTGAGAATTATTTATAAAAGAAAGACAAGATGAAATGCAACTAATAAAAAATTTTTGGTTTTAGGTTATGAGTATAAAGGAAACCTTTTCTATGTTAAAATCTGGATTTTTATTAAATAAGCAAGCATGCTTATAGAAAAAAATTTATATTACCAAATAAATATATCTTTCTAACGAAGAGTGCTAACTATTATCACAAAATTTCAACAAATTATTTTTTAATAGAGGATCTAAATTTTAGACATAAGTGACTTGCCTTAGGACACAAATGCAACGAATAGAAGTTTAAAAAATGGTATGACATATACCCATTTAGTATTGGAATGGCTTTTATTTTCACAGTCTGCTTCCTGACAACCAAAAATTTTAGTGTAATAGGCATGTTTTACTGAAGATCAGAGTAAAGATTTTATCCTAGAGTAAGTTGCAGTAAATTCTTAATTATGATGTCCTTTGAACCCACAATGATATATAGGTGGTAGGAAATTTCTTTAAGCTATATGTCTAAGGAAGACCATAGAAAACATTAAGAAAGTCCCATCCATTGATCTCAAAGAATTACTGATATAGTACTTATGAATTCATGACATAAGTAGTTTTTTTGCAGTGATATTAATAAAACATGATCCTGTGAAAGACAAAATGCACCAGATCATCGAAGAAATAATTTTATTCAGGATATTGTTAATAAGGGAACATTTATTAAAGAAGAATGTCTCAAAGAGAAGGAAGGGGCCTGTGTTTTACAGACAGGTAAGCAAGGAATTCATCACGGTCTTAAGAGATTCATGAGGAAGGATGGAGCAAGGCTTTATCTTAGAGTATGTGAGGGCAGGAATGGCTGAGAACAAACAGGGTGAGGTTATTTCATAACTATTAGTATTTTCTAGGCATATAGGGCTAAGATAAAGTTTAACATCCTCAACTCCAAATCTGAGTGTCAGGATACAGAAATCACTTTAAAGTTTTTTGTTGTTGTTTTGTTCTGTTTTTTTACCCAAAGGGAACTCAATACATGGAATAAATTGCTTACAAAATCATTGGAAGGGCTTAAGATGCAAATAGCTGGAGGAAGTTCCACTAGCTCTCAGGTTCACGCCAAGGGGGTAGTGTGGAGAACCAGGGGTTAACTGGGTTCTACCAACCGGAAGACAAAGCTGCAGGAAACTGTTCTTGATGATCACAGTGAAACCTCTACAATATCTCACATCTGCTGAAGCCCATGCATTGGCCCGCCACTATCAAAGAAAAAAAATAATATGGTTCTGTTTCCTTTCTACCTTCCAAATCATGTTCAAATGCCCCTGGTTGATAGAATGTTAATTGTATTTCAAGCCCTGGAGTCAAGAAAATCTGGAGAATATGGTCTCTAAAGACCCAGTCACAGTGAAACAGAGGAAACCCTAGAAGGATTTAGCTGCTTATAAAATTAAATTTAATCACCATGCTAATTTTTATTCTCTTAATAAAAATGTTAAGAGATTTAATTCATGATACTCAGTAACGTTTCTTCTTAGGTCAACTCCTCAAACCTCTCCTACCCTCTACTGCTCCCTCATTTTTCAGTTGCTAAACCCTACCCCCAATATCTTTTATTCTCTACCCTTTATATTCTCTTCCCTATCTCTTTCCCTCTATCCCTTTATGTTACTCAACTTAAAATATAAGTTATTAAGTAGGCATTGTGATTGAGCTTTCTAGGTAATTTAACATAAATTTCCAAGGCTTGCTATTTGACATTTTATTTTGAAGTTTGGTTTATGAGAACAGACGTATGAAAACATGATCACCTCTTACAGAGTGATATGCTCTCTGATGTACACTGACTCATATATGGAACACAGCCCCTTTTTCTTTGTTTACTCCCATTATAGCAGTACTCTTGAAAGTCACCATTGGTATAAAATGTTTGGTCTGACAGGGTAAGAATTACATCGTAGCATCACATGGCAAGTATAAAATTGGGTAGTCCACACTTTTTTTTTCTTTAAAAAAACTTTTAAAAAATTAAGTTTATTGGTGTAAGATTGGTTAATACAATCATATAATGTTCAGGTGTACATCGTAATTTAACATCTATATATTCTATTGTGTGTTTATCACCCAAAGTCCAGTTTCCTTCAGCAACCATACATTTTGTCCCCTTTACCCACTTCACTCCCCTACCCCATTATATTTGACCCCCTTTACTGCATCTACCTCCCCCTCCTCTTATCCTTTGATAACCACTAGTCTATACTTTCCTTTCTTTGACCACCTCTACTACTGAGAAAATTTTTCTGATAGACTCTCTTGCCACCTTCTTGTCCTCTCTTTCCCTGCCTTCTTTCTCCTGTTTTTCCAGCTTCCAAGCTGCGTCATTTCTTAATGCAGAACATAAGTTTCACAGTTTTCTGCTATCCTACACTGGGTACAGGGAGTTAAGGAGCATCTCATTTTCCTTACTCAGAACAGCCTCTGAAGATATTTTGTTAAATAAAATCATCTATTATGATAATATGTGTGTGTGTGTGTGTGTGTGTGTGTGTGTGTGTGTGTGTGTGTGTGTGTGTGTGTGTGTGTATAATTCTATAGGAACAGGAATAGTGGCCAATATTGTGATTCTAAAAAGAGCAGTTTTTTCGGTTTTATGCTATTTAAAGAAAGACCATCTCTTTAATTTTCAGATCTTTAACCATATAAAAGAGAACACTGTAATTAGCACAGAAGCAAGATGAAGACTAGAGTGTACAGAAAAACAAACTATTGTATTAGTTGAATAATCTAGCCGGGACACCATAGGACTCCTTAGTGAAGTCTTTAGTGAGATGTGCAAGAGTAGAACTATAGCAATCCTCTCTTCTTAAACAATGTTTTAATTTTGTGGGAAAATGGTGGGTGTAGTGGCTAAAAGTGTAGAGTCTAGACTGCCTGCATGTGAATCCTCACACTGGTACTTAATTGTTATGCAGTCTTGGATCTAGGACAACTTACATTTCTAAGACTCTGTCTCATGCACTATAAAAGAGAGAGAAAATAAAGACAAATAACTTACCTCATTCAGAGTTGCTGAAAGTATTAATAAGGTGATGTGTGTAGAGCATGCAATACACACAATGTATGTATTAATTCACACACATACATTTATGAAATACCAATCACCAAAGGAAAAAACCTCATAGTCATTCTAGGCTCCTTCCTCCACTTCATCCTTCACATCTAATTGATCATAAACGGTGACCCATCCTACTTTAATTTAAATCTTCAACAATATCTCCTGCCTGGATTGTAGCAATTACATCTTAACTCATTTTTATTATTATTGTATCGCCAACCCCCTGCCCCATTTATCACCTATGCTGCAGCCAATGATCTTACTGTACAGAAAATATGATCAGTCTAAATCCAATTTTAAAACCTTTATTGTTTCTCAAATATATATAAAGTTTAACCTCCATAGTTTAATAAATAAGAAACTCATCTTCCAATTTGCAAACTCCACAGCAGTGAATATCAAACTTTAGAGTACATCAGAATCACCTGGGATGTTTGTTAAAAATGCAGATTTTAGATCCTTACTCTGTGAACAGTATCATACGGTAGGTATCAATTAAAGACCATAAATCTGAGCTTTTAACCATCAGTTTAGGAAATTCTGATGCAAGGTTCCTGAGATCACTGCTCTATAGCTCCATAGCTAAACATTTCCCACTATCCTTACTCTCTGTTCGCCCTTTGTGACCACTGGGTCTTCAAATATGACATGCTTTATATGCCTTTTTACCTTCAATCATTTCTGCTTCCTCGAAGGTCCTTTTATGCTTTCTATCTAGCGAATTTCCATTTATCTTTCAGCATTTCATTCAAATGTCGTCTCCTCTGTGATCTTGGAGTTCTCTCAGAGAGCAGTTAGTTACATCTTCTGTGTTTTAGTAAGATCCTGTACTAACTCTACTTGTAGCTATGGGTTACAAGCAAATTTTAAATGTTATACCTCTCTACTACACTAATAAAGGCATGGCAAGCAGGAAAACATCCCATTCATTCTTGTGTTACCATTATCCAGGGCCTGGCACATTTTAGGTGATCAATAAGTATTCATTGGCTAAAAGAAGAAAATAATACATGTTAGAAAGTCACTTAGGATCATTTAAGGATTTAGGTCCTCTCTATATGACAAAATATTTTTTCCATAAACTTTTTGCTCTTATCTGAACCATTATTATTGGATATTTTCTCAAATCTTCACAAGGTGAAGAGATAAATATTGGTAATTTTATATTAGAAACACCTGACAAATATAAGTTGTTTTCTGTTTCTTTGATTATTTGATTTCAACAAGTAGAAATTACAAGACACTGAAGAGATAGAAAGTGAAAAGTGGTTTCAATTTTCTTTTTTTTTCTATTAAATACAGTGTCCAGACTAACTTAGGTATGGCCTGAACTGCTGGTGACTTTGCCTGAACGTGAGATTCCATCGCTATCCCAAACAGTTCCTGGGTACTGCAGTGGGTGCAATTCACTTGGCCATGGGAGTGGATGATTCATAAGTTTATCTGAGATTTGTATCCAGCTTTGTCGACATAATGGAATGACCATTCAAAGAGGGGCTGGTGCTTTCTAGCACTTTACTGTTTTACTTATAGAAGATATTAAGGACTGAAATTGTTGGCTTTATCTGAGGCCTGTGCTTCGGGAAAATAACAATGGTTAAAAAAACCATCCAGTCTTTTGTATTCCAGATAATGGTTCAAAGAACCACTGCAAAGAACCACTCTTCCCCATATGACTTAGATAAGGCTCTCAGATGTCTTCTTGTTTATCTGTAACAAGGCCAGACACAGATTCTCCAGTCTGCTGCTTTTTGTCTCATAAATGGTTAGCTAAACTGTTGTCCCTGCTGACCAATCTGGACAAAATGCCCACTGATTTGACTTGAACAAATCATAGCCAGGTTTCTGTCCTTTCCCTAGGCCCCTGTATTTGGCTCATCATTGAACTTAAGCAAGCATTGGGAGTTTAAGCAGGCATTGGAACATGGAACAAATCCCATTTAACAGCTCTTCCCAAGATTCAACTGGTTGCAAGAAAGACATTTCCTCCTCAACTGTACAGTCATCCTATTCCCCACTCCCCACACCCATATACCAAAGCATAAATATAATAAAGAGATGGGTAAGTCATAGTTTTCTTCTCCAAATGCACTGGACTACTACAATAATTCCTTTTTCAAAATTATCAGAGAATTAGTTTCATTACAATTTATTAAGTGCAGAGATGAGCAGAGTAATTAACAAAGCACCTATCACTGAGTAGGGTTCCTACTATGGGCCAACGAATGTGCTAGTCATTTTACTTTACAAAATTGGAGGAAACTAGAGTTAAAAGGTAATTACTTAAATAAAGCAACAGTGCATCATGATTAAGATTTAGGTACAGGAATCACTCAATACACAGGAAGAGGTCACCATTTATCAGAACTTACTTAATTTTAATAGGTGGAAGTAGAGGCATTAGAAACTTCAATGTCTGGGAACAGTACCCCAGGATTTGCAGAGAGAAAAAATGTAAAAAATTATAAAGGAGCATTTTCTAAAAAATGTTGTACTGACTTTTAAAAAATTCTTTATTTATCTGCAACTGGGTTCTGACATATAGATGTAGGTATTGAGGGATTTTTGAGTGGAAGGTAGAATCTTAAGCAGCTCTATTGATTGTGATTGATGATTTTTTTCAATTGCATGATTCTCATTAAAATAGCTTTCTTTTCAGAGTATTTGTTAATTGAGGTATCACTGTATAAGGCAGCATGCAATACACTAATTTTAAAAGTGTCATTTAAAAAAAGGTACCGTTCTTTGGATTAAAAATCTATTGATACTGCAATGTTTAGGTTCTGTAAGTGTACAGATTAAATGTTACATTATTTCCAATTCTAAGCATATTATGGAAATCATTATTTTTGGCTTGTGCATTCTAATCATATTCCTGAGATTTATAGATGTGATTAGAAACACTTGGAGGTTCAATGTAACACAATGACTTTTTGAAAGTTATATTTACATCTGGTAATATGTGTGCTTTATCATTCTCTATCTGAACTATCAGTGTATTCTTATTAGAATACACAATAAAAATTTTAAATAAAACCAGGAAATAAAATTTCTTACATTTCAATATTATAACAGCAGGGTAAATTATAAAAAGTAAGACTATCAAGGAAAAGAAATAGAAAACTATCAATGCTTAAAATTTAACTATAAAAAAGAATAGTGATACCAGGGCTAGGGGTAGGATACTGAAAAGCCATCACTGTTACATATAATTTCTAATGTAATATTTTAGCAAGCACTCATTACTTAACCAAAATAGAGCATCCTATTGCTTTCACACATCTATTAATATTGGAATAGCTCTAGATTCAAATTAATAGGGATTCACATCTGCCGAATAGAATAGTACTACTGTTCTGCTTCATTATGCTAATTTTATTTTGAATGTGTTTCTTTTTAATTACCTTAACTATCCACCTATGAAGAAAATAGAAAAAAAATATTTTTCTTTGAAAGGCAAGAATTCCTTTGAAATTTCCTAGGACCAATGGCCAAAATCAAATTTTACCATTTCCAGTATCTGCTATACCTCTTTACAGAATTTTGGTGAACCTTAATTGTTCTATCTCCTTTCTCAATTCTTTTTTGAAGTCCAGTTATAGCCATAAAAGAAACAGCAGTTTGTCTTAGAATATATTCCACATCTTACAGGATAATCTCCTAACTTCACAAAGTTTTACTACCCACATAGCACCACAGTTGATTAGTTAATGGGCCATTCCTCATAAGGCCAGCTGCAACAGGACAATAATGAAATAATAAATTCTACAGTTTTAATCCATTACTATATTTATCTTACTATAAAAACAGTTATTTGGTCAGAAGCAATGTTTTGTGGAATATTTTGACTGTAAATAAGGCATTCTATGAGCCCACATGTGGAATCATCACAAGTATGGGTAGATATCAAGAATAAGTATCTGACAGATTAAGGTAAACCACCCACTGACCACTCCATGAGGGAAGAGGTCCAGTATAATCAGTCTACTGAATGTCTGGCTTGATCTCCCCCCCAGGATGGTGCTGTGTTCTGGGCTCAATATTGGTCTCATTCATTGGCAGATTGGAAACACTGCATGAGCAGTAGCCATATCAGCTTTGATGGTTGAGCAGATGCATAGCTTTCAACCTTGATGTCAAGTCCACTTTTCCATAAGCAAGTACCATATATTAGTTTCGAAGAGCTGCTATAACATCACAAATAGGGTGGCTTAAAACTACAAAATGTGTTCTTCCACAGTATTGGAGACCAGAAGTATGAAATCAGGTTGTTGGCCGGGTTGGTTCCTACTGGAGGCTTTAAAGAAAAATTTGTTCCATGTCTCTCTCCTGCTTTTGGAGGCTGCCAGCATCCCATTTTGTTCCTGTGCAAAATCTCTAATCTCTGCCTTTGTCTTCACATGGCCTTCTTCCCAGTGTGTCTCTGTGACTCGGATCTTCCTCCTCTTTCTCTTGTAAGAATCCAGTCATTGGATTTAGAATCACCCTAAATCCAGGATGACCTTATCTGAAGATTCTAAACTTGATTATATCTGGAAAGACCCTATTTCCAAATAAGGTCATATTCAGAGGTGCCAGGGGCTAGAATTTGTATGTGTCTTTTTTTGCAGGGCACAATCGAACTACTACACATTAGGTTGAAGAAAGAGGTTGACTAAACTTGGCTGACCACAGCAAAGATTCATCTTATCTTTCTACTATTGAGAGAGTCCTCTGCTCTGAATGTCCTTTGTTAGTTATTCACATGGAGCACAAACATTATCACAATCTATGCCTGTCTTGTGATGTCCATTAACACACCTCATCTGTAGATGATTTTTGCTAACGAGTTGTCAACCTTTTTCTCTCTAAGTCCTGACCATCTGGCCAAAATGTTAGCAGTGTAGGTAAATACACTGTAGATCTATCATCCCTCTGTTAAAGTGTCAATTAGTTATACTGCTTGAATTTTTTGATCTTTAGGAGAATTTCCTACTCTTCTTTCAGGAATTTCTTTGAGTAGACCTGTAATGTTGCAACAATTCTCTGCTGGTTAGTACCAGCATATTGTGCAGAATGATTGGTAAGCCTAGGCCTGATATTTTTCTCCTTCAGTGAACCAGTTATAAATGACTCTCTATGACACAGGTTAGCAAACTATGGCCAAAGGGCCTAATCCAACCTGCTTTTGTAAAGTTTTGTGTGAATATAGTCACATTCATTTGTTTGCACATTGCCTATGACTGCTTACACACTGTAATAGCAGAGTTGAGTAGTTGCAATCATGACTGTTAAGTCCACAAAACCCAAAAGATTTACTTTTTAGCCCTTTACAGAAAAATCTGCCAACCTTTGTTTTATGGGATCACAGAAGTGGGTCGAAGGAGAGTAAACAATATGGTTACCATAATGCCTTTAATACCTGCTCAAGACCAATCTTGTATTGTTTATTTCCAGTTGATGATGACATGCTGCTGCATTCATTGGGTCAATGGATCAGATACGTCCAATTCTTGTCACTTGCTGTTCCATGATCTGGGATTCAGACATTACTTGTGGCCAATAGCAAGTGAAGTGCTGTTGTTCTAAAAGAGAATAGTTATTTTCTAAAGAGGACTTGACTTTGTCTCCTAAACCTTGTAATTTGCTCCTTCTAGGCTTGTATCAGTAGGATCTCTATCTATTATATATACTTTGAGCATCGTCTAATCTGTTGGGTCACATGGACCAAGTAAAGAAAAGATTGCATTGTATACTGGCTCTGTGGCAAATTCTTCTCTTACCTAGGCACCTCTCAAAACTGTTAAGCTTATTGGCTATTTAGTAATTGAATCAGAGAAGCACACATAAATATAGTTGCATGTTGTTTCTAAAATCCAATAGGTCCACTAAGCATTATACCCCTTTCTTAGTAGTAGGTTATAAAGGGAGTAAAATTTGTCCTTGATTTACTTATGTCCTCAATTACTATTAAAAAAATTTACTAGATGCTCCTTAGTTTTCAGAAATGTATTTGCCACACTGTGATTTTTGTGTATTGCCAAGTCATTTAGAACACTTGTTATGATGTCCAAATAGTATGATGTCATCAATGTAGGAGCAGCATGATATTTTTGTAGAGGCAAAATGACCAACATTCCTGAAATCTGGATCATGACAAGAGAGACATAGGGCTATGTCAATAGCCCTAAGATAATAGAGTAAAGGTTTACAGTCGTCATTGTCAGATGAAAGCCAATTTTTATCATGCTCCTTACTAAACAGTATAAAGAAAGCATTTTTCAGCCTAATAATACTATAACTAATGCCAAGGGCTATGCTGATTTACTTCAATTAACAGATCAATCTGGAGCATAATCTGGAACACAAGGAGTAACCACCTGGTAGGCTTATGATAATGCACATTTTCCAGGACCCATTGGTTTTTTTCACAGGTCAAGAAGTAAATTAAATGAAGATTTTGTAGGAGTCACAACCTTGAATCTTTAAAATCTTTGATAGTGGCACTGATTTCTGAAAAGCTCCCAGGGATGCAGAATATGTTTGATTTTCTATTTTGGTTGTTATTGACATTTCAGTGGCTTTTCTAATAATAGACCTTACTGTACAGGTCAGGAAGCCAATGTGGGATTTTACTAGTTGCCAAAAATGTCTATTTCAACTGTATTTTCAGGAACTGATTATGTCAGTGTAATCATTGGGGCTCACTTTGAGAGTCTTAGTCCAAAATTTGATTTAATAGCTGGCCTCTATAAGCCTCTACTATTGGACCAGAGTGTTACTTTAGGTCCCTGGAGATTAGTGTCAAATCTGAGCCATTGTTTAGTAATCCCTCCCAAGTCTATTTCCCTCCGTTTCTTCAATTGCTTTAGTGAAGTTTTAAAGATTTATAATATTGTGGGAATGAGGGAAGTTGACCTCCCCTTCAATAAAGTGACTGTTGATCTATGAATTGGCTTAGGAATAGAGACTGGAAAAAAGCACTTTATGACAACTCAAGTCAGAGTTCTTAACACCAGACTCAGAGTTTTATTTTTATGTTATTTAGATCTGTAATATTTTAGTAAGCTCTCCATCTCTTCCATTCCAAGAACAAAGTGATTATTTAGCCACTGCTAAAATTCCCTGTGGATCAAACATTTTAATTGTCCTCTGACTTTGCTGCCTATTATATTAACTATATCCCATCTTGTATCTGATGTTTTAAGTTTTGCCACCAGGCCTCTACTGCTCCAGCATCCTATTATTCCCGGTGTTTCCTAGTCATCATTTCTCATCTTCAGAGGAAATTCAACTCTAAAGCTTTTAATGGATGCCGGTGCTCCCTTCACTAAGGAATTGAAACATTCTTGGTGAAAGGAATGCCTATATACTTACCTAAGTGATTCTCACATTGTGGTCCCTGGACCAGCAGCCTCAGTATCACTTGGAAAATTGTTAAAAATGCAGTTTTTTCCCCTCAACCCAGACTTAATAAGTCAGAAACTTTGAGGGTGGGGCTCAGTAATCTGTATTTTATCAAGCCTTCCAGGTGATTCTTATTTGCATCCCAAGGAACATTATACCAAGTGAAGTCTGTTGTTGAATGTTAGTCATCACTAAGTTGAGCTATGAAATGAGTTCAGAAGTCTCAAGTCAATCAAGTGAACTGCTTGATCAGTTCCTGAAAGCTTGGATTAACACATTAAATACTGAATGTCAGTGTATTAGTTTGTTAGAGCTGCCATAACAAAAAACAACAGACTAGGTGGCTTAAACAACGAAATTTATTTTCTCACAGTTTTAGAGGTCAGAAATCTAAGAAGAAGCTGTTGACAGGTTTGATTTCTCCTAAGAATTCTTTTCTTGGCTTGCAGATGGCCACCTTCTTACCATGTCCTCGCAAAACCTTTGCATGTACATCCCTGGTGGCCCTACCTCATCTTAAAAGGACACCAAATCATATTTGATTAGAGTCCAACCTAATGGCTTCATTTTTACTCAACCCTTCTTTTAAGGTCCTGTAACTATAGTTACATTTATTAGGGCTTATCCAAATGATCTCATTTAACTTTAATTGCCTCTTTAAAGCATCTTTCTCCAAATATTATTATATTCTAAGGTGCTGGGGTTTGGGACTTCAACATATAAATTTGGAAGAGAGCACAATTGAGTCATAACAGTCCAGTGCAGGTAAATCAATAAAATTATCCCAGTGTAATGTGATTTTATTCTCCTTGCTCTAGCACAGTATATATTTCCGTACATGTTTCCCAGTCTCTGCTAATATAAATCAAAATCTTGCAATACTAATTAGTGAATAGGTTTCTCCTCTATATTGAGACTTTGTACTTGTTCCACTGGGGCATATCTGGGATGTTTAATTCTACTCAAATAGAAATGCAGGTTAGAGGGATGAAAATTGAAGAGAATAGAAATCATTAGGTAAAGTCATTGATGTTCTTCAAGCAAAGGATGCCTAATTTCCTCAAATAGAAAAGAAAGGACCGCTCCTATATTATATTCAGGGGAGATTCTTGATAATGTGAAAGTTCAAAGTTCTCAGATTTATCTGAATCCACCCAAATGTAACTATTTTCATTCTCAGGCTCCCACTCATTCAGTCATTCCCTTAATATTGGAGACAAAGAATAACTGAATTCGAGTTTATGTTAATGATTATAATAATTAATTTTCAGCTTTCTTATTTTCTAATTCATGGATTCATAGCTAAACATATCTCCTTAGCATCCACATTTTTTGATAAGTGCATTTCAATATAATTTATTCAAAGTATTTTATAATACTTATTTTAAAATAACAGATGAGTTATTTTTTAAGTGTATGGCTTTAAAGCATTTGGGGTTTTCTAGCTATCTTTTTATTACAGTAGCATCCCTGTTATCCACAGTTTAACTTTCCATGGTTACCCATGGCCAACCATGGTCCAAAATTATTAAATTCTAGAAATAAACAATTCATAAGTTGTAAATTGCCTGCCACTCTGAGGAAGTAACACGATGAAATCTCACACTGCCCTGCTCTGTCCCGCCCAGGAGGTGAATCATCATGCCATAACTGCGTGCACTACCCTCCCGTTTGTCACTTAGTAGTCCTCCAGGTTATCACATCAACTGTTGTGATATCAAAGTGCTTATATTCAAGTAACCCAGATAGAACTTAATAATGGCCCCAAAGCACAAGAGTTGTGATACTAGCAATTTGGATAGCCAAAGACAAGCCTTAAAGTGTTTCCTTTAAGTGAAAAGGAAAAAGCACAACGTGTATATGGTTTAGGTTGTATTCATGGTTTTAGGCATCCACTAGGGCTTCTTGGAATGTATCCCCTTCAAATAAAGAGGGACTACTGTATTGAGTACTAGCTCTGACCAAGTTCTCCATGGTCAGCAAATCCTCTGAATTATAACGAGACTTACATTATAGCATAATCATTGGTCAATTTTTAAATGTTTCATGTGTACTTACACATAAAATCTTTTCTGCATTTGTTGACACTGTGCTTTAAACAAATGAATTGGGATATTTTTGTTAATCATGATATCTTAATCTTCTATTTCTTACTGAGTTTTGGTCTATTTTTTCTCTCAGTGATAGAGGTGTGATAAAATCTCTAGTTATAATTATAGGGTTTTAAAAATTTCTCCTATAATTCTTCCAGAATTTGCTATGAATATTTTGGATTATAATTTCATAAATTATGGAATATTATGTTTCCATTTAATTAACTTTTATTATCATAAAAGTCTCTTTTGTTCCCAATAATACTTTATGCCTCCAAGTCCAAGTGGTCTATTAATATAGTTTCCCTGGCTTTCTTTTAGTTACATTTTTGCAATATATCTTTTTCATCATTTTACTTTAATCTTAATCTTCCTTTATACTTTTCTTTCCAGTTTAAAGTTTTTTTTCTTTTTAAGTGGGCATTAGCTTATACCCATAATGTAAATACTAATTTATTTGGATTTTAATCTACTATATTATATTTTGCTCTTTGTTTCATCTCTTTTTTTTTCTATCCCTTTTATTTGTTGGATCAAGCATGTTTCATTGTTCTGTTTAGACCTCTATTGAGCTTATTAGTCATATTGTCTTTTATTATTCTTTTAGTTGATTTCTTAGAGATAACAATGATTATCTTTGACTAGGTACATCCTACCTTAAATAAGTACACTTTTCATTTTGTAGATATGCTGAAGACCTTAGAAAAATTACTCTTTCACCTAACTCTCAATTTTTGTTATTATTCACATGCATTGCAATTACACATATTATTAAACCACAAAAGACACTATCAATGAACCAATATCATATTATTGTTCTGAGCTCCACATCCATTCTTCTTTGCCTGTTTTGTGATACTCAAGTGGCATCCTCTGAACATTTCTCTGCTATCTGGAGCAATGTTAGACTTTGTCAATAGAAGACATCGTGGTGATGATGGAAGGCAATAGCAGCAGGAAGACACCGTCTTTCTGGGTGTCCTGAAGGGTGCCATATGTTTATTTTTATTTAGCACTGGTGCCCTGCAGACCTCACTGACCAATTTCAGCTGTCCCCTCAGGCCTTGCTTTTTGCACCCAGTGGCCATTTCCATGAGCTTATTGTGCTCTTTTTGTAGCCCTGGCTGAGTCCATTTCTCTGTATCCAGTGGCTGCTTCTAAGAGGCTCCAAAGGGCCGCTTTAACAGCACTTCTGGTTGCAGCCTCAGGCAACTGCTTTTCATCTTTGAGAGCTCTTGCCCTGCAACACCTCCAGCACATTCATGCTTCAAGCCATGGCAGGTCATTTCTAAAGACTAGCCCTCTGAATCTTTCTTTACTACGGTGAGGTTACATGCTTCGATGGTACCCTTTCCTTTTTTTAAAAAGTCCGAATCTCAGCTTTGAGATGAGGTAGGGGAAGAGTAGGGAGGGACTGTCTCTTGAGTCAGCAGTTCTTTTGTTTTTCATTCTCTATCTAGCCTAGGAACAACAGATGTTTGTTTGTGTTTGCAAATGCTATTATGGACCACCTACAGTCTTTTCTTACCTCTTTTAATACTTAGCTATCTTTGACTAGTGAACAAATCTTTACATTAAATTTTCTCTGTTCTAATAACTTGTTTGGTTTCTGTCTTCGGGGTAGATCCTGACTAATAAATTCAGATTTCTAGTGTTTTTCATTATTTACCATCAATGGTAGTCGTTATTCCTTTCAATATTTCTGTGATTTCGTCTGAGATAATTTTCTTTCTGTCTGAAGATCACCCTTTATTATTTTTTGAAGTGTATATCTGCTAACAATAAATTATCTCAATCTTTGTTTAAAAATGCTTTATTTTGCATCACTTACTAGTGAATAATTCTGCTACTCTATGTAGACTCTGAGATCGGCAGCTGCTTCTTTTCAGTACTTTAATGATGTATTTTGTTGTCTTTGGTTTTATCACTCCTATTGATTTGTCAGCTGTCAGTCTCATTGATGTTTCCTTGAAAGCAATGGCATTTTCTCTAGTTAGTTTGAAGATTTTCAGTTACCGTGTGTGTGTGTGTGTGTGTGTGTGTGTGTGTGTGTGTGTGTGTGTGTGTGTTAAGGAGATTTTACTATATGCACCTAAGAATGGTCTTCTTTCCATTTCTTCTTAGGTTCATAGAAATCCTTGAATCACATTGACTGATATCTTTAATCAGTTTTAGAAAATTCCCAAACATTGCATTTTTTCAAATACTACTTTTTCCTCACTCTCTTTTCTTTTTCCTCTGTGTCCAATTATATTTATATTAAATCTTTTCATCATGTCCCTTTCACTTTTTTGTGTATTTTCATTTTTTTCTCTGTGCGTATCACTTTGGAAACCTTTTATTGCTTTGTCTTCTAGATTATTATTGTTCTTTTCAGTAGGTCCTATCTGTTGCTATAATAAATCTATCAATATTTTTATTTTCATTATTATATTTCCCACATAAAGTTTTTTTTTTCCACAGACCAGTTCAGTCTCAAGATTTTTTCTTATTTCCATGAACATATTAATAATAATTATTTTATGTTTATGTTCCATTACTCAGATGTTTGGACCATGCGTGAGTCTATCTCTATTGCAAACTTGCTTGGCCATTTGGTCCTGCTCTTTAAATGTCTGTTAATATCAGAAATTTTATTTAATAGTTATAGTGTCTATCTTGTTTTGCTTTTTGTAGTTTTATTTTTTATTTTTACATTACCTTCAAAATAAAGTCTAAATTCTATATCTAAGGAAAACTGAAGTTTAACACTGACATGTGGTGGCTTGGGTGTATATGTATCTCATTATATAGTGTAATTCTATAAAGCATGTAATTAAAGTCCCTATTTAAATCATTATATACTTATTATTGGCTTTATTGTTTTTGACATCTTTTAATACCTTTCTATGTAATAGTGCCTGTGATTTATTTTTTGAAAGGCTCTACTAAAGAAAATCTCAAATAAATATCATCTTTACTAAAGTAATAGATTACATTTGGAAGAGCTTGGCTTTTTTCTTGAGGAATTTATTGATATAAATATGTAGAACACAAAATTATTTTTTAAATTTAACAGCTGTTATTAAAATGAAGAAAAAATCTACCTAACATTTTGAAATTTTTATAGACCTTAAGTCAGTAACACATATGTCACAGCAAGATTTTAAAGTCTTGGGTATATGTTATCATCAATTATTGTTTTTAAGTCAGAGAATTACATATTAAAAAAATTATGGAGGAAAATATGTTTAAACAGCTATCTAACTATGACTATGGTGAGAGAGAGACAGAGACAGAAAGGGAAGAAAAGAATATGTAACAAAAAATAATAGTTTCAATGAATTTCATATTCCACCATTATGGAAGAATTACATTTATATCAGTCATATCTAAATATAACAGAACAATTCAGTATGCTGAAGGAAGCATATTAAAATAGAAGTGCTTGGCCTGAATGTTAGCAGGCAACAGAGATAGACTTCAAATATGAGTCTGGAAAAAGGTATTTTCTTCTCATGTTTTAGTCCTATATATTTACCTCTTGTGAGTATTGATAATTTTTAAACACTGGACATTGATCTATATGGGCTTAAGTTATCCAGGGGTCTCCATGTTTTTAGTAGCAATAGTATTAATTACACAATTGTTTAACTTATGTAAATAAAATTAATACTCTCTATGTCCCACAGAATAAATGAGCATATTTTTTCACAAAATTTGATATATCTATAATGCTCTAAATTAACATGCTTGGGTGTCAGGTCTTGATTGCTGACTCTAGGACCTGTTAAATATTGAATTTTGGTGAGAGGAGAGTGAATGATTACACACTAGACACCCAATAAAGCTTGCTAGACAAATCTTTGATGTTGCTTATAGAAATTCAATATAAAGCATTGAGCACCATGGATAAAGTTTTTGGATTTCAAGAGATACTTCAGGTGTAAAAATTATCACACTACAGAGAGAATTGATCCATTTTCTTTCAAAATTATTTTGTGACTTATGAAAACATAGAAAAATGACAAATTGAAAATAAAATATTTTATTTTGAATACTTTTTTTTATGATCTCGCTTGACTTTTAATGTAAATTGGTACAAGCCAAGTGGCCGTTAAGATTGCCAAAACTGGAAGAAACTGAAGAGAGATTAAACAAGAGTATGTAGCAAGCTAGAGATTGAATAAGAGTATGTAGAAAGCTTTTCGCAAGCTAAATTTTAGATAAAAGAATGCGTATATAAGAAAATATTCTATACCTTTGACTGCTTTGAGCCACACCAAAAGGCATTGACATGTGGCTAGGAGCAACAATTATTCTTTTAATAAGGTTAGCAAGTTAGACAATAGTATTACTAATGATAACTAAAAACCATGCAGGAAAAACTTATTTTGAATACTTTTATTCAGATCTTCAGAAGTTCTTTTCTATTTATTAATGAACATACTTTTTTTTTTCCTGTATTCATTCAACAAGCTTTTGTTGGATTTAAGAGGTATATCTTTTCAGGTATTGCTGTGTTTCTGAAAACAAATCTTAATGGCGCTTTCAGTGGGCATTCCTAGTTATAATTTTTTTGAAAAAGCTTGCCATATTAGTTTCATTCCACCTAGACCTGTTCTGTGCAAAGACCTCTGACATGCATACAGGGTGCAAGGATGAATAATATAGATTTTTCTGCCAATAGGAAATGAGACATAAATTTGTAAGAAGATGCACTGTATTAGTCTAAATATGAATTTCAGCCTGATTTTCTAACTTGTCTTCTCACTTCCTAAGGAATAAATTTTCTAGATATTTGATCAAATTTTGCATCAAAATAGTAATGAAACAAAGTGAATGTAAATACAAGCTATTTCTTATTTTTATGAGCACAGAATTTTGGTCTCATTGAAGTCATAAAAAATACAGTCTTCTTCAAAAAAGAAAAAATACATCTCAGAGATAAATTAACAACATGTTTTTGAAATCTTTTCTTCAAAATGTTAGTTGTATGAGATTTTCTATATAAAAAGTTTCAATCAAAATGAGTTTGTGAAATAATTTTTCTCATATCCTTCTGTGAAGAATTCCATGATAGAGGAATATCAGAATTTTTTACAAGTCCTGTGATTTAAAATTCTATTTAAATTTGTTTAGACTAGCAATTTCCACTTAATGATAGAGCCTCCCTTTTGAAATACAAAAACAAAAACAAAAACAAAAAAACCCAAAAAACTGCATTGTGGAAAATGATGGAATAGGTAGAGTTTGCACAGTGAGGAAACAATACCTAAATTTTATTCTCAGACCAGAGTGCTTCCCACTAACCACACTTATACCTGGACAGGTAAAATAAGAGAGTAAAGTTAACATTCTTAAATAAAGATTGAGTCAATGGTCCATTAAAGTAATATGCCAAAGGTAGGATACTGACCAGAATGCAAAACTGTATTAGTGGGGTTACTGAAAGTTTCTAGAAAGAGCCCATGTGGTGGTATACAGCAAGGGCTCTGGACCCAGATTACTTGTGTTCAAATTAACTCATTATTAACAAGTAGTCTGGGTTGCTTAACCCTATGTGCCTCACTTTTCCTATATATAAAGTGAAAATAGTGAGAGAGGCTACCAGAATCACATATTATGATCAAATTAGTTTATTGTCAAAGCACTTAAAATATTGTATAGCACATAAGAAACAACATCTAATTGTATAAATAAATGATCCTCACAGTTCTTTGTCTTTATTGGGTCTCCTAGTTGATAGTTTGTCTTCTTCCAATTGAGAATTTCATTTTTCTTACAAATTCAGGCTCACTGGGTTGATACCGTCAAATATCATGTTTGGGAAATTTACAGCATGTGTTTATGAGTGAAAGAGAATAAAAGGAAAAGCTTCAGCCACGTTCATATTCTATATCTTGGGGCATGCTCACTGGAGAAAACCAACTAACCTCATGTAATGAGAACAACAGATTACTTTCTATATTGGTCCCTGTTGCCTCCAAATGTTTGCTTGTGGACTTAGTTATGCAATGTTAATAATAGCAGTATATTTACTGAGTGCTTGCCATATGCCCTGTGCTCTTCTTAGGGATTTGTACATTTTTTCTCTGAATCCTACAACAATCCTAAGAGTCAATATTGTTACTATTCGTACAATTAAACAAATATAGAGTTTCAAAATATTTTAAAATATCACAAATATTTTAAATTCTTCCAGCATAGAAAGCCCTTAAACATGAGTTTTTAAAAGATGGGGCTATTGGAGAGAATAATCATGCTTACAGGTGTGAATATTCACAGTTTATACATTAAGAGGGTATGCTTTGATACTCACCAAAATCCATGAAGTCATTATTATTATTATGTGTTACAAAGAAGCAAATTGAAGTTCAGTGAAGTTAATTTGCTCATCCATGTTCACAATGAAAAGATTCATTTATTTCTTTAAAAATGAGCTAGAAGAATCTGACCATGAAGTACACATACTTTTATCACTGAGGCTAAAGAAAGAAGATATGTTAGCAGTAATGGTAGATTCATAAGAGATTATTAAAGACAGGAAGGTCTCCAATGTGGAGCTAGAAAAGTAGAAGATAATTCAGAACAACTTTAATGAGAATTTCTTACTGCTCATTTTCACTGTGCAAACCAATTGTGGATTTATTTATCTCATCAAAAACAAAGTGTTGGAAAGTTGCTTCAATACATAATAAATAAGACGTAAAATTAGCAAATGAACATTTATGTAATTCCGTATTTCCCATGTAGGTATATGTACAACATTAAATTGAACTAGGCCTTTGAACCACTGTTGCAATTACAGGAATCGTCAGAGGAAAATTCACAGTGATTTCTTTTGTATCTACTTATGTCTGGTTTCCCTGTCAAAATGGCATGGAGCATCCTTCAAACAGCATAAATATGTATCTTTTAGCTACTTGAATATTTTGAAGTCACTCCAACACCTTCACGTGAATATTTTGAAGTCACTCCAACACCTTCAGTTTTAACAGAAAATGTAGTTTTTCTGTCTCTATGCAAAAAGCCTGTTATGAGTCTGTCTCCACCAGGAGCAAAATTGATACATTTTATGACTTTGTAATTGTCTTAAAATTTTCATGCCTCAGTTTAGCTACTTAAGAAAAAAAGATCTTTATAATATATCAGGTGCTGTTTACTTCATTGTAAAGGCTGGAAAAACATCAACCAATTGTAGAGAAAAATTCACATTTATATCCAAGTTTTCAAGCATTAAATATCATGAAAATGCAAAGTAGACATTCTATTTCACTTCTAATTTGTTCTAGGCTTTAGATCTACCACCTAAAATACAATAAATTATTGGGTGGCAATTAAATTTCCTTTGAATACAAGTTAGGGCAGCAAAAAAGAAATATGCTAAGACTCTCTCTTGTCTTGCAAGTGAACAGTAACTAAACATAAACGATACCTGAATTTAAAATCATAGCACATTCAGAGAATAATTAGTTATGGCCATAGTGTGGAACATAGAATCCTGGATTCTGACAATAGGCTGACTTGGCTTTGACTCCTCCCCAGCTATTCCACTAACTAGTTGTTTGATGATGGGCTTTCTGCATCTCAATTTCTTCTGTAAAATTATAATAATTATAATAATTAATTATAGAACATACATTATAATTATATATCTATACATAATCCTAATATAAAGGAATGTTATAAAGTTTACATGAGATCATGAGCTAATGGATGCAGTCTACACATTGTGCATTGTAAGTGGCAGATGCTATTATTACTTTGGTTAGATTGAAATTCTGATTTAAACTGGAGGGGTCAGAGCCAAAGCTTGAGAAATCTGTTAGGCTATGTGACAGATTAAGTACTGTGATAGGCAATGGAAAGCCATTAAAGAATTTTACTCAAAAGAGTACCATGATACACTTTGAATTTTAAAAAGATCATTCTACTTGCACTGTGGAGAGTGAATGAAGGGAACAATAAGGAAATCAGTTGCAAGACTATTTTAGTGGTCCATGAAAGAAATAATAAAGGTTTGAACCCAGTCAAGCATAGAAACAACATAGATTATTAGGAGCTAGAAATAATGGATCATGGCTACTAATGTAATGTTGGAGTATGAAAAAGGGAGGAATCAAGAATGACACAGCCTCTACAAAGATATGACTTCATCAGTAACTCCAAGAAGAGACAGGTGGGAGGTAAGGGTGGGAAGAGGGGAGGGGAGTACTAGATGAGTAAATAAGGTTGGTTTTGAAGAAGAGTTTGAGTTGCCTGTAGAACATAAAAACAGAGAAATCTATCACATAATGGGTATGTTGGTTCAACTTGGAGTTCAAGACATTTGTATATCACCTACATATAACAGGTAGATGAAGTTATGGGACCATATGTGACTACTTGTAGAAATTAGATAGAGTGATGAGATGAGAATTTAGGATTGAATTTGGGAAACATCAAAATATAAAAGGTATGTAGAAGAAAGAAGATTAAATGGAGCTGAGAAGGCATATCCATATAGTCCAAGGGAAATCTAGACAAACTGTTGCCAGGGAAACCAAAATAGAAAGAAGCGATCGACCCTCCCAGATGTTGCAGGTTAATAAAGTAAGATTAGGAGAGAGAAAAGCCATATGATTTCACAATTATTGGGTTGCTAATGATTTCCAAGAAGTTTCATTGCAATGGCAGAGACTGTAATTAGACTATAGAAGTTTGAGATATGTATGAAACAGGCTGGTAGACTGTTCTTTTCCAAAAGTGGGCACAGTAATATTTTTAGTAGATATAGAGATGGAGACAGAGACTGATGATAGATAAATAAATAGAAGCCAGCTAGATGATGATAGAGAGAGAGAGAGAGAGAGAGAGAGAGAGAGAGAGAGAGAGAGAGAGAGGGCGAGCGAGGGAGGAGGGATGAAGGAAGGAAGGAAGGAAGGAAGGAAGGAAGGAAGGAAGGAAGGAAGGAAGGAAGGAAGGAAAGAAGGAAGGAAGGAAGGAAGGAAGGAAGGAAGGAAGGAAGGAAGGAAGGAAGGAAGGAAGGAAAGAAGAAAAGAAAGAAAGAAGAAGAAAGAAGAAAGAAAGAAAAAAGAAAGAAGAAAGAAAGAAAGAAAGAGAAAAAAGAGAAAGAAAGAAAGAAAGAAAGAAAGAAAGAAAGAAAGAAAGAAAGAAAGAAAGAAAGGAAAGAAAGAAAGAAAGAAAGAAAAGAAAGAAGAAAGAAGAAAGAAAGAAAGAAAGAAAGAAAGAAAGGTAGATAGATATATAGAAAGATAGATAGATAGATAGATAGATAGATAGATGATAGATAGGTGAACAAATAGATATAGAAGTTTCCCTTTATGATGTAACACAGCATCATTTCTGCATTATGTCATTGAACAGTCACACATCCTACTCTGTTTCAAGGAAATAGAAATAGACTCCACCTTTGATGGGGTGTATAAGATTCTGGAAACATATTTAGAGAATCAAGAATATTGGGGAGTTTTATTTTCTCTGTTTTAAAAAGCATTATCCTGAGCCATATAAAATATAACATGGCAATGTATGTTATGAAAAAATATTGGCATAAATTCTGTATCCTGGTAGATATAAAGGATGTCAAACAGAGATTATAATGGGTATGATTATTTTTGAGTAGGGAAACTGGTATTTGTATGTGTATAGGTACTCATACATGTGGGCACAAGAAGCTAAAGGTCATTCTCAATATTCTAAGTTGTCTATTATCTTTTTATTACATAGATTTAATTATCAGACACCATGTTTACCTAGCCTTTAACCATAAGGTAATCATTATAGTGGCATCTATCACCATTGATTACTGGTTTTCCTTTTTCTATTTTTTGAAATATACTTAAATGAAATCTTAGAGGTGCTCTTTTGTGTGTCTGGCTGTTGATGCTTGGCATTATGCATATTGGATTCATACATGTATTGCATATAGGAGTGGTTATTCATTAACGTTACTGAATAATATTACATTATATGAATATAAAATTTATTTTCTCCATTTAATATAGATGAACATTTGAGGTATTTCAAGCATGTGGATTTTAAAAATAAAGCTTCTATGAGCATTTTTGTGCACAACTTTGCTGCAAATGTAAATACATTTTTGTTAAAAATATACCTAGGAAAGAAATTGTTGTGTTATTAGGTATACATATTTTTGGCTGTTGATACTATCAGACAGCTTTCCCAAGTAATTATACCAAATTACATCTCCGCAAGCAGTGTATGTGAGTTCCAATTCCTTCCCATTATCACTGACACTAGGTGTTACTGATCACTTTTATTTTAGCTGTGCCGGTATATACATAATCCTTTTCATTTTTATATCGGATTTCTCGCCATTTTTTTAACAAATTTTTTTAGGAATATTTTGTTTTTGTTTTAATTCTGGGTTCAAGTCTTTTTTTGGATATATACATTGCAAATACTTTTTCCTCTGAAGTTTGCTTTTTCACTCTCTTAATGATGTCCTTGAAAGAACAAAAGAACTTAATTTTAATGTCATCTAATTTTCCTTTGTTGTTAGGTCTTTGCATTCTCTTTAAGAAATCTGCATATCTCAAAGTTGTAAGAATATTTTCCCATTTTATTCCATTGCTAGAAACTTCAAGTTTTATCTTTTGCATTTATATCAGCACTATATTGCAAATTAATTTTTGAGTAAGGCTTAAGGTAGATTTTAAGCTGCACTATTTTTCATACAAATGACCTAGCATTATTAATAAAAAAAATATTCTTTTTTCCACCATACTCGTGTCATCTTTATGAGCATGTGTGTGTCAGTTTTTAGATTCTATTTCTTTGGTCTGTTAGTCTATCCTTGCACCAACACAGAACTCTTCTTTATGACTATTGCTTTTATCTTAAACCTTGATTAGTGGCAGTGAAAAGCCTCAAGCTTTGTCCTTCTCAAGATTGCCTTGTCTGTTTTTTGCTCTTTTCATTTTCATATATATTTTAGAATTATTTTTTTCCACAAAATAAAATTCTACTTCAATTTTGATTGAGATTGCAGTAAACCTAGGAGAAAATTGATACTTTTGTAATACTGAAATTTCAAATCCACAGAAGAGTGTGTTGCCTGGAGATTAATCTATGTCGTTTGCTTATATTGTTTGTTTGCTTCTTTATTACAAAATAATGTTCCATTGTACAACTATATCACTGTTGTTTATCCAGTCTCTTATTTGAAGGACATTTGGGTTATTTTCATCTTTTGGCTATTATGAATAAACTTCTAAACTTCTATAATATTCTTGTACAAGTCTTTTCATGGACATCCTTTCTTTTATCTTGGGTAAATACTGAGATGGAAATTATTAGCCATTTGTATATTTTGTTTTGCAAAGTGTTTATTCAATTCTTTATCCAAATTTTAAATTCGCTTATTTGCCATTCTATTGTTGAGTTGTAGAAGTTTTTTTCTTTATCCTGAATACCAGTTCTTTATTAAATATAGTTTTAGTAGTATTTTCTCATAGATTTTGGTTTTCCTATTTGTTTTATTAATGACATATTTTGATGAGCAGAAGTTTTTTAGTTATAATAAAGTCTATTAAATTTTCTTTTGTGGTCATTAATTTTTATCATATGTTGAAGCAACTTTTACTTACTTATTATTCAAAATATATTATCTTATGAAAATTGTGTACTTCTAGTATTTATGGTTAGGTCTATAATATATCTCAAATTAATTTATGTTTATGGTATAAATATAGGAGTTAAGGATTATTTTTTTCCATGTGTATATATCTAGTTATTCCAGCACCATTTGTTGAAAAGGCTTTCCTTTATCCATTAAGTTTGGTACCTTTGTTTAAAGTGAGGATTTAATTTGAGCTGCTTATTCTATTTCATTGATCTATTTATCAACCCTTGCGCCAGTACCACATTGTCTTGATTTATAATAACTCTTGAAGTCAGGTAGTGTATGTCCTCTACTTAAACTTTCTACTTTTTCAATATATCTTTGGATATCCTAAGTCCTTTGTGTTACAACATAAATTTTAAATTTCTAATCAAAGAACAACATGGATTGCCTGTTTGAGTCTTCTTAAAATTTTTCTATATATATATATATTTTTTTTAGTTTTCAGGGCAGAAGTCTTGCATATCTTTTGTTAAATTTACTACTTTATTTGTTTTTATTGTTGCTCTGGTAAAGGGAATTGTGTTCTGAATAATATTTTCTGATTGTTTGCTACTAGCATATGAAAATAAAATTATTTTTCTATATTAAACTTGTGTCCTGCCACATCGCTAAATTTGACATTTAGTTCTGTTTTTGTTAGAAGATTTTATAGGACTTTCGATAGAAATGATCATGTTATCTGCAAAAAGACAGTTTTACTTCTTTCTTTCTATTCTATGCCTATTATTTCTTTTCTTGTCTTACACTTAGGTTCTCTAGAAGAATGTTTGATAGAAGTCATGAGAATGTGAAGTTTTGCTTTATTCTCAATTTTGGGAAATATTAAATATTATATCATTGACTATTATATTTTCATATGATTTTTCAGAGATAGTTTATCAGATTGAGTTTTTAAAAAAATTTTTAGCTTGTCGAGAGTTATTTTTTGATATTAGCGAGTGTTGAATTTTGCCCAATGCTTTTTCCACACATTGAATTTACTGTATTTTTTTCTCTTAGTCAAGATCCAGTATTCTTTTGATATATTACTATATTTGATATGCTAGCTTTTTTGTAGCTTTTTTTTTCAATATTAATGAGGATTTTGTGGGCTGCAATATTTTCTTGTACTCGTCTTGTAAATTTTTAATGTTATGATTGTGCTGGCTCGATATAATAAGTTGGTAATTGTTCCCTATGCTTTTATTTTCTGAATGAGTTTAAGACTGGTGATATTTCTTCTTCAAATGATTGAATGTTCTAGTAACACCAATGTGAAAGTCTAAAGCGCCTATAGAAAAATTTTGTATAACAAATTTATTATCTTTAATATATGTGGAACTAACCAGATTTTTCTGTTTTATCTAGTGTTAATTTGGGCTAGTTGTACCTTTAAATTTTCATTTTTTTCATCTACGTTGACAAATATGTTGCCATAAACTTGGTCACAAAATTCCCTTTTTATCCTTTTGATATCTGTGGAATCAATAATGCTAATCTTTCTTTTCTTCTTTATATTGGAATTTGTGTTCTCTAGTATTTAATCACTGTCACTAAGCCTGGTTTTGTTAATTTTCTCTACTGTTTGTTTTCTCTTTCATTAATTTCTAGCCTCATCTTTCTTTAGTGTAAACATGTTGTTTCTCCCCATTTCCCCCATCTTTATTGAAATATAGTAGACAATTTGTTGCTTCTATTTATATCATACAATTCAGTGAGTTTTTTTTTCAATTATAGTTGCATGCAATAATATAATAATTTCAGTTGTACAGCATAGTGATTAGAGCTCGTGATCACCCCACTAAAACTAGTACCCTTCTTACCTCTTACATATGTATTACAACATTATTGACTATTTCCTTATGCTACACTTTATATCTCCATGACTATTTTGTAACTATCCATTTATATTTCTTAATCCCTTTGCCCCTCTTCACCATACTTCATAACCCCCACCCCCGCCATCTAGTAGCCTTCAAAATATTCTCTGTATCTATGAGTTTGTTTTTGTTTTTGTTATTATTGTTGCTTATTTTATTCTTTAGATCCTGTATGTATGTGGAATCACATGGTATTTGTCTTTCTCTATCTGACTTACTTCATTTAGCACATACTCTTTATGTTCATCAAGGCAATATCTTTTTCCATCCCCTTCCTTTCAGTCTGTGTGTGTCTTCTAATCTGAAGTAAATCTTTGTAGGCAACATATGTAGATGCCTTGTTTTCTTATCTATTCTGCCACCCTATTCTTTGGTTGAAGCACTTAATTCTTTTTCATTTGAGGTACTTGTTGATAGATATGTAATTATTACCATTCTTTATTCCTGTTTTTTTGATATATGTTTTTTCTTCTTAAAGATGTCCCTCCAACATTTCCTGTAATAGTGACTTGGTGTTGATGAATTCCTTTAGCTTATTTTTGTCTGGGAAACTTTTTATCTGTTCTTCAACTCTAAATGAGAGCTTTGCTGGGTAAAGTATTTTTGGTTGTGATCCTGGGTTTTCACCACTTTGAATATTTTGTGCCAAGTCCTTCTGCCCCACAAAGTTTCTTTTGAGAAATTAGCTGCCAATTTTATGGGTGCTCTCTTGTAGGTAAGTGACTGCTTTTCTCTTGCTGCTTTTAAGATTCTCTCTGTTTTTAACCTGTGACATTTTAATTATGATGTGTCTTGATGTGGGTCTCTTTTGGTTCCTCTTTCTTGGGACTCTCTGAGCTTCCTGTGGTTGCATGTTTATTTCTTTCACCAGTTAAGAAAGTTTTCCATCATTATTTCTTCAGATAGCTTTTCCACTTCTTGCTCTCTCTCTCCTCCTTCAGGTACCCCTGTTACACAGATATTTTTATACTTAATTTTGTCTCAAAGACCCCTAAAATTATTATTATAGTCTTGGCTTCTTCTTCTTCTTCTTTTTTTTTTTTTTGCCATTCTGATTGGGTGACCTTGGCCTCCCCATCCTCTATATTGGTAGTTTGATCCTCTTCTTCATCCATTCTGTTAATTCCCAATAATATACTATTCATCTCAGATAATGTATTCTTCATTTCTGACTGTTTCCCTTTTATAATTTCCATTTTCATTTTCATGTTTTTTATCTCTTTGTTAAAGTCCTCACTGAGTTCATCTACTCTTCCCCTAAGTTCATTGAGCATCTTTATAATCAGTATTTTGAACTCTGCACCTGTTTGATTGCTTGGCTCCAATATTCCTGGTTCTGTGTTCTCTTCTCTCATATGGTTTCTGCTTTGTCTTCCCATTTTGGCTGCATTTCTGTGTCTACTACTAAGCTAAGATCCTAAGTCTCCAAGTCTTATTATTGTGGTTTTGTGTAGTAGGTGTCCAGAGGCACAGTCCTGAGAGGGGTTCAGCAGCAGGCCAGTTTTAGACTCAGCCTCTGTCCCTCCAGGGCTACCTGTTAAGATTCAGCAAGAAACCCACAGATGTTATACTTATAGTTGCTTCAAGAAACCATGCCAGAAACCGAGGTCAACTGCCACCAGTGTGGGTCTTGGAGCTTGCTCTGTAAATTATGCAGGACTTGCCAAGGACACAATTGAATGTGGGTTGGGTAGGGCCATGACTTGGGGGAGGTGGAGTTTTAGGGAATCCTCTGGGTGGAGCAACATCTATTTTCTAGTCTGAGGACATCGTAGCTATGGCGGGGGTGCATTGGCATACTGGGATGGGAGAGGACTCAACAGAGGAACAATAGATGCTGCCAGCACTTCTGCCCAGGAGAAAGCCTTACCTCCAGGCCTTGCTTCGACAACTCAGCATTCCCTTGTAAGTCCCTGGTGTCCCCCAAGCAGCTGACCCAGCACTGGTGCTCAGGACAAACAGTCTGTCATTGGGAAAATCCAGTCGCCGACTTGGCCCTTTTAAGAGGCGTCTGCAGCTGCCACTGCTTTAGTCTCCGTCCCACTTAGCCACTGGGGACTGGACAGCCTGGCATCCTCGCCCCGTCCTACCTCCTCCCGTTGCAGGGTGATTTCTTATTTCTCTCCCTAATTATAGGGCTTTTTTTTTAGATCCCGGACAACTCTGTTTGCAACTTGTTTCCATCACAGCTTTGATGTGGTCGTAAGAGCAGATGAACAAAGCCTCTATCATCTACACCATTTTTCTACCCTCATCTTTGTTATTTCTTCCTTGTTACTTACTCTGGCTTTAATTTTTTTTCCCCCGTCTTCTTAAGGTGAAAACTTAGGTCATTTATTTTAAATATCTTATCTAATAAAGCAATTTAAAACTATACATTTTCTCTAAGCACTATTTAAGCTTCATCTCATATATGCTAGACTTCCCTTATCATTTAGTTGGAAATATTTTATAATTTTTTTGTGATTTTTTCTCTGACCCATGCATTATTTAATAGTATGTAATTTAGTATACAAGTATGTGAAGTTTTCCTTGATATTTTACTATTACCTATCTCCTAGATTCTAATTTAAATACATTGTGGTCAGAGAATATACTCTGTATGATTTGAATTTTTAAAAATTTTAAGGCTTTTTTAATGGTTTAACATATAGTCTGTAGTGATGGACATATAATGTGCATTTGAAAAAAATGTATATCCTAAGATTGCTGGATATATGATTTTATAAATATCAATTAAGGCATGGTGGCTGATAGTGCTGCTCAGATTGCCTGTGTCTTTGAGTTTTGTTTCTAATTGTTCTATTAATTGCAAAGAGAAACATAAAAATATTGAGCTATGCACAATTATCTGTTTCTCTCTTATCAACTTTTGTTTCACGTATTTTGAGATTTTGGTCTAATGATTTTGAGGTTATCCTTATACATCAATTCTTTTATCATTGTAAGTGTTCTTTATGTCCAGTGACATTTTATTTTGGAGTCTATTTTATCTGATATTAATGTAATGATCCTGGACTTCTTATGCTTTCTGTTTGCATAGTATATCTTTTCTATTTATTTCCAACTTCCATCTGTCTTTATATTTAAAGTATGTCTCCTGTGACAACAGTTTAGTCTTGCTTTTTAAATTCATTTTGACGATATCTGCCTTTTAATTGGAGTGTTTGCTACATTAAACTTTAATGTATTATTAGTAATATGGTTAAATTTAGGTCAATGTTTTATTACTCGTTAGCTGTTTGATATTGCCCCCTACTCAGTGTTTTTGATTTCTGTTATTATTTTCTTGCCTTCTTTTAGATTATTTGAAGAGTTTTAGGATTCCATTTTAATTTCTTAGTTGGTATTTTAGTTTTCTTTTTTGTGTTATTTTTAGTTGTTTCTCCTGATACTTCAATATATATGCATAATGTTTTATAGTCTAGTTAGGGTTAATATTATACTATTTCACACACACAAAAAATGTGGAAACACTGAAACCATGTAGGTCCATTCATTACCCTCCATCCTTTGTGCTATTGTTACATAACGTATCTTACATACGTAATAAACTCCACAAGAAAAATGTCATATTTTTGCTTTAAGTAGTACTGTATTTTAAAGAAATGAGAAGACATTTACAATCACCCTGATATTTATCACATTTTAATATTTATTTTTTCCTAAAGAGCCAAATTTCTATCTGGTATAATTTTTCTTCAACCTAAAGACTTCTTTTAGAAATCCTTGAAGTATATTTCTACCAACAATAATTCTCTTTGTTATTTTTATACAAACTATCTTCATTTTGCTCTCTACATTAAATAATATTTCCATTGTTTATAGAATTCAAGGTTTAATTTAATTTTTCTTTTAATACTTTGAAAATGTGATTCCCTTATTTTCTTTTTTAACCCCATTGATTTTAGTGATAAGTCAGTAGTATTTCTTTTTCATTATTGAGCACAGTCTATAGTTACTATAAAATTCTTAAAGGCTAATTACAACGTGTGGGTCTTCTTTGGAGATGGCTTCTATTTTGTCTTTTCTTTTAAGAATAGGTATATTTTCCTGGATTGTTGTTTTGTTTTGTTTTGTTGGTAACATTGTGGACATCATGAATATTATGTTTGGAATTCTGAATTCTCTCACAATCCTCCAAAGAGCTTGGATTTCTTTGTATTGCCTGTTCTTTCTCTTGATCCTGTTTCTTGGTAGGTCAAAAATATCTTTTTTAATATTAAATGTTACATCTGAAAACACGTGGGCTCAGGATAATGTTGTCTTCCTTTAGAGATGGTTTATCTTATTCTCTGATAGGCAACAGAAGGCAGGCCACCTCAATTGAATCATGGACTAAACTGACTCAAAGCTGGTTTTCAGTGTCTGATAGGCTCAAACTTCTCTTTTTACCCATGTTCCTGGAGTATAGCCACCCAGGAGTCCCAGCTAACAGCCTGGGTTATATTTTAAAGGCCTCATTTTTGGCGACTTCTAAATTACATTTCTTTTCCCAACACCAGAAGTCTGCCTGACTTTTTTTCCTGACTTTTAAAAATCATTCTAGAAATTTCCTAAATTATTTTTATAACAGAAATGTATGATCATATATTCCATTGAACTGGTGCTATCACTTCCTTAATATCTTCCTGTTTTACCACATTTACAATAATCTCACTTTAACAAACATTTGCAGTAGGCATCTTATTCCATGTAGCTTTTTTCTGAGAAGTTATTTTTCAGAATGCATCTCCAAGAACACGAGATCCATTAATGTTCTAAAGGATATGAACAACGTCTGTTCATTAAAGGTATTTCTTAATAAATTTTCAAAAAGATTGTGCCACTCTGCAGTACCACTTACAATATATAATTGCCGCATTTTTTTTTTTTTACAAGATCTCCAGCACTGAAGAATTTTATAATATATAGCTTTGGATGATTTAATAATTGGAAATAGTATATCTTATTTCACTTGAATTATCTTTGCTTAAAGAGTAAAAATTATGTTATATTTGGAGAGTAGGGAGTAATTTCAAAGATTACATGTCAGTAGAGCTACTAGGTAAATTTTCATAATTATACCAATACCTTAATTCATGTCCCCAGTTATTTATGGTATATTTATCGTTGTATACTACTCATAATTTTTCATAATATCCAAGATAAAGGATGTATTCAGTAAACATGTGTTAAATTGGATACCATTTTTTTTTTTAATTTTTCAAGGTTTTAGACAATCTTCGAATAACATTTCAGAGGCTTTAGTTGTACATGGTACAAAATTGTGGCTTATCTATTTAAACCACTTACCATATGTCCAATATCTCCCTTTCCTGGATGCTTCATTCTGATCTATTTCCCCATCATGAGAAATAATAGATTCATAAGTTATATATCAGTTATCTAGACTTATATTGGTAGGCTTTTCTTTTTATCTATAGCAAACTGGCAAAGGGACACATTCCTGGACTTGAACAGGCACATAATAATAGAATTTTGAAAAATGAGGACATTACTCAAGGCTGCTAGATAAAGCATGTCAACCAGAGTTGTTGATTGGAAAAACAGCCAGTTTTGTTCAACCATTATTCTCTACACTCCTATCTTTCTGTAAGTAAAGATAATGTAGCTAACTTGTCATCAGTAATGTGGTTTTGAGTTGCTTTTCCAGGAGCAGTAATCAATTTGCAATGATTCTTTCCTGTATTGTAAAATTTCTGGACAAGTTGAAATCATGGTAGAGCAGTTTATTGTTTTAATGATATTTTCAGGAAAAAAATCCAAATTAAAGTATATAATACTCTTTAAAAGTTCTTTATAGATTTAAAATTACATAGAAGCATAAAATGTATGGATCTTGATTTTCTATAAAACTCTTATATTTGCTATATTAAATTTATAAGTGTAGTTTATTCAAGCAATCACTACATGTGTCCCAAATTTGTATATATATTTTAAATTAATTAATGTATTATTATTTTTTAAGGTGAAGCCATAAGCTATTAATATTAAGGATTTTAGCATCCCTTGAGATGTTAAGAAGCAGGCCAAAATTTGTGAACACATTTGTGAAATAAAAATAAATATAAAAAACAAATACATACTTTTGAGTTACTCTCTTCTGGAAAGTCAAACAGAAAAAAGCTTTTTTTTAAAGAGCAAAAATGTATAAAAAATACAGAAAAAAATGTCCTTTAACTCTTGCTATAAAATTGTATTTATTTGGTTTTGTTTCTGGATTGGAAATAGATGAGGTTGTTCTATTCTTCATCTATCTAGTAAATAAATATCCTTTCCACCATCTCTTATAGTTATCTACACTCTGAGATTTCATAGCTGATAAAAGATATACATTTTAAGACATATCCAAGGAAGCTAGTGTAATATTTATAACTCATCATTTTGTCTAGTTAAGGACAATAAAAACATCAACCAAGAAAGCCTAAGATCTACAAATATCATTTCCCAATAGAAAGGGTATCTTAACCCTCCTAAAATCGAAAAGACGTAGTCTGAAGATAAGACAGCTTTTCACTGAATACACTATACATTTAACTTTGTAGAAAAGTCATTACAGCTTTTATATTTTCTTTCATTATTTTATTTCACTTTTATGTAATATTTTATTTCTAGAGCTGAGTGTTGGTTACATGGATGAACCTCAATAAAACAAAAATTATTTAAAATTAAAAACTTCACAGACTAGAACCAATTTCCAGATGAACATACATCTACATACTTCCTGCCACAAAAACAAAGTACTTTTTAAAATTGAGAAGCTCCACTTTTTTAGAAATAATTTTTTAAATTTTGAAATAAAGTCTGTTTCCCTTATTTATCCTCTCATACCCAGACTATCTTCTAGAACTATATGAAATAAGTTCACTCTCCATTTCTGAAATGTACCCCTGTAAGCATTAAAACAATTATTAAAGCGAAAGGTTGGAATCGTATTGATAGTTTTGAAATGTCTTCATGCCACATTTTATCATTTTCAGGGACTTGTAAAAGTGAAAACTTTGAACATTTTGAGAACAACTTTCTATCATTTAATGGGCTAGTTTATTTCTTAATTTTGTCTGATTCAAGCAGATATGTGAGTTCCAGATAATGGCAGACAGCTTTGAAGTAAGAAGCAATAATCAGAGGCCATACCCACAGAGTGCCAGTAGGCATTTTTTGGCAGCATCTGGGACGGCATTACGTATCAAATAGCTGAAGGTGTACTCTGTTCTCTAACTGCTGAAAATGCCTTTCCACCAAGTCATGTTTTCTATCCTATTGAGGGAGTGCCTTAATAGTGCTGCCCTTATCTAATAAGAGGTGTCTCTGGAGGCAGACATGAATTTTGCTTGCTTTTGAGAGTGTATTATTTGTCCTTGGTTACAGAAATACTAATGATCTGTTCCTGTGTAATTTAACATCCTCCTCTTGCAACATTTGTAGAAATCACTCTGGGGGAGTAAAAGCTTAGTAACAGTAGTGCAGCACTTAACCAAAGGGATTTAATTTTATTATTCTCATCCTACCTATTTTCCATACTGCTGTAAAACTTCTCTGCAGATATGCCCATCACCTTCATACTGGTGTCCTGTAATTTTCAGAGTAAAATATAGGCTCTTCTTGTGGCATGGAGAACCTTTCTGACCTGACTCCTCTCTGCCTTATCTATATATAATCTTTTGTCATGATGTCTGCATTCCAAACTCCAACCATGTTGAACCACCAGCACCCCACATCATTCTTGCCTCGGTGGCCTTGTGCTAGCTACCCCTTTGCCCTTTCCTACCGCCTTTTTCCTGCACTGTATACACCTACAGTTATCATCTCACCAAATAAGCCTCGCCTTATTCTTGCACTTCTCTGTGTGCAGCTCCATCACAAACCACATTTGTACTGGAGCTTTTATTTTGCCCTCCCATAGACTGTGAGTATCTTGAAAATGAGGGTCTTATTGAATCCACTTATGCATCCCCAGCATTTTGCACAATGCCCGGAACATGGTATTCTCCCTGGAAAATTTATTTTCCTTGTCTCTACTTTGATAATTGATAAATGCTCTTTAATATGATCCCTTACAAACAGCTGCACACATTTATAGGAAAACTGGCTAGAAATTGGGATGAAAATGGAAAGAAACAACCCTACCTGCCCCCGACACCTATCAAAACAACATAATTAGCCTCATTTCCAAAGTTGTCCAGCCATATAGTAGACAAATCACAGACCTTTTGATATCCCTGGTCTTACTAGGAATAATGGGCATTTCCCTTTTTGGTAGTCCACTGATATTTGGTGTTTTTGTAAATACCTCAAGTTCTGCTAGTGACAACCATAAGTGCCTATGTGACCACTGTATGTAGAATAGCTGACAACTGTGAAGTCAGGATAACAATAAATTTGTCATGCTCTTTTACAATGACAAGTAGAAAATACTGCTTTATATTTTCAGCTTCCTAGTAAGTACATTTTGTATTTTCTCTCAAATATTTCCCAGTCATCATGCCTGATGGACTGACAAGCTCAAAATCATTTTCTCACAGGGAAAATTTAGCAAAGCTTCACAACATGGTTCAAGATAGAATAAAGTTCAGAAAATCAAAGAACATGGATAAAATAGTGTCTTCATCAGGGCATACTCCACTTAGGTTAAGAAGAAAAGTCAAAAGATATTTCTCTGCATAAGATTGTGCCACCTTTAAATATACAAACAGATACATCATTTTTTTTTTCATTCAGTAAAATAACAAATGCTATCAATAGAGAATTTATAAAACAAAGCATGCTCTTTTACTTAGGAATAATCTATTAATAATCTAGTAACCACACATTTAATTAAAATAATCCAACAAATTCCTCTCTGTAACTCTGCAAGTCTGTTGCTATAGATATGACCAGTTGAATTAGCCTATCTGCTTGGTAGGCCCCACTATTCTTAGTTGTGCTGAACTAAATGTATTGTATTGTGAGTATGGCATGTACAGAGATGGGGTGTTGAACTCTTTGCCAGGTGTTGGGTCAGTTGCATTACATGTTTTTTAAGTATTACAAGAACTCAATGGGTATTTGTATCTGCTTTTAACATGGGATGAAATGTGGCTCAAGTAAATAGCCAAACCAGGACAAAAAAAACAGATCAAAGTGACTTTAAAGCCTCTACTCATTCCATAGCATATTATTAATGAGATCTATCACTTGTGGTTCCATCTACATATACGCCACGTCAATGCTGGCCAGGACAGGAAGCTGCCCAAATAGGTGACATTCGCATTCTATACAATCAAATTTGCCTAGTTTATCTGTTTCACATCATCTGCTCAAATTTCTTGAAATCCATATATCTAACTTCTGCTTCAGATCTACATAATCAGAAATCTTAATGGAGTAGAGCCCAGGTATCTACAATTTTAAAGCTTTACAGATGATTCATATGTGAATGCTAGATAATATTCTGGATTTTTCTATCTGCTTAAATCAAATCCTTAATTACTTATTGAAAACCTACTATGGCACTCTGACAAAGGCTAATTTTCTACAAAGATTGATAAGTTCTAGGAAATCCATCTTATCATTTCCTTTATATTTTCCCAGAACATGGAAAATGTCCCTCATTGACCAGAGAGTATCCCAAGAGTGCTTTTTTTTTTTAATCTTCATTTTTTTTTTTAGTTTCAAGTATACAGTACATTGGTTAGACATCTATATAGTTCATAAAATGGTCCCCTCAATTGCACCCTCCCTCCCCTGACCCTCCACCTAGCCAATGTATTAATGCTAACTGCATTCCCTATGCTGTGCTCCCCATCCCCATGGCCATCCATCCACTACTGATTTGTACTTCTTTAGCCCTTCATTCCATTCTCCCATCCCCTAAACTCCACTCCTCTCTGTCCAACACCAAATTGTCCACAACATTTGTGAGTCTGTTTTTGATTAGTTTGTTCTTTTTATTTCTTAGATTCCACATATAAGTGAAATCACAGAGTGTTTATCTTTGTCTGACTTAAATACCTTCTAGGTCCATCAAAGCAATATATTTTCCCATTCCCTTCTTTTTCATATTTAGGGTTCTGTTTCCTTATCCTTTCACAACTCTATCTTTGTCTTCCCATTTTGGCTGCCTTTCCATGTCTGTTTCTATGGACTAAGCAAAGCTTCTAAGTCTCCCGGTTTTATTAATGTGTGATTTGTGAAGTAGGTGTCTAGTGGCACAGTCCTGCGAGGGGTTCAGACATAGCCCAAGCCTCTGCCCCTCCAGGGCCACCTGTTAAGATTTAGCAAGCAATCCACAGTTGCTGTGCTTACAGTGGCCTCAAAAGCCCACACTAGAAAATGAGGTCAGCTGCCTCCTCCAGTGTGAGTCTCAGCAAGGAGCACCTGACTTGCTGAGGATACACTTGGATGTGGCTTGGGTGAGGCCGTGAGTTGGGGGAGGCAGGGTTTCAGGGTATCCTCTGGGCAGAGTGATCTCTGATTTCACAACGTTATGGCAGCACTGTGTCCAGCACACTGATAGTGGGGAGGGCTCAACAGGCAACAATGGATACTGCCAGCATTTCTGTACTGAGCGAATATCGCCTTGGCCCTCACTCCGACAATGTCTCCCTGGTGCCCCTGTGAAAAGCCGATTGGCACTGGTGCTGAGAGCGAGCCGGTCCGTCACCACGAAAATCTGCTTGTGGGTGGGGCCCCTTTCAGAGGCATCTGCTGCTGCTGCGGACTGTCTCACTCAGCCACTCGAGACCAGGCAGCCCCACGTCCTCGCCCCATCCTAACTTCCGCCGTTGCAAGGTGATTTCTTGAATTTCTCCCTAGTTGTATGGCTTCTTCATCCTAGGCAATTTTTTCCTTGCTGCTGCTCCCTGTTTCTGTCATAACTTTGATTTGGCACTAAAGGGATGAACAGAGCCTCTGTCATGTACGCCATTTTTTTTCTCAACCTTCTTTTTTTGTAAACTGCATCTTCAACTTATACTTTCCCTCTAACTCTTTCTACTCAGCACACAAACACTCCCAAGAGTTCTTTAAGTATAAAAATAACTAATCAGCCCAAAGAGATGCCTATCAAGTATAAGCAAAGCAAGCTGAGTCACCTTTGCTTGTGCTCATCAGGAAGCAACCTGTGTTTGATTTTGGTTTTCCTACTGGAAAGTGTGATATATAACTTGATGGTGATATGTTTTGGTCTTTGCTTGAATCAAATCAGTAAATATCACTATTTTGATTCTTTGGCCAAGAATCAGTGAAGTTTAAAATATCTTAATCATCTCATTACATTATCAGTGAGCCTAAAACAACTTGATTTTCCTCAAATTAAAAGGAAAGTAAATTACTTCTAGCTTTGGGGAAAAATACTTTCCTATTTATGAAAAAACACAAACCAGAGACTTCCAGTTACCAGTCCAGCATGTAAGTTGCTTAGAAGGTGCCACTCCACTCTAACAAGTAAAATTCTGAACAAACTGAAAAACCAATAACTCTTCTTAGATCATAAGAGTGTTCTGTGACAGGTTGTATATGCAAAAGGGTCCCCAAATAAAGAAGGAGCCATGGGACCAAAGAACAAAGCAGACAAGACTAGTTTGTCAGTTTAAAGCAGGGGTCCCGAAGTCTTGGGTTGCAGACCAGCACCAGTCTGTGACCTGTTAGAAACAAGGCTGCTCAGCAGAAGGTGAGTGGTGGGCAAGGGAGTAAAGCTTCATCTGTATTTGCAGCCACTCCCCAGTGCTAGCATCACCACCTCAGCTCCACCTCAGATCATCAGGCATTATATTCTCATAGGAGCACTGGTCCCTAGTACCAAAATGGTTGGAGACTGCTGGTTTAAAGAGTTTTCATAGGGAACTTACAGAAATGCAGTTCTGGGTGGCAGCAGGACAAAATGGATCCCCAAAACATTCACCCCCACCCCCAGACCACCTGTTTTATATTCTGCTGAGAAATGAACCTATGTACTCTGAAAGGAATGCAGAGGATATTAAAGGAATAATGATCAGATTTGGGGAGCTCTGGCACCAGGATGAGTTAAAAGATAAATAACATTGAGGGTGCCTTGTCCCAGAGAAAGAGTTAAATGGTGAAGGAAGGATTAATGGTAGTTCGTGATTAACCTGGAACCTCTATACATATTCCAGAGTCCACTCACAGAAATGGGGAGGGGGTCACGTGTTCAAGTGGATTAGTTTTAAAATGGAGTCTGCTTTTTAAGATGGAGTCAGCTCTATCCACACAAAGATATCCAATTTACAGAGCAAACTGCTACCCTCAGATTAGAGAGACAAACAGGTGGATGAATTACAGCTTAATAGAGCAGAAACTTATGAGTAAAAGTCTCCTTGGAAACCAATGCAGTAGGGAAACCTGAACTGTAATTGTTGAATTTCTAAAGACTCTGTGGATGAGGCTGAGAAATAAAAACTCCAGAAGGACCCAGTCATCAGGGGCCCCCATACTTTGATGAATCTGACTGCCAGGAGCTAGCTCTCCCAGATCCTCACAGTGAATATGAGAGAAAAAAAATCCCCTTATGCTACCTACAGGGAGAGGGGAAAAGGAATCATTTTGAAATATGCCAGAGCATTTCATTCTTCAAAAAATGTCTGCCCTCGGAAGTTATTTACCAGAGTTAACCTGCTAGGGTTTTATCAATGAAGAAATCTCAATAGATTAAAAATAAAATAAAATAAAATAAAGTAAAATAAAATTGAAAAGACAACTTATCAAAATTTGTGGGATGCAGTGAAAGCAGTGCTTAGAGGAAAATTTCTAGTATTGAATGCATATATTAGAAAAGAAGAAAAGTCTAAGATCAATAATCTAAACTTCATCTAGGACACTAAAAAAAAAATCCCAAAATAAGCATAATAAAAGAAGTAATAAGAATTAGAGCAGAATCGATGATGTTGAAAACAAGAAATCAATAGAAGAAATCAACAACACAAAAACTTGTTCTTTGAAAAGAACAGTAATTTCAATAACCTCTAGCCAGCTAAGGAAAAAAGAGAACACTAATTACTAATACCAGAAATAAAAGAGGAGACATCATTACATATTCCATAGACATTAAAAGGATAATAAAGGAACTATGAACAATCCTATGCCCCAAAATTTGATAACCTAGATGAAATAGACCAATTCCTTGAAAGACACAATCTACAAAAACGTGTATAAGAAGAAATAGACAATCAATAGACAGACCTATATCTATTAAATAAATTGACTCAATAATTAATTACATTTACTCTTGAACACCACTGGGGTGAGGTACTGACCTCTCACACACTAGAAAATCCATGTATAACTACAGTTGGCCCTCCATATATGCAGATTATCAACTGCAGAATTGACATTTGAACAATGCAGGTTTAACTACATACTTCCGTTGAACTGCGGTCAAGTGAAAAAAGTCTCCATATAAGTGTGTGAGTTCATTTCTGGGCTCTTATTTTGTACTATGGATACATTTGTCTATTCTTTTGCCAATACCACATTATATGGATATCTGTAGCTTTATAGTAAGTCTTAAAACTGGGCAGTATCAATCCTTCAACTTTATTCTTCTCCTCCAATATTGAATGAGCTATTGTAGGTCTTTTGGCTTTCTATATCAACTTTAGAATCAGGTTTTCAATAAGCCCAAAAATAACTTGCTGAGAAAAGGAACTGTCATTCATTATTGGTGAGGATGAAAACTTCTTTTTAAGACTGTTTGGCAGTTTCTTGTAAAACTAAACATACTCTTACCATATAATCCAGCTACTGCATTCCTTGGTATTTACTAAAGGAGTTGAAAATGTATGTCCACATTAAAACCTGCACATGGATGTATATAGCAGTTTTATTTGTAGTTGTCAAAACTTAGATGCAACCAAGATGTCCTTCAGTAGGCAAATAGATAAACTGTGGTACATCTAGACAATAGAATATTATTTAGCACTGAAAAGAAATGAGCTATCAAGCCATGAAAAGACATGGAGAAAACTTAAATGCATATTACTAAGTGAAGGAAGTCAATCTGAAATGACTACATAATTGATGATTTCAAATATTTGATATTCTGAAAAAGTCGAACTACAGAGATAGTTGAAAGATCAGTGATTGCTAGAGGGTAGAGATTAGAGAGAAGATTTTTACGGCAGTGAAACTATTTTATTTATGGTGGATGCATGTCTTTATACATTTGCCCAAACCCATGGAATGTACAGCACCATGAGTGGCCCCCAATGTAAACTATGGGCTTTAGAAGGTAATGATAAATCAATTTATAGTTTCATACTGTATACAATGTACAAAGGTACCACTGTGGTGTGGGATATCTAGAAGTTGTGTATGTATAGGATAGATTATATGGGAACTCTCTGTTCTTTCTACTCAATTTTTCTGTGAATCTAAATCTACTCTAAAAAATAAATTTATTATTAAAAAGTAGCACAAACCATATAATGTTATGTCGATGTACCCAAATTATTCTTTAGGTGTGAAAGTAATATATAGTGAAAGTAATATTCATGTAGTATAATACACACACACATGTTAATTTGGAGCACATTAATCTAATGATAGCGAATTTGTTTAGCTATGTATCTTACCTGGAGAAAGCATATCATTAAATGTTGGATTTGAAATCAACTCATTCCATTCTTTGCTTATTTCACTTGATAGTAAATGTTGACTGAGATACCAATTACAATTTGACTTCCAAAAATAAGATAAACAGTTGGAATATTATTTCGTAAGTGACAAATCAGCAGTCTATATTTTTCTCATTAAATTGATAGATCACACTTAGTGAGTGATCCACCGCTTTGACCATAAATGACCATATTGAAGAATATTCTTTATATTCCAGTTTATTATTCTTTGGTTATAGACAATTGCATTACTGTTGATCTGATTAGAGAGAATTTCCCAGTGGGGATTAAAATGTCTTAACGTTATCCGTAGAAGCAAAGGAGCATATTATTGTTGATTGTGTGTGTGTGTGTGTGTGTGTGTGTGTGTGTGTGTATGAGAGAGTGAGAGACAGACAGACAGACAGGCAGAGAGATTATGAATTTACTATATTTGAAATAGTGCCTTGCACTTTTGTGAACTCTTTCAATTCTTACCTCTCTGCCCCACATATACTTAAGACCTAGTCTGGGACCATGAACATGGCCAGCATGATGAAGTGGGGAAAATAACCTCCTAATTCAAATACTTGACCACTATGCACATGCTATCTGTTTAGCCTCTTTGTGCCTCAGTTTGCTGTTTATTCGACATCTCTTGTGATAACCAACCATATCAAAGGAGAAGGAAATATGAACTAACATGCAAATATAGTGAGAGGTTGCTATACAACCAAAATCTTACTGAACCCTATGTTAATATGGAGTGATAGGAAACAGTGGAATTGAAAACTGACAAAACTGGTGACATTTGACCGTCCCTTAATTGTAGGAATGTTTTTGAAAGTTAGAGAGGCCCTTGAGACCTTGGTGATTTGAAGTTTACAAAGATCTAGAATATAGTCGCTTAAAAGAAATTTTCCATCTATACAGGAATCCAGCAGCCCAAAGTGTCATTATTGTTTGGAAAGAGGGTTCCAGAAATAAAAATGTTGGGCTCTAGGACACCAGGATTAAAACTCTCTAACAGAATGAGAAATTGACCTTCCCAAAGTGGATAAACAGACATTTATCTAAAGCTCAGAGTTTAAGCGCAACTGAACACATCTTGAGAGTTTGCTTAGTGAAAAAATATATTTATTAATGGGAAGTTGAATGGTGACACACAAATATACTTTGTTTTAGCTTTATTGGAATATGCTCCCAGGACCTAGAGGGAGAGATGCTGGAAGAAACTGGGACCTAAAGACAGCCTTTTTGAGACTCTACTAAAAGATATGGTGATATGACAAAATATTGAGGAGTGAGGTCATTTTTAAGAGCCTGAATTTGAAGGAGAGGGATTGCAAGTAGAATTTTGAGAACCAGACTCACAAGAGACTTTCAACACCACAGGTCATTCTCAGAAGCTACAGGAACAGCAGTGACACTTCTAGCTCATGAGGCTGGTGTGGACCTCAGTATAAAAGATCAATGTGGAAGAAATGGTGGACGAGGAGACTTTTTACCAGAGACAGTGCCAGGTGATCAAGGGACTTGAGTGTTTTTTTTTTTTTTTCACTAAGTCGAACGTAGAACCAAATGTGCTTTATTAAACCATTTATGTTTTCCACACATTCCATAAAATGGTATGACCCAAGAGTGATGCAAGAGCCACACAAATAAATACATCTAAAAACTAATTATGGATATGGGAGGAAGTATTTCATAAAGAAATTAACAGTAACAGTAAGGCTAAAGCAAAGAGAAATAAAATTACATAGATCTCTGCAGTGAAGATTCATATATTTGTGAATATAACATTGTTTTTACTTAATTTTGACAGCAAAAGATAAAGATCAGCCATACTGGGGTATAAGTACTAACTCTAATATGTAGATCTGTCTCTGGTCCATATCAGTTAAGTTTCATCAGAATTTTTCCAAGACTTTCTCCTTTGGTAAGGTACATAAAACACTTCAGTATTTTCTCCTAGGAGAAATATGTCATCATTTGTTATCCTACAGGTTTTGGTGTGCTATTCAATGGGAAGACAAAATGCCTACTTTCAGAGATGGTATCAGAAAAAAAAAATTTGGACAATTTTTTTTTTTTTGCCTTAGAAATGAAGACACTTGAAATGCATGTTTTAAACTTACAAATACTTATTTTTAAAAAATGTGTCATATGAATGAGGTAAAAATATCAATAGAAAATGTAATTGTATCTATATTAGACAGGATTCTCCAGAGAAACAGAACCAATAAGATATGTTTGTTTGTTTGTGTGTGGGTTTATTTGTTTCTTTAGCACAGTTTGCTCACATGATGATGGAGGCTGGTGTGTTGGAGCCCTAGAAAGTGCTGATGGTGCAGTTCAAGTCCAAAGGCCATCAGATTGGAGAATCCAAAAAAAGCCAATGTTGTTGTCTTCGTAGAATTCTTTCTTGCTTGAGAGAGGTCAATCTTTTTCTATTAAGATCTTTAAATGATTGGATAAGGCCCACACACATTATGGAGATCTTTTTCTTAATTCAGTGTCTACTGATTTAAATGTTAATCCCATCGAAAAACATTCTCAATAGGAATATTCAAAATAATGTTTGACCACACGTTTGGGCACCATCACCCAGCCAAATGAACACATAAAATGAACTGTTAAAGTATCTATATTATCCATTGATTTTTTTAATTAGAAATTTTCCCCCAAATTATAAATGTGTTGTTAGAGAAGACCTTTTAAATATATTTCATTGACTGCCTACAATTATTAAATATGTAATAAACTTGTCACGGTTTCTCTTAGTATTAGTCTTTTAAGTCTTTTAATAATAGATACCTCTGGTATTCTCTCACTGATCAGTAAATTAGCTTAAAAGTGCCCAGTTTATGTCTCTGCTTACAACCATAGAAAGAGGGTATGAGAGGCCATCGAAAAAAGTTTCTTCCTTCCTTTTTTTTTTTTTACTATGTTAAATTTGTTAGGGGTGACATTTGGTAAATAGGTTTCAAGTGTACAATTGGAATAGGTACACCATCTGTATATTGCCTTGTGTGTTCACCACTTAAAGTCAAATCTCCTTTTATCACATATTTGGTCCCTTTTACCCTGATCTACTTTATTCCCTCTCCTGCCCAACCCCACTTCCCTCTGGTAACCACTAAACTATTGTCTGTCTATAAGTTTTTTTTTTTTTTTATTTGCTTGCTCATTTGTTGCTTTCAGCTTTGTATCCCACATGTGAATGAATCATATGGTTCTCAACCCTTTCCATCTGACTTATTTCCCTTAGCATGATTGTCTCAAGAAATATCCACGTTGTCACAAATAGCAGTATTTCAGCTTTTCTTATAGTTGAGTCATATTGCATTGTATATATGCACCACAGCTTCTTTATCCAATCATCTACCTGAGAGCACTTTGGTTGTTTCCACGTCTTGGCCACCATGAATAATGCTGCTATGAACATTGGGGTGCATATATCTTTGTGGATAAATGTTTTCAAATTTTATGGGTAGATATCCAGAAGAGGGATTGCTGGGGCATATAGTAATTCTAGTTCTAATTTTTTGAGGAAACTCTATACTGTTTTTCATAGTGGATATATATTCTCATATCAGTGTATGAGAGTTCCTTTTTCCCCATAACCTCTCCAATACTTGTTATTATTTGTCTTGTTGGTAATAACCATTCTTACAGGTGTGAGGTAGTATCTCATTGTGGTTTTAATTTTCATTCCCCTAATAGCTAATAAAGTTGAGTATCTTTTCATATGTCTTCTGGCCATTTGTATGGCTTCTTGGGAGAAGTATCTGTCCAGGTCCTCTGCCCATTTTTTAATTGGGTTGTTTGTTTTTTTGTTATTGAGTTCTATAAGTTTTTATATATATTTTGGATATTGGCCTCTATTATTGGGGTGTTGTTTACAAGTATCTTTCCCCATTCAGAAGTTGCCTCTTAGTTTCGTTGACAGTTTCTTTTCTGTGCAGAAACTTTTAGTTCGATATAGTCCCATTTGTCTTTGAGGTTAAATTCATAAAATCGTCTCTGAAACCAAGGTCCATGACTTTAACACCTATGTTTTCTTCTATGCAATTTATTGTTTTATGTTTTATATTTAGGTCTTTAATCCATTCTGACTTAATTTTTGTGTATGGTGACAGCAGTCTATGTTATTCTTTTGCATGTGGCTTTCCAATTTTCCCAGCACCATTTATTGAAGATTTTTTTTTCTCTATTATATGTTTTCAGCTCCTCTGTCGAAAATTATTTGACTATATATATGTGGATTTATTTCTGGGCTCTCAATTCTGTTCAATTAGTCCGTGTGTCTGTTTTTCTGCCAATGTCATACTGTTTTGATTATTGTTGCTTTGTGGTATATAATTTGAAGTTGGGCAGTGTGATACTTACGGCCTTGTTCTTTTTTCTCAAGATTTTTCTGGTGATTCCATTCAAGATGACTTTACAGTCTAAAGATCTAGGATATTTGCTGATATTTGACACACATGCAAGGCCTGTTTGCTGAAACAACTGCTAATTGAGAAGCCCAACTCGAAAGCCAATAGTGCTTGGCACATACTAGGCATTCAAAAATATATAGAGAATATATGAGTGAAAAAGTTGGCTATGAATATCATGCCTTTCTCTTTGCTTCTTCAGATAGCATAAGACAAAAAGATTGATACTTTAATGTTTGGTTTTTGTTGCACCTCAGTATCAGTGGAATAACTGAACTGGGCCTGGAAAATCACTTCCAAGATGGCTTCTTTAATCGGCTGCTATGTTAGTTATTTATTACAGCATAACAATTTAACTCAAATTTAGCATCTTAAAGAGACAGTAAGTTATTATTATTATTATTATTATTATTATTATTATTTCACTTTCTGTGGGTCAGGTATTTGAGAGAAAATTAACTGGGTGACTCTATAAAGGGTCTCTCATGACACTATCCAAGATATTGTCTAGGGTTGCAGTTATCTAAAGACTTAACTGAGGCTGGAGAATCCACTTTCAAGATGACTCACTCAGATGAATGATGAGTTGGTACTGGATGTTAGCAGAAGACTTTAATTTCTCACCATGAACCTCTCCATAAAGCTGCTTGAAGGACATTATGACATGTCCACTGGATTTCCCATAGTAGCCTAAGAGAGAGCAAGACAGAAATTGTAGTCTTTTAATGCTTAGCCTAAAGTGTCATATATATTATTTCTGTCATATCCTTGTAGTCACATAGTTTGGCTTTATTTGGTGTGGAAGGGCACTATACAGGTGATGAATACCAGAAGGCATGGATTGTTGTGCACCATTTTAGAGGTGGGTTACCACAAGTGGAATATTGGTATTGGCTGTTACCAGGGCTTCCCTATAAATCTATTTTGGCTTCCTCACAGACTGGTGACTAAGTGCAAGAGAAAGGAAGAGGCAAGGGACCAACAGGCAGGAAGTGAGCACAATGGTGGGGTCGGTTATTAAGGCCTGTACTCAGAAATTGGTATATATCATATCCATTTTTTATTCTATCAGTGAAAAGTCATTATTTATCACACAGAATACCTTGAAGAAGTAGTGCAAGGTTTTTGGTCATCTTAATCTTTGATAATTATTTTATAAACAATGTGGTGACTTCTGAATGTAGCACAATATTTAGAATTCTGTAGGCATTTACTAAAATATTAGTTCAAAGATAGAATGAACTTGGTGTTTATTTTTTAAAGTATTGACTGGCACAGGTATATACCACAACATTTTAGAATTAGTATTTTTACATATATTAGTACATCCACAAATAAAAGGAATAAAAGCTGCTTTTATGTCCAGTTAAAGTAAACATTACACTATTTAAGATTGGCCATTTAGAACTGTTCTTTTAAATAGAAAAAATCAAATTATGAAAGCTGGGTTTCCAAAACAGCTTCGTAAAAATGAGTCTTGAGTAGAATCTGAGACTATTAAAAGCTGTGATGATATAACATTGTTATTATTTAATGTTGAATTAGTGGAGAGTATATATTACAGCCATTAAGAAATGGAATTCATAGCATTTCTTTCAAAGAAATGAGGGCCTTATAAAGTAGGAATCAGAAGAAAGAGCTAAGAGAAAGGTTCATGAATTTTTCTAGGTATCTATAACATATAGCTTATTCATAATCAACATAATCTTTGATAGGAATATATAATTTCAGACTTTTGGGGGGACATTATTATACAATGATCTGTTTAAATTATTTTAGTTAAGGACAGCACTTGAAGCATTAATGTTTATGTTGTTTATAGTTTTTAACACAAAGCTAACTATTTTTGAAAGGTAGTAAAATAAAATTATAGTCCTGCTGAGTCCAGTTTCATCTTTAGGCAATAACCAAATTATAAAGGTTTTATAAAAGCAAGACAGATATTTAATTACTATCACAAGAGCAGCACCATTCCAATATAACATTCAGTAACACATGTTATCAATCAAATTGAATTTTTAAGACTTCTTTGTACAGACTGCACACTCGATTATGTACTCTGTGCTATGAATGGATTTCTCAGGACCTTAATCCACACTGGCTTTACTCCTGTCCCATATGATTCTTTTTAGAATTAAATCTGGAATGAGAAATTACAATGATTAGTTATAATGATTAGACAGTACAATATTTAATAGTATTGTGTAAACCATTAGCACAGAGTGAGTTTTGTTGCTATTTCACAGCTAAGCACAAGCTGCAGCAACTTGACTGTGACCTGAATAATCAGAAAATAACAAAAAGCTTGCATGAATTTTCACCCTGAATAACTATGCTGAAGTTTTATTTATCAAAAAAAAAAAAAAAAGTCCATAAAATTGTCTCTTTGTTAGCACATCTTCTAGTAAATTATTTTGAAAACAGAGCTAAGCTACAATATTTCCCCTACATTAGATGTTGTATACCATGAAGGTAATTTGGACAGGATGATGTGCATGAACAACAACAAAAAATCTCCTGCTTGATTTTTTACCAGATCAAAAAAAAAAAAAAAAAATGTTCTTGGAGATATTTAAACTTAAATCTAAAATTTGAGAAGAAGGTTTCAAGGAGCCCCAGGAAGATGATTCTAATTACAGGGAAAGAGAACTCTAGAGCCTGAGCTACAAAAGAACTTAGCATTTATAGTCAGGTTTGGTTAATCATGAAGATTTCTGAAAAATACATCATTTGGCGATTTGAGGGGGGTATGTGAACATCATAGAGTGCAGTCACAGGCCTACATGGTATAGCCTACTGCACACCTAGGTTAGATGATATAGCCTCTTCCATTGTAGGAGTTGAATAATAATTTTCCCTCTACTATTCTAGGAAATTGATATAAGAAACACGTAGAGGATTTTTACAAGTATTTATTTGAGCTAAAACTGATGATAATTGAAGGGAAGCAAGATATTAAATACTCTCAAGAATCATAGTTTTGCAGTTTCTTTTGTGCATTTGAAATTAAAGAGGAGATTTAAGGAAGATTACATTAAGGTGAGAGCGGCAAGGTGAGGATCGGATTACAGGATAGTTAACAAAATTACATGCTCTCCTGAGGGTGGTTGTGCTTATTTAAAAGGTGTGTTAACCTAAATGCATAAGAACAATGGGCAGGGCTTGCTTAAAGCAAAGATAAACCTTTCACGGAAAAAGTTATATGCCTGGGGTGTAACTACCCACCATGACTTGCCCAGTTAGAAATCTATGATCAAATCATCCTGTGAGGTTACTTTCAAGAACCCCTTTTTTGTCCACAGGGTTCTTAGCTGAGATATTCCTGTAATAAAAGACAGATTAATGAAGACAAACAAACAATAGTTTAATAACATATATACCCTGTACACCTGAGAGAGACCCAGTAAAAGGGAGTCACTCACCAAAATGGCTGAAATTACCATAAGTACCATCTTTGGCTGAAGACAAAAAATGTTGAGAGTAGGGGAATCACTTATGGCAGTTTACCAGGAAAAGCACAGTAAACAAGGGTAAGGTTGATACTGCAAATTTAAGTTCTTATGTTCTGCATTGTTAAGAGTTTCTAGAGATAAAGTCATCCTACTCTACCTAATACAGCCAGGAGATTTCCCTTACAAATGTATCTTTTATAAAGGAGTGATAAATTATTTTCCCCTATAGGTTCTCGGCTACAAACCTGTACAGCATATTACTATACCCAATACTGTAGGCAACTGTAACACACAATGGTATTTGTTTAATGTGTTATGCTAGGGGATTATGATGGCTATGACATCACTGGGTGATAGGAATTTCTCAATTCCATTACAGTCTTAGGGGACCACCATAGTTTATGTGGTCCACTGTTGACTGAAATGTCATTATGTGGTGCATGACTGTACAAGGGACTATTGGAAAGTCAGTGTGGCTGAAGTGTAGGAGCGAAGCAAGAGTGAGAGTGATAAAATATGAGTTTAGAGAGGTAAGCAAGCAACTGTGCGTGCCTGTAGGCAAGCAGTGTCTGCCATAATAATAATAATAATAATAATAATAATAATAATAAAACAATAACAATAATAATAATTATAAATGGACTTTTTTCCAAGGACAATGGAACTATTTATGAGTTTTAAGTTAAAAAATATGTTCATATGAGGGTTTAATGACTAAATCTTAAGTCTGCAAACTCAAACTATGGAGACTAGTTAGGAGATAATTCAGATTGGATACAATGATTACTTACCCTAGGGTAGCAGCAATGATGATAGAGTACGGCAGACATATTTAAAATCCGTTATATAGAACCAGTGGAACTTGAGATGATTGGATATGCAATCTATAAGAACTGGTGATATCAGGAAGGACTTTCTAAGTTGATGCTTCAGTATTGGTGCCATTTAGTGAGATGGGAGAAGGCCCGGCGGGGAATAGATTTTGGGTGAAGGTCAACGGTGGGTATGTTAAGTCTGAAATTCTCATTAAATATGTAAGTGGGAATATCAAGTATTCCTTCAGTTATAAAAGTCCAAATATCAGAAACAAATGTCAATACTGTAAATATAAGTATGGAAGTTGACAGCATAAAGACGATTTTCAAAGTCAGGAATAAATGAGCTCATCTAGCAAGAAAATATAAAGAAAAGGACAAAGGACTGAGCTCCACACAGAATTTTACAAGTTACATACAAAAAGAAGAGCCTAAACCTTTTGAAGGGAACCAGTAGAGCATAGTGCTATAAACATTGAGAAGGGTTTATTCAAGAAAAGAGTGATCAACTATGTTGAAAGGTGCTTCAGGATCCAATAGATAAACTTAGCAACTGGCAATTTCAGTGGCCTGGTGGGTATGGAAGACTGGTTGGGAAAGTTAACAGAGTAACTGGAATGTGAAGACATGAAAACAATAGATGATTCTCTCAAAATATTTTGCTATGAATGAAAGCAAAGAAATGTGGAGAAACTATGTGTGGGATCCAGGACAGAATTTTTGATATGTCAGAAAATGCCCTGGCAGGTTTTAATAGACTGATGGGAATGAAAAGGAGAAAATTATGATGCAAAAAAAGGGAGATTATTGTCAAAGTAGCTCTCTTCCTGGCTAAGATAAAGATAAAAAAGAAAGAGAGCGATGAAATGGCTAAAGTGTTAAACATGAGAGTCAGTTCTTCAAGAAGATGAGAAGAATGGAATATAGAACATTAAAGAGAGAGAGAGAGAGAGAGAGAGAGAGAGAGAGAGAGAGAGAGAGAGAGAGAGAGAGAAAGGAGCCTGTGTCTACCATAACTGGAACAGGAGCAGATGAGACAAAGGGTAAAGTAATTATGTCAGAGAGTGAGTGATAAATGAATTTTATAGGAAAACACAGCAGAACTGATATGCAGAAATCAGGGCCTGTTTGAGGTTCGTAATTATGAGTTTAAAGTGAAATCAGTGCTATATGATTTTCTCTGGCAATATTCATTTTTGGATACAGTCACAGAGGAGAAAATGATTTGGTTTCTGTAGGGTTGGGGATATCTCAGGTGATAACAACAGGAGGGAGAGAGGGGCAAGTGAGCTGAGGATGTTTGCCAAGGTGTGATTATAATTATATACTAGGGAATTTAACCTGAACAAGGAATGCAGTAAAGACAGGAGGGAAGAGGCACAGTGTTAGTGAGAAAAGGTGGAGTCTGTGCTTTAGGTCACAAGGAAGTTGAAGAATTAAAGTTGTGGTTCTAGAGTAAATATCTTAAAATACAGAAAGTATGGTGATATATTGGGATGTTTGAAATCTAGATCTAAAAGAAGTTTTAGTTTCTCATGATGACAACAGTCAGTGTGCCTCCAGAAGAACAGATGGCTGAGGTGGAGTGGGAGTAATAGTCATTGGAGGTGGAGAGAAGAAGAACGAAGATTCCAGCTTCTGCAGACATCACTGATACGTAAATTGCTAAGAATGTGTGGAGGAGAGGAAAGCTGTGAGCCAGGAACGGAAGTTTTCAATGTGCACAGTAAACCAGATTTCAGTCACTGTACCTACAAAGGACAGAACATATTTAGTTCATTGAATTGGTCTTTTTAAGGCAGATTTATTTCTCTTTGGTTTACATGAGTTCATGAAAAATTGAACTTTTTTTAAATATAGTTTTTCAGTTACGTATCCTGAAAATTTACTCATTACAAACCAAATGCCTCACCACTGCAGTTCTGGGAAATGCTGAATCCAGAAATGATTGTGAATAGCTAGCCAACACCAGGGAAGTCACAGAGGAGCTAGACACTCAGGAGTAGAGGAGAGAAACACATTCAAGAGCAAATTACATGGGAATGGAAGAGGAATATGAATTTAGAAAAAAAAATCACATGATAGTTAAAAAGGCATGAGTTATATATTCAAATCTTTTCTCCACTATATATGAGCTGAAGACTTGATCATTATACAGCCCAATTTCTTGAACATTAACATAGAGATAATAATACCTATGCCATCTGGTTGTTTTAAAGATTAAATGAGGGGAAATATGCAAAGCACATTTATTATGCAGTGTATAGGCAAAGATGCTATAACAAAAAGACCTAAAATTATAGTTTCTTCAAAAATAAATTTATTTTTCTGCCATCTAACAGACCAGAGTGGGTAGGTAAGTCCTGCTTCAAAAGGCCATTGAGGAACTTAAATTTTTTATAGTTTTCTTATATCCTATGGCCTGGTTTTTCTCATGGTTGAAGCTGGCTGACCGTCTCTGTATTCCTGTTTGTGGGGAAAAGAAAGAATCCAGGGCAGACAGCTTATCTTCAGGAAGTTGACACATGCTGTAATTGCTATTTCAACTTCTATCACACTGGCCCAAACTCAGTTACATGGCTAGTGTAGTCTTTAGCAGGCCAGCCTGGTTCTAAGCCTAAGTTTTGGAGTTTTGGAGTCTAATATCAAAAGAAATATGAAAATGGACCCTAGGGGTCAGTTGCTGTCTCTTCCACAGTACCTATCCAATACTTGATCCATATTATTAATAATTATTAGGTCCATTAATTAACCTTTTTAGGAATACCTTTAGTCATCCTTTAAAAACTTTGTCGACTTTTAAGAGCAAACATTAGGTTTTATTTATAACTATATAATAAAATTGGATTTCTTGATGGTTATTGACATATCTGCACCAACATTTCAGAAACACTTTACATGTACAAGTATTTAACATTGTGTTTTGTTGAGCCTATTTCCATAACATAATGTTGGCACTTTGCATGGTTTAAACATGCGAGAACTTTCTTTTTCTCCTTTCTTTTTCTCTCTCTCTCTTTCTTTCTTTTCTTTCTTTCTCTTCTTTCTTTCTTTCTTTCTTTCTTTCTTCTTTTTTCTTGCTTGCTTGCTTGCTCGCTTGCTTGCTTGCTTTCTTTCTTGCTTTCTTTCTTGCTTTCTTTTGTCTTTGTTTCTCTTTCTTATGGTGACATTGGTTAATGAAATCTAGTAAGTCTCAAGTGTATAATTCAACAGTAAGTCATATATATATATACATATATATATATATACATGGAGAACTTTAATATGTGCTTTAATACACTCAGATACTTGGTATGTTTGGAGATGGTGGAGATTTACCTATTGTTTGACTAAATGTGATAAATTTATATATGTGGACCCAGACCAAGTGAAAATACTCATAAGTAGCAAGTTAATAAAATGACCATAACTCAAGTTCTATTCATTTAATTTGGTAAATAACCTCACAGCAATATATTGCCTCTGCTAAAAAAATAAAATAAAATAAAAAATAAAAAAATTAAAATTAAAAAAATTTAAAAAATTAAAAATAAATCTGTGACTCTTGTTACATCAGTTTTACTTTATTAAGCTTTTTTTTTTTTTTTTTTTTTTTTTGCTTATGAATACCTCTGGATATTCAGCATATGTCCAGTGAAGCAATAGAACATTTGCCTCTGATTCTATCAAAGCATTTCCAATAATGTCCCTATACTGAATAAAGCAGCTGTAGCAGCTCTAGGGACATGTAAATTAGGATGTTAATAAGGAACTGAATACTCTCAAATTTAAAGAGATTCCAGGAATAAAGTTCATAGAACTAAAATAGGTCATTACTTCCCAAAGTCATGAGGAAATATGGTACTTCTATTGGCAAATAAAGAATTTTTTAATAGGGACTCTATGAATTCAATGGAAAAAAATATATAGCTAATTTCATTTAAAACAGTAGGGTTTTTTTTACATATGGATCTATATATAACTTATCTTCTGATATTCCTCCTTTTTATTGCAATACACTATCTCCTTTAAATTCATTTTATATTTTATTTTCTCCAGGAAGTTCCCTGATTATTCCCTATACTCTTGTGTTCTATTTTTAGTGCTTTAAAAGTTTTAAAACTTTTTAGACTTGTTGATATCTGGATCTGTAAAACAAAAACAATATTATTACGAAACTGATATGTAGTTAGCACATGTTATCTATCAGTTTCATTCACATACATATTTTCATTTAATCCAATGCAATATTGTATGATGGTTGAAACTCATGTCTGGAATCAGACAGTTGTAGATTTGAATTTCCTGCTTGCCAATTTTTGTGTGTCACCCTAGACAAAGTAAGCCAAAAATCTCCATATTTTGATAATTACAAAAGATACTTAGCAATGATGAAGAAGCTTCCTGGATGATGAAATGATGTGTATAAAGCACTCAGATTATCTTAATATGGAGTAAACAGTAAATAAATATTAGTTATTATTTTTATTACTAATTAATTCTAAAGTTAATGTATTATAAGTTCAGTTGTAACAATGACAAACCAAGCTTCAAATATTTTATATAACTTGAAAAATCTAAGTGGAATGGAAGATTTAAAATCTAAAATCGAATGCTGCCTCCTCCTCCTCCTCCTCCTTCTTCTTCTTCCTTTTTTTTGTATCTTGATCTTCACTAACATCTAAGCAAATTCAGTTATTTTCAGATCATTACTAAAAGCAACAGCCCACTTCTAAGCAGAGAGATTGTTGGATATTCTATATCTTGAATGGATTGAGAAAGAAAGATAATAATTGCTTTCTCATACATATTGGATACTGTTGTTTTTTACATGGTATTGTTAGAGAAACCAATGTTTTTTATTATTAAGTAGTTTTTGTTCTGCAAATCTAGCTGCCTGCCTCTCTGTGCCTTCCCTTTAAAAGGAAAGGAGCTGAGGGAAAAGAAACTTAAATGGGTCAGACCTGAAGCTAAATGTGTTGACAGTGGACAGTAAAGGAGCTCTGCACTGGGTTCTGAGAAATCTGCATTACTTTCTGTCTGACTCCTAATCTAAAATTTTTACTGTACTAAAATATGCTATTTCTTCTTGAGAAAAATAATATTTATTATTTTCTTATAAGCAGAGTAAGAATTTAGGAGCTATAAGTGTTGAGTTGAGCAAAGAGTTTAAAGAAAAATTCAGGTTCAAATAGCAAAGTAAAAACACGAATACCAAGTTTAAGGACTGTATTGTTCTTCCTGTTCCATGGGAGCAATTTGCAATGCAGCCATAGTTATGATATTCATCTGTATACAAATCATGATACATATTATATATAAAATATACATGGCATCTTATATATATTTATATATAATATTATATAAGAAATTTAAATGGAGTTGGTTCTGAGGCTTGGCACTTTGTTAATTCACAGGAAATTTATTTTATTTATCTCAAGACATGCCAGTATTTGGGCAGATATGTTCTACTTCTACTCGCCTATATCCTTTTGTGAAGCCAGGTGAAGAAAGCTCTATTTGATTCCAGTGCTCTGGCGAATGGACCTACTTTTAGAAGCAATAGATAGATGTTGCTTTGTTGGGGGTTGGAACTAGTAGCAGGAAAATAGAAGACAATTGCAATATTCCATGTGATAGGTGATAAGAACTAAATTAAGTATAGATGGGGCAATAGAGAAAAAATATTTTAAAGTACCTGGAAGTATCATGCTAGAGTACTTGGAAATTTAAGAGGAAATAAATGATAAAAAGGAAGAAAGTGGAATGGAACTTGAATTTGGGCTTTGATGACAGGTGAACAGATTTTTACATGGTAAAAATAATTAGGCAAAAATTGAGTTTTAAGGATTAGAGATCATAAAGGTCATTCAGATGAAAGTTAAGAATATACAGTAACCAAAAGTTTTAAGAAATTTTATAAAAATAATTCAGTTATTTTAAATTTTTATCAAACACCTACTTTGTGCTTCATAGTAGCTCTTTATTTAAATATTTAAATATTTTGAGATTTAACATAGAGTATAATGTAGTATTTTTAAAGAAATCAATTGAAAATATTAAAGCTATAGTACTTCTGTCTAACGCTTTTATCTTTAAAGTTTTGTTTTATTTTAATGTAAGGTTTTCTGACCCAATATAAAGACATTTTAGTTTGGTTATTGCTGTAACATTTGCAGAGCAAAAGTTTTATGTATTATATAATAGGTTATATTTGTTTTAGTTAAAATGTTGTCTAAAAAAGGATTTTTCAAAAACCTTGCTCATTGCTCTGATTTCATCATAATCAAGCAGCATTCATTCCACTTAGGCTGTGTCAGGCATCTAGATTGAGGTCAAACATTCAGTTAATTCAGATGAGCCATGAACATTGCAAATACCACCTCAAATCAACAATTCAATTTTAGCATATTTTTCATCAAAGAAAATGAATTTTCCCATAATTTCTTTATATTTTAGGATTGTATAGTTGCTCTAGACCATCCAGCTGTTTACCAAAATTCAAAAGGGAGACTTCATTATGAATATAAATGAAATATGTGTTTTACTTTTATTTAGTGGCATTCTTTTGGCACAGCCGTAGACAAAGCAGCACAGCCTTAATCAACACCTCATTTTTTTTTTCTTTCTGTCACAGGAGATTTTTTATTTTAATTCTAGTGAATTGGGAATAGAAAATGATTTTGCAATGGTGATTACAGCTTTCTTTACCATTGTTCCCGTTTTGTACATACAGGCTGTTAACTAGTGTGAAGGAAGCATTCTAACAACATGAATTTTTAAATTGACGTAACTCTCTTGTTCCTTCTTCTTCTTGAAAAAACTTTAAAAATTATAAAATATTTGTCTGCTTTCCTAGTTTACACAGTAAATATGAACACAGATTTGCATCCCTTAGATTAGGAAACCAGGACATCATTGCAAGTTTTATGACAATGAACAAGGCATTAAAACTCTCTGATCTTCAGTTCCCTTATTTATAAAATCAGAATAAGGCAATCTAATTCTCAGATAGTATAGCAGTGAGATGGTAATTGAGATAGCAAGTAAGATAGTAAGTATAGAGCATTTTATAAAAATGAGAAGCTCTATTAATTTCAAGAAGCAACTTGTGCATTCAGCAAACATTGAACACATACTATGTGCCAGCCATTAGCAATATAAAGAAAAATAAAGTAAAATTCTTCTTTTAAGAATCTCTCAGCTTAGATAAAGATGAAGATGAAGATGAAATACACTATAGAAACACTGCTGATACAATATGACAAAAGGCAAGATAAGGTGTGGCCATGGCTTTGAAAGTACATAGAGTACTTCATATCTAAATCTCCTAAGAAGTTTGCCTACGAGCATCCTTGAAGCATGAGTTGGAGTTATTCATTGGGTTGACAATTATGAAAACTAAAAGTTTTCCTTTAAAATCTGGAACAAGGTAAGAGTGCTCAGTCTCACCACTTCTATTCAGCATAGTATTGGAAATTTTAGCCAGAGCAATTAGGCAAGAAAAAGAAATAAAAAGCATCCAAATCAGAATGAAAAAATAAAATTATCTCTGTTCACAGATGACATGATCTTTTATGTAGAAAATTCTAAAAATTCCACACACATACACAATTCAGTGAAGTTACAGGATACAAAAGCCGTATACAAAAATCAATTATATTTATATACAACTAAAATAATCAAAAAATAAAAACTCATTTATATTAGTAAGAAAAGTATAAAATACTTGGAAATAAACTTAATGAAGGAGATAAAAGACTCATACACTGAAAATTATAAAACACTGGTGAAAGAGATTTAAAAAGACACAAATAAATGGAAAGGTGTGCTGTGTTTATGTATTAAAAGGATTATATTTGTTAAAACGGGTAGTGTGCACTACCCAAAGCAATATAGAGATTCTTCAATTCAATCTATTAAAATCCCACTGGCATTTTTAAAAGAAAAAAAAAAACCTAAAATTCTTTTGGAACCAAAGAAGATTGTGAATAGCAAATCAATTTGAGTGAAATGAACAAAGCTGGAGGCGTAACAATTCCTGATTTCAAAATACATTGTAAAGCCACGGTAATCAAAACAGTATAATACTGGTATGAAAACAGACATGTAAATCAATGAAACAGAAGAGAGCCCAAGCATAAATCCATGCATATATGGTCAACTGATCAACAAGAGTGCCAAGAACACATCATGAGGAAAGAATTATCTCTTCAACAAATGATGTTGGGAAAACTGGATGTCTGCATTCAAAAGAATAAAATTGGACCTTTATGATACACCATACACAAAAATCAACTCAAAATGTAAGACTTGAAACTATAAAACTCCTTGAAGAAAACATAAGGGGAAATCTTGGCTGACTTTAGCAGTGATTTCTTGGATAGAACATCAAAGGCACAGGTAACAAAGCAAGTAAGATTACATGAAACTGAAAAGTTTCCACACAGGAAACAATCAACAAAATAAAAGGGAACCTATGGAATGGGATAAGGGGCTAATATCAAAAACAGATAAGGAACTTCTATGAAACAAAAGCAAAAAACGAACAATGCAATTTTAAAATGTGCAAAGGAACTGAATAGACATTCTCCATAGAAGGTATGCAAATGGCCAACAATTATATGAAAAGGTGCTTAACACCACTTACAAATCAGATGAATGCAAATTAAAACTACAATGAGATATCACCTCACACTCATTAGCATGGTTACTTTATGTATGTGTGTGTGTGTGTGTGTGTGTGTGTGTGTATGTATGTTTGTATGTGTATATGTATGTATATATCTATAGTTATATAGATATGTAGATACGTAGATAAGTGTTTTCAATGATTTGGAGAAAGGGTACCCTTGTACACCGTTGGTGAGAATGTAAATCGATATAGCCACTATAGAAAACTATAAATATTTTTCAAAAAATTTTTTAATAATTACAAAATGATCCAGCAATCCTACTTCTGAGCACATACACATGACATTTAAAGTCAAGATCTCCAAAAGATATCTGCACTCTCATATTCATTGCAGTATTATTTACAATAGCCAAGACATGGAAGCAACTAAGAGTCCATTGGTGGATGAATGGATAAAGAAAATGTGATATGTACATATAATGTTTTATTATTCAGCCCTAAAGAAGAAGAAAATCCTATTTGTGACAATATGGATGAATCTGAAAAATATTATGTTAAGTGAAATAAGCCAGACACAGAAAGGCAAATACTATGATTACCACTTATATAAGGAATCTAAAATAGTCAAACTCTTTGAAGTGAAGAGTATAATGGTGATTGCCAGAGCCTGCGGGTAGGGGAGAATAGGAAGTAATAAGCAGTGTACAAAGTCAGTTACACAAGATAAATAAGTCTTAAAGATCTACTATACAGCATTGTTCCTATAGTAAGCAATAGTGTATTATTTATTTTACAATTTGCTAAAGGGTTTATCTTATCGTGTTTTTAATCACAAAATAATAACAATAATAAATAAAGAGGGTAGAGGGAAACTTTTGGAGGGGATGGATATGTTTGTGATATACATTGTGGCGATGGTTTCATAGCTTTATACTTACCCCCAAACTCATTAAACTGTATACTTTAAATATGTACAGCTTTCTGTACATCAATTATACCTTAATAAAGTGGTTCAAAGAAGCACACACAAAAAAATGCAACTCATAGCAGAAGTGATGAAAAAAGTGGGGAAAAGATAAATAGAAATCTAAATTAACAAGACCAAGTTTCTGTTTGCTATATTATGTGAACAATACTCATATTATTTCACTATATTATTTCAGTAATATTCACAGAAACTTTTTGAAAGGAAAAAGGTTAACACTGTGTTCATGGATTGGAAATTTCAATATATTAAAGGTGTAAATTCTCCCCAAGTTGATCTACAGGTTTAATGCAGTTTTTTTTCTAAATCCTAGCAGGGTCTTTTGTAGACTTAGATGAGTTTATTCTAAAATGTGTGTAGAAAGCTATAAATGCTAGAATAGCTAAAATAATATTGAAAAGTAAATAAAGTAGGAAAAAAATCACTCTGATATTAAGGCCTATTGTTATAGCTACAGTAATCAGGACAGTGTAATACTGGTGAAGGTATGGACTCCTGTATCAATGGAACAGAACAGAATATCTAGGGATAGTCCTGCTGCTGTACACAAGTCCAGTAAATTGATTTTTGAGAAAAGTACAAAAACAATTCAATAGAGTATGGAGGGTGAGTTTGATCTGCATCCAATGCTATCCAGTTTTCTTTTTTCATTATGTAAAAATGTCTGACCATGTGACTCTACGATTTGTAGACTCATTTAATTATTTATACATTAGATGTGTATTCTACTGTACTAACTTATGAGGAATATATGCAAACTATACAACTGTTTAAAGTAAAAGATAAAAATAAATACAATTAGGATTTTAAAATTTTATTTCTACACCACAACCTTGTGTATCCTAGGGATGCAAACACTGCAGTTTGACAATGGTCATTGTAAACAAACAGAAGTTATTAAAATATTTTTCCTTTTCTTTTAATATCACTTTTGGCTATATTTTTCCCCCCTAAAATCACTACACTAAAATATTACAAAGGACTAATAATATAGGTGATATTCTCACAGTCTTAGTCAGAGTATATCACAGTTCTCTAGGGAATATTTTCTGTATTATTAATAGTGGAAACTTAACCAGTTTCTGGAGACAAAAGAAATGTGAAGAATCTTGAGTTTGCTCATTATATTTAAAATATAGTCGATAAGTTTGGTAGTGCTAAGAGTGCTGAAACCAAAATGCACTTTTTAACTTTGTCCTAATCAATTTCTTTTCACACTTTATTTTATCTCCCTGCAAAATATATAGTGATTGAGAGCAGTAACTGTTCACAGTATGCATATATGTGTGTAAGTGTGTAATACTTTAATATTTAGAAAGATGATGAGGAATTACTGAACTAAATAAATATATCACCATAAAATGTTTATGTCTTCTGTTTATTTTTTCTGTAGCTTTTGGAAGCAGGTCAGAACAAATAAATCTGAGGTTTTTCATAAAGAAAGGATAATGTTATTGTGTTGTATTTCTTCTTATATGACCATTTGACGTTCCTTGATAAGAAAATGTTAAAAAGGCTATTATGTATATAAAGTATGAAATAATAAATATTCTAAATGTACCATGAAGAGCACTAAAAAAGGAGGACTTCCAACCAATATGGTGAAATTTTTGGAATAAGTACATGTTTGTAATAACCTCTTTTAAAACCAAGGAATTTAACAATAAAAAGTACAAATAGAGATAAAAATATTGTCTATTCCACAATCAGTAGAGAACCCACCCTCCTGCCATAAATTCTGGTGATACAAAACAATTCTGGACCAATTTAAGAAAAGATGCTGGTAACCACTGTATAGCTCAGTTGTTGATGATCATGATGCTGTGTTATGGGAATAAGTGAGAAAGTCTGGTACTTTTAGGTGCGGATAAATGACAGCTAAAATTAAAAGTGGACTTTGTTGTTGAACATAGAAGACTATTATTTCCTCATGTCATCATTACAAGCATGGCTAGAAAAATATTATCTTCCAGGTTTTCTCATGAGATAAGGTGAGAGGTGGAAGTAGACTTATCAGAAATAACTATACAGAGATAAATAATATGTGGGCTATGGTGTAAAAAGCTTTATTAATTAGGTGGCATCTCTCTAACTTAAATTTTTAGCAAGGTAACTGCTTCACTCAAAAACGAATTAACAAAACACACCAAACAAACTCATAGATATGGGCAACAGAATGGTGGTTATCAGAAGGGAAAAAAGGTGGGAGGGGATAGAGTAGGAAAAGGGGGTCAAATATAGGTAATGAAAGGAAACTAGACTTCTGGTGGTGAGCATGCAACAGAGTGCACAGATGTTGAATTGTAATCTCATACACCTAAAAAGTACAATGTTTATTAACTAACGTTACCCAAATGAATTTAATTTTTAAAATGTTAAGTTTAAAAATGAAAGAAAGAAAGAAAGAAGAAAGAAAGAAAGAAAGAAAGAAAGAAAGAAAGAAAGAAAGAAAGAGAAAGACAGACAGACCAAGAGAGAGAAAGAAAGACAGACAGATCAAGAGAGAGAAAGAAAAGACAAAAGGAAAGAAAATGAACTTTAAGGTAACATCATCAGTGGGACAAAACTCATTCCTGGTTTAATGGAAAAAATCTGATGATTTTTTTTTTAAAAAATGAGATAATCTAGACTGCACTGCTCAGGGTCCCAGCTCCCTGAGTCCTCAGTATGCAACCAAAGAGCTAAACAATGAATTCATAACATTAGTTTCTAGCATCCTCAGGAAAGCCTTACCGAATACGCTAAATATGCATCAGCCCTACTGTCATGCTTTTCTACACTTTCATAAGTAATTTTCTCCATAGTGCTTATTGATGTTTAAAATTATCCTATATATTTATCTTATTGCCTAAGTTTCCACACTAGAATATAACCTCCTAGAAAGTTGGTCTGTTGTCTGTCTCGTTAACCATTATACTTCCAGGACCAAAAATAGTGCTTGACAGAGAATGAAAACTTGGTAAATACATGTGCATTGACCATACAGTTGAACACAAAGAGTGCCAAGCAGATTCTATTTATACTATTTGTAACATATGAGCTTAAATAGAATTTGCCCTACCTAAACATAAATAAATGGAAAAAAGGGTCTTCAGAAAAAAAAAAATGCAAAAGATAAAAATGAGAAATATTTATATTATAATTAAGGAAAACATGGATTTTATGACATGAAAGTTACGATAATAAGTATGATGAGAAAGACTAAAACAGAATAAAGACAGAAACTAAAGAAAACAATAGTGATAGAGAAGAACTTATAAACAAGCCTAAGGAAAGAGAATGCAGTCAACTTTTCAGAAGATCAAATTACTGGCATGGAGTAGAGAATTCAGAAAATCACATAATACATTGGAAGGCAATTTTAAAAAAAAGGTAATAGATGAGAAAACAACAGATATTCAATACAAAGATTATCTGTATGCCTAGAGAAGAGAACTGAACTAGTAAATAAGAAAAAAATAAATTCAAAATATAAATGAAAGAAAACTTTTCTAAAATGAAAGATGACATAAATCTGCATCTCCAAAGAACCCACAAAGGTCCACTCATCAGAAAAAGACAGCAAAGATTGACAACCACAAATTCTACTTGTCATAAATTTTACACTTAGCCTATCTAAGAAGCAGCCTAAAAAATTACATCTCCTATAGGTTGACCTCACACTTCTCTTCAGCAGCTTTAGATGTTGACAATGGAGCAGTGTCCAAAGTTGAGGGATAAGAATACAAATTGAGAACATTTACTCATCCAGATTGTCATTCACATGTGTTGGCAATAAAAAGACATTCTCAAATTCACCAAGCCTCCAAAGGACCACCCATGTGTCATGGTTAAAAAATTATTTTGAAGTAATTCAAATGAGAGATGAATCGAAATAAATGATTTATAGTAAGATTATAAAAGTAAAATACTGATAAAATAAAATATTTATGAAATGTTACATTTATTTTATTCATAAAATATTTATCCATAGTGCTATTTAAGTTAATTAAATTTGAATATTGTGACAATTGTGGCTATAAACAGAATGTGGATGTAATTTAATCTTCAGCTTAAATTAGCGAGTGGAGTTTTTGTTACACAACTGAGTCACAATTATACACACACACACATACACACACGCACACACACATATAATCCTGATGTCTGCTATATATGCCAGCTTCTCTTCTTACTGACCTCCACTGCCATGTATATGGTCACACCTAGGGTCTTGAATCTCACTCTGCATTGGCATCAGCTGCTATTGTCTGGTGTCACTTGAGCTTTCATCCCACATTCCACAGACTCTGTATCCTCTTCCTCTGTCTCTCAATATCTTTGTATTTCCAGCATTGGTGATAATGGGGGGTTTGAGTTGGCGGCTCTGAATTTCTTAGTCACTTACCTTCACCAAGTAGCAGTTGTCTTCAGATTATCTGTCTAGACACATGCTCCCCATTATTTTTCAGTTTTGGTGAGAGTCTCTAAGAAGTGTATACTCTCTGGTTTAGAAATGTGAAGCGAAATCCCTGGTACTCTATATAAGCACATTTTGGGAAGTCTGAGAACAGAAAGTCCATCTTTATCAAACATGCATGCACCCACATGCATGTATATCAGGATTTGACCTGAAGGAGGTAGTGTAAAGTTAGCTCTTTAGAAATTTACAAACTAATAAGTGCTAGGAACTCCCTTTTGAGCTTCTTCTTTCTATGGTTTTGCTCTATGGGAATCTCTGTTTTAGCCCTCTATACTTAGCTTTTTATAGTTAAAAATCAGCTTATAAATACAAGGACAACCTTTCCTTTCAACTAAAATCAAACATGTTTGACTTTCAAATCACTGTCCAAGTCGGAATTTAAATCTCTATTTTGAAACTCAAAACTGAGCAACGACTTCTTTGTTCTAGTCAGTATCTGCCTTCTCTCTGATTTCCAGTATTTCTAGTTTTTAAATCACACATAATAGGCTCAGAAATGCTCTCCACTTTATCTTCATAAATATTTCTTTATCTGTTGGTTTTATTAATATTAATGTTGAGTTTGGTTTCTCTTTCATGGTGTCAGTTTTTCTTGAATTGTCAACAATTTTGTAATCTTTGCGTAGATTCTCTCTTGACCTCCCTGCCTGTGGTGCTTGTGATGAAACACTGAGAGTGGTTGACTAGTGGCTTGTCTTTGGCGTTCGGGTGCCAAACCCGTTGGGTGCCAAAGTCCAGTTTGGGTTATTAGCTAATATAGGTACTAATTTTCTCATGTTTCAATGTATACCTTTATACCTTTAAACCTATGGACAAATGCTTCAACTACTTATTAGATAGTCAGCCAACCATGAGAAAAGACAGAAACAATTCCTTAGGTGCTCCATATGCAGCTCACAGAGAGATCACTCTCATTCTTCTTGCCTCCACTGTATGCTCTCTGAACTCAGTTTTCCAAAATCATTCCCATCACCCCAAGAGTCTTTCCATAATATTCCCTACTTTCTATCTCAACAGCTTCTCAAATTTTCTGGTCTGTTGTCCTTTCTGATTGTGTATAAGCAGAGTGAGAAGTTAAAGTGAAATAGGATAAGGGAAGACATCAGAGAGAAGTAATATTTCAACACAGATCTGAACAAAATGAGAGAAGTAATATTTCAACATAGATCTGAGCAAAGTGAGTCATAATATATAATATTACATAACTTACTATATCTAAGAAACTAATATTCCAGGTAGTGGGGATAACAAGTGCAAAGACCCGGAGAGAGAACTATTCTTAGCTTGTCCAAGGAATCCAATGACACTAGAATGTAGAATGCTAGTTGTTTTTTGGTAGAATCGAGAGAGAAGAAACTTTGCCTGTGTCATAGCCTTATTAGGGTAACAAATACGCACACTATAAAAATGCAATCCAAAACAAAATAAGATGAAAATACACAAAGGGTCCTAATTACATGCTAAGTGACTCTATAAGAATAGGCAAGATTAATTCTAGCATCACAGATCAGGCAAGATTTTGTGAAAGACCTTAAAAAAGTGGATTTATTTCTTGTGTATGTAAAACTGTGAGTTTGTTTGTTGACTCTACTGCATAACTTCAACAAGGGCCCCATTATTTGTAAAGTGCCACTCTTGTCTTGAGTAGTATAAATCTCACCACTATATTGACACTGCAAGTAGCAGACAAGGGGCATTGCGCCTTCCTAATAAGAAGGGCAAGACTTGAAAATCACATGCATCACTTTTGCTACATTCCACTCGTCAAAAATTTAGTCGTGTGGGCAACATAGCTGCAGATGGTAATTTGGAAGTATAGTCTTTATGTGAGCTGCACCCTTTTTTAGCTAAAATCTCTATTACCCTAGAAAAAGAGAGGAAAAATATGTAAGGAAAAATTGGAAGTCTTTACAACACTTTCTAATAATGAAAATCTATCAATGATAGCACTGTTTACAGCTCTACTGATATCCAAAGTTTAGCTTCATTAACCATCTAAAGAATCACATTCATATTTGAGTGGTGCTAACACCTCACATTATATTTCGCTTCAGATACTATTTGGAACATTCTTTGACTTATTGAATTACTTGACTAATAGATAGTAGCTTGAATTAAGTAGACACTCTACATCCAAACAACATATACTTCACGGCTACCTGTCAGATACCAAATTATATTGAATAAAATTTTTATTGCTTTACTCCCTATCACCTTCACTTATAAGGGCCCATTCAATTTCAAATTTGATGGATATGCATAGTATATGAAGTAATCTATATTTATGATTCTTGCAAAGACCAGAAGTTGACTACACACGTCGAGAAGCTCCTGTCAAAATGTAGTTGTACACATCATGAATGCATAATTGCTGCTGCAGCATCTGCAGTGCATTTGGCACAAACTGCTGCAGACTTTCAGCAGACTGCAGCAAATGGCAAATATATGCTGCTCTTTGCTACAGGGGGGCAATATAGCATTTTTATGTGTGTGATTGCGGTTCCCAAATTAGTGTGTACTGCAACAAAACACAAAAACCAAGTATTGCTGAACAGTTTTGATTTTCTATAAAAATCTACACTTATGCTAATCTATAAGAAAATTTTATTCTATATTATCAATGACTCCAAAATATAGATTCTGAATGAAACTTAAATTTCAATCTCTATTTATTAAAATAGCATTTTTGTGACCAGAATACTAAAGGTATCATCTACAAACATTTTAGATGCAAATGGAAGAAATAATTTCTAGTTTATTAAATGACATAAATAACTGCTATTTTGTATTAATTACATTGCCTAATAATAAATAGTCCTACAGTTAAATAAAGATAATAGAATGAAAGGAGTAGATGTTTTAATAATCAAGTAAATTTTATTTATTTTTGAAAATAAAAGCCTTCAATTTAAAGTACTACAGTCAAGAAATGATCATAATTGAAATCACTCCTAATTTACAGTGTCCTATCCAGTATGTTTTGAAAAAGCAATGAGAACTATAATTAATAACATTAGGAAAAAAATTACATTGATCAGAGAAAATTCTATAAAAGTGAAAGAGAAAGAATGAATTCTTAAAAGTGAGAAATATGATGACCAAAATGAAAATACTCAAAAAATAGTTCAATGTGTTGAAAAATAGCATCACCTAGGAGGAAATAAGAAACAAATATATCAAAAATAAGAAGAAAAGGATAGAAATTAAAAGAGTCAATATAGGGGTTCATATATCTAAATAATGAAAGTTCTTAGAATAGAGAAAAGGAAGAGAGATATTACCGAGGCATTCATACAAGATGTTCCATAACCAAAGGACTTGCTTCTGCACTGATAAGACCCAGCAAGGATCTAATACATTGAATAAAAATGATCCATACCAAGACAGCATTATAAAATATTAGAATACTGGGCATATCAAGAAGATCCTAAAAACCTTCGGACAGGAAAAACAGGTTAGATACAAAGGAATAAAAAACAAACAAACATGGCATTGTATTTTTCAGCTGCAACTCCAGATTCTAGGACACAATCAGCAATGCCAATCTATTGAGGAAAAATGAGTTCCTACTTAAAATAGTGTAACCCAATAATCAATTGCGAGGGTAAAATTTTTTTTCATGAAGAGTAAAAAACTTTACATCTCATGCACCTTCTTAGGAAACCAATAAATAGGTATCCCTCAGCAAAATAAGGAAATCAACAAAGATTTAAAAATCTGAGCAACAAAGAAGATAAGCAAAGGGAATTTCCAAGATAAAAGTGAAGGAAGCCCCTGAATGATCACTATTTACCAGGCTGAGAAAGAAATTTGTGCAAATTGGAGCAGAAAAAAAAAAAGAATCGTGCAATGGAAAACTGGACAGGGAGAAGGACAGGGAGAAAGGAGATTAAAATAAAAGCATAGAAATGTTAAATCACCTGATATTTGGCAATATTTGTGAACATAACTATAAGGTATTTTGCAAAACAGATATTTAGGGAAGAAAATAGCAATTGGTACATATAACACTAAGTAAACAACATGGATAAAAATGAGACAATAATCAGCTTTAAGTAAAATTAAATGTTTTTTCAAAAAGGAAATATATTCATAGTATATTGCTTGGGTCTGCAGGTTGCATAATTCTAGTAATATAAATACTAACAATTTTACCAAAAATTATGATATGATTATATAAGGAAGATAAGAGGAAGAATGTTAGCTTATCCAAACTCTTAACTACTGTAATGAAAAATGTAATCGATTCTGGCAAAATTCATCTATAAGAGAAATTAGAATAAGCATAACATTTAGAAATATGAATGTAATATAAGAAGTAACTAGTTAAAAATTTGGAAAGTAGCTGCCTCTGGGAGGCATGACAATGGAGAATAGGTGCTAGACACAGATGTATTTTTTAAATATAAGGTAACTACTTTATTATATAGGAAGGATTCAATAAGGTGCAAGTAGAAATCTTACTGAGTCCTCCACTTATTTTCAAATATAATCTGCAGTCTCTCTCTCTCTCTCTCTCTCTCTCTCTCTCTCTCTCTCTCTCTCTCTCTCTCTCTCTCTCTCTCTCTCTCTCTCTCTCTCTTTCCTATACCTTGGGTAAAATTTCTAGTAGGCACAATAACTATTTTAGGTTATTCTCACATAATAAAATGTCCTCTGGTCATTTTTAAAACTAAGCATAGTAATTACATAGTCCAGACTCTTTTCCCAATCCTCAGGATTGTGTTAGGCTGGGAATGCTTATGGGGGAGAATAAAAGTCTTCTTCTCTGTTTAATGCTTTTCCTTTTCCCTTATCCTATGATTTTTTTTTCTTGTGGACTTTTTTGTGAGTTTCCCAGAGATAATTTTTTTCTGGGGTTCCCCTAATTTAATCTATTTTGCTGTGGACAGTAAAGGTTCTCCACTGGTTATTTGTCTTCTTAGGATTGATATCCTCTGTTTCTGAATCTAATAATACTTTTAACCTATAACATACACTATTTTAACTTGTCTCTAGACCTTTACATCTTATGAGTCCACTGGACTCATGAAAGTCTCACATCCCTGCCAGGCAAAATGAAAATTCAGCTTCCTTCCAAGAAAGAAAATATTGGAAAAGCCTCCTCTGTTTTCTCTGCTGCCAGGCAGGCAACTCCACCTTCTCCTTCTCATCTTTAGCCTTCCCTGATATGAGTCGGTTACCACTATTTACATCCCTTTAAAACCAAAGAGATACATGCAAGTATGCAAGTTTTCAGAGTGATATTCTGAAGACCCCATGGGTCTTGACAGGAGATGGAGGCATCCTTCACCCTCTATCAATATCTTGATCTCAAACTTCTAGCCTCCAGAAGAGACCATAAATTTCTACCCAGTTTGTGGTACTTTGTTACAGCAGACCCAAGGAATGAATATGCAGTGCAAGGGGATTTACGAAGTGGTACTGGGACAGGAAGGAAGGGAAGAAAGGGGGTGCATTTCTCCAAAGGGTAATTTTAGTTTAATCTCACAGAAGTCTGTGAACAGTATAGATGCCACTTCTGAGCTGTCTCATCAGGGACAGAGGAGCAGGAGCTTTTAGAACTCTTGTACACATCAAATTTTCCTTGTGCTTGGACAAAGCCGGTTCTGATAGCCATGCCCATGAGCAAAGATTCATGGGTGCTAACTGCCAGCTCTTAAGAGGAAAAGAATGGCATAAGGTAATGTATGAAAAATTGGTAAAGGGTCTGAGTGAATGTGAGCAAAGCACTGACAGCATCTGCCACAATGGGTTAGGAAGCAATTAGGGATGTTAGATAGCTGGAGAAAAGGGGCAAGTAAACCAGACATACAATCAATTGCTTTTCTGCCTAGTGAGGTTCTAGTGGTTATATTACTTTACATTATTTGGGTAATATACTTGGAAAAGACTCCAATTATAAACACAAGATGTGTGTTTAGTATCTATAAATAATTTCCTGCTATTTAAAATCATATTTTATATGAGTGTCATGGAAGAGCAGAATGAAAACAAGTGAGAGTCAAATATTAATGGATACAATGATTAAAAAATATATGAAGGACATACTGTCTTTTAAGTGATGTGTGTCTGTGAATTAAAGGGATTCATATTTAATTTGTCTGCAGAACCCTAGAAACATAGAGAGAGGGAAAAAAGCACTTAGTAATTGGCACTCTGATTGGATCAAGTATACATATTATTGATTCCCAGATACAGAGGTAATTTCATCTTGAGATATTTTCTTGCCTGCCTGCCTACAACTGAGAGAGGAAGAAGGATCAGTTTCTAAAAGTTACACAAGAAATCCTTGATTCCATTGCTTATTAAAAGAGAATTCACCTCTGTGTATACTCAATTCTGATATGGTTAATCAATTGTAATAATAAAAGATATAATCACCAACTGTATGGTTGATCTTTTCTGTGTAAGAATCTACTGTCTTTCCATACTATACTCAAGTCGAGATTGTTTTTAGTTTTTATTTGTGGCTTTTCTTTAAAGAAATTTTCATTTCTTGCAGGATGTTATTTTTGATACATTTGCATTGATACATTGCATTGTCAATTTCTTTACACTAAAAAGTACCTCATATATAATGGGCACAATAAATATTTGCTTTCTATTAATTTGGAAAACTTTTTTTTAGTGGCTTACCCAATAACTATTTACCCCTTCCTCTTTGCTAATACAACTTTAATTTTGTTTAAGAAACAATGTGTCTGGCCACATAGAGGAATCAACATTAGTCAGAACCTACCATAATTTGTTTAAACGGCCCCATTCATCTTAGTTACTCTTTGGGACTTCTGGGAAATATTTTTTTCCCTGGTAGAAATCCACAAGAGGGGGAAAGAATTCATCCTTCTCTTCCTCCTTCAAACACTATGTGAGGAAACAAGTCAGAGACAAAAAGCCAGCAAGGTGCATATATATAGTTGAGAGGAAGGATTGAAAAAAAAAAAGAAAGAAAAAAACCTGTCATTGAGCTTCTATGAAACAAACTTGGGACCATCTATTTCTAGTTTTCTGATAAACACCAAATGTCTGTCCATCATTCATTCATTAATTCATTAATTCATTCAGTTATCTATTGTGAGATTTTCACCATAATTTTTGTTGTTACCCTACTTCATGTATGACCGTTCTCTGTCTAGTTCTTGTAGGCAGTTGAGTTTGTGGCTTTTGCAGATCAGACCCTTGAATCTTAACCTGAAGCTTGCTGCTTCTTGATGACATACATCATTTCCAAGTATTGCTTTATCAAGAAACTAGACAAAAAAGATTAAGAAATTACAAACTATTATTTAATGTATACTGTGGAGTCCCATTACTTTCCCTCCATTTTAGAAAAACTAACCTTCAATTTTAATCCAAATAAAAGATACACATGTTTCAAAAGAAAGTACTAAAAAATTAATTCAGTAGGTTGGTAAAATGAAACTTTTTAGTTTCATCTGATGCCCAAAGGCCAAGAACAAAACAATTGCTACCAAATACCCGTGTATTCTAAAGCAGGGCACTTGTAGAACTGTGTTGTACAGGCTAACCAGTTGTAGAACTGATTCTTCCAGCTTTGATGATCCCTCACATGCTAAAGAGCTAGAAGAGAGGATTCCTGAAGAGCGTTGCCATGTGCTGTGTGGTTTTTACCCCTATAAGGTAGGATTACCTTTTTCAGAGGGCTGTGAAAGAGAATCAGTTCCATGACTTTACCCTAGTGTCTGGTGGTTTGCTGACATTTTTTGATGTTTTTTGAATTGTAGAAGTATCACCTGATCTCAGCCTTCATGTTCACATGGCATTCTCCCTGTGTTCATGCCTGCGTTTAAATTTTTCCCTTTTTATAAGGACACCAGTTATATCGGATTAGAAGCCTACCCTATTCCAGTCTGACCTCACTTTAACAAAGTATATCGACAATGGCTTTATTTCCAAATATAGTCAAATTCACAGGCATGGGGGTTAGGTCTTTAACATGATTTTGGGGGACACAATTCAGCCCATAACAAAGTTTTCTTAATAAATTACTTTCATATGAATTCTTATCTCGAGGTTTGCTTCTGACAAGATCATTCTGTACATGAAGTATTTTATTACTGTCTCAGTTGCAATGCCTTCAGTTGGGAGGAAAAGATAGTTCAACTTAAGTTGACTTAGTAATAAGAGGAATGTATCACTTTATGTAAATAAAAAATTCAAAGACCTGACTATAGGGACGATTTCATTCAGAGATTCATGAGTCATTCAACAAGGTTTTTAAATTTACGATGTCATGAGGGTGGCAGCTATCAACATCGCAGCTGACAGACTGGGTAGTCCCCAGGATCTCTTTAATGGTTCTGGAGTGTTCTTTAGCTAAAGATCAGTGCCACATGTGTTGGGCAGTGTTGACAGTCTTATCAAAAGTTATACTTTCACTGTACTTGACGTTCTTTTGCTCCTTTCTGTCTCTTGGTGGTTGAGAACTTGGATGATTACAGCAGAGGCAGAGGCACTGTCTTAATCTGGGCCTATCTGTTCTGAATGGTCAGTTGCTTTGTAATTCTCAGACTCTTCCATTCACTAGTCATCACCAACCATTTTTGGCAAGACAGATCCAGGGGCAAATTTTGGGGGCCAGGGAAGATGTGGCACCAACTTCACCACTGCCGCACCTCAAGTATATGACTTTGCTGTCTTTGTACATTTCCTGGCATGGTGGAGCTCACTGGTGTCAGATAAACCTGGATTCAGGTGGACAGAAGTAGCACCTTGCCCTCCATTGAGCTTAAAGTTGGAAGATAAAAGCAACAATAAAATTTTATTGAGTGCTGGTCTATGCCAGGAAATGTACTCTATTTTGTAGATATAACAACAAACTAAATAGAAACATTCCTAGAACTTAAATTAAGAGGAGACAAAAAAATTTTTTGAATAGTAAGTAAAATAAAAATTAGATGATGATAAGGACCCTGGAGAAAAAAATAAAGCTGAGGAAAAAAATTCTCTTTTTGGTTCTCTTTGATTTTTCTCAACTCTGCCATCATCAGGGACCAGCTGCAACTTCAGATTTCTTTTCTCATGGCAGAAAAATTGTTGTTTAATACTTTCTTGATAACTCCAGGAAGGAAAGAGGGCTTCTGTTTCTACAACTATTGCCAATTATATCCTTAGCTCCCCTCTGAATGAAATGACTTTTTGTTGTACGTCATGTTTAGGAGAATTCTTATACCATATGGCTTAGGATGAAGTAATGGGGGCATTCCTAAACCATTAACTGTGGCAGGAAACATAGAATTTCCCTGATCATCTGAACCCAGCTGTTGCTCATGGAGTGGTCACAATCATTAAGACCAGCATGGTGCCTATGGAATGGGAAAGATGTGAAGTAGATACTGGCAAGTCAAAAACCATGTCTACAACAAATGTGATTTTGTGATCTAAAAATTGGTTTCAACTCATAGATCAATGGCTCCCTTAGTAAATATAATCATATGGAAGCCAAATCATCATAATATAGGGCACAAAAATGCTTTGAAATGAGAAAAAGTGGATGGATAAACAGCACAGTGAATAAGCAAGTTGTGTTCATCTCTGTCAATAGATGATATCTTCAAGTCTTCCCTTGAAGAATTGCTCATCCTCCAGTTGCCAAATATGTCTTTCTCCTTTGCTGAACACACAGGGTCATATTTGGAAGAATGATGAGTCTAATCTGATCTAATAATTTAAATAAAGTGTCTATTATTTATACTTAACAGATCAATTGGGAAATATGTCAGAAAGGTTATCTTAGTAAATCTCAGTGCTTTCTGGTTATGCTATCTTCGAATTGGTAATCTTTGATTATATTGTTAATCTTTGACCTTACCGAATACTCAACTTTAAGAATGATCTGGGCTATTGATATTGTCTTTGATTATGTTAGCCTCCTTTAAGATGTTAAGAACCATAACTCACATAAATCCAGAAAATGAAACAAGTTTTAAGTCATCCAGAATCACAATATCACAATCCTGTTCTTGACCAGGAACTAAATTTGCATCTGAAACAGCATCATTTGGTTTGGGTAACTAAATTCTGCATTAATGGAATTACTCTATAAATCTTAGTGACTTAAACAAGTCAGTATACATTTTCTTACTCCCAATTTATCGTGTATCTAAGCTTTCATGAAGACTGTTTACTGTCACAGCCATTATTATGGTAATAAAGAATAATTCAAAATTATAAGTTCAAAGAGTGGAATGATATTTGCCAAGGGCTGGAGGGGAAGCAATGGAGAGTAACTTATCAATAGGCATAATATTTCAGTTAAGCAAGATAAATAAACTCTGGAGATCTGCTGTATAACACTGTACTTATGGTCAACAATAACGTATTGTACACTCAGACATTTGTTAAGAGGGTAGATCCTATGTTAAGTGGTCTTACAAAAATAAAATAAATAAGAAATAATACCACCATCAACATAAACAGCATTCGCTGACTCATTCAATGTTAACTGTGCACTAGGCACTCTTCTAAGTGATTCATGTATTCACTCATTTCATTTCCACCCATTCTATACATGGAACTGAGACACAAAAAGTTTAAGTAACTAGCTGAGAATTCAAACAAACAGTCACTCCAGAGTCCATAATTATAACTGCTATGCCAGTGGAAAACTGTTATCTATTCTATTATTTAAATTTTTTATATTGAGAGGTATTACTGGAAAGAGTCAATACTTGTGGTGTCTCTGATTTCAAATCTAGTGACAAACATTGAAGTAAAAGCGCTAGATCTAACATTTTTTAATATTCTGATGTGAGCTCTGTATCATTGACTCAATTGATTTTACCATGTACAGTAGCCACATTAAAAACAAAGAATTTTCAAGTGAATCAGTTTTGTTGTCTAAGTAGATACAACTTGATTAGTAAAATACATAATAGTTGAATCTCAGTGGTAATGGGCACTTTAAACACCCCAATTTAAAGTAAATAAAATAAACATTTTATTTTGTTAAATTTCATTACTTTATGTTTCAAAATTTTGAAAAGACATAACATTTGAAGTGTGCTAAGACTAGTATTTTTGTTTTGATTCTATGTATTAAAGTTATTTCATCTTCAAAATGTGGGAGAACTAGGTTATCTCTAATTTGCTTCTAGCTCTTACATTCATAGATAGAAAACTGATAAATTTTTAAAAACGTATTCCAAACATGATTTTGTTATAAAGTCCAAAGGTATCTGAATTTTACACTAAAACATTTATTAACATATTTTATATATCATGCACATGCATATACATACACTGTTTCAGATGTATTAATTAAACAAATAGCCTTCTCTATCTCAGGCAAATGGCTGCAGGCTAAATTTCTATAGGCAAAGTTGCAGTAAATCTGTTAACAGTGATACCAGTATTCTAAAAACAAATGATATAAAATGGCTACATAGTTTTAAATCCCAATTATGGTTCTCATCTTTGTGTCAAGTTAATTTTAAAAGAAGTGGTTAGATTGAATTTTTGACATAGAACACAAAATTCTTACACATTCATTTTTCTTTTCTCCTGTATATTTTTTATGAAGTAGTTGTTTATCATGTATTCACCTTGACCCAAGGGCTTTGACCACATCTTAAATCTTAGGACAGGTGAAGTAGACACAGCACACAAAATACTAACAAAAATTCTGGCTTTTTTCTGATATAGCTTTGTATTTTATAATACTCATTGAGGGTAATGAGTCAGACTTTCACTACAAAGCATAATATTCATGTTGTCCAGAAAGTCTCACCTAAAACTTTAAGCAGCCTTAGGAAGGAAAGTTCTCTATTTGAAGTTAATGTCTTGAAGAATCATTCTAGTTGTTCTTGTTGCCTGTGGGTAATACTTTTAATCTCATCTTTGGTTTCCTTATCCATAAAAAGAAGATGACAGTGATGTTTAGCTAACAAAGTTGTTGTTAAGAATAAGCTAAAAATGTATGATCTTCTTAGTAAATGAATAGAATAAATTAATAAAGATCTTTCTCTTAAGCTCTAGATCTTCATATCCACCCAGCTGCTTAATAATAAAACCAAAAAATGATGTTAATTAAGCACTTATTATTTGTCAAAAAAAAAAAAGATTTCAAACATTATGACAGACTGAGTGGAATGAAAAAGACTCCTGCTTACTAAACAGAAATATTTGTTGAAATATAGCATTTTTTAAATACACAATCAGACTCAAATGGAAGAGATGAAAAACTTAAGGAGACAAAAAAAAGTAAACAAATGCCATTTCAATAAGGATATTAGTTGATACTATGGAAACTTAGAGAAGCATTGGGTCAGATATAATCTCTAGGGATTAGGGTTTGTGATTTTAATAGATATCAGGAAGCAGGCAATGAGACCTCAGATCAGAGTAAAATGAGGATGTGAAACTCAAATGCCTGTGCTAAGGTGATATGCTGAAAGAGCTCATCTCTGCTCTAAAATGAGGTGGAGGAAGCTCTCATTTTACCTTGGCTCTTACATGGCTTGGGATTCATATTGGAACACTTATATAGAATAGGAATTCTAAGATTTGAAGTATAAAAGTTGGTCCAAGACTAGCAAAATTATATGGAGTCCAACAAAAAGCAAAACTTTGCATTATGGTTAAGTTTCAGAACCCAGGACTCATGGGGTGCTCACAGGGAAAAAAAACCCACAGGACGTGAGGACACAAAAGAAATGATAAACTGTGAAACTGGACTCCTAACTTACACCACTGACAAAAATTAATCAAAATATATCAAAGATTTAAATACAAGACCTAAAACCATAAAACTTGTAGAAGGAAACATAGGGAAGATTCTACTCAACATTGATCTTGGCAATTATTTTTTGGATATAACACCAAAAGCACAAATAAGAGAAAAAAAATCAATAAGTGGTACTATGTCAAACTTAAAAACTTCTGCACAGCAAAAGTAACAATCAACAAAATAAAAATGCAGTCTATACAATGGGAGACAAAATTTGCAAACTGTGAATCTGATAAGGGATTGATATCTAAAATATATAAAGAACTCATACAACTCAAAAAAATAAGTAAACAATCTAAAAAATGAGCAGAGGAACTAAATAGACATTTTTCCGAAGATGTTCAAATGGTCAACAGGTATATGAAAAGGTGGTCATTATCACTAATTGTCAGAGAAATTCAAAGCAAAACTAAGGTGAAATATTACCTTACACTTGTAAGAATGACAGTCATTAAGAAGACAGGAGATGAATGTGTGCACTATTAGTGGGATCATAAACTGGTTCAGTCATTATGGAAAACAGTATGGAATTTCCTCAAGAAATTAAAAATAGAACTACGATACAATCTGACAATCTCATTTCTGGGCACATATCCAAAAAAAAAAAAAATGAAAATAGGTTACCAAAGAGGTTTATTCACCTCCATGTTTATTGCAGCATTATTTACAATCATTAAGATATGTAAACAACATAAGTGTCCATCAATGGATAAAGAAGATGTGATATACATATGTGTGTATGTGCGCATATATGTATGTGTATATATGTACACACACACACATAGAGGAATATTATTGGGCCAAGAGAAAGAAAGAAATCCTGCCATTTGCAACAGCAGGGATGCACCTTCAGCCTGGGTCCTAGAATGAAGAAGCCTTGGAGGGAAGGCTACATGGACAATAAAACATGAACAAGAAATAAAGCATTATTTTTTTAAGACACTGATATTTGGGGATTGTTATTGCACATAACAGCAGAAGCTGATAGATATACTAGACCACCGATAGTGTCTTCCACAATATTTACTGTCTCATATAGATAATATAATAATAATGAATAAAGTTTATTACTATCATGTCTGAATATAGTAAGATCTTGGTGAATAAGAAGCAATTGACTTCTTTTGCTGCTTATTCTCAGCAAGATACTTCTTTCTTCCTATCAGAACCTCACTTTTATTCAGGTACCTTCCCCAGGCAGCTCATGTGGCTCAGGAAAAATGTCCCCAACTGTTAGCTCTGAGGTAGACATGATTGTTTTCAAAGTCCCATTACTCCTTGTCTGGAATTGATTAAAGAATGGGCAAATAATTCAATTCTAGCCAGTAAGAACCAGAGAGAAATTTGGTAGAAGATTCTAGAAAAATTGTTCCTAACAGTTAAAAGAGAGTCATGAAAAGTCTTTCTTCCTTTTGCGTCATATGTCTGTATGTGAACAAGAAAGAATAAGGCTTCAATTACTACTAGTAACTACCCTATCATCCAGGGTGCCCATGAGTAAGGATACAGAAAGTACCTGGGTCTTTGATTACAATATTGAGATAGTAGGCCACCCAACCTTGAGAACTTTTCTCCATCTGGAGCTTATATTATTCAAGCCAATGAATTTCATTATTGGTTAAACTAATTTAAGTCATATTTTCCAATATCTGTAGCCCAAAGCATGCTAAGTGTCATAAGATAGCTATTTTTTATTAGCAGACTTCCCAATAAATAGAATTTTATAGATTTTTGACACTCATCTCTTATATTCTTGCCATAAGGAATAATTTGCAGGGCAGCTGATGTTCACTCTCTTCCATTTGTCTGGAACACCCTCCTCACTCATTTGGCTGATTGATTCAGGCCTCAGGTAAGACCTTTTAAAACTTTGGCTTTACATTTTTTATAGCAATAAAAATTTATGATGCTATACTAACAGATATGCTGTTTTAAGTACAATTGCTGGTGCTTTTACAAATGCATCCTTATCTTTTCAGCACTTTTGAAAACTTTATTTGAGAGTACATTATACCAAACCAAGTATTATATTGATGACTATCCAAGGATGTTGCTATTTTATTCAAAATATATACTGTTTTAAATGTCATATTCGCTGTGTGGTGAAAATACTATATCAATAGACTAAAATATAACCACATAATTTATTTGTTTTAACTAAATCCACAGAAACTCCCCATGAATCTGTGAGAATGATTTTGATTTCATGTTAGAGAATGCCCAAGAAAAATCACTTGTTTTTTCTATAATTACAAAATGTCTGAAGGTAAGTTTTCTCAGGGTTAATTTAGCAGGCAAACAATGTTAGGGTTCCAAAGCAATACAAAAATATTGTTAGCAGTAAAGTGCATGAAACTTATAAATGTATAAATATACAAATAAATATAAAATTTAGGAATGAGGTTACCTCTGTGGGGTAAGAGGAGCAGAAATAGAGGAAAAGGAGTGAAAGTGTCAATCTTCCTCTTAAGGTGCATGGTGGGTACATCAGTGTTCATTCTATTTTGTATATCTTAGTATGCAAATTAATATTGAAAAATAAAATTAATTTTCCAAATGAATTAAAACCTACAATAAAGAAGTATTTTTCTTTAGCTAGATTGTTAATCTGAGAGATGAGTTTCATGGTAAGGGTCATCTAACAAGACTGAAGAAAAATCTTAATGATTTTTACTTCCTAGTTAGAGTTTTTCCCCCACTTTTCAAAAGCTACACAACAAAGTAGCACTTCCTCCTACCCTTGTGGTATCCCACTGATTCTATCCTATTGAGTCTAACAGCTCTGAGCTCTACAAACCTATATCTCCATACATCAAAATTTAGCAATGTTTTCTATTTCCCAAAGACTAATGTCTAATTAAGTCAATCCTGTTAAGACATTAACAACAGATAAAGCTAAAAGTGTTGTGCTTTCTATAAATAGTTTTATTTTAATCAGGAATTGCTGGAGAGGAAATCTTTTAGGATACTGGTGACATTTCAGGCCTTCAATGAGAAATATTAGAAAGATAGTTGGTATCGATTGTTTAAAATAACCCTGTCTTTTATGTTCAAATAAGGTTAGTTTTGCTTATCCTAGAAACAGATTATCATTTCAAAAATTTTAGTGTTATAAGTCAGAGAAATTGATTAGCAATTTATAAAATTGTATAGGCTTAATGTCTAGTCATTCATAGATGTTATCTGAATAGCTAATCTGTTAAAACTCTCTTGGTTTGATTTTTAAAGTTGTTACTGTTTTTGATGTTGGACCTTTGCTTGAATGACAGCCTGAAGATATTTAGCATTCTTCTTTCTTCAATTTTCAGATAGTTATCTGTATTTACAGAGGGTTGATGACAGGGCAACTTGGTGTTTAAAGACAGCATCTGCATTTGCATTTCAATGGAAACCATTGAAATCTCTTCAATATGCCTTATTGTTTAAATAGTGAAGGTGGCCACATTTTGTTCAAGATTCATAAATCTTAGGGAAAAAATGAGCCATTGCATCCAAAGCCTATTTTACAGGGAATACTCTTCTCCCTTCTTATTTTTTTTTTAATGCTAAAATCATGTTTCTTAAAACCCATAGGCACTACATCACGTAAAATATTTTATCCATTTGGATTTTTATCGCCTGAAATCACAGTTTTTGGCTAAGAAAAAGGGGAAGGGAGAACATGTGGTTTAAAGTATATTATAGCGGCATCATTGATTTTTAATTTGGGGTCCCCAAAAATATTTTTCTCTCCACTAGAAAGTTTGTTTTAACTTAGGAAAACAATTCATCTTAACACATGGGAGATAATGTCGTTGGTAGGCATGTTGCCCCTTTGCAAGGATCTGTAGTTACTTGTAATTGGCTGTGATTTTTAATAGAAATTTTGTCAAACATTTGGGTTCAGGGAATGAATTCTGGAGTTAAAAAATTCTAGTTCTGGTGCAGGCAACTGGGTACCTTCCTGAGATGAGCCTTTGTGTCCTTCCTGTAAGTGTAGATAACACCAAGTAGTTTTAGGAAAGGATTAAATGAAAGAATATATGTGAAATATTAGATGAAAACTGTAATTGAAAAAAAAAAGATGCTGTGTGAAAGTCTTGTGTACTGTTTTCAAAAGAACTGGAAGCCTGTAAAGGATTGCTACAATTGTATAATTGTGTCAGGTTTTTTTGGTTTGTTTTTTTAGATTTCAATCAGTACTTAAAATTTTTCATATCACTCCACTGACACAGAGATGTGGCAAAATGTTTACATGAACAAATCTATGGATGAAAAAGTAAAGCTACATAGAGGTCAATTCAAAATTTTGTCCTTTTAACAGTTTTTTTCATCTCCTTGCCATTTCAGAAGCCTTTCTCTCTGGTGTTTTATAACACATTTTCAAATGGCTGGCTTTTCAAAATGTATCTCATTCCTTTTTCTTTCTACACAAAAATCATATGAAATACTGGGAAGCTGTCCTTAAAACTCGGCCCACCTTCATGGCCCAGATAAAGTGGAAAATAATCCTTCTTGGTACTCTGCAGATGAGATGTCAGCCACCAAAGTGTCTTCCTAGAAAATCCCTAGCAGCCAGAGATGATTTTTGACCTTGACGATTTTAGCATTGCAAATCTAAGAATATAAGCAAGTACTTTTTTTTTCTTTCTTTCTTTTCTTTTTTTTTTACTAAGCTGTGAGCTTACATCCTCCCCAGAGTGGCAATTGAATGTCATGCAGTCTGACTGTATTAGCAATGTAGAGAACTAAAGGGAAGATTCTTTCTCTCCTCTAATGAAGAAGCAACACCTATAGCCTATATACAACAAAAGAATGATTTCAGGATGGTAAAGCCATTTTCAAAGAGAGAACTCAGCAGGTGGGTTTAGAGAATAAAAGAGGTCTAAATATAGTACAAGCTTCATTAATATGTTTAACATATTGTTGCTTGTGAGAGTTTAAAGAGAAGAGTGTGAGAATAGTGTCTGTGTGTGTCTTAATGTGAGGGAGCACATGAGTGTGTGTGAATATGAGAGTATGTTCATGGCAGGAGGAGCAGCGGTTGAAAGCATGAGGGGTAGTTGGAAAACCCCCTCTCTTTTTGCGCATTGCCAGGGCAGCAACCCCGATCCCTAAAAAAAGAAGTGAACGTGAGAGCAGGCACAAAAGGTCTCTGCCTTGACTGATGTGAAGCGACCGACCCGCAAGCAGAGACTTTTCTCCTTGGCAGCCAACAACCTGCAGCAGGAAAGGCGGGCGGGGGAGGAAACCCCGAGGAGGCGCTCCTGGCCGCCTCTTTGCTGAGAAAGCAGAAGCAGCATCCAGCGGAGCCACGAGCGCAGCGTCACTGAGCTCGTGCAGGTGCAAGGGCGCTCAGGCAGGCAAAGAGGCCGGGAGCCGCTTCTGCCGCCAAGGCGCCAGCGCTGCGGGACACTGCGCCGCGCGAGTCCCCAGGGCTGGTCCCGCACCAGGAGGAGCCGGCAGTCTCGTGCTACCCGGCGCGGTGCCTCCGGCACCTGCCACGCGCACCGGGGGCGACAGAAGGCCCAGAGAGCTCCGCCTGTTGTCCCATTCTCTAAAGGCAGCTTGTGACAGAGCCGGGAGAAAGCGAGCATTTTCAGTTCTCCGCTGGACTGCGATTTTTCTTCTCACAATTTGGTAGAGTCCTAGTAGAGGTCAGAGGGGCAAGCGAGAATCTCAAATAGGGGCCGAGAGCTGTGAACGTGGTCACCCCCTCCTGTCGCTGTAAAATATCCTTGACATTTTTCACACTTTGAAGCAGCTGCAGCTAGTGTCGTCGGAAAAGGGGGCGGGGAAAAAGAGGGGGCGGGGAGAGCAAAGAGACATCCAAGAGCCAAGAGCAGCGCCTCCTCGCCTGCCAATCCCGGCACCTGTGCGCCGAGCCACTGCACCGAGGAGGACCCCATTGGGGCGAACCCCGGGCTTGAAACCACGGACAGGCAGCCCCTGGGCAGCGGGTTCTCGCCGGAGGGACCTGCAGTTGCCCACTCGGGCTAGTGCTGTTGCCTGCAGCCACGAGAGCGCACGGCCCCTGCGAACCGCCCACTGCACCCTGGTCCCCGGGGATCCTTGCCCAGCAGAGGCGCGGCAGCGGGCAGGGGGTGTTACAGAGTTGGGTGCACGATTCGGCTTTTCTGCTCATCTCTTCTCCGCCTAGGATTTATTGTCTGTGGAGGCGTCTGGGGGTGGGGAGGGATCTGTGCCTCTGCCATCGCCGCCGCCGCCGCCGCCGCCGCTGCTGCTGCGGTCGCTAGCGCGGCGCGCACGGCAGGCGGAGGCTGGGTAGTGGATGCGCTCCTGCCACCCCCGCCAGCGCTTCGGGCTTCCCCTCGTCCGCTTCCCGCCGGAACCTCTCCAGCCGTCCACCTGAAGGGCACCGGCGTTATGGTCTAACACAGCACCTGCCTGGAATCCCCTCTTTCTCCTCCTCTTCCTCTTCCTACACAACCCCTCCTCTCTACCTCCTCCGAGGACCCTCGTGTCCACTCCACTGCGGACCCAGACACTTTAAGGAATAGCCCTTGGCAGCCGCACGATTCAGTCTCTCCAGAACCTCATGGGCAGTTTCTCCTGCCGGCAATGTGAGTAGGATACTTTTGTTCGGTGGCCAAGGGGACTGCGGGGGGCCTCGCTGCATGTGGCCGCGGCGACTGTGAGCGCTGGAGGTGTGGGACCCAAGCGGCCGACGAGGGGCGGGGGTGGGAGGACACGAGCCTTCAGCGCTCTCTGGGAGCTGCTGGAGCGGTGGCCCGCGGAGGCGGCGGGGATGTGGTAGGTTGCAGGGCGTTTGGAAATGGGGTGCTAGTTGTGTGACTGCATGGGAACACTGAGTGGCCGGGGCTGATAGGAAACCCTAAAGGGTACATATTGCAAAAAGGAAAGGTAAAGAGCGAATGCTGGGCGCTGGTGCTGGGACCATTGGTCGAGCTGAGGTTAGTCTTGGCTCCTTTTTATTATCATGGGAATCTACAGTTGTTGTCCCCCCCCCCCAAAAAAAAGATGTCTAAGGGTGAAACACTGTTTTGATCATTACACACACACACACACACACACACACACACGCACACACACACTTGTGGCAGGTCACATTTGTCCATTTATCTTGGAAGGTGTACTGTTGCTGTTTGATGTCTATTTGAAAAAATACAATTAGAAGATCTTTATGCCGTTGGGGATTGAAGTGAAAGGGTGGGGTTAGAGGGATGGAGAGAAAGGGGAGTATGACAGACTAGAGGACGGAAAGAAGTGGGGAGCAATGGAGTGAAAGCTTTCCCTGGGAGTCAGGGAGAACCATGCCTCCCTCCCCCTAAGCCAGACAACTCCTTCCCACACATCTCCTTTGTGTTGCTCGGCAAAGCTTGTGAGCCTGCACTATTCCCATCCCACTGCTGAGACCACTTTAGCATCTGTGTCCTCCTCTTAGAGTCATTAAGGATGCAGGACTAGTTTTGCATCCTATGTGGAAAGAGGGAGGGAAGCGCATTAACATTACTGTAATCATGGCACCCCAGCTCACGGACAATCAGATTGGCTTCCAAGATCTCTAGTCTTAACTGGTTTGCAGAGTCAAGAACCGGGGTGAGGGAACGGGGATTGAACAGAACGCCTTTAAAAATAGTGTGACTTCGTAATAACGGAGATGGCTGCAACGTTGCTTCATTATACTACTTCTTGGCCATCAGGGCTGAATAAAGGACCCGCCTCCGCCCTCTTCCTCACTGTCTCCTCCCCACCAAGTGACAAAGCGAGCGGGCTGGGCAAGAGGGCGCAGCGCCAGGCAGAAAAGGGAAGGGGTCACTTTCACAACTCCCGGGAATCGGCTTCAGAAAGGAACCATCTGCGACTCCCACGACTCCCACGTTCCTTTCGAAGTTCTGCTTCAAAAGGAATTTAAAAAGACATAAAGGTCCTCCACCTGCTCTTTTTGGTTACTTTCATACTACACTTTCAATACATCGAATTTACCTGCATTGGTAACTGGGTCAGCACGTAAATATGTGTACCTGTATATGTTGAAATGTGGCTCTTGTTAGATGAAAAGCAGTTTGTATGTGAACATATTTTTACCTGGGCAGAATTTCTAAGCACAATAGAGATTTTATAGCGTGGGCGAGAAGAGTGCATTCCAGCGAAAGCAGGGCACGTGATCTCTGCAACGGGAAAGATACAGTATTAGGAACTCGATTTTCTTTGTTTCAGGCTGAGCCTATGAGATGCTCAGCATCCCGTTTGCTTAAGTCCTCCTATAAGAAGGAAAAATATTAAAGTTGACGGTGGGAGGGGGGAAGGCCGCGGGGCTGGGGGAGAATAGGGGATAGAGAAGCACAGGTAGATAGATACCTGTGAAGGGCTTGAACTTTCGCCTTTGCCTCCCACCTCTCCTGTTTTACCTACCGCCCAGCTCCCATCCTGCCCCTCAACCCAGCCAGCCCCCTGTTTCAAAGTGAGGCGGTTCTTCCCAGAGACGTGTCGGAAAAGTTCTCCAGCCCCTGCACACGTGGGTTCTCCAGCGCCTCAGAACCTGCTGCGATTCGCAGCAGATTCTGCCACCTCCCCAGTCCAAGTGTCACACTTCCATCCAGGCGTCCGTTGAGCTGACTTCACAGACTTTAAGAGAACCACCACGAGATCGTTTTGCAAAAGACAGTAGAACAGTCAAATCTGTGCTTCTTGGAAACCGTTGATCCGGGAAAGAATGAGAAAGTAGGAATGTAGGAATAATTTTATTTTTCCTTAAAAACCAGAGTCATAAAACTAAAGTATTTTGATGGAGATGTTTGGCCATTTCTACATTTGAATTCCTGGGAAGATGTCTCAGGCCTGTGGAATGTCCTAAGGTGTGATTATTTATTAGTTAGATGGCAATAGAATTTGTTCTAGACCTAACATTTAATTAAGTTACCTGACTTGTAGATTTCTTATTTCATTTTTCACTTCATGTTTTATTAAGCCATCTTAATGTACTGAATTTTTTAAAATGTGGGCTATTTCTATCCTATGCTGCATTGCATCATACTAATTTATTGTGGTGGGGAAGACAGAGTCAATTTTTATGACATATTATGAAGTGAGAGTTCTTTATACATTTTATTTTTATACTTGACTGTCCAAGAAAAGATGTATATTTACCATGGCAACCTTTACATTCTCCATCACGTGTGCCTGCACATATGCAGCTTCAAAATTAGAAGCAACTTCTTAAAGAAATAAACCTGGTCCAATTACAGTAGCCATGTTTTATTCAGAATTTTAGCACTGCTTTAGGCTGACATTATGAATTTTTTTAAATTAAAATATCCCACTTTTCTTTTGTAAGCTTTAATTTTTCTGCTTCTATAAAATACAGAACATAGCATAAAGCCTTTTGGTGTGCATTATTGCTTGCTTTGGATTTTTTAAAAATGTGAAAGTATAGTTAATATCACTTTGAATTTTTATCACTTATGAAAGTCATTAAATAACTATATTATCCACATGATGTTAATTCCCAGGGATATTTCTTAGATATCTCTTATTTTTAGTATGTAACACATGCTAATACTTGATAGAATACACTTGGTTTCTTTAATTGTGACTTACAAAGTCCACTTTTAGAACAGTTGAAAATTGAAGATAAGTTATGTTTTAATTGATGTATCAAAATTATATTTATTTAAACTATAATTTTGTCTTCTGATGACTATGGCCTCAATACAAGGATGGATCACACATTCCATGACATTATAACTTCATTCCAAACCCAAATGAACAGAGTACACAGAGTAACCAGCTATTGATAAATTACCATCTGAGTTATTTCTGGATTCTTATTACACTTTCTTCCTTCACACAAAATATTTAATAACTTTTGGAAAATTGTTTATTTAAAGAATATATACTGTTTATTGAGTATAACAATTACAATGACCACACCATCAGAAAAAGACATTATTTGGAGTATTTTGTTTTCTCCAATAACAATGGCTGCTTTGTAGAGTATCAGCCACAGTTTTTTTTGAGTGAGTGTAGTCAGTCATGTACATTTGCAAGATGACTTTAGGGGAGCCATTAATTCAAATCTATGACACAGAACAGACCTTTACATTGTGCCAAGCCAAATGACCATTAAGTAATTAATTCCTATCTCCAAGGAAAGACACATCGAAGGTGATTCTAGGATCCTCTGAGAAGTTTTCACTTTCAGTCTCTTTAATCTGGGTACCACATCAGCATTCAATGGAGCATTTTTAATGCCTCAGGATTAAAAAATGGAATTTTAATATTATAATACAATCTGACCGTATAGTGTAGCAATTAAATTCTATTCCGAAGAAGCATAAAAGCAGAAAGGGGCTGCATAGATGGTAGGTTTTGCCATATGTGTTAGAATACTGAACCATAAATTGTCAGTGAAAGATAAAAATTAAAAGTGGCACTATAAATCAGTGATGTTTGGAAGATGATGACTACAAATCAATATTTTTCCTTTATAAAGTTTTTAGCTGTTTTGTGAATCAAGTTTGCATGATTAGAAATATTCATGTTTTTATAGGAAATGCTCTAGTGAATCATCCTGAGGTAGTGAAAGAGAAGCAAGAAAAACTAAGGTACCTCCAGAATTAATATAAATCAGCCTCCTTTAATGCTATAAAATAGAGATCATATGTAACTGCTAATTTATAATTCTAGTGCACAGCAAATAATAAGACGAAGTGGTACATAGAAAGCGTTTGGACATTTTAGAAGATTGCAATGTAAATTTCATAAACTTTTTGATACAAATCAGTTTTCCTATAGTAGTGTGTGTGTGTGCACGTGCACACACGTAATTGTGTATAAAGGGCATTTAGTTTATATATAATATATACTACACACACACACACACATACACACACACACACCTTGGAATTAGGTGATTATGCTCCAGAAATCCATGAGCTCTTGTGATCAGGAACCACCCCTGTCATCTTGCTTCCCTTACCAGAGTACATGAACTATAATCATAATAACAACTATCTGTTACTAAACACCTACCATGAGTCAGGTGCTTTACTTCAAAGTAATCCTATAAGAAGCATTATTCTCACCATTGAAAGATTAGAACACTGAGGTCAAAGACAACAAGCAACAAGTTCATGTCACATAAGTAGAAAGTGATGAAGATTTAAACCCAAATTTGGCTCTTCTACCTCTTTCTCTTTCCATGCTCACTGCTTTGCAGGCATAGATTGGAGCTTGTTAAATGACTGAAATCTGTAAATCATAGAACTATTTCCTAATGAATAAAGAAAAATTAACATGTTGAACCAGCTTTTCAAAGTGATCTACATGTTTGCAATGATACACCATATTACTTCTGTGACTATCATTTAATATTGGTACAGAAGATTACTGGTGTTAATCTTCCTGACATAATTAATTCATGACAGAAACATTTAATAAGCTGTTAGAATCTGTCATATTAAAGTCCATAAAGGAAGTTTTCAATAATGCAAGTTTTGAGTCAGTAGCTCTCATGTCCAGTTTGAAACTATGGTGACATATTTGATACATAAGCCTCTGGAGAGTTGTGTTATTTAAATTATTAACTATAATAGAAAATTACCATTTGTCATTCAATGACATGTGGAAAATTATTAAGTAAATTTAATAACCCAAAGGATTTTCTGCATGCACACATTTTTATTGTTCACTGCTTGATAAATTCTTAAAATCTCTATACAAAATATTGTTCTACTTTAATACACATGAAAGCAACAGTAGTTATCAGAGATGAAGTATTGAAATTTACATTAGCATTGACATGATCTGTTTAAAGATTTTAATGATGGAGTAGATGCTTACATTGTTTAAAGAATTAATTTATTGGCTTCTTAAAGATGTAGCTTCTTCAGTTGTGCCAGAATATTTTTTTCTACATGTTCAGTAAGACTGAGAGCACATTTAACATCAGAAAGTAGCGATACCATGCCCAGGGTAGTAGCACAACAAATTTGTTAAGTTGAAAGCAAAGAAACTGTAGGGTACATGTGTAAATGTGTGTGCCAGAAAGGGGGTGGGGAGGGATGGATGGGTGTGGGTGTAAATGTTCAGATAGAATTAAATGTTGCGATATTCAAGTGATAAACTAGTATGAAAATGAGTAAGGAGCTAATGGTTGTAATCATAGAGAAGATGACCTGAAAAGAAAATACTAATAGTGTAAGTAGTATCACTATCATGAGATTTTCATAGGGAGGAAGAGAAGATGGAACCGTGACATACAGAGTTAGCAGAGGAAAAGATGGGAAAAACAGTTGAAAAAGAGCTGTTTGAGTCAATTCACCAAGAAAAATATAACTATTAAGGATATTATCATATTGAAATAAAGATATTTTGGGGTAGTGGCAAAATATTTTATGGATGGATGGCAGCATTATAAATTATTTGGTAATACAAGGAAAGGCAAGAAATGAACCTTATGGAGACAGTGCCTAAGCGTTATGAAGACATTTGTTGCACTAAAAGGTGACTAATGGACACAAAGCTAAAATATGTCAGCTGAATTTAAAAAATAATGTGACACAAATGGTGTAACTAAAATAACTTAAAAGTGCAAATGATTCGACTTCTGAATAGTAACTGCTTAAGTGTTTTGCATGTAATGCACTCAACACTGTAGTAGTTCTGGAGATGTAGCTCAGACCACATATATTAGCACTGATATCACATCGAATATTTACTCCAGTGTTACTCTGAGTCAGTGTAATTCAAGACATGAAAAAATTTTCTTCCCTACTTCAAGTGTGATTACTTTCTTAAGACAATTATAAAAGCTATTGTAATTAAATCAAATATCTATTTAAGCTTCCGGTGATTGTTAAATATTAGGAATGTCCTTAGGGTAATACCATATTGTTGAACATTGGGCATACCGCTCACATGCCCACACAGCTGTAATTGCTGTGTTTTACAATACACACACACATACACAAATGCACACACACGCACACACACAGATGTACACACAGCTGTAATCCTACTTTTTCATAAGCTCCTAACACTTCAGAGATAGAAAGGATTTGAGAGAATCTTATTTTCCAAAAGAGGAAACTGAGCCCAGCTACCTTTGCTTTCTTGCTCAAGATCATACAACTGTTAGTGAGAGAGACAGAAATTGAACCAGATGTCTTGGTTCCCAACCTCCACCAGTAAAACCACACCATTGACACTGTTGGAGTCCTCTACACCACAGCAGAAGAAAACAGGAAAAAAGATCTTTAATCTAATTAATGAAGCCAGCCAAAATAGTGACCCTACCCAAAATACATTTCTTTCTCATTTCATTTTTGGCCAGAATTTTGGCCTGAGTTTCTATTTGGCCTAAGTTTTTTGGACAGTTGCCTTATCTTTCCACTTTGATATGACTGTCTAGGCAGTTTAATGCTACAAATTTAACATCTATTACCTACTTTATTTTTAAAATATATCTTTATTTAAGAAATATGAAATTAATTTCACTAATGTTAAAGCATCCTAAATTTGGATACTATACCCTTTTTAATGAAAATTAAAATGTTCTTTGGAATTATTGATCTTTTTAATATAATGCAAACTAAATGAATATTAGATGATGAAGAACTGGTCAGTTCATTTCAGATAAATGAATTGCCTTCTAAATTTGTTAATTTCCTTAAAGATCAGTGAGTTTTCTTACCAAAAAATGAGAATGATTTAAAGTAAAAGTTAGGTCTTTCTATAAAATATTACCTTAAGTATTAATTGGGAAAACATTCTAATCAAGAAAATAAATATGGTATAGTTAGAATTTGTGAAACATACACACTTCTATGATTTTTTTCTAAAAGTTACATTTTGAAGGGTCCTTTGAAATAAGTTCTTTCTTACTACTAAATATATATTTGTGTATCTGTTATGACTTTGCTTTCATGAGACAAATTTGAAATAAATGTTTCTCATTTAATTGTTTTTCTAATGCTAATATTCTGATTCCACTCTACCTAGAAGCTTTGGTTACTGGAAAACTGAGGGCAAGATGTCTTTTGCCCTAAATGCTAAAACATATTAGCAATAATTATAAAGCATTTTTGAAATTGCGATGTAATCTCTTAAAATATGTTTTTGGTTTATATATAGTGACATAACAAACAAAAGTATTAATTTAACAAGACATACCTACATAGTCATACATAATAACCCTCTTTAAAAGGCAAATTAAAATGTCTTAGTACAATAATGCTTAGAATTGAATAAAAAAAAACACCATGGTGACTAAATTAGTCCATTACATATCAGCACATTAGCTATGCTTTTTATTTGTAGAATCGTTCTTATTCATGCCAGCTTTCAATGTACTGTTCTGGGACTCGTGGGTGTGATAGAACGGAACATATTTCTGTATCTGTGAATATAATCCCACACACCATTTTACATGACAAAATCTCAGTGTCCTAAGACTAGGTGTTAAAGATAAGACAAGGTGTCAAGCTTTACCAGTGCAGTGTTTGAACTACCACCATAATAATACCTGTTTTATCTTTCAAAGTATCTTATTTTATTTAATGAGCTTATTTAGACTTTTAATATGAGGAGTTATGGGTGTTTTGTGTTTGCTTGCTTTGCTCGCTTGCTTAGCTTTGCTTGCTTGCTTGCTTTTTCTGCCTCGACATATCTAAGGTTTGCTTCTTGCAAACAAAAAGCAAGCTGCTGAAACTCAAACAAATAGCCTCCAAAGTGGGATATGAAAAAGGCAGGAGAGGCACAAAGGTGATGTATTTTTGTACCTTGGTACAGGATAAAGCTACTAGAACTATAGGGCATGTTTATTTTCTATACAAAAAATCATAAAGAAAATAAGATTTATTAATAGTTTATAAATACATAGATTAACAGGATAATATTCTATATTTAGATGAGATACATGCTCATTTATGAAAATATACTGGAATATTAAGAAGACAATGGGTAAAATTGAGAATACATTTATCTTAAAGTCTAAAATGTGCTGGTAGGTAAAAAGTTAGAGCAAGGCTTATATAAGCAGTGTTTAACATCTGGTTTTCCTAAATATAATTGTATATATGTCAACCTTTAAGGCCTTTATGTATCTCTCCCTAAATATACTCCCTGAACCAGGCCAAGGACACTTCTGTAGCAGTTAGCAAGGTATATATCTTGTCTACTATTTATTAATTAGCATAAATTTAGCCCTGAGTACATGGTTTGATGGTAGCTACTAAGGAAATTACATTTCAGTCTCTTTATAATCAGTCTTAGGGATGCAGTTGTCATTCCTTTTAGCTCTAAGTGTGACCAGGACAGCTCCAAATTTGCATTTCTTCTTTGTATATATAAAGTTATAGATAATTTTTTGAGTGGAATATGTTCCTAATCTCCTTCTCCTTTTCCTGGTAGAATTTATTTGTATGATTATGTGTGAAAACTACATAGGAATGCAGAAATAAGAAAGTTGAATTTGGAATTCAGGACTATGGGTGAACATGTTCTTGTCTTAAATGTCACTTGTGTCTATGTTATTGTTCAACAATGGATAAAATAGTATATTTTTTTGTTTATGCAGAAGGTAGAACATTTTATAAGGAGTCAAGAATTACAGTCTGGTGAGCTCATGTTTTAAAAAGTAATATAATAGCTTCTAGTACTTACCTTGAAAAGGAAGGCAACAAAAAACTCTACAATGTACTTGAAGGGTTTTGTACTCTCCTCTGGATTTGAGTCAAGAAAGACCTTTCACCTAAAGCTAAGTAAAGATCACTGTTAAGTTTGTTAATTTTTGTTAGAGTTCTTAGTTGGATGAAAAAAATATAGACTATGACTATAGCTTATAAAACTAGAGTTCCTGAGTTACCCATTTTTTAACCAACCCTTTTAAAAAATTTATTAAATTTATTAGGGTAACATTGGTTACTAAAATTATATAGCTTTCAAGTCTACAATTCTATATACATAATCTGTATGTTGCATTTTTTGAATACTTCAACCTTGAAATTGTGTGATTTGTGTCATCACCCAAAGATCACTTTTAGTTGGTCTCTATTGATACTTCAGTATGTGAATATGTTTCATTTGTAGCATCATTACGTAATTGTTTTAATGGCTGTCTCCAAAACCAGTACACACATATGACTCACTTGATTTTGTATCCCTGGCAAACTAGCTCATAACATAATGCAGGAAAAAAAAAAATATGCAGGTTGTATGAATGGTTTCACTTATGCTTCCAAATGCCTCTAAGTGATTCTTGTAGCCATTAGTGTGGTTCCCCTCAATTTCATTTCTTTCCTTTCTGGGAACATCACAGATTGTACTTCCCAGTGCCTCTTTGAAGTAAAGCATGGCTTGTAACTTACTTTGGCCAATGTAACAGGAACAAAAGTGAGACATGTCTTTCCTGAGAAGAAGTGTTTATGACCTAGTACAAGATTTGTTCTTCCTTGATGTAGCAATTATAGAAGTATACATGAAAAGAAAGCATGAATGCATATCTGTTTTCTAAATACTAAATTTTTCCGCTATGCTTTAAAGTTTGGAAAGAACAGCTTACCCCTCGTTCTTTTTTATTTGGTTTACTGCAGTGAGCAGAGAAGTGTTAACCATTGGTACAGTTTGTTTTAAATAACCCATCTCAAGTACGTATTAGCCTCTCTTAGCCCTGTAGCTACCCAGGTATCCATATTATCAACTTCTCTGGGCAAGGCCACACACATTTGCAATCATCCTGTGTGGTCCCTTTCCTAGAGCCCATCACATTTATAATATCCTGCTTTTCTGTCAGTTAGGACACACTGTAAATTGCTGCCCAGAGACTGCATATATAAGAACAGTGGTAATTCTTTTTCCATATACATATACAAGTTACCAACAATTACTGATTTGACGGAGCAAGATAGTTATTTTACCCCTTCTTCCAGTTAGTATTTGCAGTTTTAACTAACAATTTCAGAACATCTCAATGGCTTACAACCACAAACATTTTTTTTTCACTTATAGCTATGTGAGGCAGCAACAACTCTGCTTGGCCCTGTTCACCCAGTCTTCTGACTCCAGCATCCAAGATGAAGAAGTAACACTCATTGGGGATTGGCTGTTTTCCTGATAGAGGGCAGCAGCAAGAGTTCAATTTGACCCAATAAAGTTCAGTGAAAGCTTCTGCTCACACATAGCATCTTTTAGCCATTCACACATTCCATTGGCCAAAGCTAGTCACATAACCAAGTATGGAGTGGCAAGGAAATGAATGAATGAACATCTACACTTTTATCAAGACTTAGCGATGCTGTTAGGAACTCTGATTCTTTCCAAATCATTGTCTATCTTTAGGTAGAGTTCTTAGCATGTATACTCTGAGTTTTCTTACCTTAACATAACTGCTTTCAAATAGACTGCCACCAAAAATAATAGTAGCAGTGCATATCAATTCCAATTTCACTAGGTCTCTTTGTGTGTGTGTCTGTGTGTGTGTGTGTAAGAGAGAGAGAGAGAGAGAGAGAGAGAGAGAGAGAGAGAGATGTTGTTGCTGTTATTATAATCCTGGACAATCTGCAGATCTGTTTAATACAGTAGTATTTGTGAATATATTTTGATGTTTTTTTTATTTGATTGAGCTGAAATGTATTTTACAAATTTCTCAAATTACTTTTGGTAAACCCTGCTAATTCCCTAGCTTGGGCACTGGTATAAAATAACATTCATCTTGAAATTTAGGTTAATGGTAATTCAGTTTTGTTTGGGGAAACAGAATTTTATATCCTTTCAAGCTCTGAAGCTTAGTTATGAAATAAAATTTTATTTTTTTAAATAAATCTGGAGGATCTATGGAGTGATTTCGATCTTAAGAAGGGATGTACTTTGAAACTTTCAAGGTAACTATCAGCTCATCTTAAATGCCCTTTAAATGTATATTTAAACATTATATATTTTTAAATATATACTTTATATATATATATATACACACATACATACATACACACATACATACACATACATACATACATACATATATTGCTCAGTTCCACTTTAGCACTTTGGGTTGTAATACATGTATTTTATGAAACATGTTTTCACAAAGAAAATTTTATTTTTGTTTTGTTAAACAAAATTATTTAAATTGGATTATTTCTAATTAAAATCATTTCTTGAAAAGTAATGTTTAACCTCCTTTGGTGTGCTTTTGAAACCACTTGGGCTCCTACTTTGAATGGTAACAATTAATACTAGATGGGTGTTTTCAAACATTTTTGTAATGATAGAGTGCTTTTATTGGGTGAAATAGTACAAAAACTCCAATGCATAAATCAAAGACTAAAAAAAAAAACTGCTATGTTTGAAAATAACCATGTTTTATATTCAAGAATTATCATACTAAAGTATAATTATTTTATAATTTCTCACTTTCTATTTTAACAGAAAAATATTTTACCTCCAAATGGAAAAATTTTGAGAAAATATAGGCATTATTTTTTTCAGCTATAAATTATCAACAAATTTATAGTTGACCAGGATCATTTAAATTGTCTTTTGAGTACAAATAGAGTTGCCCTGCATTAGCTCTTCATTTTTTTTTTTTCATTCTATTGACAGAGGGATGTTATCCACACAAAGACTCTCATAAGGTTTCACTTTATCACACCAATTATCAGTATGTATCTGAGGTCTCTCCAAGACAGAAAGGTATTTGGGACTGCCAGTTCCACCTCTTAATGAATATCGTCTGTGCCCAGCTAAATAAGCAAAATAGTAGAGAAAACACAATATCAGGGTAATCTGAGACAGATGAAATGATTTACTCATTTGTTGATATGGCTCATTAGGATGGCTTTTGTTTCTGTACTTATCTGGGCTTGGGATCACTTCCTTCCGTCATCCTAAATATCCTGTTGAGACTGGTTATAGTCTTTATGAAAGTGGATTCCAGACTGATCAGCAAAAAAGAGCTATAGGACCAAAGGTGGACAGAATTTCCTTTCTTTATTATCCCATATATAACAGAAATATTTGAGGGTATTTTGAGGGTCTTCTATTTTAGAAGACATGGAATTTTTATTACTGTTGTTGGCTAACCTATATTACTCTCTTGCCTTCCTAACCTATATTACTCTCTTGCCTTCACCTTGGTACTGAACATTTTATCAAATATCTGTCAAAATTTTATCTTGCTGGCATCTGTTGTTTAGTGACACGCATAGTTAAATTGCAGTCAGACCAAAATTATGAATTTACATTTTTTCTGTTTCTTTCTTGCAGGGTATCCTTAAGAAAGTTATTTTTAACTCTCTACATCATAGTCATAGTTTACTCACCCTTGAAATGAGCATAACAATACCCATTTTACATAAATATTGTAATGATTAAATAATTTATGTAAAAGACAAAGTGGCATACTATTGTCCCAGTAATACTCTGGGCATGCAAATCAAGTCACCTTATTTCCTTCTCATTGAAAGAGTCTTATTGATTTGCCATTTCTTTTGGGATAAGGAACAAAATCGATAATTTTTTCCTTCAGGTTCCTCAAGATTGGCTGGTATCCACACTGCAGCTTTACTTACTTACATATCCAAAAATACTGGCCTTCTTTCAATGCCTTGAAAAGGCCTTGTTCCCAGCTACCTCAGAGCCTTTACATGTGCTGTTCTCATTAACTGTTCTTTTTATTGATAACTCCTATATTCTACCTTTTTATTTCAACTGAATGCTTACTTCCTATAAAAAGCTATTATATTGCCTTTTGGTACTATGCTTATAGTACAGTGCTTCACAAAGTTTCATATGTGCTCATTGAGTGTGAACTGCTATACTAAATTACAGTTTTATCTTTCTGATGTTTTGAAATGTTTTATCTTGAACATTTACAAAAATGCTTCAAAATGAATTTATGTAAAATGAAATAAAGTAGAAGAAAGGTTCTCACATTTATTGGGAACTTGCTATCATTTCATGAACTTATCTAGGCATGCTACATATGATTTTCCTCATGTAATCCTCACCAACTCTGTGAGCAAATATTATTTTTAGGAAAGAAATAATATATATATGTATAATTAAGGTCTTTGTGCCAAATCAAGAGGCAGAAGGGAAGCATGCAAATCAATTTATAGACTAAAAAGTACTTGTTTTGTTGTTGAAAAGCTAGAGAATTATAGGGAAGTTTTATTATTACATAAGGAACTTTTTATGTTGTAGAGTATTTTAATCCTTTTTTTAGGGATACCATTTGTAAAGATCAGGCTTGATGAAATATAAAGCTTTTGAAAAGATGATAGTCTATATCTTGCACATAATTTATATATTTGTAAATTAAGTCACTATTATTAAAATACTTCCCATAATATCTATACTTATGTACCATAAATACAAAAAGAAAAGCTTTGAAAAAGCCTGCAGATGTCAAGAATAAATTGTGGGTGATGATAAGAAATATTTCTTAGAAGTACAGTATGTGATAAAACACTTGCAGGCAGTTAAATGAGGGGCACTGACCTTGTCAGAATGACAGAGCCAGCCACCAGTGTATTCAGAAAGAACTACATGATCTGTTATGAAGAAATATATTCTTCTAAAATTTTTAATTAGCAAACTCTTCTTGTTTACCTTATGTATTTTATAAGATAATGTCTTTGGTTTCTTTATACCTCAAATATGGTGAACATGAACTAACTAAAAATTTTGGCTCATTAAAATGGTTCTTAAGATGAAAGGACTGTGGATTTGTATATTAATTTGTAGAGAATAGAGGGTTTCTATCAACTTAAATCTACTATTGTTAAATAGCGGAGGTACTAAGAGCTGGTCTGATATTTGATATTCAGCCAGGCTTACTGTCTCGTTATGTTCGATGGTAAACCAGAATTTTGTAATAAAATTAAGTTTCTGTCAATTTAAAATTTTAACCTACTTAAAAGTTTTTGCCTTTTCTTCTGCCTCCTTCCCTATGTGTAAGAATTTAATATATTGCTATAATTGGTCTTTCTGACTTCAGTCTCCCTCACCCATCTGTCCAATTAATCTTTGTGAATGCCTTCCTTGAAAAATTAATTTTCCTTCTGGGAGATCTCCAATAGTTCCCCACTGCTTAAAAAAGTCTCATTTCTTAAGTTGAAGCTCACAAGACTTCAAATTCAACTTACAACTTTCTCAGACTTATTCTCTCTTCCTTCTTTACACGAATTCCACTCTGTTGAAACTGAGCTGAGTTCTCCGAAGAGACCAGGCTTCCTCACAGGAATGTTTTGAAGATTACACAGGATAATAGATACAAAGCAACAAGTGAAGAGCTTAGTACTACTAGTCGAGGCTTGATAAATGCTAGCCTCATACCACTTGCTTTACTGGGTTCTTACTTCCCTGAAATGTACCAGTGAATTGACCTAGATCACAATGAAATATATGTTCTATTGATTATAAAGACAAAACGTGAAGGGAGATTGTGTAGAATTTGTGATCAGGAGCAAGGGCTTCAGCTTCAGCTGGTCTGGAACAGGCTCTAGCCCTGCCTTTCATCAGCTGTGAGACTGCGGATAAATTAGTCTCTCTGAGCCTCAGTTTCTGATGTGCAAATAATGCCAAGTCATCTTGTTCTGATAGATGAAGGGAGGATTAGATGATATAAAAGATGCCATTTATTTAAAATAATTTCAGTAACTTGTGATAAATGTTATTTTTATTACAATGATAAAATAAGTCTTTTCAGTTTACTAGATGCCAATGTAAGTATTTGTAAAATCAAAATATCAATGTAAAAAAGGCATTTTTATCTAACTTTATTCTCGACATTTCAAGTATCATTTAAGGCTCTAATAGACACTACATAAATGTTAATTCAATACTTCTCTAAAATACTATCCTTTGTTCATTACTAAGCAACAAAACCTAAGATCCTAAGAAATCTCATTTATTATTAAACCTTAGATTTACTGTTTTCTGAATTCTGAGGAACAAAAGAGAGACTAGTAACTCCTCACACATTCATGTCCTTTTCACAACTGTATTTAAATAATGCCACTTATAAGAGGTATTATTTTCTTACCTTTAGTATATTTATCTGAAGAAATATATATTTTACATGTTTGTATACCTGGATGCCTGCTTGTTATCTGGGGTATTTTTAAGTATGCATGTGTTAAAATATGGTATAATATCATATAGTACTTTACTGATAGAAAATGCCATCCTTCTTAAATTACTTCTCTTTGATTATTGTTTATATTGCTTACTCAGTCACCCAAACTTAAAATCTCTTCCTTCTTCCTTTATCAGCATATGCTTTTGTCCCCCTAGTTTTATGATCTCTAATTCCTAAATAGTTTTCAAATTCCTTCTCCCTCATCTGACCCACTACTGCTTACAACCCAACCTGCCTCCCAAGTCAGGACCTCTTTATGGTTCTTCTCCTGACTGCTGTGGCCTCTGACCTCTCCCTTCCTCTGAATTCTTCTTTCTCCAGTGCAACCTCTGTGGGGCTCATCAACCTTGAGGCAAAATACAGGTCTAATTAGGAGAGTTCTCCTGGTTGAAAACCATCCCTGATTCCCTGTGCTCAGATTTGGACGTGGATTATGTGCACACTCAGTGACTTCTGCTTTATCTCTTCTCCTATGTGCTTTTAATATTCTGGCTATATTGAGCTACTAGAAGCTCCAAAAATATACCCTGCTTTGCCCCAAGCCATGTTATCTGCCAGAAATACTGGCAGACTTGTACTCATCCTGTGGGTTCTAGTTCCAAGTGTCATCTGCTCTATGAAGAGTTTCTATAACATTTCTCCTTTCAGTTAGTGGCTTTTCCTCTGTTTTTTTTTTTTTAAGTATTTGCATATATCGCTATCAAAAGCTAATTATATTTAAATTGCTCATGTGTTATTCCTACTGGGATGAACATTATATCAGAAATAGTATCTTCTTTTCATGCTTCCAGCTCTTAGCACACAGTATCTATTCAATAAATATTTGAGGAATAAATGAATAGCAAGAATAAATGAACTTGATAAGAATTTAACAACTAACCTATACATATGCATATTACTAATTTCATCAGGAATAATTAGATTAGGCCTATATTCTAAATTGTGTTTTTCTCGTTAGATGAAGATGAAAAATATACTAAACATTTAGGTTTTTTTTTTAATTGAATATATCAACATAAAATAAAACCAATGTAAAATAATTAAGAAAGTATTAACGTTGGCATTGTAAATCCTAGATTTGGGTTCTAGCATTATAAGTAATAACTAGAAAATTTGGATACATAATTTTTCTAAGGGTTTTTTCTCATATGTGTAAAGAAAAATAATATTAATATCTACCTCCCCATTTGGTAATGAGAAGCAAATGAGATAAATAGATATGTTTTATAAAGTATTAAAGACTCGCTGTTTTTAATTTTTTAGTAGGTTTAAATTTATAGTCACAGCCATAAACTCTGATGTGCCAAATACAACTCTCAAAATCTATTTATAAGATATGAAAGTATCTCACAAGGTCTCATTTTGTACTTGTTAAATTTATATTTCCTCGACAAATTTATCAAGTCACTTTCTGTCTAAAACAGCATGTTCTCCATCTTTTTATTTTTTCCATGCCGCTGCTGCTCTTGGCACGTGTGTGGTGCATGCACACTGCCTGCAACAGAGACACACGACAGACAGGGGTTGAGATACCGATCCCTCAGCCAACCTCTTCCTCCTCCTCTGGCCTCTGCTGAGGTATCGAACCACTGGGCCACCTGCCCTCACTGCAGCTGCCCTTAACATTTCTATATATCCCACCTGGACCACTTATCACTCTGGTATCTATCTGTATTTTATGCCTTCCTTATCTTAACTCCTTATTCCTTCAGATACGCCCATCCTTTCAGCACTTCATGTTCATCTCAGAAACTTCATTCAGAAATTTTCTCACCTCACTGGATATTAAGAACTTTATGAAGTGCTCCCTGGCCCCATGTCTGTAGAGACCTCAGTCTATTGCTCAGATACCACTTGTGGATCAGGGGAGTTTTCAAAGGCTTGTAGACTTTAATGGTTATATTTTGGGAAGAGAAGCACAATCAATCCCTGAAGAGATGCCGTTGAAGCTACTTGGATGTTTCTGTCACACCCACCCTGAGCTGTTAATTCTAATAATGGGCCTACCATTAGGCACCCATGGTATCCATTCTCTAGTTTTGTTCACTTCAAATCATTCTCTTTTCCCATATGATTAGATAGATGGCTATTTCTTTTAGGGGTAGTAAATCAATATTCAATCATCAATCATTCTTTTGTGCTCTGTGGCTGATAGTCATAATCTATGCCCATTTATTCTAGCTTGATCCTTGATACTTAACGCCCAGCTTTTGAAATCCCAAGAAAAGCCTGTATCTCGACAAGTATTTGGCTTTCCGACTATTGTGCCTCATAAGGACTTTAAACACTCCATTTTGAAATTCAAGGTTGAGCAATAACTTCTTTGTTCTCAGCTTTGTTCACTCTCTCCTTCTGCAATGAAGGCTACTGGTTCCACAGTTATAAGGGACACAAGAGGTATAAGAAGAAAATGTAAGAAAGAATATTATTCATGAAATATCTCCAAGGATTATACAGTCATAATATCAGTCTTGGTAACTTAGAGATTCTACTGGTTCTTTAAGTTATTGATTATATCCTAAAATTTCCCAAAAGATTATTAACAAATTTGATTTTTTATTCTGTATCCCCAACTAGAAGTATAAATTAAAGACAAAAGCTATGCTTAAGTTTCTTTATTTACAAACTGAGACTAATAATGTCTGTCTCATCAAGTTATTATATTAAACATGATAATGTAAATAGAGCACCCAGTAAATGCCTAGCACATGGTAGATCTCAATAGAGTTAGATCCCTACTCTTCCTCTCACGTTATGTTGTATTCTGCCATTGTTCTTAGCAAAGTTGGTTAGCAATCAGAATAAACAAAGTCTTATTATATTAACAATAAATGTTACAGTTAACAATTATTCCTTTTCAGCTAGCTGTGGTGAACTTTTGCAACTTTTGCAGAAGCCTAAGAATACATAACAGTTATGCATAAAGGAAGCCTACTGTACTCCAAAAATTGTCAGCAAAAATTGGGAATTGTAAAGACTTTAATGACAACTGATACACTGATATAAAATTGACTGGAATGTCAGGTGAAGACATGTCTTTGGGGCATTTTGGAGGTATTAGATGCCATGTTCCAGGTTTCTAACTTGATGGTGTGTCCAATTAATCCTGACAATGCCAACCATGGACTAGTTGCATCTGTCAACTGATGTGCTGTTTAGCAATTATATTATGTCCAGTTCTAGACAGTTCATTAGCAGGCATAATATCAAGTATGAGCCACAAGAATGAAAAATACATAAAGAAAATCATCTGTGCAGAAATTTAGTTTCTTTGAATTCTGTTACTCTTAAAGAGATGTAAAGAATGAGAAAGAATAAATACAAAAACACTTTAAATATGTGAGGTGCCATAAAATAGTATAATCATTTATTAATATTACTATTATGATATTAATAAATAGTGGTTAGAAACTATAACTGTTTTCCTTAAAATTAGGAAACCTTAGCCATTCATAAATTGAAGTTTAATTTTCCTTAGATGAGGAAGATATAATAAATTGAAATGGGAAAATAAACTCTAAAAATTCCTGTACAAACAGCAGGATATAATCATTGATCATTAATTCTGGATAGCACATGAAAGGAAAATGCTGTGCCCAGCAGTTATAGGAGTTAATTTGATTTACTTCTTGAAACTTTCCAAAGATTTCACCAAAATAAACAGGCAAAAACAAAAGCAGTGATAATCCACCTTTAAAAAAAGGGAGGGAGGGGAGTATTCAATCACCACTGAAGAACTTCCACTTTATCTACATATTAGTTACATTTGTTCACACCTGTGTCTAATGTTGTTTGGAAGATTTTGTTTCCACCTCATAAAAGGGGCAGGAGGTAAGAAGCTATTTGGCAGAACAGTGGTTTCTTCAAAGATGTCAAGAGGAAAAAGCTCTGCCCAGCAAACAGAAATCATATCTGCTTTGAAGTAAGGCCATATGATCCTCAAATAATCTTCCTATAGAAAAGCATAATAAAAACAATAGCTTCCATGATGGGTTTACTCTATGAACATTTATAAATCTCATCGTTAGTATTTTGAGAACTCCCTCTGATTTTACAGTTTTTTATAACCCAATATCACCAAGACAAATATTCTTCATTTTTCTATATTATCTGGAAATTCACCAGAAATCTAATCTGTGAATCAGGATTGATGATCAGGTAGGTACTTAACTACCCATTTCTTCATCCAATTAGAATAAATAAAATTAGATGAAGCAAGGAATGGCCATTTTTTATTCTTATTAATAAAGCATTAGCAAATTTATCACATCTACCTATGCAGTATCTCCTCAGGGCTGGTCTACTGTCTTACCTGAGTAATACAAAACATTTCTTCATCTCTCTCAGTATTCTCATTACTCCTTTTATTTCCTTTTTAATATTTTTTCCTTCTTGGTCTGTAAACACTTATTACAAATATGTTAATATAATCACATTCTCTATTTGCAATGCATTATGTCAAGTGGTGGGGATGGACTTAATTCTTAAATGTCTCATAGTCTAGAGGGAAATAAAGGCAATTATATTACTTTATGTCAGATGCTAAAATATGGTGGTAGAGATTATCTTGCTTCTCACATATTCTCTTTCTGGGTTCTCTCTCTCTCTTTCTCCCTCCCTCCCTCTCCCTACCTACCCCCACACACCCCAACACACATGTACCTACCATATGTCTTCAGCCTGGAAAAAGCAGTAGATATTCCAATTTAATTAAATTTTTAAATAAAGTTAAATCATTACATAAAATCTGCTGTTTCAAAAGAATATAACATCACCTGAAAAGGATCAAAAATAAAAAATCAAGAGATTGTATTTTATCCCTAAAAAAATGACTCAAAAGAAAGAAAAGAGAGCAAGTAAACATTTTTTTTTTTCAAAATAGCTCACTTTTTGAGAACACTTGACTGTTTTCATAATTGTTGAGTTTTAAGTCATTACCTTGTATGTACCTAATTCTAGCCATTTTTTTTTATCTGGAGGGAGAATATTGCCTGATTGAGTTAAAGACTAAATTTATGGTGGTTTTCTGTCTACTACGATTTTGCCTAAAGTATAGCTGAGCAATTAGGGAGCTGTGGAAATAAGAACTTATATTGAGAGTAGAAATACCAAGCATCTTACTTTTAGATTAAACAGTAACAGCTAGTAGTTCCATTTATCAGACATACTTTGATAAATGTCTTACATGTATTTAAGCTTCACAAAATTTCTGGGAGCAAGGAAATTTCGTGTTCTCAATTTTACAACTGAGGAAACCGCAGATACAGTGATCGGAGGGGATGAGTGATTTTCTCAAGATGTTAAGGGACAGTGCTAGGATCCAACCCCAGGAATCCTGACACTTAAATGCTATATTTTAATGCCTCATAAAAGTTTTAGTTTTTTTTTTTTATTTTTACATGACTATTTGTAATCAATATGTTGTTTTATGCTGTCTGCGGGTTTTTCTAATCAGTTTTTTCAGAGAATTGAATTTGTTTGATTTTTAGTATGGAAGAGAGGCTGAGTAATGGAGTATAAAATGAGCACTCTGTAATTTGCGTTATTTAGAAATTTGATTATTCTTGGAATTTTAGTTAACTGAGAAATAATCACATTTTAGTATAAGCAAATTAATAAAAATAATGTGTTTATGAAATCCACAGTAGAATCCAAGTAGTTTTAATAATAAAACTATATTGTTTTACATTGTTTTGCTTTTAGAACCAATTAACAGGTGGTTAAATGAATATTTCAGAATTATTCTTAAGCAAATAGTAAATATTCAATAAATATTTCTTGAATGATTTTTAAAAATATATTGGCAGTTTGAGATATCAGCAAGAAACTTGGATGTGTGAAATATATTATAAAATATTTTTTCTTAACTTTGATATACACTGGTTTTAAATGTCATTTCTTTTAAAACCAAATTGCAACAATATGTAAGGAAATTTTTAAAACATAAAACACAACACTTCTCAATTCTTTTGTACCCTTCTTTTATTTACCTTTTAGGTGTATATGTTCTATAGTTGAAACCACAGACTGCATGACATTCATCTCTTGTCATTTAAACATGACTTGGTTATCCTGGTGTTTAGAGAAGGCTTTGTAGTCAGATGAACCTGACCTGAGCTTAAATCCTTGTCCTACTATTTCCCCTCTGTAGAAGCAGGGGATGGAAACTTCTTACAGCCACCAACACAAACAATTGACTCTAAATCCTTTAACACAACCTGTCCACCAACAATATGTCCAGTTCCTTTACTATTCATTAGCTGGGTGATCTTGGGAAATTTGCTTAATTTATCTTCAGCCTAATTTTTTCCCTTGTAAAAAGGGGATACCAAAATCACTATTGAGAATGATACTGGTTAAATAAAATAACCTAGAAAGTATCTAATACCCTGAACTCAGTTAGTGGTAGGAGTTATTAATATGTATATTTCTTATTGTCTGTATAACATTCTATGAAATTGATATACTACATCATTTATCTCCTCCTGAAGGTCATTCAGGCTATGCAGATATTTTTTCTGTTATCAATAATGTCCAAATTACATCTTTGTGTACACAGTTCTTTATCACTTTATTGCCTTTATTGACTAAACTCATTGAAATAATTTATTTGAAGTAAAATTCTTATATGATTGATTATGAACAGTTTTATGCCTCTTTATGCATACCAATGAAATGTGTTCCAAAAGGATTATACTATTTTTTGGCACTTACTCTGACTAGTTTTATTTGGCAAGCATTCCAGAATGCAGACAGTAACATAAGTGCAATTGTACTCTCTTTTTCAAAGTTACCCCCAGGAAAACTCTGTTCAGACGAACGGTTCTGTTATAGCTCTTAACTATTCTGAAATGCCTTTGGAATTACTTTTATAACTGACTTCTCAGGGATTGATATTGAATTCTGCCTCTTCTTAGCCCCCTATATCTTTAGTCATTGCTAAATCCTGTCTGTCTCTGTACATGCAGACTTGGATGTTCACCCAGGCTTTTCTCTTCCTGTTGTCAGTGCCTTATGATGAGTCCAGATCCTCAAAATCTCTAGCCTGAAATAGTCCAGTAACATTTCAACTAGTCTCTCTGCCACCCATTTTTCCCCCCAATAACTCATAGTCTCTGATGCCAACAGGTGTCTTTCCTAATCTAGATATGGTCTAATCCTGCATTTATTTTCATTCATCTGTTGCTTCTCGCCTCAGTGCCTTTGTTACTCATTTGCCTGGATAACTCCTACTCAACCTGGAGGAGGTGTTACCTAAATAATTTTCAAGGATGAGAAGGAGTATTACATCATTCCCTTTTAATAGCAACATATGTAATCAACATACACTGAATATGATGCCAGTGTACTTAAAGAGAGTTTTGTAAAAATGATCATTGTAACTTTTTTTGAATATTTACCATATATCAGGCACTATTTTAAACATTTTATGTGAATTAATTTATTTAAACCTCACAATTACCTTATGAGATAGATAGTCATTGCATCTGTTTTTTAAAATTTTATTTTATTATTTAAATTAGTTTCAAATATATAGTACATTGGTTAGACATCTATATAGTTCATAAAATGATTCCCCAATAACTCCTTCCCTCCCTTGGCCCTCTACCTAGTCATCATATAATTGCTAACTGCATTCCCTCCTCCATGCTCCCCATCCCCGTGCCCAACTATCAACTAACTACTAAATCCATTTTTTTCTTAAATGAAGAAAGTAAGGCACAAAAATTTTAAGTAACTTGTCTGAAGTCTCAGCTGGTAATAGGGCTGTGTTTTAAATCCAGGAAGTCTAATTTTTAAACCACTACTAAACCAACAACTGTCTGGTAACTCGTATTTATTCAGTAGTAATTACCACACTGCGACTGCTAACTTTACAACATTATTTTCCTTACCTTGGTTTTCCTGCTCTAATGGTGTGATGTGAATTGCCACTCATAGTAAACTTCAATCTGTGCTGGCTTTACTGTGTGTCAGATGTGATGAAATGGTGTGTCACTTTTATCATTTAATGACAATTAGCTCTGCTGGGACAGATGGCACTTTACTAACACATTATGGTATATTATGAAATGTATACAGATATCTCATCACTTGCCTCTTTTGAAAGTATTTAACTACAATTATTCCATTTAAGTTTCCGGTAATTTTTTTTTTTAACTTGCCCAGCTTTTATAATAAAATACATATTTTTATTTTTAAACATTCATATTTACTAGTATAGTCCGTGACTGCCTACTCAGTCTATGAAGCTGTTTCATAAAGAATAGATTGTATGATTTGATGTGAAGTTTTAATTACCTTTTTCTTGACTCTTCCAAGTAGTTATCCTCAATCACACACAAATGGACAGTGACACCTGTGTGCCTATGTCTGTGGAAGGACTGTCCAGGCACTTTAAAGTGAGGACTTTGTGTTTTCTTTTCTAAGGAAAGTCCTTCGTAGTAAGAGCATTTAACTTGTCCCAAGCATCATTCTGCTTTATTAGAATTACTTCCTTTGCTCTTTACAGCAATATGTGTTACTATCATTTTTGGATAAAAAAATTGAAAACCAAAAGAGATTGAGTAAGTTCTCAAGACCACATGGCACATTCAATGGTGAAACCAGAACAAAAGCCCTGGCCATTTGATCCTAGAGCCCTTAATGTTAATCTCGGTGCAACAGCAGTCATGTGGAATGTCCTTGTGCCTGGATTCCTGAATAGAAATCTAATAGCACTTAATACTTAATAGAGCTTAAATGAGGTGCAAGCAAATTGGCACATAATAAGATACTTTGAATTATGGAGATCAACCAAAGGATGGAAGCAGTAGTGTCTTTTGAAGTGTCTCAGAAAGATGACCAGTTTTATAACTGAACAGTGCTTATAAATACAATTTCAACTTTAAGTGTAACAAATTTCTTTCATCTCAAGTGAACAGGAAGTCAGTCGTTGGCATGTGTGGGGAAATATGTCAATTTGTCAATGTGAGCAGCATTATAAGAGCTGCACTTGGATCTACTGTGAGCTAGTTAAGCATATTGATTGGGAACAGTCTGGTACCAGTCACTTGGTGTGTTGATGAGTCATGCAGATAAACTTTACAAATTAATTCAAATTTTCATTGACTACCCTATAAAACTGAATAATAAAAGCCAATAAATATCTCTGTTATCTTTTTTTTTGATATTATTATAAAAGGACTTTTTTTTTTAAATTTAAGATTACTAATGATATCTTACACTTGATCAGCATTTCTCAATTGGCTTTCACACACATAACCTTTTCTAATCCTCACAAAACTGTGGAGTTGATATTATCAGAATTTCCCAGGCAGGTCTTGAATCGAGGGTTTTAACCTACAAATCAGAGTTATTTCTAATTATATTTATGAATTTATTATTTCATTCATACAATAAATATATATTGAGTAATCTCTATGTGCCAGGACTACTCTAAGAACTTGGGATAAAGCACTGAACAAAAAAGTCAAAACTCCCTGTTCTCATGGAGCTTATATTTTGGTTGAGTGGAGGGAATCGGGCAAGAAGGAAATAAGTGAAAGTTGATGAGTATTAAAAAAAAAGTAACAGAGTATATTAATATAAGTATTTCAATATCAATAGTTGATAACCTAGTAATTAATTCATATCCAGATATGCTTTATTAAGTAGAACATGTTGATTATTTAATTCTGATTTTGAAACACAGATGTAGAAGCTTAATTCATAATTGTTGAATGAATAAAAAATGAATAAAGTAGAGACATGAAGGTCATTAGATTTAGGGGAAGGATTTATAATTTCTGTGCTGACTGTGGCTTAACTTATCCATTCTTTATTCGATATATATATATATTATATATATATATATATATATGTGTGGTGGTGTGTGTGTTATATATATGTATGTATGTATATATATATACACACACACACACATATATATATATATATATATATATATAGCTCGAGTGTCTACTGTTTGCCCTAGAGATAAATATAAATCAAGAAATACATGGTTCCTGCTATCAGAATGTTAACATTTTCCCAGAAAAGACAAATTAAACCAAGAAAACATTATAAATCTATAATAGGGACAAGTACATGATGATATGAGAAAGGAACATAGTCATCTAACCAAGACTTAAAAAGACACAGAGTGGAAGTAACATTTGCATCTTGGGAAGAGAAGGGGAGGAAGCTGGAGAGAAAGATATCATAGATTAAAAAAATAAAATAAAATTATGTATAAAGGACCAGAGACTACAAAGAGTACATTTGATTATCTAAACTATTGGAATCTTTTATAATTTAAAGGGTTTGGGTTCTATGAGCCTTTAGAAGGAAGAAAAACTTACTGTCTTTCGAACTTCCTTAGCCTTTGTCTCCTTCTTCCATATACTATAAATAAAATTTCCATTAAATGGGACTGGTCCCAGTAGCTATAATTTAAGTAATAAATCTTCCAAATTGAATTTGAACCCCAACAGTAAGCACAGTGTCTCCAGCACCCAGGAAAATGCCTTACTCACAATAAAAGCTTAATAAATTGCTGTTGACTAAACAGAGATTTTGGCTTAAAATCTGAAAGAGTGAGTGCTGAGAAGGTACTATGAAGGGACATCTGAGAGGCAGTCTGCTGGACTGGCTTAACTTTCAGGATATGTCTATTTATCTTTAACTTCAATATAAACTGCTAGGATATTAAATCAAACAAATTAACATCACATAATAACTACAGCAATACGATCATTTTCTTTGTAACTGTCACCTTTACAGATACTTTTGTTACTCAGTGAGCTCATTTAAATCATAGTCATAGAAAATAGGAAGCAAGAAAGTAAGGAAGACTTGACGGAAAGAAAAAATTACTAAAGAATTTTCTGTGAGAGACTGTTCTTGTCCACAGAATGGAATTTTTAATGTGTGAAGTGAATTGATTTGAGGAGCAAAATTCTATTAATGTATCACTTGAATAGATTTATATCTGAATGTGTTGCCCCATCTTCTAATACATACCTGGAAAGATGTGTTTAGTCACAGTTAACTAAATTATAGCTTTTTAATGAAGTGTGAGCTTTTCCTACTCTGTCGCTATAGAGTGTCGGGTTATCAAGCTTCATTTACCTTCAATCCTGACTGAGACCAAGCTCCAGGAATATAGTCAATGATAAAATACCTAGAGTATCTTTTGATCTGGTTTGATTATATTAAAATATGTAGTGATGGCAATATCTTGAGCAAACACAGTAGTATAATTCTGGGCTGATAATCTTAGCAAAGACCTTCTTGAACAGTTAGTTGGTGTGTGGTTGACACAAAGGCAGGCTGATGGTTTTTTCAGAAGTTATGAAATATTACTTTTTTGTATTAGAATTTTTTTCTAAGAATTTTTGAAAAGCTAAGTTTAAATTTTGAGACATGGGCTGTGCTTCCTAGAAGCCCCCTTGTCTCCATCAAATAATTGATCTTTTTCTAGTAAGCAATGTGAATAATGATGCTTAACATGGTAAGAATTATTATGATAACCATTATTATACTTTGTAATTAGAAAAAACATTTACATACATTGATATTCATAGCTATCTTGTAAGGTAGATTTGATTACCATCATTAATAAATATAAAAAATAGAAGCCCTGGGGAGTAAAGCAGCTAACTCAGAAGCAACCAGGAAAACTTATCAAGAATTAGGAAATAGCAGAGCAACCTCCAACGGAAATCAAGTCTTCTGTTCCCATTGTATGTGCCTTTTCACTATGTCATGAAATGTTTAAGGTGGCTCGGGTTACATGCAGTAGTTAGTCACTCCTTATCCATGGAGGATACATTTTAATACCCCCAGTGAATGTCTGAAGCCACTGATACATACATTACCTATGATAAAGTTTAATTTATAAATTAGTCATAGTATGAGATTAACAACTATAACTAATAATAAAATAGAATAACTATAATCATGTAATATAATAAAAGTTATGTGACTATGATCTCCTTTATCTTATAATCAATCTATAACTGAGATCACTACTAAGGGACTCGTGGTGGGTAGCATATACAGTGTAGATACAATGGACAAAGGGATTATTCACATCCTGGGCAGGACTGGAGGGGGATGGCTTGAGATTTCATCACACTACTCAGAACAGTGCATGATTTAAAATTTATGAATTACTTATTTCTGGAATTTTCTATTTAATATTTTTGGACCAAGGTTGACAGTAGGTAACTGAAACCATGGAAAGTGAAACCACAGATAAGGGGGACTACTGTATTCCATTAGTTAGCAAAACGAATCAATAGGATGTTTCGCGCTCTCTCTCTCTCTCTCTCTCTCTCTCTCTCTCTCTCTCTCTCTCTCTCTCTCTCTCTCTCTCTCTCTCTCTCTCCCTCTCTCTCTCTCTTTCCTTACCCCTGTCTCCCTTTCAGAGTTTCCCCTCCCCCACTTTTTCTATTAAGGTTTAGATGAAGTTCACCCACATTATAGAGGGTAATCAATCTGCTTTATTCAAAATCTACTCATTTAAATGCTTATCTCCACCAAAAAGCACCTTCACAGAAACATTCAGAATAACATTTGAGCAAATATCTGGGCAATGTAGCCCAGCCAATTCATATATGAAATTAACCACCACATATACCAAGGTGTTTCCACCCAAAATGTACAAAGTGATATTGTATAATTCATTAAGTCAAGGATGCCATTAGCAAAGTCAATGATCCAACATTCCACAGATTTCACATTCCAATCCTTCTACTGAACACAACTAACTTTGGTCTTATTTGAGGCTCTTTCTTTTATATGTACATGCTTGAGACTATTTTAGAATCACCATCGCTTTGTTCATGTACTTTTCTTACCTGACCTGGCATAGCAAATGAACCATAATAATTGTCTCAAATGTGCCTGAACCTGTAAGAGTCTCTATAGAGAAAGAAAAAAAAAAAAAAAAAAAAGGAGAACTACATGTATTTCTCATTTCCTACTTTTAGCTAATGTGTACCTCACAAGGGTGAGGTAGAAATGATTTCAGTTTTGCAAGTGAATCAAAGGACCAAAGAGTGAGAGCAGAAGGCCTAGCATTGCATAGATAGAATAGAGAGCAGAGTTCCTGCCAATTTCTTTTAGGTGTACATGCTCTTTTCATTTTGCTACACATACCAAGAATTCTTGTGCGTACCTGAGGGAGCTGACTGGAAGCTTTCTTGATCATTTGTTTTGTTGCAGTGCTTCTTTAATCTGTGAACATATGCACAGGCTAAATAGTCATGGAGAACTTTATTGCGTTGCTTGGAGCCTTCTACTCTCATAAAATAATTTATGTAAATTAAAATAAGACAGTAGACAGAATAAAGGTCTAACTCCAGTTTTTATGTCCCATGCCATGTTGTAAGTTATTTGTCAGGTACTTTTTTTTAAATTCAGTATAATAAAAATATAATAAGTCCTTTGATTATATAAGCTTTAGACAATAATATGTTTTTTTTAATCTGGAAGCCACATCTGATAAACTAGAAGTAACATACTACAAATGAGAAGAAGTGAGATTTGGAGCCTGGAGTTTTAGCCTTGGCTCTACCATTAATTGGGGATGACAGCAGACATGACTAGCAAGTCATTTAACCTTTCTTGGGCTCTATTTTTTTTTAACTCGGTGGATATGATAATAAACCTACTAGGAATTTAATATAATAATGGAATAAGGTACTTTAGTACAGTCCTGGACATTTTATCAGCTCTAAATAAAGGCTAATTCTCGATAAATGTTTATTGGCTATTTGTGCTACTCATTTCTACTCTTAATTTGTTTGCCTTAAAAAATCTTATAAGCTTAGTTACCTACTTTCATTTCCTATAGAAATCAAAATATGTGTGTGTGTGTGTGTGTGTGCAACATGTATCTATTGTATCTTTATACAATCCTTAGAAGCTCAAAAAAGGTTATAGATCGCTTCAGATAACATTGCTAAAAAGTGGCAGAACCCAAGACCTCTATTTCTGGTGCTCTCTTTAATACAATATAGCAGACTTCCCAGAAGTAACAGAATTTAAGAAGAGAACTGGCTGCTAAAGGCTAGCAAAGCATATGACAAAGTAAAAACTAGAAATATGGTCATAGGAGACAAAGTTATTGCAAGGACCAAGTTTAGAACTGAAAGGCACACAAAAATACACACCTGTATTTTTGGGGAATCACTGTATTGAAGAAAGGCATATACGATGGTGTTTAGAAAAGGTCGTTTTCACTATATTGTGTTAATTAAAAGATTAAAATATATAATATGATATTCTCTAAGCACTACTTACTATTTTCAGTAAATCTAGTAGTAAATTACTATGAGCTCCATTGAAATGTTGTTATATAGGCAAGTATTAAATATGTACAGGGTCTACCGAAATGGAATCATCTGCAAGCAACAAAAAACTAAACCCATAAATTTTATATTTGTCTTTAGTAACACATTGATATTGCAGTATAGAAACAATACATTGAATTAAATGCAAATCTCAGTTTAGTTCATTTAATAACTTGTGACCATGAGCAAGTATGTATCTCAGTTTTATGTATAATGTGAGGTCAGTGGAATAGGGGACTAAGTCTGCTTCTTTCTCCAGAGTTCCATGAATGCTCTCATTTAAAAAAAAAAAAAAAACAATTAGAAGTGTAAGTATTTAGATTTATAGAAAAATTGCAAAGGTATTATAGGGAGTTTGCACATACTCCCATGCCTACTTTCTCCTTTATTATCTTATATTAGAATAGTACATTTGTCACCATTAGTTAACCAATATTGATATATTATTATTAATTAAAGTCCATACTTCATTTATATTTCCTTAGTTTTTTCCTAATGTCCTTTTCTTTTCCAGTATATCATCCAGAATACCACACTGCATTCAGTCATCCTGTCTCCCCAGGCTCCTCTTGGCTGTGATAGTTTTTCAGATTTTCCTTGTTTTCTGTGACCTTGATAGTTTTGAGACATACTGGTCAGATATTTTTTTAGAATAGCCCTCTATTGAGACTTGTGTTATGTTTTTCTTATGATTATTTTAGGAGGAAGAACACAGTGATAAAGTGCCTGTACAGACGCATGGATGTTTATTTTATACTTTGGATTTTAATGCAACTTTGTTTATTTTGTTGCTCAAATCATTCCAGCTTTAACCTTATTAGGTGCTCTTTCCTTTGACATACACTCATGGTTTTTATCACAGCCTTACTTTGTGGCACTACACAATGCTCCAGGCCTATCTTGTATATTTCCTGTTCCAGTCCTAGAATCAGCCATTTTTCCAAGGAGCTCTGTTACCTTTAATTAAAGAATGTTATTAAAAACCAAACTTAGAGCACTAGGTGTATTATTGTTACTAGAGTGTGATTGCTTCTAATGCCTCTCAACTGACAGAGCAAAGGAAAAAAAAAAAAAAATATATATATATATATATATATATATATATATATCCAGAAATAGTTTATGTGTAACCATTTACATCCATATTAAGCTAAACATGAGTTTATAGTATCTCCAACTGTAATCCGTTATTACCACACAGATCATTCTACACTCCTCCTCTTGTTTCTCTGTAATCTCCGATTTCAATAGTGAGAAACCTGTTTTCCACCATCCACCAACTATTTACTTGATTGTTCAATCCCGCTAAACCTGTTTAGTGGCTTCAGAATTGTTAATTCATTTCCTTATGGAAAACAGCTTTATCAATTAAAGGAGAGTACTTATGTGCAATTACTTTTGCCTTTAGTGTTGTTGACACTTTTCATATACAGAGTTACTCAGGTTAGCACCTTTTCCCCTGCCAATATAGTCATTTTTAACATAATGTAATTTTCAAATTGTTAATGATAAATATTTTTAAAACAAATAGTAATATACAGAACTGTTGTAAATCAATATGAGAACATAAAGATATTAGATTATGCTACCAGTTTCTTTTATACTGTTTTCTTTTTCATTAACAAGAATAAAATGAATACATGCATGTCTTTTGAGGCCCAAATGATTTTCTTTTTTTTTTCAAATGATTTTCAAATTTAAAATTTGTTAATGTGAAATATTGCTTTTGAATGGTAAGAAGCAGCCACTGCTTTGACAGCTGGATTCTGTTTTGTAAAGGTATTTCCACTGGTTCACATATATATTGTCTTTGTAGTTTTCTGATCAAAACATTACTTAAATAAGAAAATGTTGCAGTATATAGCCCCAATAATGTATAAATCATCTGCTTATATGTTTTATTTGATTTCAAGAAAAATCTTAAGGAATTAGATGAGCAAATTTTGTCAGTGTTACTTTACAAATAAAGAAATTGATATTTAGTCCATCCTATGTTCATATGACTTTAAAATGCCAGACAAAGAAACAGAACCCAGATTTTTTTTCTCCTTGTTCATGGATAATTTTGACACCATCTTTCTGTCATCTCCAAATAGATACACACACACACACACACACACACACACATACACACACACATTTATACATATATATGTATATATATATATTTTTTAAAAACGTTTATGATTAATTGGGGCTAAATGACTAAAAGCAATGTTCCTAGTCAGCAGTGTAAGATTGACTGTGATGCTTAATAATTCATATATTGTACACAAAGAAAGCTACAAGAGAGTAAATGTCATTTAAAACAGACCAGTGATTCATACACGTGGTATATAGCTAGATGTTATGATACATATTTCATTGTATATCTGAATTTTACAAAGCTTTTAAATGGAAAATTTTAAAAGATAGGTTTGGATAAAACTAAAATTAATTTAAAAAGTATTGATATTCATTATCATTTTTATGATAACTAATATTCTATAGTACGATATTAATTTCCAAGGGCTACTGTGACAAATTACCACGGACTAGGTGACTTAAAACAACATTAATTTATTCTCTTAATTCTGGAGACAGGAAGTCTAAAATAAAAGTGTTAGCGGTGTTGATTCTTTCTGGAGGCACTGAGGGACAGTCCGTCTGTTTCATGCCTCTTTTCTAGATTCTGGTAGCTTAGGCTCAGGAAGCCCTTAGTAATTTTTGGTTTATATTTGCATCACTCCAATATCTAACTCCACCTGTACACGGCTTTCCCCTTGTGCCTTTTTTCTATTTTTCTTGTATGGACACTCATGATTAGATGCAGGGCCCACCCTAAACTTCTATGATGTCATCCTGAGATTCAAAGACCCTTTTTCTAAATATAACCGTATTCACAGGTATCAGGGTTTAGAGCTGGATGTATCTTCAAGAAGCCACTCTTCAGTCTACTTGAGGTGTGTAGCTTAGATACTAGAATTCAGATAGTTCAGAATAATATCAATAAATTTTGTTACTTGTATGATCTTGGTGAAATTTGGTAATGCTCTTGATGGATAAATGGAAGAGCTCCTTTGCTTGCTAGGAAAAGAGCTTAAATATGTTGAAAATAATTTGATGTGTTATAGTAATTCTATTTTATAATTTTTCTTTACATAAAAATGTAACTTCTACATTTACTACAATCACATTAATTATGTTTCATTACCAAAATGCCATTTTACCAAATATTTTCTATGCATCATAACTTCTATTTGACTAATATCTTAATCCAAAAGACTAATGGAAACAAGTTTTTAAGCAAAAAATAAGTAGAAATGTTTATTCTATCTACTGCTTTTTAGATCTTAGAGGCTAAATGTTTGGTACCATATAGCATAAAATTCTTTTATTATGTAATATCTCTGAATAATATTCTAATTTCTGATAGTTTTTAAATTTAAATTTATTGTACATCCTTTGGAACACCAGAATGTAGATGACAAGCTAGGCAGCATCTTAACCACTCTACTTTGCAGCTGTTTTGCTTGGGCCTTTCTCTTTCGATGTCCCTAGTAGTTTGATTTCATTCCCCAAGATTCGGTTAGAAAATAAATGAATTATTTTTCAAACGTATGAGCCATGTAAAAAATTAATGTATATCAGCTTTATAAATTACTTTATTTTCCTTATCAAGTTCTTTAATATTTCATTTATTTTTCTTTTTTCTTGGACCTGAGGAAGGAAATTGTATATCTGGGATTTTTTTTAGAAGACAAATGTGACCTTTATGTTATTATTCTGGGAGTTTGCATAGATGGATGTGTTATTTTCAAATTCAAGATCCAAAACCTCTAACTTCTCAAAAATTTTACAGTTTACTGTTTTTATTTTATTTAGCTGAGGCATTTCAGTTTTTGTCCTAACCCACAGAGCTAAATACTAACGTTTTATTTCTGGTCTTCCAAACAAAATATTTTTTTTATTTTAAATTAGTGTCAACAAAAAATAATGTGATGTCTTGTATTGGCCCTTTAAAATAATTTACAACTTGTAAAACCCCTAAATAATCCTCTCAATGGGTGAGGCAGATGAGTTATAGTAGTCCTCTATTTAGATTTAAATTTTATATGAAATGAGAAAAGTACTAAGTCATTAAAACCTTAACTTGATTTAGTTGCTTGGTTTATTGGGTTAGCTCTAGCAGAAAACAGGATCCCAAGATAAAAGCATGGATGATAGATTAGGTTTTGAGGAATGTCTATGATGTCTTTGGCATCTCTTTTATTGTTTTATGGGTTTTGTTATAATCATTTTATGTACTTCAAAATCTACCAACATGTTTATCGCAATCCCCTGGATTTGTTGGCATTACCTGATAGCTAGTAGCGTATATTAGGGTGGCTCTAACAAACTTCCTGCCACTTTAGGATTTCAGCGATAAGATAATGCAAATGAAAAAGTATCTATTCTATCAAAGAAAGTTAAACTATTTACTATGAATAGTATTATACAAATAAGGTAGGCAAAACCCATCATATATCTGTAACAAAATATTAAAATAAGTCATTCAGTAAATGTTTGAGAGCATTTTAGTTTTGACATATGGCACCTCCATCTGACATTAGAGTGATTGGCTGTCTAGGTAGGTGTCCTCCTACCTTATTGATGATGATTGTCCTGATAGAACAGGACTATTCTACTAAATACATAGAATGCATTCAACAAAGCTATTGACAACTCGCTTTATGCAAGACACTTGGCTACATGCCATAGAGGATACTAAATTAATAAGACAGAATGTCTTCTTTAGTAGTTAGGTTTGTTAGAGACTTGCAATGCGTATACTGATAATCATAACTGAGGTACACACGTAAGTGCTATATGACTATAGTTCTGATTAAGTAGAGAAAACCACTGGCTCAGGTACTCAAGTATATTCTCTGGAAAAGGGAATATTTGATGTGGGTCCTAAAAGATGGAAAGTATTTCAAGAGTCCAAGATGACATCAATATATAGTATAAACACACACACACACTAGTAGGAAGGCATGAGTATTATGTGTGTATGTATGTATATATGTATATATGTATGTATTTTGAATGAAAATCTGCTTTGAGTAGATAGAATGTAGGGGCTCATGAGAGATATGGCTGGAAATATAAGTGTGCCAGATATAAGGAATGATCTTAATGCTAGGTCAAAGAGCTAGAGTAATATTGTCTAAAAATTAAATTTTAAATCAAACACAAAATTACTTTTCTATCTTATATTTAGGAGTCCCCAGCCCCTGCACCACGTACCATACCAGTCTATGTCCTGTTAGGACCTGACTGCACATCAAGAGGTGAGCGGCGGGCAAGCAAGCAAAGCTTCATCTGTATTTGTAGCCGCTCCCCAGCACTAGCCTCACCTCCACCTCACATCATCAGGCATTAGACTCTCATAGGAGCACCAGTCCCTAGGCCCAAAAAGGTTAGGGATTGCTGTTATGAAGAACTTCATTTTTAGAAGGACAAATTATAGTAGCTTTAAAATTTTTAAGTGTGTGTTGTGTGTGTGTGTGTGTGTGTGTGTGTGTGTGGTGTAGGTCTCAGACTCTCTGAACTGAAGTAATTCTCTCTTATTGGTTGATGAAAAACTTTATGTAAAGCAAGTACAAAATGTTCTTGTCATCCACACATTAATATTTGAGATTTTTGACTTAATAAGAGCTATCTTGAAAGTCTACAGCCTAATAATTTGTGATTTTGCTGAGACAATGTATATTTAGAGCTAGTTCAGAGCTAGTCACTTACCTGGACCCTGACTCTAAGAAACCACCAATTCTCGAATCATGTTCTCAAACAGATATTTGAGAAATTAAGTACGACAGTTCAAAGCAAATAGCTGACATTCAAGGTATAACATTCTTTTCACAGCTGTAGGCTATCTGGGGCTTTCTCGCTTTGGATTTTTCATTTTTCGAATCTAAAACTAACACTCTGTTGCAGTCCAGGTAATTTTTTAAGTGTGAAATGTTAGCGATAATTTGGCATGGCACAGCTTCAAATGATTTGGCATTTGCCAATACTGTAAGTTTTTATTCCTTTCTCTTTCATTTTTTTTATGTCTTCAAGACAACTGAAAGGACTTGTTAAGGCACTGTTTTTAGCCATCACCTGCTTTGGCCACCACCTCTGCCATAGCCTCTTCTTCACATTCCAAGTGTCTGACAGGCTGTTGGCATGGCCCTTACTCTCAAAGACTGTGGCACCATCTCCTGTCACCTGAAACTTCTGTGACCATTGAAACTCTCCATTGAACTTGCCCAGTGTCTGGCTGGAGCCGGCCACATGATGAGAAGGTGTGTTGGGCACTCAAGTGGAGTCCTGCCCTGCCAGGCAGTGTCCCATAACACACTAAAATAACTTAATAAAAAATATCATAAGCCAGTTACCTTGATAGATTCACTCCCTGAGTTAGTTTCTTTTTTAGCTTCTTCAACAAATAGAGTAAATATTTGTTAAGTGCTTTCAATATACTGGACATTTTGCTGAGCAGTGGAGTTGCAGAAGTGAACAAGGTGCTAAGAACCCTACTGTCAGAGATCATGATATGCTACCAAATATTTTATTCAAATAGTTTCAAAATAAGAACTGACATTTTTCTCTAAGTTGCCATATATATATATATATATATATATATATATATATATAATATATATATATATATATATATATATATTTATCTTTACATAGCATAAAATAAAATAAAATTTAACAGAAAACATGTTCATATAGTCTAATATTTATAAAATTGGTATTTCTCCATAGGAAAAATTTCCAGATGACATTACTCAATATACACACACACACACACACACATATATATATATACATATACATATATGTATATATATATATATATAAAGAACTTTAAAGATTCCACCAAAAAGCCTTTAAAATTAGTAAATGAACTCAGTAAAGTGACAGGATACAAAATTAATGTTCATTTGTCTCAGGGTATCTTTTGATTCCAGATAATGAGATATTTGATGATTAGAAAAGGCATCATGAAAACATTAGGCTTTTTTATTGTGAAAGAATTTGTCAGTAAAAAACAAAGGAAGGAGATTGGAGGGAGACTGTGGACTTCGCAAGAGGACCTTGGGCCAACCTTACTTTTTATTAAAATTCTTAAATATTTCTTATGTTCTGTGCATTCAGCCAGATAGTATGACATTTTATCTTCTGATTTTTCAAATCTAACACATTTTTACATATTTATAAAGGTGATTAATTAGAATAGTAGAAAATGGTTCTATATGTTAATTTTTATATTATTCCAATCTTAGCTGAAGACAAAAATTACTTTATGAAATAAAAATGTAACATAAACTTATGAGTCTATCTTAATTTTTTACTTTTGTACATACAGAGAGAGTAATAGAGAGAAATATAGTAGGAAAATAAAACAAAGAAAGGAAAAATAAACAATGATCCCACCACCACAAGTAAACACTGCTAACATTTAATCCTAAAACTATCTTGTTAATATGAGTACTATTATAATTACTATTATAAATACTATTATAAGTACTATTATAAGTACTATTATATTTTATTAATGAAGAAGTTGAGGCTTCAATGGTTTGAGCAACTTATACAGTGGTGCATAGATGTGATCTGAACCTGTTTAATTAATTTCAAAGCCTGATTTTCAGCCAGTATGAATTGTCCTTGTAAATTATAATTTCTAAAGGATGATATATGTTTTTTTATTTAACCAATACCCTTTTTTAGATATTCAGGTTGTTTCATTTTTTTCATATGCAATGCTACAGTAAATACTGAACATTTTGCCCATTGTCTATAGAGAATAATGCCTAGGACTTACACAACATTTTTACACATACTTGTACTGGTAGTTTACAAACTATCTTTCAGAATTATTTTCAGATTTTTGCATATATATATATATATATAAAGAATGTTAAAATAAACCCCAATCCTATCAGCCAGCTGCAACAGTGATCATCATTTACTACTCTTGTTTCATCTATGCTGATTTTTTTTTGTTTAATATAATATTTTAAAGAAAATCCAGATAATATATCATTTTACTCTTAAATGTTTTAGTGTGTATATCTAACAGATAAGAATTGAGCTTTGTAATTATTTCCTGTTTCTTGCAATTTATATGTTGAAGAAATAGGATCATTTTTATTAAAAATTTTCCATGATCTAGATTTGATTAATCCATTGTGGAGTTGTGTAACTTGTCCCCTTTCCCTTCCTTTTTTACCCTTATGAACTGGTGGTTAGATCTAAAAGCTTGATGAGATTCAGGTTCAATTTTATTTATTTTACTTTTTGGGGGGTGGGGTGCGGTGAGACCGTTTTGTAAGTGATGCTGAGTACCGTAAGAAAGTGTACATTTCGGGTTGTCCCATGTTCTCTGATGACAAGATTGGTCTTTGTATTCATGCACACGTCCTCTGTCTTCCTTCTTTCCTTCTTTCCTTTTTCTTCCCTTCTTTTACAATCTGGTAGCCTGAAATTAGTAACTCGTTTTCATTTCTGTGATTACTAGTGATATTGATTTTTTTTCACACGCTTATTGACCTTTTGAACTGCTTTATTAAATTGCCTCTTTTGTTCACTGCACCATTGCCATTACGGAAGATGAATACATTTTTATTGTATTTTAATGTAGTTAGATTAGGGACATGTTTAATTTTTTACATAGAACATTTTTCTCTATGGCCATGCTACCTTGAACAAACCTGATCCTGTCTGATCTTGGAAGCGAAGCAGGGCAGGACCAGGTTAGTACTTGGATGGTAGACCACTTAGGAAGACCAGGTGCTATAGGAGTAAAAATTAAAAAAATAAAGGATTGTAAACCGACAAGGTCCTTGCAATCTGTGAGGTCAACCAAGGGTTGCCTCACCTAAAAAAGAAAAAAAAAAGAAAAAAATTTTTTACATAGAATATTTTTAAGAGAGTGCTTATTTACTTATTTTCATTAAATTTATTGAGGTGATATTGATTAATAATATTATATAGATTTCAAGTATACAATTCAATAACACATCATATATTTATTGCATTGTATGTTTACTACCCAAAGTTAAATTTCCTTCCAGCACCTTTTCACCCTTATCTACCTCCCCCTCCCCTTCACTCCTTTCCCTCTGGTAATCCCTAATCTGTTGTCTGTATCTATGAGTTTTTGTCTGTTCATTTTATGCTTTCAGTTTTATTACTCAGCCATAAGAAAAGATAAAATAATGCCACTTGAGACAGCGTGGGCAAATCTTGAGATTATTACGCTAAGTGAAATAAGTCAGACAGAAAAAGTTGACAGCCATATGATCTCACTCACACGTGGAATATAAAAGAGATAGGGCTTTAAAAAATATTTCTAATCTAACACAAAAAACATTTTTAATATACTGATTTAATTAATTATAACACATAGTGGTTATGCTGGCATAAAACTGGTGAGTGTATTAAATCTCCAAGGCAAAAAGTTTTCAGATATTCAAGGGAAAACACAGTGTTCTACACAGAATATTTTAACAAATTTAGTTTTCTATAACAAACATTTTCAGGTTCACAGTTATACACAAACAGCTCTTGAAGTTTTTATTAAATCTAATAAAAAAGAAAGATCATTGCTCATATTAAGTACATTTAGGCAAGAAATTCAACTTTGTATTGAAAAGGTAAAGAATAGGTATAATTTTATTAAAGTGGTATGGAAAATGTACCCAAGTATTTGCTAAGTTCTTTTTCCCCCAACTAAAGATAATGAATAACCTAGTACTTTTATTCTCAAAACACTTATGACAACAGTTGTTTTTCTTTTTTTTACATCAAGTTTCTCATTAATACTTTTGAAAATTCTGACCAAAGATTTTAACTTAAATTTTAACAAAAGCAAAATTAAAGTCATTTGGCTGTTAACATATTTTCTTTTCATTTATTTTTCTATCAATTTGGTCTTTTTTACCATAAATTATTGATAACCTTTGGTGTCATAAGTACTATAAATATTTTCCTAGATTTTCATTTGCCTTTCAGTTTATTTACCTTATTTTAGGTTTTTAGTAATTTGAAATTACATGAGGTAAAATATGTCAGGATAGTTGAGTTTTGTTAGTCATGGTAGTTATGTTCCTCTGAAGTTGCTACAAACACTGAATTAGTGAATACTGAATCATTGCTCCTAGGGGAAATGTAGGTTTAGGTTCCTGCAAGCCTTTGGTGACAGCATTTTTATTGACCAGTCAATATATAACCTTGTTTTATGCGTACGCTATTTAAAGGCACCTTATTTAATATATAGAGTTGATTCATTAACATTGAACTCATGGCCAATGGCACTATAACTCATTTCTGAATGAAGCTTATCTAACTTTTTTTCTCTGCGAAGGGCATGACAGCTTTCTCTTGCTTAGGAACACTAGTCAGCACTTTCATTAGGCTTGGGGAACATTTTAAAGAGCAAAATCACAAACAAAAAGAACACAAATGCAAAAATGTAGTGCTAAATACCACAAAAGGGACACTTTTTTGAAGTATGAGAGATGAAACAAGAAGACAAAGCATCACCTTATTCACCCTCAGCCAGATATGTGCACATTGAACAATTCCATTTTTTGCCATTCTTTTTGCCACATGTCCACAAATGACCGCGAAGGCACCACAAGTATTCGTGTGGGGGTTACAAATAAATTTTTGTGAAAAGGCAATCATAAATTCAGAATCTCAAAATAACGAGATCAACTATGTTTTCCACTTTAATTTTTTCTTTGCTTTTCTGAGTCATCCACATTTTAAAGATGTATTAAATAATTCCTCTTATGATCTAATGTTATTGTCTTAGATTGTATTAAAAAGAAACAAATGTATTTAGCAAACTGCAATTAAAATAATATACCAAATAGTGCTTTATGCAATCAAGTAATATGTTAGATTTTTAAGAATTTAAAAGTTAAAGCGGCTATATTAAACCTTGATCTGCTATAAGATTAAAATAATTATCACTCATGCTTTCTTCCTATCAATAACAATTATGTTTTTTTTATTATTATCATTTTTCTATATTGTTATGTTGGAGTTAACAATCTAATACCTGGAAAATATTTGAATACATGTAAATTAAGTTTGTGAGAGATTTAAGAATTATGTTTTTGGATATTCTGCTATATGCTTTAATATAGAGAGTTTGATTAGCAAAAAGTGGTAACAGCTGTGCTTGAAAATAAGCCATTATAAAATGTTCTTAGTGAGAAGACTGGGTTTATTCTGAAACTCTAGTTACTGACCTGGAAGCTCTCTTTTGACTTAAAGGAATACCTGTAAAGAAGGAACATGTCAGGGATTTTAGACTGTTGGTGTAAAGAACTGTTTTCTTAGTTTGTATATTTTTATATCAGGTAATATAATTTGCCTAAAACATTTATGATGTTTTTAACTTAATTTTGTAAATTAGATATATGTACACAGACATATAGTCATTTGTACAACTCTTTATTGAAGATATCGTTATCTCTGCTATACAAATGAGGAAACAGAGGCTCAAGGGTTTAACTTATTCAAGTCAAGTAACTTACCCAAGATCATATAGCAAGTAAGTGCCAAGGGCAAGGCTCATCTTGTCACTCTTCGCACTATAAAGTTCTCTAATTTGGCATATTTTTTCTTATTTCTTGGCCTTTCTATATGCTAGTTCCTCTTTATAAAATGATCTGACCTTCCCCCACCATCTTCACTTAATGAACTCTCACTCATCCTTCAGTTTTCACCCCAAGTATCACCTTCCAGTCTACAAGAGGTGTCTCTCAAATATAGCAGCTGAACACTCAGTGCGTCCCTGTTAATACTGATCGCACTATTTTAGTTTTTGCCTTTTTTGACTGCATGTACAATTGGTAAAGTCAGGGAATATGTCTTGTTCAGTTGTATTCTCAGCCCCTAGCACACTGACTAGCATATAGTGGGCCCGTTTGATTTGAAATATTTGCTGCTTAAATGAATGCGTATTTCCAAATGTTAATAAAGCCACATTCATCTAGATTCAGCAGATGTATGCATTTTGATAACTTCTGAGACGGTGGATATCCTGAAATCATTATAACTGACTTATGAGAAGAAGCTCTTAGAAAGAGGCATTATTCTGAAAAGATGTCTTGTCTAGTGTCATTAGGTTATAATTACAGGATAAATGGCAGAAAAATATGTATCCAAGGGAAAGTGATAATGAAGAACAATTATGGATTTTTCATTAAGAACCTAGAAACGATAAGGAGTAATGAGAAAAAAATAAGAATATTTATCTAACATATGATTGTGAGAACACAGTATTATCATTCACGAAATTTCAGAGTTGAAGAACATTCATCGAATCATACAGCTAGTAGCTCTGTTCTTGACAAACTGGTTCACATTTTATTCCATATTAATTAAGAGATATCCATGTGTACATCATATACATACAAACTCTTCTTTGGAAAATGTTATTGGCTTGCTTACATTATCAAGAGCATTTATTAATCACTTTTGTGCTTAAAGTGCCACAAGGAAGGGACACCAATGTAACATAAGCATGACTGAAAAGGTCCTTTTCTCAGAGAACTTAATTTTAAAACAGATGCCCAGGAGCATAGTAATAAACTTCAATTCCCAAACCCAATCCTGTTGTCAACACTTTCAAGCAATATTAAATACAATTGGAATACAACCCTGAAGTTCATGATAACTGTGTATCATTCTTTTCTGTGCCACTAAAACTGAATGCAAATCAGCTAGGGAATGTGTTCATTTTCACATATCAGAGCTGTAGGCAGATAAAAGTCTTATTTGTCCTGGCCTCTGTGGCGCAGTGATATCACTGACCAAACACCAATTCGGGCTGCCTTCTTTTGTGCAGGAAGGAACAGGAGCAATTTAAACCGCCCTTAGGCAACTTTCATTGTCTTCATTCAAGTTCCCTTTCTTGGCACTGATTACTTATCTTGGCTTTCCTATTAACTGCTGTGTTTCTTGAGGGATGCAGAAATGTAACAACCTGTGTGATCTATCTCATTTGTAAAAGGCAACTAATCTACTTACTGCAATGAGTCGAATTCCTAATAACACCAGGCAACTCTAATTACTTGAATGACTAGAAACAATTTACCACAAATTTGCAGGCTAGATATGGGTTATGTAAAATGTCTCTCAGTGTGACATGTAGACACCTTCGCCATGGTAGGATAGAAACTAGGTTAGGTACACTGTATTTGTGTCTTTGAAAAAGCCTGGGGTAGTTTTCTTCTACTTTTTCTTATTTTTACCCAAATATTTGGCATAAAATATTCAGATTAAATATAAACATGCTGGACTGTAGTTTCATGTAATTACTCTTCTTGCTTTAAAACCATGTTAGATTTTTATCAGCAATTTAACCCGTTGGCGGGGGGTGGGGGAAGCTATAAATACTCTTAGTTCCCTTCTTCCTTGTCACTTATATCTATAAGGGCTAAAAAAAAAAATTTCTCAGTTCCCAGCCTCCCTTGCAGAACATTATTAGAGAACTAGGTGTGTGTTTTGGGGGAAGGGGTGGAGATGTCTTGAAATGGTTTTGCTTTAAATAAAGGAAGGAAAGGCTACTTACTGACACTGTTCCTTCTCCCTTCTTATCACATTAAAAGAAATCTGTAGTACCTATCTTAAGGGGAAGACTAAAATAATAACAGAGAACAAAGAGCTGATTTTGTTGAGCTATTAAATCAATGCCAACAGCTTCCTACTTTCAGAATTTTAATAATGTGAGGAAAAATAAACTTATTTATGAAAACCACTGTAAGTGGACTTATTATTTTAAGCTTAACACATTCTTAAAACAAGATGAAAGAGTGCATATATATGCATATGTGCATATGAGAAAATATATATACATATGTTAATGAAGCAAGACATTTGACAGAAAAAGGTGTAAAAAATTTAGCTGTATGAAATGCAGGTTCATGTTACTACTATGAGGTTAATGAACATCACTATTTTATCAAAAATAATGTAATTGTAAAGATTTTTTTTAAAACATGTTAAAACCACACACTGAATTGATCAGGCAGTAATCACTAGCCTCCCAGCACCCAAAATGCAAACACCCACTTCACACCCTCACCACAGAGAAGATAAGAATTTTAGCTCTCTTGGAGCTGGTCAGAATATGGGTCTTAATCACCAATTATGCATTACTGAAATTCCTATTAATGAAACTATTGATTTACTGTCATTTAAAAGACAAAGCATTATTGAAGGAAATGAATATTTCTCAAGTGCTATCTATGAAAACACTGCTGTGTTCTCATTGTAAGATATAAAACAACTATTTTTAATACCTGCTTTTAAGAAGCTTACACTAAACATTGACTATATTTAAAATAACCTTCAGTGTTACAATGATAGTGCAGTACATAAAATTTAACGTCAATGTTAGATACCTAGAAACTGGATTTTTAGTAGTAAAATCCAAATTAATGAAAAAAGTATAGGTCTTTTGTAGTTATGTTCTAAAATAATTAATAGATCAGTTATTTGCTGTTAAAATCTTTAGTTGTATCATACAACATATAAGTTCATAACAGTACTCTCATAATCAAATATTTAGTAAAAAAATACTCTGTGAAAATATAGTGAAGCTTTCAAGTCCTTTGTGTTTGTTTCCTCAATTAATTTAGCAATCTTTTTATTTAAAATTATCATTACTATAACATAGAAAGCTTAATGTGAAAGTCTTTTTCCAAAGGCTTGATGTCTTGACACATTCATAGACTTTATGATTGGGAAAAATAATAATTAAAAGCCTAGAAACAACAACAAAATAAATTTTACTTAAAATACTCCATATTACTAATGAATGACCAATGTTAGTTTGGGCTCTACCTTAAAGGTGTGTTGCCAAAAAATGTTAGCCATACCAGCTCTTCAGAGAAATGAAACGGCCTGTGTTTCAAAGTGGAAGGGATCCATTCAAAATGGCAAGGAATGGCAAGGGATTGGCCAGAGCAGAGGCAGCGAGACAAATTAAACAATTGTTTTATACGAACTCTTTTATGCCCATTGAAGCTTCCAAGTTCAGAACATATTTTAGGAAACTGAGAGAAGTATGTATTCCTGAAGAAATTGTCAGAACATGTGCCTAACTTTAAATCACTAGATTATATTTAAGTGTTGGGAGTCATGATTATTCTTTGCTCTTTGGGAAAAATTTAGTTTCCTATTGTATTTGCATTTTTAATTCTACATCTATTTATTCTGGGCTACGTGACAAAGTAATTCAGTTTCTAATTGGTAGCACAACGGGCAATTGTCTGGTGACCAGTTTCATTGTTAGTGCCCCTCATTTTAAATACATTTTACTCACAGCTGTGATAGTTGAATGGATGTCCCAAGTACATTGGAATATGGAAGGCAGGCACAAGAGATTAAAGTTCAGCTCTAGGCACCTAACATAAAATGGCAACTAACATAAATCCAAAGGATATTACCACCAGCATCTTCTACAATGTCTGGCACATAGTAGGTTCCCAATTAATAGTTACTGAATCTCCAGTTTAAAAAATAGATATGATTTACCTTGGGAGTATTATTTATAAGAAGTACACATTAGCAACGAGGATAGAATGTGGTGCAAAAATATTTATAAGCCGAAGAGTGTGTTATATACTTAGAGTCAAACATCAGAAATACTCTGAGAGCTTATGGGCTTGAGTCTACAGTGGAGGAAATGATTTCATCTGTAGGACTCAGCATCTCAGCACTTATGATCAGGGTAGCTGAATGCTGTGATAACAACAACAACAACAACAACAAAAACCCAAATCCCAGCAGATAACTGCAATAAAGGTTTATTTTACATTATTTTCAAGTCCAGTGCAGATCAATAGAGTGCATTCTACACAAGCAGTCATTCAAGGATCCAGATTCCTTCAATTTTTTTTCATCTTCTCTGTTAAATCTTTGGAATTTTCTGTATCAGCCCACAGATGGGGAAGAGAATGAGGTATTTTTATACACAGAAATTGGCACACTTTACTTCCACTCACATTCCATTGTCTAAACATAAGTCACAAGTCCACACCAACGAAATATGGGAAATGTACTCCCACTTTCCTCAGGGAGAAAGGGAGAACATGGACATTGGTAAACACTAGCAGTGTCTGTTATAGTCCACTCTTAAGAAAATCACATATCTGTTTCACACTTTTCCCATGCATAGGACATACTAATTTCTCCTCTAGAAAAGGGACCCAAAAACCCTTTTAGGTCACTGGATCCATCAGTGCATAGGGCTAATACTTAGGTGATAGGGAGCCACCCCCATAGGATCTGGATGTGGTTCCTTGTAGGCCAGCAGCCTAAGAACTAAAATAAAATGTAATCCATAACCTCTACATAATAATAATATACAGTCATGGAGCACAATCAGAAAAAATATGGTAGGAACTTGTTTTTAAATAAATTATGGAAGGCACTGGCCCATAACAATTATGAAGTATGACTAGTAGGATGTGAAGACCCCTACTGTGATGGGGATGGGTGGGATAGCCCGTAATTAGACTTCAATTCTAAGAAGAACACTCATCCATTTTTTTCCTAAGACCCCTGACTCCAGGTTCTGAACGTTTCTTCCTTTTAGCTTCCATGGCCAGATCTGATGTGAACATTGGGAACATGCCTGCCTCAGTGGCTGCCCAATATTCAGGGCTTACTTCTGGCATCTGCAAGTATGGGGGTGGGAGAGTTATTTTAAATATCAAATAGGTTCAGACTCTTGGTTTCATTGACCATGAAATTTCCTTGAAAACTCAGTAGGCTTTTGATCTATTTGATTTTAGTCAACTCTATGTCAGTAATTATACCCAAAGTTCTTTCCTGTATATGCCAGTCTCTCTCTACTTAATGATAGCTATGTTACGCCATTAGATGTGGCTGGAGAGATTATATCCTGTGTCTAATCTTTGCCATAAGGACTAAGACTTAGTAGGCCTTTGACTCTCAGAGACTTTTATTTGTTTGTTTGTTTGTTTGTTTGTTTGTTTATTGGTCTTATTTCCTATTGTTTGGAATCTAGAAGTAGTTGTTTTCAGCACTCCTTCAATATTTCAAATTTATGGACTTTCTCTTCCCCATCATTTCTGCCAACAAATCTGCCAATTCTTTTTTAAGCTCATCTCTTTCTCATGATATTCCACTTGAAACAGCAATAGCATCCAACATGCACAGATCATGTTAATTTTTCTTGTTACTTCCCCTAGAGCGTAGGCTCTGTGAGCAGATGCCTGCTTTCCAAGTTATCACTGGTGATAGTTTTACCAAATGTTTGAAAAGGCAGGTAGATCTTTCCTCATAGCTCTGTCTCCTTGCCATCTATGTGAAAACATTTAGCATTAGCTTAATGCCCCATATTTAAGTTTTTGTCATGGTAACATCCAACTTTAAAGTATCAGTTTCTGTATTCAGAGAGGCATGCTGCTGTAATAAACAACCTCAACAGTGAATGGCATAAACAAGAATTTATTTCTTACTCTTGTCACAGTCCAATACAGCTCTCTGGTTGGAGGGGTTGGCATGTATGCAGGTTTTGTTCTAGGACTTCAAAGACACCTATCCCATTCATCTGTGACTACTATCTAGATCAGCAGTTCTCAAGTTGTGGTTCATGCACCTTTGGAGGGGTGGGATAGCCTGTAAGGCCAAAGCTTTTTTCATAATAAACATCTTATGTCTTTTTCTGTATGTTGACATTTGCACTGATGGTGGAAAAAACAGTAATGAATAGTACTGTTGGTCTTCACACAAATCAAAATACTGGCATCAAATTGTAATAGTAGTCACTGTCCTTCACTGCCACTCTTTGCAGCCAAAATTTCATCAGTTTCTTTTATGAATGCCCTTGATGAAGGAAGAATAATTATTTTAATGTATTTTGTCTTTTGAGTGCAAATCTTTTCTACATTCTGCACAAAGAAATGGGAATTATGCATAAAGCACAAAGGGAAAGCCTTTGCTCTATTATATGAGCTTCAAGCTGAACTTGTAATTTCTTTTTCTGGTTGAATACTATTTCTGCTTGAAGGAACAGAAATTTAACTTCAATATTTGGCAGAAATTTTCTCAAAAATTAACAAAGTGAGCCAATTATTTCAAGGACAACTTTGTCAGTATTTGCGGCAAATGGTAAAATTCAAGGTTTCAAGTGAAAATTAGAATTTTAGGAACTTGTTTTTGTCACTGTGAACTTGAAGCCTTCCAAATATGAAAAGACTTTTCCAATGGGATTGGTGGTGATATTGATATTGTATAAATAAATGTACCAACATTTAGAAGATATATAACTCAGTGATCCAATATTTTCCAATGACCACTGCTTGGTATTACAAAATCATATATTGGTTAACTATCTATTCACATTATAAGGTAGAGTCATGGATTTAATGTAATAGAAAAAAAAAGTTCATTTATATGATTTCAGATGCTTTAAAATTTTTTATTAAATTTGTCAGGGGTGACAGTCGTTAATAAAATGATATGTTTCAAGTGTACAATTCAATAATAAATCATCTGTATGTTGCATTGTGTGTTCACCATCCAAAGTCAAATCTCCTTTCATCATCCTATATTTGAAGGCCCCCTTTTATGCTTATCTACCCTCTCCCTGACTTTCCTTCATTGCAATAAGGCTTTTAGAAACAAGGAGCTTCCATGTAGTATCAAAGAATATACAAAATTATCTTAAAATTGTCTTCCATTTTCCAACTACTTGCCTATGTGAAGCTAAATTTTCTTGATTTGCAGAAGCATATAAGACAATCCAGTTATATTAACCAGCTTGAAAGAAATTGCAAAAATGCAAATAATGCCACTCTTCTCACTATTTTTTGTTTTTGAAATTATAACTAACTTTAATGTGGCTGAAGTTAGAAAGTTCTTCACAGTGTTCCTCCCCTTACAAGGATTGTTCTCATAATTTCCTATTCATTTCTGCTTATTTGCTTATTTTATAAATATGTGTCCTCTTTTTCTGTAATTACAGTTTATTGTGCCCTCACTATGAATTGGCCTTGACAGATGATTTACTTTTATATTTAAAGTAATACTCAAAAAAACTTCCATTAGGTAGTGCATTATCCCCATTTTACAGAAGAGGAAATACAGGTGCAAGATGGTGAGGTAATTTATCCAACATCCTCTCATACCAGAAATCAAACCAAGGTTTATCCAATTCCATTATCTCTGTTCTTTTCTCTTTCTTATACTCCATTTCAGAAAAATTATTGTCCAAATCAAAGCTTGGCCATTTGATTTTACATTAGAGTCTATTCATTTTTATAGATTCTCTACTGTAACTCAGATTGTTTGGAATCTTAGGATTTTAGCAAATCTTTCTAACTGAGTTTATTGTTTCTTGACTCAGATACATACAGATTTTCTTTCACTGAAAAATCTCCTGGCTGAAATATCATAGTTGTTTAATAATACACCCAATCTCCTTACTAGAGTATGGTGTTTATTTTTCCATTCTCAAAGTGTTAGCTTGCAAATTGCCTTGTCAGGTTCCATCATGTTTATTTGTAAAGATATGTCTGTACCAGACTTTCTAACTAGTCTAGTATTAACCCTCTAGTCAGTTTAGTCTCTGGAAGAGGAAAATTTATCACCACCTTTTAAAATTTGTTGTCATCCTGGCTGTTAAGGATCTCATCCCTTCTCTAGAATTGTTGCAAAAAGTATGCTGTGTAATTTACCTTCTTTTTACTTTCTTTCCAGAATATTTGCCTCATTCCAGCTCTTCCCACTCATTACTGACTGAAGAATAATTTCATCATTCATACATTCAATGCCTCAGTGCCTGCTGTATTAAGTAAAAATTTCAGCTTGGAATGTACTCCAAGCCACTTCTATGATTGGTATTTCTTCCCTTACTACCATGTACTTTCTGTAAGCCCTTACTGCGCTGGGCCACTCCTTCTTTAATTTATATTGCATTTTCTCAGCCCCTTACCTACTCATGACTTTTCTTTTATCATTAATGTCCTCTCCATCCTATTTATGCCTAATTAAATACTTTTGATTTTTGAGTGTCTATTTGAATCCTGAGCCTTTTCCAGAGCATTATCAGATTATTATATAGAATTTTTTCTTCTGTGAACTCCAGTTTTCTATTTGTATCTTTCTTAGAGTCTGTTATATTTTATCTGTCTGTACTTGGGTTACTCTGAAATTAGACTCAGAACTTCCTTGAACAAAAAAATCCTGCCTTATTCATTTTGTATCTTAATAGTGCCTTATATACAGCAGTTGCTCATTCTGTACAAATGCAGGTGAATATGCTTTCTACCCTTCAAAGTTTGCTAATTATCCAATATAGGTGGGACATTCTGAGGATGAATATCATATAGAAAGCAGAACATTTTCTAAATTATATCCTCTTAGCCCTAGTGTTAGGATAGCAGCTTTCTTGTCCACATAGGGACCATATTTTCATTATTCTTCAAATGACTTCATATGATTTTTCAATTAGTTCAGGACCATTTCTTACATGCCAATCTATTCAAAAAGGTCTTGACAAAACAAAATTTGTCCTCTTTTTATAACTTGAAGATAATCCATTATTCTATTTGGCCTTAGCTTTTCTGACATGGACTTCTGGACAACCCATAGTTACTCTGTAACCAGAAGACATGATGATTTGTACATCAATATCCAAAGGTTTGGAATTCCTAGGAAATGTGGTTACATTGAAATTGAGACCTGATGTAATATTCAGAATGAAAAATTCTGCAGAACTGTACAGAAACTCACTTTGAAGTGGAGGTGATAAAAAGAACCATAACAGATTTTTAAGAGGCTCACTGTCTCAGGGGAAAAACATTGCTCTAATCCATATGAGTTGCTTGTCCAAGTGTAGGGAAGATATTTCCAATATCATAGGACCATACTACTATTCAATTTAGCAAATGAAAACTAAAGATAATGATTATACTCAAGAATAAGAAGTTTATAGCTTTGTTAGAGGTGATTACTCTTATAGACAATAGGTTCAGGACTGGCCTCAGATCCTTTTTTAAGGCTGCATCTTGAGTAGTTCTTGGTTCCTGGTCTGCCTCCTCTGGGCAGGAACAAATTTGTCCGCCATTCTTGGAAGTGCTCAGAGCATCTTTACATGTCCAAGTCCAGGCTTGCTGCCCCTCAGACCTTTGAGAAAGATAGAAGAGCTTTTTACCATTACCTTGATTTCTGATCAATCTTAATATAAATTTCTTCCCAGTAAACTGGCAGTGGAAATGGGTACTTCTTCAGGGGAACTCCAGTCCCAACCACTTATGATACTATAAAACCTTCTGAAGTGCTATTAAATTAAATCAAAATTAGTTGACTTAAATCAGTTCTTTCTGAGTTATAGAGCCAGAATGGTACCACAGGGCAAAAGATATATATTCTGCAGCCCTCAGTGATTTGGAGATGGAGTGATTATCTATTGGCATGCAATAATCTCAATCAACTGAGACAAAACTAACAGTTTTACCTAAATTCCAAAGATATAGCTTTGCTAAAAGAAACAACAGGTTTATGTGTCTAAATAGGACATTTAATTTCTCAGTCTAAATCAACTACCTCACAATCTTGAAATATGCCGAAGAGCTAGGGCTTTATATTTGTGCAAATAAAACATTCATAGCAGGGTTTTTTCCCTAACAGTGGGATAGCCAGGTATAAATTTAAACTTCTGTCATGTAGAAATCAAAATATTTCAGAAATATAAAAATTGTATTATTTAAAAATCTTTCAAAGCTTACAGAAAAGGGTGAGTAATAATAGAGTAAATATCTATTTAGAAAGAAAGCTAAAGACACAAAGGAAGCTGTTGTGTATGTGCCTTTTCTCCCATCTCATTTCTCTCTTTCGTACTATAGAAATAACTATTCCATGAATTTGAAATTTATCATTATGTACATGCCCTTAAAATTTTACTATATTTGTAAGAATTAAAAACTACATATGTAATTATTTTTATTGTTTTAAACTTGATGTGAGAGGTATGTATCAAACATATCCTTCCATAACTTGCTTTTTTTGTTCAACCCTGTGAGTTTTATATTTTTAGATTACTCCATGTTCTTAAATGGGTTTCTGCTTTATTAACTTTGTAAAAAGCTATCACATTATAAATAAGCCACTATTTATCTGTTTTTCTGTTGATGAACATATAAGTTGCTTTTAATTTTTTGTTATTAACAATAAAAAGTAATGTTTTCATTATTTAACTATCAGGAATTCCAAAAAAAATCTTGGCATCCAATGTCATAAAGACTAATTTTGTCACTCTAATGAGGATGAACTTTTTTTTCACATATATTTGTGTTTATTAAGTAGTTGTTCAGATACTTTACCTATTTTTTCACTCATGTTCTGTCTTTTTATTAATTTGAAAAGTTCTTTATATAATAGAAAGAAAACACTTTATCAAATAGGTAAAATTGTTATTTTTCAGTTTATCATTATTTTTTTGTTTTTTTGTTTTTTGTTGTTACATACAGGACACAAAAAATATAGAGCTAAATGAAGTATCACAAATACAATATCCATGTAATTACACTGGTTAAGAACCGAAGGCATTGAACACACTCCAGACTCCTCTTCGTGTTCTCCCATCAACACTGTCTTTCTTTTCCCTAAGGAAATTACCAGTTTGACTGTTAGTGTTGCCTATTTTTGAAAACCATAGAGTGAGACACACTTTTCTATGTCTTCTTTCACTCAATATTATGAGATTTAGTTTATCCATGTTAATTTTTGTATAGTTTCCATTGTTCGAGTGTACCTACCTCTGTTTGTAATGGTGATGAACTTTGTGTGTTCTCAGGTTGGGGCTACTATAAATAATATTTCAGTGAACATTCGCTTCATGTACATGGGCACACATTTCTTTTGGGTATATACACCTAGTAGTTGAGCAGCTTGATGATATGATATATGTATATGCAAATCCAGTAGATAATGCCAAATTGTTTCCAAAGTTAATTGAACTATTTATAGTCACTATAGAAGAGAATTCCTATTGTTTTACCACCACTTTCCTCATTTTTAATTTTAGGTATTCCAGTGAACATGTAGTAAAATCTTATTGTGAGTTCAATTTTTTTTTTGATGACTAATGATGTTGAGTACCTTTTTATCAGCTTATTAGTCATTTAGATATGTTTATTTATGAATTTCCTGTTCAAGACTCAAATATATTTGTTGTTTGTTCCCAGGTCATCTTTCTCTTACTTGTTGGTAGGAGTTCTTGAAATACCCTGTTTAAATATTTTATATTGATTATATGTGATTTAAATATCTTCTGCCACTCTACAGTTTGTTTTTTTTCCCACGTACCTTTTAATAAGAGAAGGTTTAAAAATTTTTAATATCTAATTTTAATCTTTTTGGGTGGAATATGCTTTTTAAAGAAATATTTGGCTACCACAGTCATGAAGATATTCTCTTATATTACATTCTAGAAGTTTTGTTTTTGTTTTATACTCATGTAGATTTGTCTTTTGTATGTGATTTAAGGTAAATGTCAAGTTTTATTTATTTTTTTCCAATATGGCTACCCAGTTCATCTAGCAGTATTTATTGAAAAGTTAATCATTTATATTGGCTTTTTATTGTAGTTAATATATTCAGTATGTGACATTTTTCATTTGAATTTTTCTTTTCAAAATCTATTGGGTCTCTCACATTGCTCTTAATGGTGAAAAACCAAAAGCTTTCCTGCTAAAACCAGGAAAAAGAGAATGATATCCCCTCTTACCACTCCTTGTCAATGTCATTCTAGCTAATGCAGCAAGGCAAGAAAATGAAATAAAGGTATACAGAATGAGAAGGAAGAAATAAAACATTGTTTCCCAATGACCTAATCATTTGTATAGAAAATCCAAATATTTCAACAAAGAAATTCTGGAACTACGAAGCAATTATAGCAAGGTTGCAGAATACAAGGTCAATATGCATTTTTTTTTTTTAGATAGCAGCTATAAGGAATTAGAATATGAAGTTAGAAATACAATATTATTTACATTAGCACCTCAAAATATTAATACTTAGGCATAAACCTAACAAAATATGTATAAGAGCTATATGAGGAAAACTAAAATTCTGATGAAATCAAAGAACTAAATAAATGGAGATGCATTTCAGTTTTATTGAGTGGAAGACTCAACATTGTCAAGATGTCAGTTCTTCTCAATTAATCTGTGCATTTAACACAATCTCAATCAAAATCTCAGCAAGTTATTTTGTGGCTGTTGACAAGTTGTTTCTAAAGTTCATAGAGAGACCCAGGATAGCCAATACAGTATTGAAGGACAAGATCTAAGTCAGAGGATTAGCACATCCTAATTTCCAACCTACAGTAGTTAAGACAGTATGGTACTAATGAAAGGATAGATAAATAGATCAATGGAACATAACTGAGAGCCCCAAAATAGACCTAAACAAATATAATTAACTGATCTTTGACAAAAAAAGCAATGGAGAAAAGAAAATCTCTTCAACAAATAGCTCTAGAACAATTGGATATCCACATGCCATAAAATGAATCTAGACACAGATCTTACACCCTTCACAAAAATTAGCTCAAAATTTATAATACAGTAAAATGTAAATTAAAAAACTATAAAACTCCTAGGAGGTAACATAGGATAAAATCTAGATGATCTGGTTTGGTGATGACTTTTTATGTATATCGTCAAAGGCATAATGCATAAAAGAAATAGTCTGATTTCATTAAATTAAAAACTTCTGCTATGCAAAAGACACTGTCAAGATATGAGAAGACAAGCCACAGAATGGAAGATAATATTTGCAAAAGACCTATCTGATGAAAGACTTTTTTTGAAAATATACAAAGAACATTTAAAACTCACCAATAAGAAAATGAATGGCCTGATTACAAAATGGGCAAAGTATCTTAAAAGATACCTCAGAAAAAAGACATACGAATGGCAAATGAGTATATGGAAATATGCTCAACAGCATATGTCATTAGGGAATTGCAAATTAAAACAAGATACCACTACACGTCTATTAGAATGGCAAAAATTCAAACACTGACATACACCAAATGCTGGTGAAATTGTGGAGCAACTGGAACTATCATTCATTGCTGATAGGAATGCAAAATGAATAGCCACTTTGAAAGACAGTATGGCAGTTTCTTATAAAACTAAACATACTCTCACCATATGACCCAGTAATCACACTTCTTGATATAAACCCCCAAAAGCTCAAAACTTATATTCACACAGAAGCCTGTACATGATGTTTATGACAGCTTTATTCATAATTACTGAAACTTGGAAGCAACCAAGACATTTTTCAGTAGGTGAATGGATAAATAAATCATGGTACATCCAGACAATAAAACATTATTCAGTGCTAAAAATAAATGAGCTATCAAGCCATGAATATACATGGAAGAAGCTTAAATACATATTATGAAATAGAAGGAGCTAATATGAAAAGCTACATACTGTATGAGTCCAACTGTATGACCTGTGGAAATGGCAAAATTATGGAAACAGTGAAAAGTCAGTGATTGTCAGGCTATAGGGGAGGTGCAGCAAATGATCAATAAGCAGAGTATTTTTACAGCAATGAAACTCTTATGTGTGAGACCATACTGGTGGATACATACATGTAGTATAAATTTATATTATAGATTTATATAGTAATACATACATGCTAATATATGTATTATATATTTGTTAAAACCCATACATTGTGCAATACCAAGAATGAACCCTAATGTAAACGATGGACTTTGGTGATAATGATATATCAACATAGACTTATCAGTTGTAACAAATATACCATTCTGGCGTGAGATGTGATAGTGAGGGAAACTGTGGATTGGAGGAAAGCAAGGTGTATATTGGAGCTCTGTGTACTTTCTGGTCAATTTTACTGTAAACCTAAATTTATTTAAACCTAATTCTATTTTAAAAACCCATTTGTTCTTCTCAAAAGTTATTATAAAAACCACTTTGACGACAGTTTCAGTCACATAGGGATTTCGCTTCAACTGTAAATTATACTATTAATTAAGATTGATTGCCAGTTTTTGTTAGTTAATATAGTATTTCTTTCAAGAGTATGTTATTCATACCTTGGATTTTGTTATCAGCTGGAAATACAAACTCTTTATAACTTTCTTAAACACCTCACTCTCTGCATCCTGCCCTTCTCTAAGATTAGTCACTCAGCCTATCACTTTATCCTTCAAACATATTGAGACTCCATTCCCACAAGAATTCTTCACTTTCTATCAATTGTTTCATCTCTATTATTGACCTGGTTTTGACTTCCTAATGTATTACTTAGACCACTGTCTCTCTAATTTCTTTCTCTTTGTCCTTATTGCTCACTGACAAGTTCTCTCTTTGTCTTTATTAACTGTTGATAAAAGTAAATTACCCTTAAATCAATGCCATTAGAGTTAATGTCTATCTATCTATTTGTTTGTTTGTTTGTTTTTATTTTCTTAGGCTAGGCAACCCCTGGTTGACCACACAGATTGCAAGGACCCTGTCAGCTTACAATCCCTTATATATATATTTTTTACTCCTACAGCACCCGGTCTTCCCAGATGGTCTCCCATCCAAGTACTAACCAGATCCAACTCTGCTTAGCTTCCGCTATCAGACGGGATCGGGCTTGTTCAGGGTGGCATGGCCATAGACTAGAGTTACTATTTCTATATTTTATAATAATTCTCTAGTTATTGTATAACTGGCTATTTCTTATTCTTTTCACATCCTAAAAATCTTACTTGACTATATCTTCTCCAACTCTCAGTAACTACCCTACTTTTCTTCTTAAATCATAGAGAATATAGACACCTCAGATGTAAGACTTTTCACCAAATCTTTAATCATACTGGCTTGTGTGCCTATTCTCTTCTCTTTTCTCTTACATCACAGGTCTTAAAAAGTGACTCTTTTGCTCATGCTAGGAATTACATCGACTTCTACCTTGATCTGTTATCCAGTCTCTGTATTTCCATATTTCTCTTTATTCTTCCTTTACTTTCTCATTTAAGCTTCCACAAGTATCCCATTCCAAACAAACCCCTTGTACTCCATTATTTTGGCCCCTGTCCTCTCTATTTATCATCGATTTCCTCTCCTCTTGTTCGCAGCTAACCTTCTTAAAAGGGGTACCCACTTTTCTACCAGGGACTTTTTTCAGTTTTGTGCTATTCCAGACAATAGTGAATTTAACACATATTTCTGTAGGGTATATTTACAGGATTGCTATTGATGGGTTATTGGATTTCAGTGTTTAAATGCTTCATAGTTACTGCCAAATTGCTTTAGAAAAAAATGTTTTTGACAATTACCAACTTATCAACAGTTGTATTTACCTATACTTGCTGCTGTTACTTTGTTATTAATAACTAATTTTGGTTAATCTAAAAACTGAATATTATGCTTAATTGCTTTATTTTTTCAATAATGATATTGGCACTTTCTCAAGTATTTGTTGGCTATTTCTTTTTCTATTAATTGCCTATTTGTATCCTTTAATCTCTTTATGTTTCTCAGAACTATTTATAAATTTATAAATATGTATTATAAATATTTTGCATTTATCTTACAAATTGCTTAATAGTTATGTAGCCAAATTTGTCACTCTTTTGCTTTCTGGCTCCTGAGTTACATGCTTCAAAAATCACTCCCTTTGAGGGAATTGTCTACATTGATTGCTTGCACTTCTCAAAACCTTGTTACATCTTAATCTTTTGCAGTGTGAATTTCTGTCTTTATCACTACACTGAACTTGTTTTTGTCAAGGTCACTAATGGCCACAGTGACCACAACTTCCATGAAATCCTTTTTTCTGTTTTACATGATACCATATTTTACTCATTTTGCTCCTTGCTTTCTAGACTACCTCTTGGTCTTCACACTCTTTTAACTAAAATGTCTTAATTATTTATATTATTGAGTTTTGTCATAGGACCTCATCTCTTCTCATTTTATACAAACTCTGTCTTGTGGCAATAATAATCATTTCTGAGTTTCATGTTAGTTTGATGATTTGGGAGCAGGATGATGTTTAGTTCTCTGTGATACATTATGGCTAGGAACTCTGGATTGCCAAAATCCTGCCCTGCCAGTCTCCCTTCTTTCCTCTCTTTATAATGCCCAGAAACACTTTTTTGACAAAGAACAGTAGCCAAAAATGGGAGAGAAGATACCATTTTATTATTCAACTTAACTGACGTCACATAATCTTCAATAAAGTTAGCTCTGTTAAAACAGGTAATAGTACATTGTTTAGACTTCTGCCATCACCTTCCCCTAAAATTCTAATCTCTACTTTTTTATCTTACTACGTTCTAGCGACTGCTTCATAAATAAACTCACATAAACAGCTTCACAATCTGTTTTTGACTCTGTAGCTAGCCAGTGTGTTTATCTTATTCTTAAATCTGATCATGTGTGTTTCCTTCTCAAGTCATTCTAAAGGCTCCCTGTTGACCTAAGGTTAAAATCTAAAACTTTTATCATGATTTGCAAGACTTTTTTACTGACCTCTGTTCCCAGTACAGCCTGTTTTTTTCTTTTTTAATATTTTTCTTTTCTCTGCACTAGGCTGTCTGAATCTTGTTTAGATAATCTAATAAAATGTTCTCCCTAACGTTACAGACTTTTCACAGGCTGTTCCTCTGGCAATGACCCCATGCGTTTCTTCCTATAACCCTTCCTTGAACTTCAATGAATGGCCACTCAGATATGCCCATAGCACCTTTTGCCTCTCTCTATCCTGTGAGCACATATCACATTATATTTTACTTCCTTGGTTAGTTTTTGTAGCTCCCACACTAGACTTTGAGCTATGTAAGGAAAGAAAACAGTTTTGTTCAATATTTTATCCCCAACACTTAGCACAGTGCATGGAATATATTTTATGGTCTATAAATATTTGTTAAAATAATAATTAATTGAGTGCTAAGTATTCCTTTATATATATTAAATTTTCTATATCATTCATTCTTAATTTTGCATACTTTTAATTATTGAAATGTAATTACTACGTAAAATTCCACTCTACTGATTTTTACTTTCTAAGAAGATGTTTCACATTTATTTTTTCACTTTTACATCTTTTGGTGCTCCAAGTCATGGTTTTTTATTATTGCATTTTGTTCTCATTTTCTGTTTTTTTTTTCCTTCAGTAATTTGATAACTTACTGGTTTATTGAGTGAGAGAGTGAGTGTCTCTCTTCCTTCCCTAACTAGATGTTAAGCTCCATTCAAATGAGGACTGTGTTTGTCTTGTTCATCACTGTAAACTCAGTGACTAGAGTAATGAATATATATGAATTAATGAATAAATGCATAACTTTAAGGCTATAATTTTCCTGAATAGTTTCAAGTTCCAGTTTTAATTTTTTCTCTAGCCTAAAAGTTAGTATTTTTATAATTTCCAAATAGTCGAGTTTTTTTCTTTTTTTACTTTGTATTATTACTTTATTATTTTCAAGCAATAAAATCACAAAACTAGAGCATTTATAATTTGTGCTTTTGAAAATTTGTTAGGGTTTTCTTTGTGATCTGATCGGTATTTTTAAATCTTCCATTAGTAAATATAAAGTTTTCATAAAGTACCATGTTTGACATGCAGCTATTAAATTAACAATAATATAGTATATAATCTCATTTCTTATTTATATTTTTAGTTTACTTGTTCTGAAAAAAACATTTTCTATAAAAATGATTTCATCTCCTATTATTATTACCTTCATTTAAATTTTCTGTGTTTCTAACATATTTGAAGATTACATGTTAATTCTCTTGTTGTTACATTCATAATTGTGGACTATACCCATTTATCAAAATTAAATCACCATATTGATCTAATTTAAAGCTATTTGATTTTCAGTTTTTAAATATTATCTTGAGTTTTTTCTTGTTCATGTTTGCTGGTATATCCTTTTCTAATGCTTTACTTTTAATCTTTCCATCATTTGCTCTGAATGGAACCTTAATAAATAGTGGACAGTTGGACATTTTCCTGTGATTCAGTTTGAGAGCCTTTACAGTATAACAGGAGGATTTAACTCATATATACTTAGTTGCATAAAAGTTGATATTTGGTAATAATATTTTGGAGGTAATTATAATGTGTGATGTACTGCTCTAAATACTTTTTATCTTTTAACACATTTAATTCTTATAATGGCATAATCAGATAAATAGTATTGATACACATTTTTCCAGATATGAAAATAGAGAATAAGTGAGTGAAAAAAACAGGAAGTATACCTAAGGAGTCTGTTTGCAGAGTCTGCTTTAACGAACAAGCTTTGTACTCATTGTGCACTCTGAAAAGATTTGTGATAGCCATTTAACGAAGTTGCATCTATTTTTCCATGTAGTCCAGCTGTTCTGCTACAGTTTTCATCTATGCTCTGAATCCTAAAAATACCTCTTGATTATGGAAGAAGGTTGGTCTACATACCTAATTTACGTTTCTGTCGAAACATTATGTCTTTTTTTGTTTTCTGGATGAGGGATGAAAGCACATCTGTCTACCAAACTAAGGATTCCATTATATAGCTGTAGATACCTGTTGTTTTATATTCATAGCATCCAAATTACCCTTTTCTCTCTTAGCTTTCTACTTGTATGCCCATAATTCCTGTGGCCACCTCTTTTAGAATACTTTGTAATCATTACAATACAACTACTAGCATTTCAACCTCGGGGAACATGGCAGGTTGTGGTTTTTAAGCTTAAGGATGGTCACAGGCGGCCATTGAATCTAACAGTATACTGGAGATTGAAGTAAATATAAAAGAAAACTTGACTGAAGAGGAAAACTGAGGAGTGGGAAGTGTCTGACATTCAAGCATTTAAAATAACTTTAGCGTTTGCTTTAAGCTTAGTGAATATGATTAATCCTTAATTACTAAAAGACTAAAAGGAAAAGAATATTAAAACTGCTTTTAATTAATTATGGAAATAATCATTTCCATGCATTGAATTAATGAGATAAAGCAGTAATTATAAGAATCTAAAATAGATAATAATGATAAGATTTAAAAAGCAGAAATCAGAGTTAATGGCATAAATGTTATGGGTAACCAAGTAATATAACTGTACTTTTGAAAAAAAATTGACTACATTTTTTTATCTTTTTGTCCACCCAAAATACTCATACAATGAAAATAATTTAAATTTTTTTCCTACTGGAATTTATTTTACAGGCAGCATTTTAATGTAATGTTTTTCACTTCCAGATTTTTAAAATAACAATCCCGAGCAAAAGTATAATGTTTGCTCAAGGAAGACAACCAAAAAGTTGATATTGGGTGTGCACAAGTTAGCAATATACGTCCATTTCCTATGAAACTAATGTAATTAAAGAAATATTAAAAATAGGTACACATCATGCTTTACTATTTTTTTCATATATATCTTATTATGGCTACTTTGAATAGTGTTGCAGTAAAGATAGTAGTGCAGTTACCTGTCCAATATCCTGTTTTCAAGGGTTCCCTTTTTTTCTTCATCTCATCTCTTGCCTCTGGATGATAGCCATTTTAACAGGTTATTCACAATAAAGATAAGGAAACAACCTAAGTGTTCCTAAGTGTTCAGCAATAGAAGATTTCTCAGTCATGACAAGGAAGGGAAATCCTGCTATTTGTGACATGGACAGACCTTAAGGGCATTATGCTAAATGAAATACGTCAGATAGAGGAAGACAAATACTATATGATCTCACATACTTGTGGGAATCTAATAACAGCAAACTCACACAAAGTAGAATGGTGGTTACCAGGGATGGCCTGATGGGAGAATTGGGGAATGTTGGTCAAAGGATATAAACTTACAGTTAGAAGACAAATAATTTCTAGAGATCTAATGTATAACATAGTGATTATAGTTAACAATATTGTATTGTATACTCAAGATTGCTAAGAGACTAGATCTTAAATTTCTCTCCACCAAAAAGAAATGTTAAATATGTGACATGATGAAGGTGTTAGCTAATATTATGGTGGTAATCATAATGTAATACATAAATATATCAAATCAATACACTGTACACCTTAAACTTAGACAATGTCATGTGTCAATTATATCTCTTTAAAAAATGATATTGACAACATATTAATTGAAATAATCCAATAGAGGGAATTAAATTAGAAAAATTAGACCAATGTATATCAATTTTTAACCACAATCCATGCACATGTTAGAAAATAGATTATAAAAAAGTTTCCTTATGTAGGATTAATTCATTGTTTTAATTGGTAGGCTTCGTTTGGGACATATTCATTGAATGAGTTAAAAAAAATGAATGAATGCTGAACCAATTTCCAGATTTGAAAGAACTACTGTGCATAAATTCAATACTACCTAGAAAAAGCATAGAGTTATGCATTTCTTTTGAAAAGAATAGCCGATTTATATTTACAGGCTGTGTAATCACATATATGATTCTATTCAATTTTGTTCTGCTCTAAATATGTTGAATACATTTTCTGCCCCTGGCATATGATGGTTTCTTCTGTCAGGATCTTGCATTCTTCTTAGGCAAAAGGAAAGTATAAAGTTCATTTAAACTGCAAAATATTTTTTCCTTAACTAAAAAGATAAATAAAATCTAACATCACTACAGATCCAAAGGATCTTACAGATACTTACACACATACGACATATCAGAGATACATTTTGTAAGAGGAAGAAAGACTGTGGTTATCTAAAGACTTCTAGAATCTTTGACTCATTTGTTTTCTTATTGTAGGCTATGTAGGAGCTCTAGTACAACATTAAATACAAATATTGTTAGTGGAAATACGTGTGTGTGTGTGTGTGTGTGTGTGTGTGTGTGTGTGTTCATTGATGTTGTTTGTTTATTTATTTGTTTCTGGTTATAAAGAAAATATTTCTAATGTTTACCATTAAGTATGATGTTTGCTGAAGGTAACCTTCCTTGGGTTAAAGAAATCTTGGTATTCCTAATTTTCTGATGTATGGAAAACTCAGAATTGAAATTCATCTAATTTTTTTTGCAGCTATTGAAGTAATCATATGGTTTTCCCCTTTAATATGTTCATTGGGAAAATTATAATAGACTGTCTAAAGTTAAACTAACCATGCATTTTTGTAATAAACTTATATTGATCATAAAAGATATAAATATTTATATATGACTGGTTTTAGTTTGCTAATATTTTATTCATGATTTTAAACTATGTTTATGAATGAAATTAAACTCTAATTTTCTTCTTCCTATTGCCCTTGTCTTGTTCTTTGACATAAAGGGTACAGTAACTTTATATTAGTTGGGGAAAATTCTCTCTTCCCTTCTCTCCTCTCTCCTCTGTCCCTTTCACCTTCCCTCTCTTTCTCTTTTTTCTCTCACTCTCTCTTCTCTACAGTAGGTTGTCCAAATAATCTAGGCTTAGTGGGTTTTTTGTGGTGTTATATGTTTTATATTGTGTGTTGGAGATAGATTTTAAACTACTAGATAAATGTCTTTAATGGTTTTAAGTCCTTAAATTTAGATTTTCTAGTTTTTCCCTGAGTCTATTTCTATTGTTTATATTGTTAAATCCAGAACTTTAAAACAGTAAAGAGGAAATAAAACAGCTAGGAAAATTTTTAAAAACAAAAACAAAAACAGAAGCATGTGGATTGAGGCAGGACATTCTGTGACTCTAGATCCCTGGATTTTGTTCTGTGGATGTTGGGTAGAAGCTGTTACTTCATGTAGTTGTCATCTTTATTTGAACACCTTGGGTGTAAGCTGTCAGTTTATGTAGTTGTCTACCTGGTCTGAAGGTCTGTCATACACTGTATCATGCTCTCAAAGTTTGTGCTTCTCAAGAGTTCCTTAATGTCTTCAGCTTGAGGTCTCCATAAAGAATATAGATCTGTGGAACAAGACTCTAGGTTTTGACTGTTGTTTGTTTGTAGTTAACACTATCTGATAATATCTCTTTCACTGTCTCAAGGGAGATGTCTTTTCCAGATGATGAAATTCCCAGAACATCATCATAATGGTAGAGATTGAAATTCTCTATATAGGCATAACATGTGATTAATTTTAAAGATGTATTCCATGATTGCCATGGAATAACATGTTATAAATAAAGTGAACTTTTTATTTTGTGGAATAGTGGGAACTATGATTGTACATGATTAGAAAGAGTAATGGAACTGGTAACCAGAAATGAAATCATTTTATAGGCATTTTACATTGTTCTTTGTATCGTATACAAGTATATTTCTGAGAAATGTACAATCATTAAAACTGATATTTGTTTTATATCTAATTAAGAGAATTGAATTTTTCTTTCAATTTGTCATTTTTTAAAAAAAAATTCTAAGCTTGGTAAATGAAATAGCTGTAATTTTGAGTTAATTAAAATTTGGAGAATGAACCATGATATTATTTCTATTATCCTTTCATTTGTAATACAAAGGAACAAAGATAATTTGGGTTTAAATGAAATCTTAATAGTTTTATTCCAAGTTGGAACTTGAATTTGGAAAAGACAAAATCAATAAAGATTGTTAGTGGAGCAAAATAGTAACATAAGTCATGATATCTCTAAAGTAATTATAGGCAATATTTGATTATCAAATAACATAAATAAGATGATATTAGGGACTTATTTTTCTTTCAAAAATAAGAATATTTTTGACAAAATTATTCAGAAATCAAAAAGTGCATGGGAAAATAATTTTTTTGAGTGGTAAAGGGAAAGTATTTTACCTAAATAGAAAAAAAACTTGAACATTTTACAAAAATAACCCCAATTTGAAATTTATTCCTCTACATCTTCCATATAATACTTTGCAGTAACTGATTTATAAATGTGTTGCATTAGAAATAAATCTACTAATATTGGGCAACTGTAAAATTTTGGAAGACAATTTTTATATTTCTTCCAGTTTACTATTCATAAGTACTAAAACTCTAGACAAACCAAGGTTGCCAATCTCAGACTTTTTACATGCCACTGTGTTTTCAAATTTGTCTTTTATTGTTTTTTATTAATTATAAATATTTAAAGTAATATTAAAATGTATGTGTATGTTTAGACATATAAAATATATATAACCATGTAAACATATGATGAAACAAAATTTCAACTTTAGCTTTGAAAGATAAGTAAATTGATCCACATATCAAATAATATATATAATTTAATTTATTATATTAATAAATTTTACAGTTTCCTTTAGCCACAGAGAAACTATATTTATCAGTCTTATGTGTATTTTTACTTCTCTGTATTATACCTAACATTATCTCATTTATATTAATTACCACCTAAAATTATTAACTTTTGTTTTTCTAGATAAAAGGGAGCACTAGAAAATATGAAATCAAGGTTTTTTTCTTAGAAATTTTTCAAGTAGTCAAAGAGTATGTATTACTTAATTCATTTTAATAATAGCCAAAGGTTTTAAGTTGAATAAATATCTAGAAGTTATCATTTAAGCCGTCCATTAAGAACGTTGGTAACGTGGTAATATTAAAAGAATTCATTGCACTACACCATTTTAACAATACCCAGTTTATTGTTTCATTTAATTGAACACACTTTTGTGTTTTTGAAATTTTAAAGTTTTGTGGAAACAATATTTCACAGGAATTGTTATTGAGTTAAGAATTATACAAAGTTTGAATCATGAAATATTAAACCAAAATTTATTTTATTTGAAATATTGTGCTGACACTAATTTTACATAGTGATCAAATAGAAGATGTAGATTTGTGTTTAAGCTTAAATTTAATCACACAGCTCCTCCAAAATATCAGAAACATTGCTTGAAATTGTTTTAACATAAATCTTATATTTAAATACCAAAAAGTTATGATCAATTGATTTCTAAAGGTTCCTGAGAACAAAGGGAAAAGATGGGGATAGGAAGAAAAAAATAGAGAAAAATAGAGAAAAGGAGAAAGCTACCTTCAAATAAAAGTAAGGGAAACTACTATAGTCAATACAAGGACTTAATTTTTAGACAGACAAGACAAAGAATCTATTTATGGGGAGTTTTTTTCTTTCTTTCTTTCTCTCTCTCTCTCTCTCTCTCTCTCTCTCTCTCTCTCTCTCTCTCTCTCTCTCCTATTCTAAGGTACCTCTCAAATAAATACAATTGCTAATGTCAAATTTTTCTCAAATATTCACTGCAACTTCAGATTTTTCTGGACAAAATCATGCCAGATAGAAAGATATGCATATGACCCACAACTTGAAGAAAACATCATGTGTTTAAGCAGAAGGCCAAATACTGAAAACTTCACGAGAACTGCAATGGCCAGGAAAAATAGCGCTTATAAAATGTGTGTCTCCAGACCCTGCCAAACATCAGTCAACACCAAATGGAGACCCAATGTAATCCCCATTTCCAGGCAGCTAAAACAAAGTAAAACAATGCTCAAGAAGACAAAGACAAAACTAATGAAATTTTTTGTATGTTTTGAAAAGGTGAACCAAGGCAAAGTTATTCCAAAAAATGCCAGTCTGACAATCTCTCTAAGCTTGTTTGTTTTTGAGGCTCTAAAATAGGCTTAAAATGGGCTTATCAAACATATATTTTCTTTCAATAAACTCCTTTTTAAAAATAGACTCACCGTGAAAAATGACAAGGACAAATAATGAGACCAATGGTGGCGTTGTTAGTTGTGTTATCATTTTCCCTAAAAAATCTGATCAGATAGTCAAAGAATTCCTAGACCAAGTAATATTTGGCATTTGGAAACTCTTGAAAAAAAATCAGAGCTTAAATTCAATGAAGAACCTTCCTCACTATCACAATTGGAGACACCCCTGAGTGGGAGATTGAAGGAAATACAAGGCAGAGAACCTCTTCCGTGTCAGGGGTTTTGAGCCACAGCAGCAAGAATATCTTGACTAGATCTCACTGGAGCTTCCAAATATTGCCTACTGTCAACTTTCCAAAGGAACATCCAAAAGACTTGTTTATCAAAGCTTAGTGTATTCAACCTAGTGCAATAAGGAAGAAGACCATCTGGCAGAGTCTCAATAGTATAAAATAGAGAAGTCTTGGAAAATATTTATATGATTTTAGGACTTGGGTTGGATGATTTTAAGATGGATCTTGCAAGGAAGAGAACTGGCTGGGTTTGGACAATTTATAAATAATAACTTGGAATCATTGGACACAGGTAAGCAAGAGTCTTGAATCTGTCTTGATGAGTGAGCTTGTAGGCTTGATATATAAACTATTTAGTTAACTATTTAATTTTACTAAATGAATTTAATTTTAATTAGTTCATATTCTCATCTTCCAATGTTAACTCCCATAACAGGTTGCTGTTGTTATGGTGCTGTTTAACAGAGGCATAGGAAGGTATGCCTGCACCCAGGATTGTTAAACACAGAGATAAAAAATTATGTTGGCCTCTATTCTTAACAGTAGTGTAAGTGTATCTGCATTAGAAGATAAATCCATTAAAAGATAATTTAATGTAATTGTAATATAAATCTCAAATATTTTTGAATTACATTTCATTTCTTTTTTCTATTAGCAAGCAAACTATTCACTATCACATAAATTATGTAGTTCTTAAAGGAAAAAGTATATTTTCTAAGTTCAACATAGTGTGATAGTAATACTTAAGTTTTTAATTTTTTTTTAATGCATATTTTAAGTGGCAAGTCTCAGCCTATGAAGCAAGAAACTTATATATTGGATGATAAACAGTGTGATTCCCTTTGTGGTAGATCACATTAAATTACTTTTGTTAATAATTATAATAATGCCTCATTGGACAGTTTGACATATTTACTGGCTTAGGAAGCTGCCAATAACTGATATGTCATACCAACAGTACCACAACTTATCCTGAATTAATCCTTTATCCAGAATGAGCCCTCAGGAGAAGTTTTATTTTAAACTGTTATATTAAAATGTTAGTTCTAGGATGGTCCTGAAATGGTGAGCTTCCAATTCAATTAGTGAACTCGATGGTGGCGTGGTGTTAAATCATTCCTTAAGATAGAGAGCTATATATCATATATAAACCCTTTAAGGAAAAAAAGTAAATCTTATGTATTAGGGACACAAGGTCTACTTTGGTTCATTATATGTATTAAAATATCCACAAACTAAATAAGTAACAGAGTGGTTAATACCAGATTAATCCCAATGTGGAATGTGTCTTTCTAAATTATGTACAGAAGTAATATATGGTGACGAAGGGAAAAGATTAAAATCTGTCACATGACTATTCAAATACCAGTTTCACCATTTCCAACTTAAGGCTTATTTACTTCATTACTTCAGCTTTCTGAGCTTTCATTTTTACATCTATTCAGTGGGTAAAATGGTGGTGCTGAAAATTATTGAAATAGCATCCATAAAATTCCAGTGAAATGCCTTGTAAAAACAAGTGATTTGCTATTATCCCTCTCAATAGATCATGTGATTGTATTTAAAATCATAAGCACTCTTTTCCTCTATATCAATCTTCTCCTTTTTCCCATATTCCTATATCATTTTTGTTCATCTTTTCATAGCTGTATATTAAACCTTGTTTTATAAATTATTCTACTTATGAACTCTCATAATTCAATGGAATTCAAACATCAGTTTGGGTTCTCCCCAACCTTAATCCTTATCTTCTACCACACTCTGCCTTTCCTGCCCCATAAAAACATTTTTGGAAGATTCCGTAATGTTCTCATCTTTCTGATATTTACATTTTCAGTCTAGTTTAAAACTCAACCAGAAAGCAACATTCTTCTCTTCTCTTCTAGAACCAGCCAGGTCTGTCTTCAGTAGATAAGGTGAATGATCTGCTCTTTCGCAACTCCTCCTCCTATTCCAAAACTCCTCTTACGTGTTGGGTCATGGAAGAGAGAGATGAAGGGCAAGTGCCTCTTGCTGATCTGTCTCCTAGCGAAGACTTGAGTTGACAGTTACAATTATCACAAGTCATCTCCTATCAATGTCCTTGGGATTTTCATTTGCTTGCTTCTTTTGGGGTATAGGTATAATTTTGCAAAACAAAAAACAAAAAACAAACAAACAAAAAGCTTGTAGAGGTGGTTGCTTTGTGCCTCTATTCTTGGACAATGAAAATTTCTAACCAAATCATTCCCCTCAAGCTTCTCTCAGCTGGTTTCCTAGGAGTACAGTCCACATTCTTTTGCAGTTCAATCCTTCTCTCTTAATTATGAGCAATTTTTCTTATGACTGGTTAGCCATAGGAAATTCTTGCTTCTTGTTAGACAAAGTGGTGGGTACATCTAAAATACCCGCAACTGTCTCTTTGTTCTAATGTTACTCTAAAATTCTTTGCTCTCTGCTTGGCAGGTTAAAGGAATAAAATCAGATTAAAGATGTAAACCATGGACATAAACTAAAAATTGTGCAGTTGTTTGAAATACCCACTATTTGTTTGGGAAGAAGGCCAAGTAACCTCTTTGTTGGACTATGGGGTATGCTCTCTGATTACTGCAAAATTAAATTAGAAATTATTTTTTTTTAACTAGGAAATCCCCAAATATTTTAAGTGAAAAGAACATATTTAAAAATAACCTGTGGGTGAAAATAAAACCTAGAAAATATTAGAAAATATTTCACCCTAAATAAAAATTAAAATATATCAAATTTCTGGTATGCAGCTAAAGCAAGGCTTAGAGAAAAAATTTTAGTTTTAAAAGATTGTATTTTTCAATGCCCTGTATTTGATATATTTTGGAATATGCCCCTTGTGCACTTCAAAAGAATATATATTCTGCAGTTGTTGGATGTAGTATTCCATAAATGTCAGCAAGGTTAAGGTGACTGAGAGCAATGTTCAGATCTTCTATATTCTTATTGATTTTCTCTCCACCTATTCAGCCGCTGAGAGAGAAGCATAGAAATTTACAAATATAATTGTGGAACTCTCCATTTTTCTCTCCTAGTCTATCAGTTTTTACTTCATGCATTTTGAAGCTCTCTTATTTGGTTCATACACAGTTATGATTTTAACATGTTTCTGATGAATTATCTCGTTTATCATTATCAAAAGTCTCTCTTTGTCACTGGTTACAATTTTTCTCTTATATTTTACATTTTCTGATATTACTCTATATCCCAGCTTTCTTATATTTATGGCTTACATGATATATCATTTTCTATCCTTTTACTTTTCAATGTACCTGTGTTTTTATATTAAAAAAATGAACAGATAAAATCAGATTTTGCCTTTTTAACCAGATAATTTCACTGATGAATTCTTTCAAGTATTAAAGGAAGTAATATTGCCAGTATTAAACAGTCTCTTTCAAAAAACTACTAGAAGTGGAAACACTTCCTAACTAATCCTGATACCAAAACTTGATATTATAAGAATCGTAGAGACTATCTCACTAGGGAATAGATACAAAAACCCTTAAAAAATTGTTAGCAAATTGAATCTTGAATACATCATGAGGGAGGTTAATCTGAGACTTAACACTCAAAAATCAATGTAATTCACCATATTAACAGAATAAAGGAGAAAAATTATATAATCATCACAATAAATGCAGAAAAACATTTGACAAAATTTAATACCTTTTCATCATAAAAATCTTAGGAATTCTGGAAGATAAAAGAACTTCTTCCATCTAATAACACTATCTATGAAAATTCATAGCTAATACTTAATAAGTAGTTGAATGCATGCCCCTAAGATAGGCCCAAAGCAAGAATATCATCTCCCATAACTTGTATTCAACATTGTACTGGAAGTTTTAGCTACTACAGTAAATTGAGACATACGGTTCAGAAAACATGTAAAAATATTTCTGTAAAATCAGATGACATGATTGATTTTATAGAAACCTAATGAAATCTATAAAACAACTACTAAAACTAAGCAATGTTAACAAATAAAATATGTAAGTTTAATAAACAAAAATCAATTGTATTTTTTATATAGCAACAAACATTTCTAAAATTAAATTTTTTAAAGTTTACTATAGCATCAAATATTATATAATAATCATATAGTGAGTCTTCACAACATAGAGGCTCAAGTCTTCAATTCTGGGAAGTTGTCTTGTTATTCTATAAACTTTTTCCATTTTTTGTTCTTTTTGGAATTGCAGTGAGTCCAGATACTGGACCCTCAAAATTGATATCTCTATTTTTTTTTCCTCTACTTGTTCAACTTTCAGGAAATTTTCTTCATATTTTTTATCATTCTTTAGTTTTTATAGGTCAGGAAAATGAGGCACAGAGAACACAAGTAATTGTTCAGATCATTCAGCTAATCATATTTCAACTGCTATCTGAAAGCAGGCATCTGACTCCAGAGCACATAACCTTTGTCGCTGCACTCTACTACCTCTTTTAGAAAATCATTTTTAATAAATAATTTCATCTTTAATGAAGAGATATGTCTTATAAAGAAGAGAAACCACAAAAAGATATTACTATGCATAACGCTATAATAAAGAGCAGGTTTTATAGAAATCATTCTATAAAAGGTCCCAACTGGTTTGATTTAAAACTGTGATAAATCTTGGTGCCCCAAAGATTTTTCCAGTAATATTTAAAATTAAATCCAATGGAACTTTTTTATCCCAGATTGCAAAACCCTCAGGATCAGAGGCTATGTTATATTATGTTTCAGAACTTATAGTAGATAATTTACAATAATTTGTTATGAATGATGCATCACTAACATTCTAAGATTTTGGTAATTATATTATTTATATGAATGACAAAAAAATACATAGTGGTTAATTTGACAACATATTTAGAATTAGGCTAATAGCTCTACACCCTTTTTTTTTAAAACAGAGAAGTGTGGATAATACATGTCACGTTTTAAATTTCATTTTTGTAGCTATAACAGTAACAGAATTAAAGTGCTACAATGTCATATATTTATTTTACTTATTCATTTTTTGATCTATTAAGAGGTGTTTTTAAAAAATTTAAGGGTCAAAAAACTTTTTTTAATAAAACATTTTATTTTTGCAAAGATTTCCTGATGAGTATTTTTGCAGAGACTTTTGCATAGTATTTCTGCATAGATTTTCTGGTCAGAATTTTTGCATAGATTTCTACTTAAGCCATTGTTTTAAATTTAAAAATTTTTTTTTTGAGTAAAGCAATAAAATAATATAAATAAGTGAATCCATTATAATTCAAACAATTACAATATGTGATACATATATAACATTTAGAATAGCACTGATATTCAAACAAGATGTTAGAGAATTACCCATATTTGTTTTCATAGTTTCTTGGCACTGTTAAAATTAAATGTTGACTTCCAACTTGAGTGTCAGCATTTTCTAATCTATCTAGTAGTCCTTGATGTAGTCAGCTTAAGCATATTACAGATTAGCTATGAAGACAAAGAAAGATTGAAACATGAGATGTAAATTCCTGAACGAATTTTGTGAAGAGAGGGATTCTCATTGGCTGCTATGCTGTGCTGCTGTAAAGAAAGAAACTTGCATTGAAAAACAAGAAGGGTGATCTCTGTGCTCTCTCCGCTCAGCACTCCCTTTGCACACATTTCCTGTTTCCCACATTATCTAGTCTTTGGTTCTGAAAAAAGTTCATATTCAGTGCAGCTGAACCTATACAGTAGTGGTTCCCAGTTCTGGCAATACTAATATTCTGTGCGCACTCTTTAAATTATTTGACACCATCAGATTTAATTTGGGTAAGTTTAAAATGGAGCTTAATAAGAAAGCATGATCTTAAATATTCAGTAGAGGAGAAGAACACAGAAAATAAATTACAATGAAAACATTTTTTGAAAGATTGGTTGGCAAGTATTGATTGAAGAGTTATGGCCTATAAGAATGGAAGAAGAAAGCTATAGGGAAGGATTTGATTGAGATAAAAATAAAACCAAACAGAACAGAACAGAACAGAACAGAACAGAATAACTTATCTAATTTTCCATGCTATTATTTTCTAGCATTTTAGTTCCATTATTATATTTACAGGCCATCAATTTAGTCTTATTTAATTTTTAAAGTCAATACTTATTTAGATTTACCAATATATTTTATCAATTTCTTTGCTGACCAATGTTTTTAGCATTCTACCTTCCCTACCAAATTTAACTTCCTTCTTGCAGTACATCCTTTAAAGGTTCTCTGAAGCAGAAGAATCTCAACTTTTTAATGAAAATGCCTTTATTTTGCTCTCAGTCTTGAGAGTTAGTATAGCGCATATAAAATTCTAACTTTTCACTTACTTTTCTCACTACTAAAGATATTTTAATTCTGGCTACCATTTTTTTCTCCTGAGAAGTCTACTACCATTCTGATTATTGATTCTATGTAGACTTCCTGATGTCTTTCAAGGACTTAACTTTTGTTTAACATTTTCTATTCACACTACAATTTATTCAGGTGTAGATTTGTTTTTTATGTATTTTGCTTTTTAAATTTGAAGTTATAGTTATTTATTTCTGGAAAAAAATCTCTGTTAATTCTTTGACTACTGCATCTACCTTATTCTCTCCTTTTCAAAATACCATTTATGTATATTAACTCTACACTAGCAACCATGCACACTCTTTGATATTTCTTTTGTATTATTCATTACTCTTTAGTCTGTGTGCTGCATATGGGTGATTTTTTCAGGACAATCTTATACTGTACACATTTTCTCTTCAGTTGGTTTTAGTCTATGTTTTAAACTTTCCATTGACCTTTTATTTATTTTAGTGACTATATATTTAATTTCTATTTTCTTCTTTTTCAATTTCATCTGAGCTAGCCAGCTATATTTAGATATACACACACATGTGCACACACAGAAGTATGTTACATCTTTTGTATTTTCGAACATTAAAACATTCTTACTCTACAGTATCTATTGTCTGTCATTATTGTAGAGTAAATTGTGCCATTGTGCTATGTGTTGTTTTGCAGACCTCTCACATGGCAGTTTGGTTCTTCTTGGAATCAACGATTTTATATTTAGAGTTTATATTTTTAGTCGGTGTAATATTCCTTAGGAATCCCACTTGTCTCCTTGTTCTGGATGGTAGACTGCTCTACATGGTGCAATTTTGATTTGTCTTTCTGCAAGACAATAAAGGAGTCGTTATTTTTATATTAGTAAACATATTGGCCCAGGTTAGAGTGACTCCAGTTCCTCTTAATTCACATCTTACATTACCTTTTTATTACCCTTTTTCCTACTACCACTCTGGTTGGAGAGTTTGTCACAACCCCAGGATCGAGTAAAAAGCCACTCTAGCTTATTTCATATGTAATGAATAGGACAGCTCTTATAGTTTCCAGCTGTATGTATGGTGCTTAATTCTACATCCTAGCTACTAGAATGAACTCAAGAGATAGGGATCTTGTCTGCTTTGTTCACTGCTGTATTCTCAGCAAATAGAATTGTGCCTGACATATTATCAATAAATATGTATACAAAATAATGAGTAAATGCACAGTAGTCAGTGTAATTCAGATATTTCTATTGACCCAGGAGGACTTATTAGTTTATAATATTTTCTAATAAAAATCTATTGAACATGATTTCTGTCTGAACTTACATTAAATAGAGTTCATTTACTCTGACTATTTATTCCCTGTCCATCATAAACCTAGTTTCTTTATTTTTCTTCTTACAAAGTAAGCACATTCCTGGTTAAAGGTTATTTGATTTTACTTGATAGAATATATGTAATTCTTTTGTTTTTTCTTTCATAGTTGAAATAAGCCAAATAGGGGCTTAAAATAATTTAGCAGGAAGTCTAATGGGAGGAGATCACAGGGTTTTTATTTTCTGTTTGTTTTTTAGGGGCTTAATGATGTTTAGGACTCTGGTTCTCTTGGCCTTTCTGAATCTGAAGTTTCCAAAGGATTCCTCAGTCCCAAGCACCCCTAAAAGAAAGACGAATTTGTCATAAAAGAGGATTTTTTTTTCTTTCTTTGGGAAGAATACCTTTCCCTGAAACCTCTCAATAGTCTTCTTCCACCCATAAGCCAGAATCAGTTCACATGCTCACATCTGACAAGGCTTGATATCTGGAAAAGAACTGGATTCCAATGATTTACTTAAAAAGTTATTGTTCATACCCTGGGGCTAAGCACATCATTCTCTCGAACTAAATTGAAGTTTAGTTTTTAAAGAAACAGAACAGCTGTTGAATTGGCAAATGATAGTGTGTCCCATACTTCCTTGCCCACATAGGCTTCTTGATCATCATAGAGCTGTGCCTTTCTTTTTCAGTAGTAAATAAAAATCTACTAAAATAAAATCTGTTTAAGACTTAGAAATCTTTATTCATTAAATGATTTTGCTATTGCTTTACATAGCTATAAGAATTAATAATAAAAATGAGTTCTAAAGAGAAACAAAACCCACAAGTGACAGACTTCATACAAAATTTGTTTCACAATGACTCTCAACAGTCAAATTTTCACATTTTTCTTCCCTCAAATGTTAATGCATAGATTTATCACCTGGGGCTCCATGGCTGTTTGTTAAATATCCAGCATACTAACTTGTCCAGGTTAGATTGTAAAATTTGGTGATTCTTTTGAGTAAGTTTCTCTAAATACAAATGAAAATGCCTTTGACTAATATGAAAAAAAAATTTTTGAAACTTAGCCCAGCATTCTTTTTATCAGATTTCAAGAAACTTTAATGATTCAATAAAAAAATTGTGGGTTTCCTACTACATGTTACAACCTATGCTAAATCCTAGGCTACTAATAGAAAACAAGATAGATATGGACCCTACCCTCATAGAACTTCTTGTGTATAAGAAATGCATATTTAATTGTAACGATTGTCAGTAGATTTAAATGAGAATGTGATAACATTTATGTCTGCCCCATTTATAATCGTGCATGAATTAACTTTTGTTAATTTTATTGCAAAATAATACTTGAGGTGTTATGAGAAGTAAATTTTATGGTTCTGTGGGAGAATATAAGAGGAGCAGGGAGATCTTCGTGAGGAAAGCCTAAGGATGAGGCATTGGCCAGATGTGCAGGGCCAGGGCCTATGTGTCCTCGGGGCCGATCCTCACCCTTCCTCTGTCTTGTTTGGTGTTCCAGGGGGATGACCTGTTAGCTGGTTTATGCCTGGAACTAATCAATGGGAGACTATGGTTAGAGAAGAGGTAAAGAGGAAAGGGAGAAGCAAGAATATTTTTCTTCTACTTCTCTGCCTCCAGCAGTTTTGCTAGCAACAGCTGTATCTCCTCCATGGTTCTGGTTCCTACTAATCATACTTACTTTGGTTCCAGCTTCTGCCAAAGGACTTGAAACCCTGAGTTTCAGAAACATGCCTTCTTGCTCTGTTTTTCATGTTGATAGTGGCTTCCTGCTGTTGCTGATCTTTGTCCATCATTGGGCTTCCCAGTCCTCCACCTCCTGTATAACCAATTTCTTTGTATAAACATTCTAAATAGTTTTTATTTTTGTTTTTTTTCTTGGTTATACCATGAAACACTAGGTAAAAATAGGTGATGAGACATGTTCTAGACAGTACAAAGGGTACAGAGGGTATATATGAAGGTCTAAATATGAGACAGTATATATGGGATATTGTTTCTAACTCATCTCCCAAGACACTTTACCACATCTAGATTTATGAAAATAGGTGATGAATGTCACTCATCACATTGTTTCTATGGATTATAGAAAGCCAAAAAAATGTTCAGAAAATAATATGAAAAAATACTAGTGTTCTAACACAAAAATATTTATTTATCAATATTAAGTCACAGTTTTTAAAAGATTTTCAGTTTCTAATACAATTTTTTTTTTATTGGAATGTGAGCACACAGATTATCTTGGATTCTCTCTCTCACTCTCTGTACTCTTCAAATCCTGGCCCCATCACTTATTAGTTACGTAATGTTGTGTAAGTTACTTTACCTCTTTGTGCTTCAGTTTACTCATCTGTAAAATGGAAATAATATAGTAACTACTTTATCTCATAAAGTACTTAAAATGGTGCCTAGCACACAATGAGTATTCTAAAATTGTTAACTATTCTTCTTCTTATTATTATTAATACTTACTCTCAATTTTGAAGGGGGGAAAAAACTACTCTTTGAGAAGTGAGGAATGATCCATCTGTATGCTTTGCCTAATCAGATTCTAGGCAAACTTACAAGGCTATGGAAGAATAGAAGTGAATGCTGTAAGGCTGATAGGCTTTGGATTTTGAAGGGCCTTGTATGACATGAAATTTCATTGAATATCATCTGGAATATGGGAAACCATCAGTTAGAGATATCTATCTTTTTATATTTTTTTCTTTTTTGAAAATAATGTCTGATACATTTGGATAATGGAATTGGAAGAAGAGGAGAGTGGAGATTGGGAGGAATTTAAAAAGCTCTAGAAACCCTCCAGGACAGATTTCAACAGACTCCAATAGCCCATATGACACCTTCCTGCTAATTGAAAGAAGGCTCCCCTTTCTCCATGCAGATGTCGATCAATGCCAGAGCATATGGCCTGGTGAACAGACCTCCTAAACTCTGTCCCTATGCAGTTAACAAATTGCCCCAGTTTACACTGCAAGCAGCCCTAGAGGCTTTACTCTGGGCCTGATGAAGCTGGTAAGGATAACTTAAATTATAAAGCAGATTTCAAAAAAGGCTCCCTCTTGACCTTCAATGATAGTCACATGGGGCTAAAGGCTGACTTCTCAAGAAGGTTTAATCTCAGTACATACATAAATGCTTTATAAATCATAACAGATAAGCATACAATAAGAGATTACAAGATATAATAGGGAAATCTATCAATATTTTCCAAACAAAATGTTCAAGTCAGCATGACTGTCTAATGAAACTCCAGACAGAGCATAACAGTAAAAATACTTCATTATTTTTTGTGTGTTTTCTTTTTTTTTTTGAGGCAAATTCTTTCCCTGTCATCTTACTAGTAATTCTATGTATTCCTTATAAAAAAAAAAAAAAGAGAGCAAATTTATTATTTTTACATGCTTTGGAGTAGTTTTGAAAAACTTTCTGATAAAGTCAAGCATCTATGTCATTTGTTACACAGGAATACATTGTTTTATGCAGATAGCAAGTACAGTAAGTCCTCAGTTAACATCATTGCTAGGATCTGCCACTTTAAGCAAAATGACATAAAATAAAACCAGTTTTTACCACAGGCTAATTGTTATAAACAGTAATTAAATTCCTGCTGCATCTTATCAGCGTTAAAACAATGTTGAATGGACCGTTATTCGTGGTCCACTGTATTTATTAAGAACGCATTGGGGGCTCTTTGGAGTCTTTGACTCTTTGATACATGCATGTGTGTAAACTTTGTATTCAAATAGTGTTTCTATACATTTGAATAAAATGTAATGTTTAATATCTTACAATCAGAAATTTTTAATATTCTTTTTAAATGTACTCTGAGTGCTTCAAATTTTCAGACACACTTTGGCAGAATTTGGGAGCATGTTGTAAGCATCATTTTTTTGGCACTGTCAAAAGCTTACCTAATTTAATGAGTATATTTTAGCATATTTTTCATTCAATTATAGTTGCCACAGATAGGAATGCTAACCTCATATGAAAGTTATAACAGTGATGACAAGTGTAGATGTCAGTTCTAGGATTATGGACTGAGGCCTCCAGCTAACTCATCCCCAAGACAGTTTGGCACATCTAGATTCATAAAAATAAGAGATGAATGTTAACTCTTTCTAATTAGGTGACAATCCAGAGGTATCACCTGAATATAATTCAGATTTGGAATGAATTTAGGGACACAAATATAACTTTTTAATATTTTATTCATGCTGTTTATATATAGTTCCAAATATGTAAATCTATTTCAAGATAAAAATGTTTAACAAAATTGTTTTCCGAGGCAACTTTAAGAGAGTTTATAAATTAGCTATGAAACTTAGAAAAAAAGAAAAAAAGCATTAAAGTTTGAAAGAAAAAGTAAATAACTTTCTTTGTAGTTGAGACCAAAACTATGCATTTTTGGTCATAATGAAATTTTAAAGATCTAATAACATTTGTCATTTCAGAGATTATTTATTTTGTTTCATAACATTTACTAGAGGTATTTAAAAAGGAAGTAGAAGATAAAATTAATTGGATAATTTATTTAAAAGTCAAAAACACAGTGAGACAGGCATAGACATGATACTAAGGACCTTATATTTATCTTAGAAACAGGATAAAATATCAAAACATAGCAATAAAAGAAACTTCCAAAAAGTACCAAAAAATGTGGAAGGTTTAAATTTATGTTACTGATTTAGTTAGGTCATTAATTTCTCTTTTAGTATATCTCCTTCATCTTACTAAGAAAAGTATATATATATATGTGTGTGTGTGTGTGTGTGTGTGTATATGTGTGTGTGTATATATATTTCAAATAACATTTTTAGGTGAAATATGAACATGTAAACTGATTTCTTTACATTTTTAAAAACAAATTTAGATGAGAAAAGATATATCTTAATTGTGGTTATTTCCATTTAAATTTCTAATAGATATTTGCTTGCAAAATAAGAGTTGTATTAAGAAGAAACGACCACACTTACTGAAGTTGCCAGTCTTACCCTGCAAAGTATGTGCCAAATATATATATATAGACTTTAAGATGCCTCTCTACCAGTGCACTTATGTAGTGATTCTAGGTGAAAAGCAAAGTTACCATTTTTAAAAAGACTATAACTTTTCAATTAAAAAAAAAAAAGCCATTTCTGAACCCTTGTCCAATGTACTTCTTTTATGCATTACAGGTTCATTTTTTAAAAGATGATAGCTGCTATTAGGCTACAAGAGAAACTGCATGTAATATCCTTCTGCAAATAAGTGAGAGAAAAGTTATGACAGATTAATAGTAAAAATGGCAACTTGCCTGCCATTTATTTATTCACCATTAATAAGCGATAAATTGTTTTAATAACATAATGGGTTGTACTTCTCAGAAATGAAATTAATAAAAAATATACATTTTGATGAGAAATTATCAGAATTACTCAAATCATATATGCTGGCCAGTATTTCAAATACATTGGCTTCAAATTACTCATCATGATCAATGTTTTCTTCTAAGATGGTGCAAGATTCCATGTCTCACAGCTAATTGGTCTCATCAAGCCAATAAGCAAATGAAATCCTGGAGCAACTTAGGCATGTTGAGAAAGCTATGAACTTGCTCAAATTTCTCTGATAAATTTCTGCTGGATAAATATTTAATAGAGTGAAATAAAAGAATTCACAGACCTTATATGTATGCTTGGATGCATTTATTATTAAAAGACATTTGTATTACTTTGGATTATATTCAATTTAGAGTAATATAAATTCTCTGAAACTGACTTAAACCAGTATGTGTTATTTTTCTTACTTATTTCCACTACAAGTAGTTGTATCAGGCCGATGAAATAGCCGGAAATGCATCTAGAAACCTCAGCTTCTTCCACCTGTCTTCCCAGCCATCTGGCTTTTGCCTACTTATTGCCTGCATATTGCATGTGACATCTTTACCAAAGGGAAGAGACACGGAGAAGAAGCCAATGGGACCCGTCTTATTTAAAGAGTTTTCCCAGAAGCCCCAACTGACTTTGGCTTACAGAACTTTAAGCTTGGACTGGGTCACATTGCCTCCTTGAGATTCAAGGGAATTTAAGAGATGGAGGATTCTAACATTTAGGGACTTACACTGTCAAACAAAATTGGGCTCTGTTAGTAAAGGAGGGGGAAAGAAGTACAAGGAATCTACTAGAAAGTGTCTAAGAATTTGAAGCATTCACAGTACAATAACCACCAAAATAGAAACATTCTTAATTATTTGTCAAATTTTGAAATTTTGTCCTTGAACATTGGTCTAAGAAAATTTGATTCTTAAATTTATGAGATATATTAACTATCACGTTGTACATTGGCTTTTGTAACAATTATAGACTGTGTAATAACAAGAACAAAATTGCAAGTATTACAATAATGTTAACAAGGCCTGATGAGTTATCCTAAAAATAGATAATAGTATTTGTTATATGAGTTTACAGCCTAGAGTTGACTAATGCTGTTTGAAACAATGTGGTAGTTGGTTTAATTTGTATTGTTTAAAATGGTAACTTTTTCTTGTTGATGAACTCATATATTTTTAGGTGACACTTCCTCTGAAATAATGCAGTGAAGTTTAAACTCCAGGTCTTATGTTATCAACATTTTATGTCAGCATTTGTTTATTTACATTTATCGAATTGAGTACCAATTTGTCACAAGTACTTTGATTGAAATTGAAACTACAGTGGTGAACATGGCTCAGTTACTGCTCCCAGGTGTTGAGAGTTTGGTCTAGTGAATGCCAACTCACGGTTGCCAGGAATCACAATTCTGGAGGCCACTATTCACACTGTACTCTAAGTGAAAGATGCCGCCCCCAGGTTGTTAAAATGAGAAGGCTCCATGTTGCCCATCTGCGTATTGCAATAACTTTCCAGCATAATTAGGAATGAGATTTTTCTCCAGGGGAAAAATATTACCCTCACCGTGTTGTTTGGAGGATCAAATAAGATAATACATAGGCATTATGTAGGCACAATAAATTTTAGTTTTTTTTTTTTTTAAATGTTCAATTTCCTTTGGCAACAGCATGGGCTCTGGAACCAGACGACCTAAATTCAAATTCTGGCTCCACCACTTTCTAGCTGTGAATGACCTGGAGCAAAGTATACATTCCTGTGAGGAGCAAATCAGTTATGTAATTCCTGTAATCACACGTTCTTGATACATTTTGGTTATTAGCTTATTAATTAAAGCTGGGTTATTAAGCCTCAGCATCTATTTTTTGAATGATATTTGATGGACATTTTCCAAACCATTTTATACACTTTGCCATTGTTAATAAAATAGAGTAAATATATTTAAACTTTTTCACATATTTAAATATTATTACAAATATTGATATTACACTACAACAGAATTAGCTCACAGTTATTGTTTGCTCACTGATCACCAAGTATTCCTGTAAGCATTTTATATGTCTAATCTCATTTGATTCTTAGAATAAACTTTGCTGTTATGAGATTTAGATGTTTTATTTTGTTTTGTTAATGGCTTCCTTGCATAGTCTCAGCTTTATTATTCAGATGGTTGAGGCTTCTCAATAACTAAGTGAAAGATAAGTAAACATGAGCATTTTTAGTACTTTGCAATGAACACTGCTAAGCTGATAGAAGCATTCTAGGTCAATGATTCTCATTTTATTTTTCCCAGATGGATATTTCTCAATAGAAAGAGTAACTATGATCTGACCTAGAAAGTTATCCCCACTTCCCCATTATAGCTCTTTGATTTACCCTATTGATGATTACTGCTCTTAATGTTTGAAAAAAATATGATTAACCAGTACAATACTTCATTTAAAAAGATCCATACCCACAGAAAATTATTTAATATCGATTAATATCGATATAAAATTCCAAAATTACGGAAGAGATTATTAAGAGGTAAACTTTTGTATTAAAACAGGTTCTAACTTTAAAAAAATCTTAACCTACACCCACACTATAGAATCAGTCTCCCATCTCAGTCCAAAGTGACAGACAGGCAACCTCAGAAAACAGTTTCTCTTTTGGCAGTAATCAGACCATAAAACCTTAGTTAATAAAACAGTCAACTTTTAGCACAAAGGATTAGTAGTGATGCAGTTTGTATGCTTTTGCTAGGGGTGTCATGACAAAATACCACAAACTGGGGGGCCTAAACAACAGAAATTTATTTTCTCACAGTTCTGAAGGCTCGAAGTTCAAGATCAAGATGACCGCAGGTTTAATTTCTCTCAAGACGTCCCTCCTTGGCTTGCAGATGTCCACCTTTTCACTGTGTCCTCACCTGGTCTTTTCTCTGTGTGCATGCCCCTGGTATCTCTTTGTGTGTCCAGATTTTCTCTTCTTATAAAGACATCAGTCAGGTTGGATTAAGGCCTACCTTAACAGCCTGATTTTAACTTAATCATCTTTAAACACCCTATCTTCAAATACAGTCACAATCTGATGTATCAGGGGTTAGAGCTTTAACATATAAATGGGGGGTGGCTGCATAATTCAGTCCATAACACAATTTATTTAGAGATCACTTTTCTGTTATGCCTCTTGGTTACTAAACATTAAACTTCAGCTAAAATGCACAAAACAAGTTATGAAATAATATCTTTTCAAGTTGTACTAATACATAACAATTTTCTGATTGAGAACCTGATTATTATTTTAACAAGGACAGAGGGCTGCTTATTTAAGTACAAGGTCTAATCTTAGCTTTAATGATGAGAGCTATTTCAGATTAGATCACAAATTGACATATAATGTCTCATTAATGCTTCTATTTGTCTAACTTTGTGTTTTTACCAATGATGATTTGCATAATGCTAGCCAGTGTAGAAGAAAAATGCCATCCAAGGTCAAAGGTTTAGGAATTGTACCATTTAATGCTAGTAAACATTGCTTTTATTCAATACTAGCAAAATAGCTGATGATGGATCATTTTTAGATACTCCCATGTAAAATAATATTGCTTAGAAAATAAATTTTGTATAAAGGAAAGTACATTCAATAAAGATCGTTTTATTTGTTGTCATTTTATCTCCTTACTTTTCTACTGGAATTGAGCTGGATTTAAAAAGTAAATATTTTTTTGTTTGTTTCTCTCCTAAATCTTCAGAGATATTTTGTTGAAAATATTTCATGATGTGTATTGGTTATTTGTATTTGGATGGTTCAGTATTCATTGGTACATATTATAGTACTTATCATAGTACTGTCAGGCAGATAGCTCTCAAAATCAATTCAGTGTGCAAAACTTCTGAACAGGCAACACATATTCAAATATACTCACCCATATTTACAATTGCACTTTTATTAATTTGATATTCAGTCAGCTACTATTTTCAGAATGTCTGCTGTGTGCCAGGTAGAGTGCAAAGAGTGTTTTTTTTGTATTATTTTCCTGAGCAGGGATATCACCAACCTCCAATTTACCAAGTTTGTCAAGAATGCCATGTTTTCCTAAAAGATCCTCCCCAAGAACATGCAATTCAGTGATCTCCACATATTGGAATTTTACAGAGCAATGATTTTTTTTTTAAATGGGACATTTTATTAGAATAATAATGATAAATTTCTGATTCATTATCACCACCATTTTGCGAGAAAGAATATTTTAATACCAAAAAAAATTGCTTAATGCAAACCTCAAAACATTGCTAATTATTCCCATTTCTATAGTGAAAAATTTGTCATTCACAGTCCAAAATTTGGAAACCACTAATCTGGAATACAGAACAGAGGGAAAGAGAGATAGTAAATATCAAGAGAACTAACTAAAGGTCTGTGCATAGAATAGCACGTCCCTTCTCAATATGTTAGTCATTTTCTAATGAAAACATCAAAAAGATTGTTGCTGTGTAACATTTGAAAAATGACATTTAGCTTATTTAGTATATACTAATAGATAATATTCTTTTAAAAAATTGTGATATTGTCTACTGGCAGCTTTAGTTTTTTAACAATATTCTCCAGGTTATTTAGCATATCTTGTAGTGCAAACATTTCTCTCAAAATAAAAAGTAGAGTTTCAAGGATTTTTGCATTAAACAGAAACTTTATATCCTAAAAATTATTATATGCTAATAAATGTCTATGATACTAATGATAGTAGAGTGACAACATAATGGAAATCATCAAGAAATAACTACCATAATTCTTTACTACTACATTATAGTTGAAAAAAGTAGAAGGAAATATAGGAAAAGAAGGAAAAGGAAAATAGAAGATACAAATTTTTAATTAGAAACAAAATATAGTGATTTTTTTTATACAGTCAGTAATAGACCCAGAAATAGATACTTGTATTGTAAGTCTGTGCTTGTGAGAGAGACACTGGTTACTGACCCACATTCACACTGACCTAATTTCTCACCAGCGCTTGGATGTTTCCAATAGTGATAAATATTCCTTATATATTATACTCTATAATTAATCTGAAACAGCAGAGTATTATAATATTTTCAAAGTATAATTAGTAGTCAAAACATAATTATTTGTTTAAAACACTTTACTGGAATCTTAATTGCACTGTCTTTTGAATAGATGATTTTATGTGAAGAATTACCACCACTGCTTCAAGATATTTCTTATAGGTAGAATTACTTCAGAATGACACATAGAACTATATGTGGGACCAGATTAAGAAGTTACCTATATTGTCAAATTTGAAAGTGTTATAAAGACTACTGAGGATTCCCTTAATTTGGTTGCTTTAAGTAAAATGCATACATATTATTTTTTTTGCCTGTTGTATCTTAGATATAAAATATTGTAAGAAAAATAGTGAATGAATCCACCACAAGATATTATTGACTTTCCCAGCTCTGCAGAGCATGTAGATAAAATGAAGGCAGAAAAAGCATAGGAAATTAGGAAAATGAACAAAAAGAACTTTAGGGCTCATGCAGAAAAACTTTTTCCTATTTAAAAATGGTGTCTGGGTATAGTCCTGCTGAAATCACCACTTTTTATCATGTTACCTTTCATGCTGTTCATTATTTCAGGTTACAGATTTATTTATCCTCCATGCTTATTCATAGAACATTCCTGCCAAGTGGAATAAATTCCTTTGATTTGTTAATAATGAAAATGATAGAATCCATTGGTTAAAATCTGCATAACATTTTACTGATTCTCTCTAGTGTATCTTATAACAGCTATTTTTTAACTTATTACTTTTATAGTAATAGATAGCCTGGGCATTTAATGGCTCTTGCTTGAACCTAAAGTGTGTATATGTGTATGTGTGTGTATATATAAATACACACATACATACATACATACATACATACATACATACATATATATGTAACCTAAGGTGTGTGTGTGTATGTGTATATATATACACATATTATATACACATACACACACACACATACATACATACATATATATACATATATACATATATGTATACATATATATGTATATGTATTTATATATACATATACACACACACACACTCTTGGCAATATTATTCTGATAAAATATAAAGTCAGGGTCAGTAGAGTTCTTATAGCTTAGAAATTTTGGAATTAGAGAAATGCGAATTTGAATCCTATCTTTCCTACTTCCTATTCATGTCATCTCCTGCAGCTTACATAATTTAGCATTTCTAAGACTGTTTGCTCATATTTTGAATACAATGGCAATATTTAAGTAATTTCTGTTAGCTTGTTTTTCATTTATTCTAAAATACATCATCATGACAATTAAATTTGTTTGTTTTAATATAACTTCGATTACTATCAGCATGAAGCACTAGATACCTTAAAAGTACCTTCACATGAAAACAACCGAATATTCTGTAAAAAATATAAATATTTCTTTAAATGCATTGTTGAGCTAACTATACAGTAGCCAACAGCTGAAGGAAGGAAAAAATCCTGGAAGGTGGGCAAGAATTGAAGTTAGATCTTATCATAAGGGTATCTGCTATACTCTAGGAATCCTGAGCTTTTGTTTTAGTGGCTGGAATTGGCCAGGCAGTCAGAGAGGGAGTAAAGCTTAGATCTGCTCTAGAGTAAATATGCTCCACTCCGAACCTCAATGATAAAATTTCCAAGAAAAACGAGTTTGTCATATAAGATCATAAAATACACAAAGGAACCAGAAACATTAAGAAGCATGGCACCATAAATCAAGAGTTAGCGGAAATAAGAACTAGAAGAATCAGATCACAAAGTCTTCAGATATTGGAATTTTCTTAGATGCCTGTATTTTAAGAAATAAGGAATTAAAATATGAGAAAAAAAATAACAGGAGTCTATAAAAATTACCAGCTGGGTATATATATATATAAAAAAAAGGATAGGCAGAATTAAAGAAACCAACAAAGTATAATGAAGCATCCTAGGGTCAACAACAGCAGGGAGCCATTTTCACTTCTATTTCTCAAGGAGCATGGAAAAGAGAGGTTATAAGAAACTGGAGAGAATTGTAATTATAGCTAGAGCAAAAGGTCATCTGAGAGGAGCTACAAACTTTGGTAGAAGACAGCAGCTTCTGCCGACTCACAACTCCCTAAGGACACATCTGGGGAAATAAATACCCCTCCCTCTCTCCTCCCACACGCAGTGTCATTGGCCAAACACACATGATGCCAGAGTCAAGGGAACTTTGTTGATGCAAGACATAGAGGTCAGTGTGCCAGGACATAGAGCAAAGTGAAGAAGGGAGGATTAGAGGGGCAAAGAGAATTATCAGCACAAGAAGTTAAGAGACATTGAAGATCTGGCGCAAAGGCTTAACTAACATTTAAACATAGTTATTAAAGAAAAATAAAGAAAAGCAAATATACAAAGATAAAATAAATGGGATTTTTTTTTAGAATTGCGGAAAGACAATACACCTCAGATCGAAAAGGAAACCCAATACAGAAAGAAATTCACAAATAGACAGTATCATCATGAAACTGAAGAACACCAAAGATAAAAAGATCTTAAAATTAGCTAGACAAAGAAGAAAGATTACCTACACAAGGAGAGCGGTTAAAGTCATAACGGATTTCTCAGCAGCAACAATGGAGCCACATTTGGAAAGCGACTTCAGTGAACTGTGGGATATCCGTCCATGTTTAATTCTCACCTTTCAAAGCTATCTCTCAAGAAGAGATGCAAAATGTAGATATTTTCATATGAACAGCAACTGAGAGGTTTAAAATCTGATCCACTTAAAGACAATTTCAAAGAATAAACTTCAGGAAAAAGGAAAGTGATCAAAGATAGAAGGTCTGAGATGCAATAAAGAATAGTAAGCAAATATTAAATAGGTAGATATAGCTAAACATAGAAATTATAATTTCCAAAGTAGAAGTCAAAAAATAGAATGAAAACAGGAAAAAAAAAAACCACCTCAATTCAAAAAAAGAGAAGAAAAATAAACTCTGTATAAATGGAAAGCACAAAATGAAATTGTAGAAATCATTCAAAACTATTATCAGTAAAGTCAATGAATGCAAATATAATGTTCTGATTAAAAACTTTAAGAAAAGTTGGATTTAAATATACAATGATATTTTATTTCTAAGAAACATACCTTAAATATAAGGATCCACTCTCTACCCCACCAAAAAAACAAACAAACAAACAAACAAACCCAACTTAATCCAAAGTATGGAAAATAACATTCCAGGCAGTTATTATCCAAGAGAGCTCTTGAAACTATAGTATTATCAGATAAACAAATATTAAGGCAAACAGCCTTATTAGACTGTGAGATTACTACATAATCACTACACTAAATAATAAAAGGTTCAGTTTATCAGGATGTCATAACTTCTACATACTCAATAATATAACTTCAAATTACAGACAGCCAAAAAAAAAAAAGAGAACTATAAGCAGAAATAGACAAATTTAGGGTAAGTATTCACACTTCTCTCATTAATAAACAGAAACAAAAAATCAGTAACATTTGAATAATACACATTTTCTTCAAAGCACATATCAACTTTTATAGTCAATAAATAATGAATTCTTTAGATTACATAGATTAAAAATTATGTTAAAAGTTAGTAAATACTATGGTAAAGAAAAACATAGGTCAGAGTACAGAGGATCAAAAGTGTTAGTACAGGAGTGAAACATTGGGGAAGTTGTTCAAAGTGTAGTGTTGAATGTGGTCGTCCGTATAGACATCATTGAAATAGTAACCTCTGAGTAAAGACTTGACCATGGTGACTAAGGCGAAGGTATTCCAGAGAGAACATACTGTATATGCTCAAATGGATTGATTACGAGGTGAAGAAAAGCTCATGAGAGGTTACAGGCAGAACTGTACAGAACACAGAGGGCCTCATAGGCCATATAAGGACTTTGCATTTGCTCTGAGTGAAATGGGAAGTCCTCAGAGTGCTGGGAGTAGTGTAATGACACAATCTGACTCATGATTTAAAAGCACTTTGGCTGCTGAATTGAGAATAAACTGTAGGAAAGCAAGAGGCTGTGAATGTATGCTTTAACATTTCTTTAGTGGTTGATGAATTTACTTACCCACGAAAGAGGCCTATTAGAAGATAAGCAAAAAGAAAGGAAAGGAAGCAAATGTCTCTGGCTGTGTCATGGGAAGGAAATGAGAAAGAAATGCCAGGTGAGGATTTTTAAGCGGAAATTGTTATGTAACACGTGATGTAATTCTTTCTCATGACCCATAAGTTTTTAAGAAATGCAGAAAGATTTTTTAAATGCTCCTAGAATTAATACATAATTACTTGATGTCCATTTGAGTAGTTCAGGCTGTTCGAGTAGTCACTCAGTCTCAAAAACAGGAACTTAAGTGGGTTTTTCCTGAAACTTATCTTCCTAAATAAATGAGTCATCTCAACTTCTTTAGTAAAAGATACAGCACGTTCCATTTTTCTCTTCCTAGTAAAAAATGCTAAGTCAGAGATTGAAATTTTTTGTTGTTACACATCCTAGAAATTATAAATGATTCTGATTATATTTTTCTCATCAATAAGAATTGTGACCACAAGCAAACAGTACTCACTTGATTAATCATAACAGTTAATTTAGTTAAACAAAATGCTGAATATCTTCTATGCCTCACACAATATGCAACAACTGTAAAGAATTCACTAAGAGAACATTGTCCTCACATTCAAAAATCTCACTGTCTAGTGACTGAGAACCATTGGCTTATGGGAAATAACTACAGGTGAAAGAGATTCATCAGCTAGGAGGCAGGAGAACAGGCTGAAGGCAGAACTCTAGGTAAGAACTTGATTTTTACATTCCTGGATTACAAAGACTATGATGCTGTTTATATTCTACATTACAGTATGTGTTTAGATATCTATGCACACTTTGGAAAGAATATTTGTTTTTGCCAGCTCTACTCATTTTTCTTTGAGAAAGGAGTACATGCTTTTCTTGCAAAATTATTACAGTCCTTCCACAAACACTATTTTCTCATCTAAACAACTACTTTACATGATAGTAGTCCCTTCTCTGAGACTTCAGACTGCTCAAAGTGAAAGTGGAATAATCTGGAAAATGAGCAGAGTGATTTTCTTTATTTAGTCAACTGTGCTCAGGTGAGATCAGGAGGAATCAAAAAATTCAGAGTCCAGCTTTGATATATATGAAGATGTATAACTGTAAATCACGTTAGAGCCGTATCAGGCATACATTTATTTCTAACACCATTCATTCAATCAATAATTTAAAAAGGAATATTTAATTTTTACTCTGCTCTATGAATTGCGCTATATCCTCTGAGATGATACAACTTCTGCCCTCAGAGATTTTTAGTGGAGGTTGGGATGATAAGATGAATGTGTAGGACCCTGTAATAGAACAGAGACAGAGAATATTTGGGGAGGTGGGCACAATTATAGATTTTCCAGAGGAGAGATGATTCTGTATTCTGGTGTCATTAGTCTTCTCATTTCATAAGCGTTGACTGAGAATCATGAAACTCAAATGTTGACACAGGTGTTTTCTACTTCCTTTAACATCAAAGTGTGGGGGAAGGAAAAGACTGGATAAAAGTAGACCAACTAGGCTTATAAATGTATTAAATTGTATTACTTTCTAGATGACAGGTAATTAAATTGTATTTCTGTATTTCACCTTATTCCAAATACAAATTTAAAACGTTTCCATATGCTATTAAATTTTTAAAAAATGATGTATAGTTCAGGTATGATCTTTTATCTTGATCTGAGTGGTAATAACATTATTAAAGCACATAGCATTTTTTTCTGTATTTTTTAGTATCAGTTTTATCTTTGTGTAGTTATGTTGATTCAACATGAGAGGTCTTTTCAAGAATTCTCACTATTCTTTAATTGATATATTTCTTCTACATCACCAGCTCTGTTTTGCTCTTGAGGGTATTTTCAATGCATTGATTTATTTTTTACTATGCCTTCTTTACATTTTTGCCTTCCTATGAATGTCATTCATTTTTCTAGGCAAATATTTCTATTAATTAATTAATTTAATTTACATAGTGTTAAGAGACTTATTTTCTGAATAAGTCTGACTTTGGTAAACCTAATTGGTTGTCCTTTCATGATATCAGCAATGAACATATTCCTAAATCTTGCATGTAACTCAATTATTTCTGTAAGGGCCTTCACTAAGGGAAACTTGCTATGTCTTGTATTAATTCAATTCGTTCATGAAAATCTTCATAAAGATAACAGACTTCTGATACAGTGTTACTTTGAGTGTGGGTAAAAAAACACACAAATATATATATTTTAAAGGAAATAATTCCATTTAAAAACTAGAATTTTATGAAGACTGTGCTTCCTGAATTTATGAGGAGCCAACCTTTTTTCAATTGCTACACATGCTTTTCTCATTAATTTCATAGATTTTTTTTGCGGGGGTACAATTGTTTGCTACAACATCTACAGAGTAAATTATATACCATTATAAATGAGCACAGCTGCATAAATGAAGGAACTGCTTTGCTCATTTTCAGATCATCCCACTTTCACTTGTCCCTTAACTCTCAGAGAGAAACTACTATCATTTATAGATTCTGCCAAACTAGAATCTAGATTTTCAAGCAATCCATAATGATACCCTTCTACTCTGAGTTCTATTTATTTGAAAAAAAAAAAAGATGAAAACCATATACTGTTGTGTTTGTCATTCTCTAAATGTGTGACATGACAATGCAAAAAATTTCTCCTCTCTGAGATTATTAAATTTTGGTGTATCATTGTATTTTTGGTAAATCATTACTGCTTTAAAAATCAAGTACCTGACCCTGTTCTGTTAAACGTTTCACTCTCTTTCTAAACAGTTTAAGTGTAGTTGAGATGTGATTTCTTTTCACAATAACCTTGCTGTTTAACTTAAGTTTGTCCTTATTAACTATCAACTCAACATATTTGGCTGAGATAATTGGGTATTGATTATTTTTGCACTGTCATTTGAGTTCAAATGGGATCCTTATAAGCACTTGAGAGTCTTTTTAATGGCTTTTATAGGTTTAATATACATTCATAGTTCTAGTCTAGGGTTTGGTTCACTGTGCTGACCGAATTCAGGCTCAGCTTTTCTTAAAGAAACAGCAGCTCAGTGATAAAGCAAGAGCACTTTCCACTGCTTCAACTCTTCCCTCTTCTTTCTTGAACTCTAAGCTAAATAAGAAATTCTGAAACTCTGGGCATTGGGGTCACTTGGTATTAGAACTTTGTGAGAATCGATGTTGACAGCTTATTGCCGCCTCTTTTCCTGGGCAGGACAGAATACTAATCGTTATTTCCAAAATAATATAGCAATTTTATTCTTCCTTTTCCACATGCATGCTTAAGCACATTTTGATTTTTTAATCCTTGTTATTTTTATTTTATTTTGCCATGAATTATTTCTGTTGAGCTTTTAGACCTACAGAAACATAAGTCAAAGTGACAATAATTTATAAATATTCAGTATTTTAAGCTTTCATAAAATCTATGACTCACTTGGTAAGAATCCTACTCTATAGACACTTGTTAAATAAAAGACTGACAATATTATCTATGCATAGTGGTGTTATGAAATGAAGAATAGATTTGGGAGTCAAAGGATCAGAGTTCAAGTTCTTACTCTGCCCTTCCTGTGTTAATTTGCATATACTAGTTAATTGCTCAGACTTCTAGTTGTCTCATCTATAAATAGTGATGTATAATATGATGTCAGAATTCTTACGAAAATGAAATAAAATAAATTATAGGAAAGTATTTCGACAACTGTGGTACACTACATCAGAACCCTCAAAAGATGTAGAATCTATATGAGTAAAGGGCACAAACATTGAAATGGATATTAATACTAGCTAGAAAATCACTGAATATTCTTTCAAACATTTCCTAGCATAATATGAAAGATTCAGAAGGCAAATCCAACCACAAAGTAGTTGGATTTCTTTCTGAATGGAATTAGGACTTAAAAATTGGCCTTCAAAGATGGGTAAAATTTGTAATGTGAAAATAGAATCTTCCAAATGTTCCTGCTGGGAAGAGCAAGCTTCATTTATCTATTCATTAAATCATTGTTAAATATTTATGGAGTGTTTACCGTAGTCTATGCACTGTGTTAAGGAAGATCATGGAAAATGAAGAGGCTATGAAAAGAAAAAGATTTTTAACTTTTGTCACATGGAATACATTATAATCTTTGACAAAAATATACCCCAGACTAATAGGGTGAATTTTCAGGTTGTAGTCAACTTTGTAGGACTTTGTGCGTTAACAGAATGTTGCTTGTACCTTCATTGTCGGGATGAAGGCAACCATTTTTTACTCTATATCTTACTAAGGTTCTTACTCATGTTGGCTGTCATTTTAAATATAAGGGATTGTGTTTGTATATTATAGGTATATTGTTTATTGGTTCAATTCTGCTTATAATCAAGTTAAGTAAAAGCTCAATAAAATGTTAGTCTTATTGTTTGAAATATGCCTTCATCTGTTCAAGATTATGTAATTAAAAATAATTATTAAAACATGAAAAATTTTACTTTCTTAGAAACTAATGTCAAGGATATTTTCTCTTTTTAATTTATCTTAATCTACTTAACTGATTAAAACATTCCTTAAGGAGTTGTAGGGAGCCTACGGAGCACAAAGCAAATACTCAACTTGTTGCTTATGTACTGGCCTTCATTTAGGTCTTATCTAAATTGGCCATCTATCAAATAAACCCATTTAAGCCCTACATATCTCCAGTTTGGATTATGCTCACAAAGCAGCAAATATAGTAATAAACTCAATGAAAGGGGAAAAATAGCTTCAGTATTTTTGTAACTTGTAAGGATAACAAGTTAATTTTACTTTTCGATGGATTTTTTTTTTTTGATGAGATGATTAAATCATTTTGCTTGATCATAACCCCCTTCTACTGGTGGGGGCACCTGGTCCCCATGAGGTTGCATCACACTGAAAAGAGGAGCCTCTGATGAGCTTCTCTCACCATGCCCCTCCCATCCCCTAGGCCCTGCAGGAAAGGGAGTCTTGAATTGGATGACCTGATCCTGATAATTGGTGGTGAGAGCAATGGTGAGGGGCTGCTACTGAGCACAAGGTGATGGACTGCAGGGAAAGTGTTAGGTGGTGCCAGGGAATGACTGAGGGAAAACACATACGTTGGAATAGACAACAGCATTATTTGGAAGGTCACTCACTAGTCTGGCTTCCTGGCTCACTGGAGTGATCACAGGAACATTTATTTTCTCTTGTGGCAGGATTTGGGGAGATAGATTTATTCATTTATTCAAATAAGAAATCTTTCATGAATGCCAAACACTGTGCTAAGTTTTTCCAATAAAGTGGAGAATAAAACTGACATTGTCCCTGCCTTCAGGGAACTTATAGTCCAGGAAAAAAAGAGAATTAAACAGAAATTCCAGAAGACTAATATATAATTGCAATGTGTAATAAGTGCCATGATGGAAAACTCTAGGCTGAAGGGTGAAATCATATCTAGGGCCCTGATTAGGTTAAAACATCAAAGTGATCCCTCATTATCTCAGAAAGTGCTATTATAACAAAGACTAGAAGAACCAGCAGTTGTGCAGATAGAATAGGAGGAGGATCATATGGGGCAAAGGGAGCAATATTTGTAGAGGTCCTGGGATAGGAAGAAGTTTTGAGTGTGTGTTCAAGGCACTTAGATGTGCTTGGAGGAGAGCTTTATAGATGAAAACCATAGTTTCATGAGAAAGCATATTTCTGCAAGGAGGCACTTAAGAGGTTACTATGAGCCACTTCTACAGTGAGGAATGAAGTTGTTCATTTGTCTGTAGAGACCCACATATAGAACACCTTTCCAAGACTTGGCTTCCCTGCTTTTGTTGACTTCAATTCAGAGCTCTTCAATAGAGAATTGTACTTTTATCAGTCACGTGCTAAATAAGGGCTTCTAGAATGCTATGCTTTCTACTACACTAGTTAAACATGACTATTGAAATTTAAATTTAAATAACTTAAAACTTAATATGATTTCGAAAATCACAAATTCAGTTCCTCAGTCATACTAACCATATTTCGAGTGCTTAATAACTGCATATGGCTAGCAGCTACTGTATTGGACAGTATAGGTAGTGAACATTTCCATCATTGCAGAAAGTTCTATTGCACAGTTCATAGTAAATAACATGGGCTCTGGAGTCAGTAGATCTGTATTAGAATCCTGATTTTTATACTTACTTGCTAAGCAGTTACTTAACACTTCTGAACCTCAGGTGAACTCTACGTAAAATAAGAATGACATAGATAATGTATATATAAAGAACGTATCACAGCACCTGGCACATGATAGACATATTAGAAATATTACTTATACCTGAAAATTTTATTCTCTTAATCCAACTACCTGTCTTCTAGTGACTCCATCATTCTCCATATTCCTCCTCCATCTAGTGTAAACCCACTTCAACCATATTTTCACTCAAACTTCACTTTATTCACTAGTCACACCCCCAACCCAATTCTATGTCAACCCAAACTTGTTCTCTGATCCATCTGAGTCTGCTGAGCCTTGTTGAAGGAAATAATTTTTTTATTGAAGCTATCAGCCTTCTAAATGAGCAGCCTCCAGGTTCAACTGGTTGACCACCAGGCAACTTGGCAAGCTAATACCCCTTTGACTACTCTTTCCCTTTTTTGTAGTACCTGTCCTATCTACAGTGTACTCCCCAGACCTTTACCTCACCTCTGTATCAGCAGATGAATATCTCTGGGGATGAATTCACTGAACTTGCTTTTTCTATATCTCCAACTGCATATTTTTTATTTAGAGGAGTTTTCAAATGTCAGTATTGGAACCAGTGTAAAGCTACTTTAGAAGCACTTGATTAATGTTAAAGAATACATCTACCTGGATTTGACCCCAGCTTACTGAGTGAAAATATTTAGTACTGGGCATAGGAGAATTTGTCTTTATTTAAAGCTCCTCAGGTAACTTTGTGACCTAAGTTTGGGAGATACCACCAAGAGAGCTGTGGACACCTTTGCTCATAACCTTTGTTTTATTCCATGCTTTTTAAATATGAATCTGGCTGCCTCTATTTCTACTCAGCAGTTGACATGTAGGCTGCACTTTTTGGAGCTCTTCAATGAGTTGTTAGAGCATCTGTCTTGCCTGTGGTCATCACACTTAATCTCTCCTTGCTGGAACTGTTAACACACTCCTGCTGGTGGCTTGCCAAATTAGAATAGCTTTTTGCTGTGTCCTGGCTGTGCTCCAAGACTTCATTCCTGGTCATTTTGTCTAACCGTTTAATGTAACTGTAGATTATAGGTGACACTGGTGGAAAGTTCAAGCAGCCACAAGTGTAATCTCAGAAAGATGGAAGTCTCACAGTTACACAATAGTTTGGACATGAACATTGCTCTGTAGAACTTTTAATTTGGTTCAAAGTGTTTTCTACTGGGTGCTACATTTAGCATTCCGGGGGGGGGGGGAAGTCATTTAATGCTGTTTTAAATTGTTTTCATCCATTAGTGTGTTGTATATACAATTTATAGTTAGTTTTTGGCTCCAGTCATCTTTTTAGTGCTTCTCAAAAACTTAAAATATCATTGATAGAGGCAAACATTTTAGTCAAAATAGCTAAATGATCAAAAATTGACATGTAATTAGCAGATCAAAATAATACAAATATACATGTTTGTGTAGTATTATATTTTTATATTTATAATATATATTATTTATGTATAAGTATATATTAATATAAACATCAATATTATGTTTAATAAAATTTCATCACAATTAAGTTATGATTACATATAGAATCTTAAGTGTTCAGTCTCATAGTAGAATTACAATGAATAATCAGAGAGTCATGGAATTAATGGATTAAGAAGCAAGTAGGAAAAGATAAAGTCAGAGAATCTTGACTCAGTTAAGCATTTTACTTGCTGTGTGGCCAAGAGTGTGTCACTGACATTTCTGAGTCTTAGTTTTCTCATCTTCAAAATGATCTTCCAGAAGGTTGTTGTAGGGATTAAATGGAATTAATGACACATGATAATACATTATAAGATATATTTATTGTTCTTTCTAAGATCAAAGAGCACTGTACAATTCTGAAATATTTTCTAGATTCTCTAAAAAAGAATAAGTTATGTAGCACTTTAGTTAATACCTGAAGATAATGACTCACCTTTATCCATCTAGTACCATTGAAAGATTATCATATAGTAAATATAAAATCTTATTGAATAAAGTATATTTTATTAAGTTTATTTTTGAAAACTGATAATTCATGTGCATAGCTATTTTGTGTTTTTCTAATGACCAGAACATTTAAATCAGAATTTTTTTTCTGAACAGTGCCATCTACTCTGTTTATTAAATAAAGGCCAGTTTTTATATTTTTCTAACATCCTGATGATATACAAATTTAGTATATAATTAAATTTTTATTTGAGATAATTATGATGAATAATAGTGTTTGCTGAGCTGTTGCATTGTGACAGACACAATGTAAAGCATTTTACATACATTAATTAACATATTTAACCCTCACAATTCTATGAGGTGGCTGTTATTTCCATTTCCTTATGAGAAAATTAAGGCACAAAGTAGGTATCTTTCCCTAAAGTCATTTTTTAGAACAGCAGTCCCCAACCTTTTTGGCACCAGGGCCGATGCTCCTATGCGAATCTAATGCTTAATGATCAGAGGTAGAGCCAAGGCGGTGATGCTAGCACTGGGGAGCAGCTGCAAATACAGATGAAGCTTTGCTTCCTTGCTTGCTCCCTGCTGTTCACTTCCTGCTGCGCAGCCAGTTCCTAACAGGCCATGGATCATTACTGGTCCTTGGCTACTGGGTTAGGGACCTCTGCTTTAAAAAGCAGAAATGGAGTTTGAACCCAGGCAGTCTGTTTCTAGAACCTTAGACTCTCCACAGTTAAGCCATACTCCATTGCTAACAAAGCATAATGTCCTGCAGATCAGCTGTGAGCATTCCCAGAATGCAACCTTTCAGTACCATGATTCCTGGAGGATTGACTTGGGAATCTTTGATACCAATAGTGACCATTTAAGTGAAATTCTCCTGGATCCCTGTTAGTACTTTCTAACTTGTATTTTAGTTTTTCTGACATACCCTCAAGGATACTTACATGGAAATCAACTAGACCACTCTTATTTTCACATGTTCGATTGTTAGAGATATAAAGAAAATAATAGCCCATTCAAGACAGTGGTTTACATAGATTTCCAACCAGGATAAGTTGCCATTCTTCATCAGAGTGTAATCACAATGAGTAAAATTGGTTTCTAAAATTACATCACAATTTTATGTAGACATTTGCATATGTAGGTTATGTTTGGTGTGATTTACTATCTTGAGCTTGTAAATACTAGTGAATAATTATTAGGTCACTTAAATTGTTATTAGATCATCATAGAAATTCATGTTTTTGCTGAAATGTAATCAAAATTGCATAGAATTAGTTCGAGAGTCAGAAACTAGAAAATTTTATATAATTTAATTTATATGGCTAACCCTAATGGTGAAACTGTAGGAGCAGACCTAGAAGCTTCATTTCTCCTGCTCCCACATATAATGTTAAAACAAATTTTGTATTAAGCTCTTCAGGTTTTCACTTAGTTTCCTGTTATTTTATTGTTGTTACCTTGACAAAAATAACTCCTTTCTCACTTGAAATGACCTTTGAGTAAAACTAAGTTTCAAGTTATCTTTGCACATTGAGAAATACTTTCTTTTACTTATATACACAGGTTTGAACATATGAACACACACACACACACACACACACACACACACACACACACACACAGTATCCCCTACATATAAATGAACTGATTTCAAGAAGTATATTTGCAAAAGTGTTTTTAAGAATCAGTGACATTTTCCCACAGAAATAGTGTTATGTTACTACTCCAGTACAAAAGGTTATTAATCTCATATTTTGCATTATTCTAAATAATGCTTTTATGGGATTGTTCTTTTCTAATTTTCCTCTCTAGATACCAGAAACATAATCCTCTGTACCACTAACCCCAGAAGGTCCTCCATCACCATAACCCATAACATCCATGCTGTTTTCAAAGGCATCCATGTTATCAGTCAGCACAGTTATCAAAACTAATGATATCCCATTAGAATAGTTATATAGATGTTAAGAAGCTATATTTATATTTTAAATGATAAATAATATCAGGATTCTGTTCTAAATTTTCAATCCTGGACACTTGCTAGTTTTTTAACATTATTGAAGTGAACAGTTTACACTGGTGGCATATAACTCTAAGATTTACTGAAACCAGAAAATTCTGATCACAAAGAATACACTGTTAAATATAATAACCCAAGTTGCATTTGATGCATTCATTGTTACTTTCTGGTTGTCAAAATTGCTATAGTAACTGAGAAGTGTACTTTATATTAGCCACTCTTTTTTTAAGAAGCCACAATTATTAGAATTAGAAAATCCTCCCAATTTAGTCATTAGCCATGGAAGGAAAACATAATTACACTCTTTAAACTGATATTTAGAATGTCGATAAAAGATAAGTTCTTTTCCTCTAAAGGGTGACCTTATTTTTGATAAATTTATTTTCATGGCAAGTAATCACTCTTTAGTCAATAGGCCTCTGCCTTAATCAGTTGAACTGCTATAGCAAAATACCACAGACTGAGTGGCTTCAACAACAGAAATTCATTTCTCACAGTTCTGGAGCCTGGAAGTCTGAAATGAAAGTGCCAGCAGATTCAGTTCCTGGTGTGAGCCCTTTTCTGGTTTGCAGATAACTGTGTCCTCATATGGCAGAGAGAGCGAAGAGAGGAGGGGGAGAGGAGAGGGAGAGAGAATGAGAGTGAGAGTGAGAGTGAGAGAATGAATGAATGAGAGACATTTCTGGTTTCTCTTTCTCTTCTTGTAAGGACACTAATCCTACCATGGGCATCCTGTCCTCCTCATGACTTCATCTAAACCTAATTACCTCCCAATGGTTCTTCTCCCTCTCAATGCCGCTACTCGGGCTTAGGGCTTCGCCATATGAATTTGGGAGTGGAGGCATAAACATTCAGTTCATAACAGTCTCTAGTTGGGGAATTGCATATGGATTTCGTTCACATGGTATTTTTACATTTTTAAAGTGAAATGTTTGGAAAGGTCAAGCGTTCTCCAGTTCACAATGGTCCCTACCACTCCCCACTCTATCACCCCTTGCTAGATGCTCAATGGTTGTTGTATACCAAGACTCTGTAGATACTCAAATGATTGACTCTTTATTTAAACCATTTAACTTCACAAAATTTATCAAGATTTTGGTATTAACATATTCTTTTGATTCTCTCCTATAGGATGGAGAACCTAATAAGGGGAAGGAATCCCCCACAATATCAGAGAAGTCCTTGTAAAGAAGTTCGTGCAGCACTTCGGAAGAGGCCTGAAGAAGAGTGTAAGTATGTCTAATAGGATTAACTATGTTAATCTAGATAGATTTTGGTGAGTAGCAAACTAAAGGGTTAACTCTTTAAGTAATTAATCAAATAATAGAGATATTTAATAAATATTCTGTTGAATCAAATTGAGTGTATTTTTGAAAGGTATTATTAACACGGTACCTGGATTCAGACACTAAGAGCATTGTTATGATGCTCTACTTATAATTGGTTTCCATGTTCAAATGAGATTGGAAAAGACTATGCAATCTATCACATACTTTTTAGATATTTATATCACAAATATTAATGTTTCTGAGGAGTCCTGGAGTTAAAAAAAATTGAAATGTGTTTAAAATCAACAATTCCAGTTTTCTTTGACAACAATGATCTTTCAACAGTTTTTTAAACTGAGGGCTCTGGAAACCACTGCATTAGACTAAAGAATAACATGTAGTGGTGAATATAAACCCATTGGCCAAAGAGAAACATTTGATTTAATCTCATATTAGAAAATGTTTTAGAAGATGAAAGGCATGTATCCCACCATAAGCTCATTTTACTCTATCTTTATATTATTAAATATTAGAATATATAATTATAGATATTTCATTGAAATATTTCTAGTCTGTAGCATTGTTGGAAATGTTTGACATAATATTTGCATTTTAAGTATCTAAGATGACCCATAATACTAACTTTCCTCATGGTATTTGCATATAATTATTTTCAGGGAAGAAATCACATTCCATTATGACAAAAATTTATCTCAATTTTGTCCTTTTCCAGGAACTTACATTTTATAAGGATAGAGCTAATGCAGTGGGTTCACTGACATGTACAGTTTAGTAGACTTTTAGATTACATTGGAATTTTAAATTAGTTTGAGTATACAGTTTTGAGTAAAGACCAAATCCACTGAAGCTAGGCACACTTGTGGCAAGTAGAATGCTTTGTTTTGTTGTTTTATTATAAAATCTATAGACAACCTGTTTTGATTGGCATCTATGTCATTCAATGTAGTGTTAGTTTTATTTTAATTGGTAGATTTACAACTTTGAACACTGTAAACAATATCCAATTAAAACTTAAATTTGAATATGAAGATTGAGTTCAAGTGTATCTTAAAACAAAAGCTATAAGATGCAGACTCTTGCATTAAAGTATTGCTTTTTTATTGGACTCATAGGAAAGCTTTGGAGTTTCTCCTCTATGCCAGCTTAACAAAATCATCTTAGTCTCTGGTATAGTTCTGCAGATTTCATTTAAAAACTTAGAAGGGATTTTTGTAAATAAATTTCTAGTTGATTCTCACAGAGGCTATTTAATATATACAAGTAATTGTTCAGGCCTTTTGTACTGAGTTGGTCTAGGTGACAGGTTGACCAGCTATGGTCTGTTGACCAAATCCAGCCTGACACCTGTTTCTGTAAATAAAATTTTATTTAAACACAGCCATCTCCTTTTTATTTAGGTATTACATATGGCTGCTTTCACACTACAAAGGAATAGTTGAATATTTGTGACACTGTATGGCCCCCAAAGCCAAAAGTATTTACCTGGTTCTTTACAGAAAAAGGTTTGAACCCTGCAACTCATGTATACTGAATCAAAATCTCTGAGAGTCAAGTCTTGTATTCTGCTCGTTTTGAAGTAAGCCTTGCAGGGAATTCTGATGTAAACTCAAGTTGGAAAACCAGTAGTTTAAGTCAAATTACTGGCTGCAAATGATAATTAATCATCACAGATCAAAAGACTAATGATTGTAGGCATATTTCAGAGTTGAATGTAAGGCATGTAATATAACTGATGCTTATATTATAACAAGAAAGTCCTCAGCAGCTGGATTGTGGCAGTCAGGGCCATTTTTGAACTATCACTATAGGAACTCAGCTGGATTGACTATGCTACAGAACATAGAAGGTCATAATGAGCAATGAGAGATCTATGAAATCATATTCTCTTCCAGAGAGGTCTTAATTATCCCTTGTTAGTATAATGAACAGTTATTCTTGTCCTGTTACAGATCAGTGTTAATTCCCTAAGAAAGAAACCCTATTTTTTTTTTAAAGACTGGAAGCAGTGTATTATATTAGTTAATTAAGACCTTTCATTTAGAGTCACAGAGGAAGGGTTTATTCTCTAATGTGACATTAATGTGACCATCTGCAGGATTCTCAGTATTTTTTTTTGACTCAGTTTACATATCTGAAAAATGTGAAAAGTGGTAGAGCCTATTTTGTATGATTGTTTCTAGAATTAAGGGAGATATTTAGATAGAATACTTGGGATAGAACCTGGAACATAGGAAATTTTCTTTCTTTCCTCTCCTTGCCCTTGTTATTATTGTTTTTCTTATTTCAAACAAATGATATGTGTGAGGATAACAAACCATGTTTCTGATCACAGAAAGGAAAATCCACAGAAATTACTACCACTATTGTTAGAAACAATGCATGGGAAAGAATAGGTTTTAAACAAATGAAAGAAAGCTGAAATTCTTGCAGCAGTATTAGATAGTAAGCATATTAGATAGTAATTTGTCTCACACGATGAAATAGTTTTTTCTCTACCATTCTGTAAATTCAATATGGGATAGACAAAGACTTGTTGGTCAACTCTCATGGAAAACTGTCACCTTAGAAAACCATCACAGAAGGACAAATGGCAGTGGCTTCCCTTACTGAGAGTCAAAAGAACTTAGAGGATCTTCCAGATTCAAGGAGAATCCTCTTACATTTAGAGATATTGCATAAAGAAGTTTTGCTAAGTTGCATAATTATACTGCTTTCTTTTATAATATTTTATACTATTTTACAATATTTTGAATGCGAAGATCAACATTAGCTCACAAGACATATCTCTTAACCAGTTATTTCATGTGAATTATATCTAACTATGTTGCATTCAGCATAGCCAAGAAATTTTCAGTAACAATAAATTGTTCCTTATAAAAGAAAGACTTTAAAATGCGCTCAAGTTACTTCCCATTAAAAAATAAATCTTCGTTCTCAAAACCACCCATTCAGCTACAGTTACACATTCTTGTTCTATTCCCAGGTGAACCTCTCTAAAGAGTCATCTATACTCACTCCATTTACTTACCTCCCACTCACTCTTCCAAACCCATGTCGTCTGGCTCCTATCCAGTCACTCTACTGAAACGGCTTTCATTCACACCACCAATAATCTCTGTTGCTGTGTTAGTTTTCAATTGCTGTGTAACAAATTACCACGAATTTAGTGGCTTAAAACAGCACTTGTTTACTATCTCGCAGTTTTTGTGGGTCAGGAGTCCAGGCAGGGCTTAGCTGGGTCCTGTGCTTCAGGGTCATACCAGGCTGTGGTCTCATCAGAAGCTCAACTGAGAAACGATCCACTTTCAAGCTTCATAGGCTGTTGGCAGAACTTGTTTCCCTGTGGTTATATGACCAAGAACCCTGCTTTTGGCTGACTTCCTGCAAGAGGCCATTTTCAGGTTGTATAGGCCTCCTGCAGTTCCTGCCTAGATGTACCATCTCAGTATGACTGCTCACTTTATTGAGCCAGCAAGGGACTCTGTCCTCAGGGAGGGCCTGCCCTTCTTTTAAGGGATTTTACCTGATTATCAAACCAGGCTCAACAAAGATAATCTCACTTTTGATAATTCACAGTCAACTGATTTGGGACCTTAACTACACCATCATTTTCTCCATATTTTGTTGGCTAGAAGCAATTCACAGGTCCTGACAATCCAAGGGGAGGCGATTATATAGAGCTTGAACATTTTGAGTGTAATGATCATGGGGCTGTCTTAGAATCTGCCTACACTTGCTAAATCCGTAAGGCATTTTTATTTTCAGGGATATTCTCACTGAACTTCTTAGCATAAATCAATACAATTAGTGTCTGTTTTTGAAAACCCTCTAATGTCTTGACAACTGTAATACAATACTCTCTTGTTTTTCCTCCATCTCTCTGGTTATTTTGCATGCTCAACTTTCTCTTTCCAACCACTACATATTAGATTTTCTGAAAACTGAAGTCTTCTTCCAAATAAACTCTCTCCCTAGACAACCTTATTACATCCACAACATCAGTTATTTCTATAAGCAGATGACTCAAAAATTGATACCTGTAACCCAGACCTATTTTCATATATCTAAATGTCTGCTTGACACATTCTCTTCGATATTTTAGCAGTGCTTCCAACTCACCAAATCGATGCACTTTCTCTCAAACCCTGAGCTTTTTCCAGTGTTTTCGTTTGTTTGTTTTTTGTTTGCTTGTTTGTTTTTGGTCTGAGTGTGGTGCTCTTAACGAGATTCAAAGGCTATAAATCTAAGAGTCATCTTCCATAGTTTCTTCTCCTATATCGACTGTAGTTTCAAGGCCTATTATTTTACCTGAGTACATTTTGAACCTGTTCACATATCACCTCCTCTGCAAAGATTCTAAGATTCTACCAGATACTCCAGGAAGTGGCTTTTCTATACATAATTCTGAACACTTTTCACCTTAAAATGATCCTATGGTTATTACCCCTTCAAGAAAGATAAAAGCATTACTATCTACCCACTCCTTCAGCTTCATCTCACGCTTTATTCCCTTGCCCTTTGTATTCTTTTAATTTCTGAACATATTTAGTGAGAGGAGAACAGAATTTATATATATTCCAATGTTACAGAACCAGAAACAAAACAGTTACCTTAGAAAGGAAAAATATACTTTGGGAAAATATTAAATGCAGAAACTAGAAGAAAAAATTAGAAAGTTGTTTAAATTTTTCAATAATCAGAAAAAGATAAGAACTCTATGAAATAGCTGCAAAATAACATAGAAAAAAACAGCAATCTTTTTTTTTTCAAAAATTAAAAGAATGAAATAAGAATGAACATTGATGAGGAAAGGAATTGTTTTTAAAAACTGAACATGAAGAGCAGACTTAAAATCTCTACTGGAATCCACGAATTATCTGTGAAAATACCTGGAATTTGAAGAACAAATACTGAGTATTCCATGAATACAAAGGAAGTATGACCAGAAAATAAACATGAAGAAAAATGAGAAATGTAGAGAAATAAAAAATGGATATCTATTATAAACTGTCCTAAGAAATCAGACCAATTTAAAGTATTAACATTATAAAAGACAATTGAATATATTTTTAAAATCATAAAAACATCTGAATACATATTAAAAATGTCTTATAGTGTATGATACAAATCAGTTAAATGAGCTCCACACCTAGCTACATCCCGACAAACATTTTGAATTACACTATCAGCTTTTTGAAGACTTATATATTGTTATGTTGATAACATATAGCACAATGCCTGGGAGTTAGATATTTAACAAATATTTCAGAATGAATGAAGAAATTAATTAACTTTTTATTTTTTTTAATTTTTATTAACATATAGCCAACATACAATATTGTATTAGTTTCAGGTATACAACATAGTTATTCAACATTTATATACCTAAAGCAGTGATAACTGATAAATCCAGCAACCATCTGACATCATAAAACACTATCACAATATTATTGACTATATTTTCTACATTATATACCACAGTCCCATGACTTATTTAAATATTTTATACATGGAAATGTGAACTTATGCTCCTTTACTCCCCACCTCTTTTTTTTTTTTTTGATTTTTCAATTATAGTTGACCTTCAATATCATTTTCTGTTAGTTTCAAGCATCATGGGTAGACATTTATATAATTTATGAAGTGATCCCCCTGACTAGTCTAGTACCACCTGGCACTAAACACAATTATCATCATATTATATTCCCTATGCTTTATTTTTTTACTTCCTAATTCTTTCCCCTTTTTCACCCAGCACCACCTCTATATCATAATAACTTAACTTTTAAAATTAAAGTGCACCATAGGAATCTGGAAAGAAAAGAGAGAGGAAAGAAGAAGAGGAGGAAGAGATGGGGAGGGAGGGGGGAGGGAGAGAGGAAGGAAGGAAGGAAGGAAGGAAGGAAGGAAGGAAGGAAGGAAGGAAGGAAGGAAGGAAGGAAGGAAGGAAGGAAGGAAGATCTGATTTGGGACAGAAAGCACAGACTCACCTTTACTTGTTCCTCCCTAAAAATGTAATCAAACACCTTGGAAATTATTCAACAGACCATGATAAAAGGACTCTGAAAACTTAAAAGAAGAAGGCAGACTGGCCTGAACTTTAGGACTTGAGGAAAAACAATATGATGTGTTCCTTGGGTTTTCTTTTTATCTTCCATACGTCTCTGGATTGGGCACCAGAGAGACCTACAGCCTAACACTGTCAAATGACCTAATACTAATACTAATATTAATAATATTACTACTACTGCTACTACTACTACTACTACTACTACTACTACTACTACTACTACTACTACTAAAGCAAGAAGAGCCTGTCCTCTCAATCCAAAGGAACAAAAGAGGGGAAGCCCAGCAGAGACCCTGTAGAGAGCCCAACCACCATTCTATAATCCCGGCTGACAGCAGTTTGACTCACTTGCAGCAGCAGAAGAGTGAGACCCCAGGCCATCCCAGCCCTGCTCCCCCTGGCAGGTAGGCCAACGTGGTGGTAACGTGGCAGCAGTGAAACCCTGTGCCTCTGCACTGTCCATCAGTGGCATAAAGAGACTCAGACCCAAAGGTAACTAAGTAACATTAGGGAACCCAGAAAAGCACTTTCCTGCCCTGGCATATGGCAGCCGTAGGGTTTGAGCAAGAGCCAAATAGTGCCAGAAGAACAAAGCAGACCAGAGTAGTACTGGCATTATAAGGGATCAGAAACTCTTTTCCGTTTGAATGCCAGCAATGCACTGAATGTGAGTCTGTCTAATGGCATGGTTTCCACAAAGTCTGGTGAGCAGATGTCTTTGGTCCTAGAACCCAAGTGGCCATTGTCATGAGTGTATTGTGATGGAATTGCTAAGTCCTATACAACTGCTGTCATTCTTATCTTTCTCATCTGGAGAATTAACCTCATCATGTTCTTAACCCAAAAGAGCTGTTGTTACTGTGGAACTGTGTGCCTCTAGAGACCTAATGAGGCTATGTGTCTGCTATTTCAAGAAACTTGATTTCTTTAACATTGGACTATTCTGGCCAGGTCTTGAGTGGAATTTCTTTCTGCTCTTTTTTTTTTATAGAAGTGAAATAGTCACGTTGTGTTTCATCTTCCTCTATTGTTTTACTGCTTTTAGGGTAAAGTTGTCAGATAAAATACAAAAAAAAACTGGTTAAATTTAAATTCGAGTAAGCAACAAATAAATTTTTAGTATTAGTATGTCTTAAATGGTATTCAGGGCACAATTATACTGAAAATTATTCATTCTTTTTCCGAAGCTCAAATTTAACTGGGCGGCTATATTAGGGTTCTCCAGGAAAACAGCAACAATAGTGTGTGTGTATGCATGTATGTATGTATATACATAGACATACACATACATACACACACATCTATATACACATATATATGTTTTCCAGCGAAGACAAGGCGTATTGAAGGAGACATATAATTTATTAAAGAATTGGCTCACATGCTTATGAAGGCTGGTAAGTCCAAAATCTTCAAGTTAGGTCAGCAGGCTGGAGACCCAGGGAAGAGCCAGTATTGCAGTACAAGTTCAAAGGCCATCTGCTGGCAGAATTCCTTCTTTCTCAGGGGAGGTTAGTCTTTTCTACAAAGACCTTCAATTGATTGGGTGATGCCCGCCCACGTTATAGAGGGCAATCTACTTTACTCGGTGTCCACCAATTGAAATCTTAATTTCATCCTCGAACACTCTTACAAAAGCATCCAGAATAATGCTGGACCTACATATCTAGGCACTGTGACCCAGTCAATTTAACATAAAATTAATCGATAGAGTTACTTTATTTTACTTGCTAGATCTTTAAAACCTACATCAGAGGGTCTGAACTGAGTTTCTAAGAGTTTAAGTTGCTCCCTTAATTGATCTATTTCTTTCTTTAACAATGTAAAACTAGTACTATTTTCTAATACTTTTTATTTTTTAGTTTTTATTACTTTGGGATTCAAATATATATTTTTCTAACATATTTTCCTAAACTTTGTCTTGTGAGGTCTCCCATATGGGAGATGCGAAATCAGTAATTTCTAAGTCTTTCAAAAGCCTCCACTATTCAGACAAGTCACATTCATCCCCACCTTCCTCAACTGGATAATCCCACTGAGGACTAAGCTTTTCATGAAGTTGGCATCAGACTCAACCCTGAACTTGATCTCATTGTTCTGCACACCTTTTCCTGTACTATGTCTCCTTTAATATGGTTTGTCTTTGCAGAATCTTCTTTTAGAATGCTAATTCTGTAAATTTCTGGAATGTTTCTTAAGGGCAATGATTTTATCATTTTGAAACTCGCTCAAGAATGCTTTAAATATTTTTTTTGTTGGTTTTCTGCTTTCTGCCCTTAAATTTGTACAGCTTTTGTGGACACTAGTATGACATCCTCACTCTTCAAGTTGTAGTTCCCATTTCCTGTAGCACTGGACTCTATCCACAGCTTTAAAAAGCCATATTGTCAATAGTTTCTCTGATTCTATTCCCTCTCAGAGATTTATTCTAGGTTGCTCTCTGAAATTCCGTCTCTCTTCAATGGTTAGATTACTTTAAGCTGTACTCACAATGGTTTGATTTCTTAAAGCTGAAATATCTCCTTCTCTACTTGCCTCTTTAAATTAGTGAGAGCTGAATCTACTTATTTCTTTTTTTAATGTTTGTTTCTCTCGACCTTTAAGATCTCATTTTCTATTTCATATTTAATCTATCCCATAAAATCTCAATATCTCTCCTAAGGAAATCTCTTTTTTCCTCCAAAGTAAGCACCCAGTTTTCTTTTTTTTGTTTTTATTTTTCTACTTCTAAAAATTCACCACTCTTCTGTGGGCTTATCCACAATGAGAGTTCTCTAAATTTTAGGGCCATAGACAATGCTTATGTGATCATCTAGCCCAAAGCTCAAAATCATATAGCAATAACTCAAACACAATGACCAGCATCCACTAAGGTCAGCAGGATCAATACAGTGTTGTTAAAACAATCCCATCTGTGAGAAAAAAAACCCACTTATTTGGGACTAAATCAGCCGTGAACCAGCATAAGCCCTCAAGTCAAATCCTGCATGGCCCACTTGCGGCAGCTGAAAGCCATAGCCATATGCCCTGGTCCCATCAAAAACTTCAGCTGTTATTTGAGTCACCAATATCTACTTTTTGTCTCTTTATGTTTAATACTGACAAAAATGATACTGAAAGATGTGGCTCAAGTGCATGGCTACATTGATCCCAGCCAGCTTCATCCTGTGGGGCCTGCTGCTGTATAGCTGAGGCTTTGGCAGACAAAAGCAAATGTCCCCAGGCAGGACCCAGAAGGAAGAGAGGAGAAAGGTCTGAGCTCTGCAGCTGTGCTCAGTTCTTCAGATCTTACCAATCAGGTGGCTCCTTCCACATCTGTGGAAAAAAGAATGGCATAAGAGCCCAGGAAAATGTCTTCACGTGGAATCCTGAGATGTCAGATACAAGTCCGTTCCCTCCTACAAGACTACTATGGCCCTTATAATTATGAAACAGCTCAAGCAGAAGTTTTTGTGGCTCAGTCTGCCATGACGTGACTGTACATCAATACCTAGAACACTTGTTCCAGGACAAAAGGCCAACCCAGAGAGCTTCTCCTAAAATAACACACATGTCCAGGAAGAACCAAAACTCTATGAAGAGTGTCCTATGCTAGTTTAATTTAATTTTCAACCCTCAGTACTTTCGTATGCTGATACCTCTCTGGTGCCTGACAAAATTGACCCCCTGCCAAAACACTTGATCCAGAATGACTTCCAAACCATGCCCCAGAAGGCAAAGGCTCCATCCAGAGCTGCTATTAACTAAATCAACAAGAAGCCTCACATAATTTGAGAATCGCATCTGGCACTCCTTTTATTTTTCTGCTCCCCAGGAAAATATAGAAAAGTACACCAAATTTCTAGTACCCTTTCTTATCCCTACAGCCAAACTCATTATATTCTACTTCTATCCTAGACATCCTTGTGCAAGATGTTGAACAACCATATTTCATGATGTAATTGAAATGCAGCTCTATTTCTATTTCCCTCTGTTCCTTGAAAGGGGATAATCTCCCCTTGCCTGATGTCATTGACCCACTCTTAGAGCATAGAAAGTCCTGTGATTGCTTTAAGTCACAAAACACAGCCTCAATTTTGTCATTAGACTATGTCCGTCCAAATAATTGATCAATGCTTTAATCTTCATTTAAATTTAAGACTTTTCTTCCCTCACCTTATCCCATCTGTAGTTGTTTGTCTGACTTTTGTCAAGAAGGTGTGTTCAGAGCCTTTTTAGTCCCACCTGCTTCACTTTACCTCTGACTTTTGAGCAACAGTTTTGGAGGCCCTCAAGGTTAAGTTTAAGGAAGGAGCTAGAGAAACTGTAAGGGATAGAGAAGCTCTTATGTGGCTAGAGGGCTTTACTCTTTCTAAAAGACATTTAAAATAACTATTTGGGGAGTGACTTTCAGAGCATTTCTTTGGAGAATCCCGTCACTCATAGAGCTTCTCCCTGGCCTCTGCAGATACATCTCTTTTCTGAATGTCATTGCAACACCTTCTGCAGATCTTAGGAATCCAACATTTGCCTCTAGGTTCTTGTCCTTGGGTTCGTCTGTCCTTCTAGACAGCTGTATTGGACAGGACCTAAGATGACTGCAATTGACTTCTCTCCTTAATGTCCCCTACATCTAATGGATAGGAATATCATACTTCCTTTGCTCAGAAGAACTTCGCACAGCCATGTAGCTTTCTGTAACTTGCTACACAGGCTCCATTTGCCCTCTAAGCATGGGTCAAGCACCAGTCTTCCATGTTTTCAACTGCAGGAAATACATTTCAAGCTGTCAGAAGGGTTCCATGGACACCTCTTTTATCAAGCTGAAGTGATGAAAATAGCATTACGAATTTCACTGCCAGGTGGGACAAGTAGTCAAACTATGGCAATAACTGCTCCAGAAAAATCAGTTTACAATTTCTCCTCTTTCAACAGTTTGATCCCTTTTAAATTATTGATCTGGCTGAGGGATCCAGAAGTTTTAGAACCTGAACTTAGCTAGCACAGAACAGTTAGGAGTGGTTTAGAACACAGATCCTAGAGCAACCTGTCTGTATTTGAGTGATAGCTTTACTATTTACTAAGTGTGTGATACAGACAAACTTCTTAATCTCTCTGTACTTCAGTTTACTCATTGAAAATAATGATGAGGATTAAATTAGTTAATATGTGTGAAGCTTTTAGAACAATTTCTGGCATGTAGTAAACATATGTAATTATTATGAATATTCCTTTGTAAATTCTGCATATGTCATTCTGGCTTTGAAATATCACATCTTTGGTATTTTGCTGCCTCTATTAAGTCTCTTTTTGAACATCCTGTTATATTTGTGAGTACATCCAGTTCTTTTGTTGTCCTAACAGAAAACCACACTAACCTGGCATCTTCATATGTTGTCCCCACAATATTGGATAGTAAATCTCCCTTTGAAAGATTCTCTGGTTTTATTAAATAAAAATTAACTGTTTAACCAGAACACACCAGCAAAGCCATAAAAACTTTCTGCCTGTGAGGTTGGTTCCACTACTTCACAGAATAGCAATGGTAGCCCCTAAAAATGTTACCCAGGAGCTTGGCAGCATATCCAACTTCCTCACTCAAGCCAAGGAGGAGAAAGATGAGTAAAAGAGGAAGAAAGGACAGGACCTAGAAAATTCTGGGGAACTCAGCAGTGAGACTTTATGGCTGCTGTCTCTCACACCATTAAAGTGACTTAGTTCCAAAGGCTCAAAATCAGTATCTCCCTAATTCAAGTTTTATTTTTCAGTAGACAGATAATGTGACCAGCCCATTCCTTACCCCAAGTCCAGGATCATGTTTTCTTGTATATCAAGGCCATTCCAAGAAAGAAGGAAGGAATTCTCATTAGTTACACAACTTCCCAGGAATATCCACTCTAGTTTGGGTACATGATATTCCTATAACCCATTTTGGCCAACTCTATAATTAACTTCTGGTTTCCTTGACTTCTGACCCGCTCAGCCCTAGCTGCAACAAGTGATTTGCTTTAGGGCCAGGTACTTTTTAACATTGTACTAGATAAAACTACTTGTGGCTTTAAAATGATGAATAAAAGATACACACTAAGCCTCAAAAACTTCGTCTATAAATTGTCAATTCAGATATTGCATGTAAAGGAATAAAGAAGTTCCTTAAAAGGACAACTTATCAGTTAGGAAACCAATGCATTTCAAATGTATCAAGCTTATTGGAAAAAAGCTAGTATAAAATACCGCCCCCCCAACCCCAAAGCAGAAATGCTATTAATAGAATGTCATGTTGTGAATTTTGCTTTGCTAAACTCTTAGCTCTGTGGAGAAAGGGATTGTGCCTGTGTTACATCTGCAATGCTGAGTCAAGCACCTGGTACATGGAGATGCTTGGTAAATACTTGCTCACTGAATAAATGAATAATGGAAGACATGTTCATTAAAAAAATACGTACACTTCAATTTTTGTTGTTTTATTGTCCATACTAAATGAAAAGAAGTCATTAAATTGATAGCATGTCAAAGTCAGGGGATATATTTATGAATTCATTCCTTCCTTAAAGTTTACTGATAGACCTATTAACTAAAACTCTGATCAACGTGAGGCTGTTTTCATATGTCAAATAAGTAAGTGTTTTTATGAAACAAACATCCTGAAAACAAGAGATGTATTCTAAACTCTTTGGGAATTCTCTGTTTTTATTAGATTGAAAAACAAAAACAAAAAAAAACTTAACTGTTTAATCAGTGCATGATATCTTAGAAAGAGTTGGTTTAATTTATTTTCTAATTAGTACACAGAATATTTTTACTCAAAGATTTTTAAAGTATCTCCTGTGTTGTATAGGATGGAGGAAAGATTACATTTTACATGTTTTAATTGTTTAGATTGATGGTGAGTCCATGAAGTACAGGAAGTCTTTGTTTCAGTAATTTCTAAATTCTGTTTTTAAGTTCCTTTACATTTTTTATAACAAATGTCCAAAAATCAGGCATCATGTTGTTTTATTATAAGCTTGAACAACCTGTTGTCAAGAGCAAAGCTAAATACTTCCCTTTTAATTTTAAAAGCAAAAATGTAGGTGACTTGTTCTGTCATTTGTCTGCATGCCTGAAGAGTGAATAATGTTACCTGTCTGCTGACAGGTCACTACAAACTATGTTTAATCAAGAACATCTTTTCACCTATAGTATTTGACATGTCACACACCTATCAGTTTACTGTCAGGCAAGATAGAGCGCATTATAAAATACATCAGTTCTCACTGCTGTCTTTTGGAGCCAAGCACTACAGATGACAGTAAACATGACAGCTTTTGTGATCAGCAACATTTTTGCTGGCATCCTGTTATCGATAATACTTTGGCTAGACAGTATTACCAGGGATAATCCATGGTGGAACAATCGTTCCTGCGTCATCAACCACAAAATGATTTTTAAGTTTTTCTAAAGCTTTCTGTTTTGCAGACTTTTTCTCCCCTTTGACCTAACTCTAAACATTATAAAATTAACTGGGAAGGGGAAAATAATGGAAAAGAGACTATGAAAGGCCACTCTAATTCTTGACTCAAATTGCTGACTTTTAAGAACCACAATGTATACTAAAGTATACAATCAAAACACAGTGTGATGGAGATGTGAACTTAAAGTATATAAAGAATGCAAAAAATGATTTTTGATTGACTGTACAATTACAGTGTTTGGGAAACATTACTGAGATGCATATTTCTGATGATATGTGAAATGCAGACAATTTTTTAGGCATTGTATACTTTGTATTTAATAGCCACAATGCCTTTTTGTGTTTAAAAAAAATCAGGGGGTCAGAAAAGGGTGAGCAGCTTTATGACCAGCCATTATCCAGGCATGTTTTCCTCCCCTAGGATCAATTGCAATGTTTATTACATAGATGTAATTTGTATTTCTGGTGTTATGTATTGATCTACACAATCACTAAACAAAGTTCATGAGGTAGCCTGTTCCCTAGCTCACTGATCCATCTGCATAGATTCCAGACTTTAATTATTTAATGTGTTTTAGTTCTTGTGAGATCCTAGAAGAGTCTGAAAACACTAAAACTTTTAAATGAATTCGCAAAACCACCTTTCATTTTTATCCTGATTTATTTTATCTCAAAAATTCTCATGGAAATGAGTCTCTCCTAGCATGTTTTTTAAGATAAGCTGTTAAAAAAAAATAGATCATTTACTTTCACGAATTGTTTAATGTTTCAAGATAAAAACAAATCTAGTTTTACTTTGTTTCATAAAATTTGTGCTCTATTTTTATATTTCATGGTTAAATTTAAGTGTTTTAGATAAATTTTTAGATGGGACTATGCGAATTGAGGAGGTTTTTTATTTTTAAATTGCAATTCTTAGCTAATTTATCTAAGAATGGGATAACTTTAGAGTTCTTTATGCTATCCCACTGATTACATATCTGCATATCTATTCTGAGAATAAATTTAAATCTCTGTTCTATAAAAATCCTTCAACAGTTTATGGAAATTTAAATTTCCAAAAATGTGTAAACATATGTTTGTTAGTGTGTGTACATATATAGCACATATATAATGTATATTAACTTTATTTTGGGCCTTACCTTTTAATTAACATAAAAATACTTCATAGTGAAAGACTATCAACATAAAAGGACAGATAGATGATAGAGAGAGAGAGATGATAGATAGATAGATAGATGATAGATAGATAGATAGATAGATAGATAGATAGATAGATAGATAGATAGATACATAGATACATAGATACATAGATACATAGATACATAGATACATAGGTAGATCAGTGATAGGTAGATATAAATAACATGCATTGGACTTAATCCCTATTCTTTATTTTATTGAAATGCCTCCCATGTCCTTTCAAACTTGAAAAAATAAAGGATTCTGTTAATGTCTAGTTATTCTAGATTATGAGATAAATAAATCAACCAATTAAACACATTTAAGAATTTTGTATCAGAATTGATGTGCTCCTTTGCAAAAGATTAAGAAAATGTGAGGCCTATCCTTTTCCCTTGCTTCCTGTCTTCCAGGAAGCAAAAAGGTACATTCGATGCGAAGACACAGTAAACATATTAGTCTATTACTAAAGTCTTTTCTTTTTTTTCCTTTTTATGATTCTAATTTTTTATTTAAAACCACTTTGTACCTATCTTTTATCATAAGCCTCCTCAAATACTTTTATGAAGGAGATAGAGAAAAGGAAAAAAATACGGTGTCAGATGGTTATTGGACTTATAGTGATCACTTCTTTAAGTATATAAATGTTGCATAATTATAGTGTATACCTGAAACTAATATTATATTGTATGTTAGCTATATATTAATGCAAATCATTTTAAAAAGAAAAGTAATAAAATAAAATGCCTACGTTTTTGCGCATTTTATATATTCGTTCAGAGTACTTACTGCGCAATTGCTATGTGCAGTTTCTTTTTTAGACACTTTATGTAGAATAAATTTTGTCTCATTTTAAGGAATGGTTCATATGCTTGGAAAAGCAAAACTTTTTCAAAAGAAAAATCAACCAGATATTTTTTCCAGTATTTAAATATCTATAATAGCTAAGGCCTTATTTATATTTGATAATTTATAAAACTTTTATAAACACACATTAACATTTTAAAGGCAAAAAAAAATAAAGTATATTTTAGGAGCATTTAAAAGTCATTTTGCAAATTGTAGAATTACCAAATTGAGTAAATTATCATAATTTTGGTTTTTGATGACTTTATCTGAGCCTTCATTTCCTCATCTATAAAATGGGAAATATATTACTACTTCATAATGACTTGTGAGCTTTTAATGTTACAGAATGGCTTTCGTGCAAAGTAAAGACTATTTATAGCTATTTACACTTCAAATTAATTTCCCTTTTATGAAAATTAAGTTTCAGTGTTTTTTAAAAGTTCAATGTACAAATCACATTCTGTTTATAAACCTGGTAAGTTTTAATCTACTTTAAAATTCTATTATTAAAAAACTATTAAATTTTAAAAAGCATTTCCATTTTCTTCATAAATCTAATACATTTTATCTTTATTTTTATTTTTTTAAGTTAAATTTATTGGGGTGACATTAGTTAATAAAATTATATAGGTCTCAAGTGTACAATTCAATCATACATCATATGTATATTACATTGGTGTTCACCACCCAAAGTTAAAGTTCCTTCCATCACCACGTATTTGACCCCCTTTACCCCATCTACCTTCTCCCTCCCCACTTCCCCCTACCCTCTGGTAACCACTAAACTATTATCCATGTTCATGAGTCTCTGCTTGTTAGTCTTGTTTGCTTGTTGCTTTCAGTTTTATATCCTACATGTGAGTGAAATCATGTGGTTCTTAACTCTTTCTTTATGATTTATTTCTCTTATCATGATAATCTCAGGATCCATCTGTGTTGTCTCAAATGGCAGTATTTCATCTTTTCTTATGGCTGAGTAATATTTCATTGTATATATGTTCCACATCTTCTTTATCCAATCATCTCTCAAAAGGTATTTCAGTTGTTTCCATGTCTTGGCCATTGTGAATAATGCAACAGTAAACATCGGGGTGCATATATCTTTAAGGATTTGGGGGTATAGATACCCAGAAAAGGGATTGCTGGGCCAAATGGTAGTTCTATTCTTTTTTGGAGAACCTCCATACTGTTTTCTGTAGTGGCTATACCAATTTACATTCATACTAGCAGTGTGTGAGGTCCTTTTCCCCCACAACCTCTTCAACACTTGTTAATTATTTGTCCTATTGATGATAGCCACTCTAACAAGTGTAAGGTAGTATCTTATTGTGGTTTTGATTTGCATTTTCCTAATTGCTAATGAAGTTGAGCATCTGTTCATGTTTCTTGGCCACTTATATATCTTCTTAGGAGAAGTGTCTGTTCAGGTCCTCTGCCCATTTTTTAATTAGATTTTTGTGTTTTTTTTTTTGAGTTGTATGACTTCTTTGCATATTTTGGATATTAACCCCTTATTGGAGGTGTTGTTTACAAATATCTTCTCCCATTCAGTTGGTTGCCTCTTATGTTGTTGGTGGTTTCTGTTGCGTGCAGAAGCTTTTTAGTTTGTTATAGTTTCAATCATTTATTTTTGCTCCTACTTCTCTTGCCTTTAAGGTCATATTCATAAAATTCTCTCTAAATCCAAGGTCCATGGGTTTAATACCCAAGTTTTCTTCTATGCGATTTATTGTTTCAAGTCTTATATTTAGGTCTTTGATCCATTTAGAGTTAATTTAGTGTATGGTGTTAGATAGTGGTATAGTTTCATTCTTTTGCATGTAGCTTTTTTATTTTCCTGGCACCATTTATTGAAGAATTTATTTTCTACATTGTATTCTTTGGCTCCTTTGTCAAAAATTATTTGCCCATATATAGTGGGGTTTATTTCTGGGCTCTTAATTCTGTTTCATTGGTCTGTATGTGTCTGTTTTTCTACCAATACCATGCTGTTTTGATTATTTTCACTTTGTAGTATAGTTTAAAGTCAAGCAGAATGATACATCTGGCCTTGTTGTTTTTCTTAGGGTTGCTTTGACTATTCAAGGTCTTTTGTGATTTCACAAAATTACGGTGATTTTTTTGTTCTATTTCTTTAAAAATATCCATAGGTATTTTGATGGGGATTTCATTAAATATGTATATTGCTTTTGGTAATATGGCTATTTTAATGATGTTGATTCTTCCAATCCATGAACACAGAATATCTTTCCATTTCTTTGTGTTTTCTTCAATTTCTTTTAATAATGTTTTATAGTTTTCAGTGTTGAGGTCCTTCACATGCTTTGTTAAGTTTATTTCTAGATATTTTATTCCTTTTGTTGAAATTGCAAAAGGAATTATTTTTCTATTTCTTTTTCTGAAATGTTATTGTTTTTGTATCCTGTAACTTTACTGTATTTGTTTATTGTTTCTAATAGTTTGTTGGTGGAGTTTTTGGTGTTTTCTATATAGAGAAATGTCATCTGCAAAAAAATCACAATTTGACTTTTTTATTCATTATTTGGATGTCTTTTATTTCTTTCTCATACCTGATTGCTTTTACTATGACTTCCAATACGATATTGAATAGCAGTGGTGAGAGCAGACAACCTAGTCTTATTCCTGATCTTAGAGGAAAGACTTAGTTTTTCACCTTTAAGTATGACATTAGCTGAGGGTTTGTCATATAAGCCTTTATTACGTTGAGTTACTTTCCTTCTACACCCATTTTATTAAGTGTTTTAATCCTAAATGGATACTGTAACTTGTCAAATGCTTTTTATGAATCTATTGATATGATCATATAATTTTTATCCTTTATTTTGTTTATGTGGTATATCACATTAATCAATTTGCATATGTTGAACCATATACATCCTTTCTAGACTGAATTACAAAGAACTAGAAAATCTAAATAAACTGATCAACAGTTAGGATATTGAAACAATCATCAAAAACTTTCCAAAAAAGTAAATTCCAGAACCATGTGGCTTCACTAGTGAATTCTACCAAATTTCAAGATGATTTAATACCTGGTGAAGAGAAAGCAATACTTCCTCCTAACATTTTATGAGGCCAGCATTTCCCTTATCCAAAACCTGGATTAGGATAGCACAAAAAAAAAAACTATAGACCAATATCTCTGATGAATACAAATGCAAAATCCTAAACAAAATACTAGTAAATCAATACAAAAATACATTAAAAGGATTATATATCATTTAATCTTCTTTATTAGGTACTTTCTGCCCTGATGTAACAAACAAAACTTCCCAAGGACATAAACTACTCTTGTACATCTAAGCAATTAAATTTGTAAATGCAGTAAATTTCAAGCTCTCTTAATCATTATAATACTGTTATTAACCAACTAAATTAAATTTTGCATATTTCCACTTAACCTCACGGCTCAGCAATTCATTTCTCATTTCATTTGGAACAGCATACCTTTCTGCCCTAAAGTGTCAAATTCTTTTGAATATTATCAACCCTTTTAATTTATAAATTTTTGTTACATTAAACTTTAAATTATGAATGAAAAGTAGTTTACTTCAGGAACTCAAATTTTAATTTATAAACTTTCCAGAATTAGAAAGATATGCTTACTCATTTCTTCTGATACAACTTTTACCATTGCAATGATAAACAACCCCAAATCTTAGTGTTAAAGCAACAAGGTTTATTTTTCATAGCATTACATATTGGCTGGGGCTCTGCTCCACTTCTCTTTGCTAGAGAATTTAGAAAGAAAATGGAGTCCATATCTAGGATTTACCACAAAGGCAAAGAGCATAAGTAGATGCGCAGGGTGGCTTAAAGCTTCCCATTGGCCGGATTCCATATCCATGACCTAGGCTAACATCGTTGGGGCAGGAAGTATGATCCTTCCATAGGAAGAAGCACCATAATGGAAAATGCCTCAAATATTTTGATCAATCAATGTGTTCTACGCACATTCCTCCACAAATACATGTTTATATTATTACCTAATTATTTCTTATGTAAATTTTCGACTTGTTCAAGCTGCAGCTCTCTTTTTTCAGTAATTTCTTTACTGCATGACTGAATGCTAAATTCCTTTTCTATGCTTTTATCAAGCCCTACAGTCATGCTAAATGACCTAAGGCTTAAATGAGATAATGTAATTAAAGCATCTGTACATCCTTAGCTAATATAAATAGGAACATTGTTTTTGTTCTCTTGTTTCTGACTTCATCCTTTTTGGTTTCATTTGCTTGTATAGTTGTGTGGGTTTTGTTCAGGGTTAGCCATCTGAAGCAAAATCACTTACATATGCATGGATAAAGGAATTTTGATTTTTTTACCATTACTCTGCGTTCCAGTCATTTTGGCCTCAGAAACAGAATCTTGAATTCACCGTCATCATGCTCAGTTCAGTTGCCTTTTATATTGGACTTTTTAGAGATTGATCACACTGTTTTCTTATATTAAACTAATTATTGGTAAGCAAACTGCAAGTCATTTTCACATATGGTTTTAAGCAACTTTTCATTAATTTTTATGTACTTATGCACTAATTATTTTTTTTTAAGATGCAAGACTAATATAACTAGCCAGCTTAGAGAAGGAATAAAAGTCAGGCAGAGGAGTTTAGATTTATTGATGTAGGAAATAGGAAATTATTGAGTTTTCTGAGGCAGGAAATAGGAAAACAACATGGTATCATTATCACAATGTAGTACAGAATATGGGATTTAATGTCACACCATTCTAGATTGGAATCCTGTTGCCATCAGTATAGTCTTAATATTCTCCCATCTTGTAAGAAGGTCACTCTACTTACCTCATTGCTCTGTCATTCCTTCACTGATTCAATAATTATTGCTTCCTCGTTTCTACTAGATGTTGGTGAACAAAATAAACTCAGTTCTTAATCTCATTATATATGTAGTCTAGGGACAAATACAGAAAATATCTAAGAAAAGAAGCAAATTCGTACTGAACAATTGTGATAAGGGCTCACAAAGAAAGGAACAAGTCATAGAAAACTGGAATATGTGTCTTTAAATTTAGCAGTCATGGAACCTCTTTAAAATGGTGATATTAATGAGGAATAAATGAGAAAATGGTTCTGTAGCTGTTGAGGGCCCTCCCATGTCCACTTGTCCCTTAGCATCTGGTATGTATATGCCCACGGCATCAAAGACCGAACACTGTCTGATCTTCCTGAGAATGCCCTTTCAGCTTGTGTTTAGTGTAGCCTGAAGTACAGAGTTAACGTTCCAAGTACAGCCTTCAGCCATTAACAGATGGGAGAGGGGCAATAAGTAGCCCACCTTCCTCCCCACGCCCCTGGCTCATCCTGTGGTACACTGCACACTATCTCCCCATGTCCCCCCAGCAGGGCAGAGCCTTAGTTGCCCAGAGTGGTAATTGCTTCATTACACACCCATTCCTGGCTTCCTTCCCTTCTGTTTCTTTTTAACTTTCCTACCCATGTTTCCTAGGATTGCCTCTCAAATAAAGTATTTATTCTCAAATCTTTGCTTTAGGTAGAGTCTGTCGCAGGGTGAAACCAGACTGAGACAATATCACTTCTAATCACCCAGGATAATGTCTGGAATAAAATATGCACCCAGTAAATGTTAACTTTCCTTTTCTTCACCCTTCTTCCCCTGAGTCAAACATGCATGCTGGGAATGTTTTAGGAAGTCATCTCTACACTATATTACAGTCTTGGAGGTAGGTAAAGTTAAAGTTCTGGAGGCCATTGAGGAGACAAGTTATTGCTTTAGAACTGACAAAAAGCAATAAAGACCCACATAGGCCTAGGTAAGATGCCAGTGAAATTTAGTTACAATGGCTCATTTATGACTCATTTGTATCCCTCCTGCACATTATCGACTCTGTTAGACCACATGGTTCTATGAGAGGGTAGTGGTGTCATAAAGAAACCCCTAGATAAAAGACATTATATATAATATTAGGCCAAAAAAGTAGGTGGAAAGATCAGCAAAGTGTTCGGTGAAATTGCTCAGAACTTCCTAGGCATCCTGCTCTTATCTGTCATACCTAGTCAACCCGGTAGCAGTAGCAGGCAAAATGCAGAAGGGCCTCTTATCTCTATTAACACCATCAAAGTCACTATGTATATATGATATCGTTCCTTGGAATTTCTTTTTAAGGATGTATTTTAATAGAACTTTATTCTTCATGCAAAAAAAAAAAAATATATATATATATATATATATATATATATATATATATATATATATATATTATTTTTTTTTTTTCCCCATCAGCTAACTTAAAAACTTTATTTGGGAAGGAAGACAGTGATCGGAAGTGTGAAAGAGAGGTGCTTAACCAAACCCACTCTATGTTAAAGTGTCTCCCATGTAGTATCAAAGTGATACCTGAAGGCATTATTACTAGTATAAAAAGTATAAATAATGCGTTTTCTATATAAGTACATTTTCAAGTCAAGTATTTCTTGCCCCTTCTTCCAACTCATTTTCCACTTTTAAATGGACATTCTGAAGTCTCTACTGGAGCTTGGAAATTTTAAAAAGTTAACTTCCTACCAGGCTCTACAGATCGTATCTGTTACCTGCTTACCTCTCCAATCTATTCTTGGGATACTCCCCTTCATGCTGATTAAGTTCAGGCATAACTGCCACCATTTAGTTCCTCAAAATATGCCACATACCATAGTGTCTTTTCAGATATAATTCTTTCTCTCTGGAATTTTGTCATCAGTTATTTACATAGATAACTCTCTCTCATTCTTAGGTCTCTACTTAAATGTTACCTTCTTAGTGACATCTTCCTTGACCACCTTATCTGAGATGTATCAGTTAACTAGTACTAAAATAATGTCGCATAACAACAACAGTGGCATGCAATAGTAAGCATTTATTTAGTCCAAATGTGAGGACTGGTTGTGGCCTCTCAAATCAGGCTGGGCCTCGTTCAGTGACTCCCCTGATTTCATTTGGGCATGTCCATGTGTGGAGGTCAGTTAGAGGTCAGCTGATTTAGGTAGGGTACCTCTGCTGTCCAACTCTGCTCCATATATCTCTCATCTTCGTTATAGGACCAGTGGGCTAATCTGGACGTGTTCATTTCTTAGCCCTCATTCATAACAGAGATATAACTATCTGGGCAGAAACTTGTAAGTCCCTTGAAGGCCTAGGTCAGAACTGGTCCATTACTTCCACCTGTTCTGTTTGCCAAAGCAAGACATAGAGCTGAAACCAACATAAGTAGTATACATGGCAGATGGGAAGGGAATATTTCTGAATTATGATCCAACCTGCTTCATAGGTCTTCTCTGTTGTTCCATTTCAAAATACTCTGTTTCCTTCTAAACAATTTTATCTTTTTGTATTTAATTGTCTAGTATTTGTCTCACCCATGAAACTTTGTTTTAGACCAGAAAGAAAGAAAAGACTATACTGTGGTAACAAATTAAACCCTAAATATTAGCAGTTTAACACACAGTGATTTTGTTTCTCCCTCACGTCATAGTTCAGTGCAGATTGGGAGGTCTGCCTCCATTATATGTCAACTCGATTTGTGCAGCCCACTCAGGAGAAGGGACAACCAAAAGATCAAATTAGGTTCCCCTCCCCCACCCCAGGGCCAGGCTTAGAAGTGGCTTCTATTACTTTTACCAATCATTGGTTAAAATGTAATCATATTTCCCTAATCTAGCTACAGTGAGAGGTGGGAGGCAGAGAAATGCAGTCTTCTTGTATATGCAGGAAAAGGAAATGGTATGGTGAACACACAGTTTTGTTTCTACTGAGACTGAGAGGTCTTTGATAGCAACCTATGTCACTAGCACCATAATACTTAGAAAATAGAAGCTCTTCACTTGTTCAATGAATGAATGAGTGATACCAGGCTTCGAAGTCAGTTTTTTCATCTATGAAAAAAGAATAATGATTTATACCTAACAGAATCATTATAAAGATTAAAAAAGTAATCTCTATAATAAGGAGTTTTATAAGAAAGATATACTATCTAGGGCCTTCTTGGTTTATAACTTCAATTCGGTTTCAAAAATACATAAGAAATATCATTATTGAGTATGAATTATTGTGGTAATGAGGAAAAATTATTGACTTATGTAAATTATCTGTAGATAGTTGAAGCAAGACTTTAATTTTCATTTCTTAAGATAATGGTCAAGAGAATATAATCTAAAAAAAGAGTCATGACAGGAGACCTAGGGCAGAGAGAGGCAGAAGGGTGGCTCCATCTAGCCCAGAGTCTCCACTACAGCTACCTTCTCTTGCCAGCACCACCCAAGCCAAGTAGTTCTCTACTCTATCCTTCCCCACTCCCTGTAAAGTTTAAGGGATTTGGAGAGAGAAGTAATGTAAAAGGAACAATGAAAGCCTTATAGTGATCCATAAGGCTCTGCCATTTTTTTTTTCTTTTTATTGGCTTTAAGGTAAAAGACACACGGAAGAACTTAAAAATCTTGGTTTTGTTGATTGAAGTTTAATTAAAATTTAATAAAGTGTATAAAGTGCTTGTGCATCCAAGATACTGACTGATCACTGGGTCAGAAGGCTTCCATAAAACCACAGGTTGTTCTGAGTGCCCCTCCTCCAGGCTCCCATGTATAATCTGTACACCTTGTCATATCATGTCTCAAATGTATTTAAATCTACTCTGGATCTTTGCCCCTCACAATAAGTTCTCCTGGGGGCCTTATTCATATCGTATCCCAGAGCCCACATGAGCTGCACACCCAGAAGGCCTTAGTCTCATCTTATGAATTCTGTTTTGCCCTCTAGTTTCTGCAAGGCCTTCCTATCTGGAATTTAAAGCTCTGCCTTTAAATTCAAATGACTTACACCACTTGACTGCAAAGACAATTTTTGCTCTACCCAGAGCTTACAAACCTAGCCGTTGAATGTATGGTCTCATGTTTTCTGGAAAGCCCTTCAGCTTTCATTCTTTAAGTTGGCATTTGCAAGATGTGACAATAAATCCTAATGAATTTTCTGACGATAATGGTGACCTTCAAAATATAGTAGATTCTCACTTGTAAGAATGGTTGTGAAATTTTTCCTAACGTAATGGACAGACTATGCTATTTTAAATGTTTTTCAAGCTTATAATTTAACCTAATCATAATTCTGGCTTGGGTCAGTGCTTATCAAGTTTCTTTGATGTACACTGCATGTTCTTCATTAGCTCTTAGAACATCATTGGCATTAAATAGTGAATGATTATTAGTAATTATATCATAAAAACACAAAGAGACCATTAACCATGAGGCAGAGTTAAAGTTCTTAGTTAATTCAATATCTATTTTGAAACAGTCTTAACAGTTCAAATTTCCTGAATTTTTCACTGATGCAGTAGTTGGAAACCTAAATCTAAAACTTGAGTTTTATGAATGCCCCTTGTGCCCTCTGGATTTGACAGGTTTATTTTAATGAACATTTGAACACTTGCATTAGGCAATCTCATTTAATTATAATTGAGATGTGAAACTAGGAGTTTTAGGGCTTGACGTCCAAATCTGGCCTATTTACTGTGCGGCCATAGCTCAAGTGCTGTAGCAACACTGTTAAATATTTTAGTGTCTACAGAGCGATGAACACTGATTAGAAACATAACTGAACAGGTCGTTGCCCCTGGGAGATTATGTCTTTTCATAGGAACTTAAACCTCAAAAATTTTTCATATGTATTTTCCACTTTTGAGTAACAGGTAAAGGAAGCAGTTCAAACAGGGCTTAAATGCAGCAGGGGATAGAAAGGGATGGAAAATGCAGAAAGAAAAGGGCTGTGACAAGGAGGGCAAGCTAATGATAATTAGCATCCACTAGTGCATACAATTAGTGGTTTGTGTGTGTGCAATCCCATTTACATACAATTCAGGTACTGAGTGAAGAGGTATATTTCAAGGATGCTGACTAAAAAACTGGAAACCAGAAATACCACAAACCAAGTATCGCCTACAACAAGGGACCTTTCAAAAGCTTTCAAACAATACTTCCGTTTATAGGCGCTCCCAACAAATCTTTTAAAACAGACTTTAACCTGGAAACTCAGGTACTATATACCCTGGACCAACCAGGATAGTGATAGCACTAAAGAAAACACTTGAACATTTATTTTTCTTTTGGACATCTAATTTTAATTTATTTAGTAAAAAGGACATATGTTCATCTCTATTATAACCAAAAGTTTCCTTTTCCTCCCTTTCGATGTTAGCTTTAAAAATACATTGTTACCTGTGACTAAATATACTAGGTCTCTTAAAAAAGAAAAATAAAACCCTGTATGAAAGAGTCTGTCTTATAATATCATCTCCCTTGTCTGAAGAGGGTGCATGTCACACTAGCCCTTGCAAGGTCCAATTCCAGTGATTTGTAAAGAATAAAAACAAGTATACTCATCCTAAAAATAACATAATTATATATTATACCATAATAATACAACTATAATATAATTATAACTATTACTATAGTAGTATACTATACTATAGCATTGTATAGTATAATAAGATAATAATTAATTATTGTTCTAAATTTAGATATATAGTCCTTTCATTATATTGAATGGAGAATCTGCCTAAAATTGAAGGGCCACTTTTCATTTTCAACAAAATAGCAACAAAATCACAGAAAACAAAATTATAATAATTTATTTTTAAGTATATGTCATTTTCTTGGGTACTATAATAATAATATATTTTAGGCTTATACTTTCACTTGTTATAATAAAACAACAAATACCTCTCTTCTATGAGGTATTTGCTTGGCTGTTAGAACTGTTAAAGAACAAATATTTAAATTTGAAGAACCAATTGGCTTTATTGAGCAATTCATGAGTTAGGCAGCATCCCATCTAGCAAACAGAGAGTTGCTGCAAGAAATTGTAAAATATAGAAGGCTTTTATAGGTAGAAATTAGATAAGACGAGTATGTTATTAAACAAAAAATAGGATTATTTCAGGCAAGGTTACCTTCCCTTAAGGGAAGGCGGGATCTAACCAGGCATGTTGCCTCAGCTTCCTTGGGGGTGGAGGGGCAGGGATGGGGAGGGCCCACATGACAAATTACCACATTGGAGCTACCAAAAAATTCTAGAATGACCAATTAAGATTATATTCCTGGAGAAGGTCGAAACTATAATTGGGTCAGGTATTAAGTCTAGGTTCCATGTGATGAGCTTTAGCACAAATGACTCCATTTGGGGCCCATAGTTTTTAACAAATTTTCATGTGTATTTTACACACACACACACACACACACACACACACACACACATTATTCATGAGATATTTAAGATTAATTATTGCAATTTTATAGATAAACAAGTTGAAATAGATTATTTCAGTTTTCTAACCTATAGACCTAAACTATATTAAATGGTATTTAATCAGACTGTATCTTTTTATTTCTTCAAAATTCAGGATAATGTATTGTAGGCTATAAGCACTTTATAATGTAACACTGTAATAGTGGTATGTAAATAACTTATAATTTTAGTATAAAAGTAAAAAATGAAAGTATTAATATTATGACTACAAAAATTTGTTAATTTCTATTTAATTTTAATAATTCATTTGTAATTAGAAAATTACTTTAGCCTAAGCACATAGTTTGCTAAGCTTTATTCTAAGACTACATTTTCTACAAGTAAAGAATTGTATCAATTAGATACATAATCTCCAGCATTTTAACTGCTATTTAATATTTTCATTACAGTTTTTCTTTTCCAAAATTTCCTTTAGAGTTGTAATTCCTAGGAGAGATTATTTTAGTATCAAGACTTGCTATGTACCATTGATTTATTAAACAGATATTGAATATTTTCTTGGTCTTTTCACTCCCCCTTTTAATTATTTTATTAGAAAATTACACTAAATTATAACATTTGAACTTCTCTTTATGACTCCTAATACACACCAGACAGTGTCTGACTGCATAGACTAGAGACTTCTCTCTTCCATTGATCAGTAAGGTTCCTAAAGTCCTTACTTGCACATTTAGTAGTTATGTAGAAATCCTTAGGTTTTTTTAAAATAAAAATCTTTGCATTAAGTATTCAAACAAATGATTTCAAGGTATTGTTTTCTTCTTCATTTCTCATATCAACCATGGTTTATGAAAGTATAGAGTATAAACTATAATACTAAATAAATAAACATGGATTTCTGCATTGATCACATGGAAGCCACTTTTCTAAAATAAATTTAATTATTATAAATGTATACAAGTATTTTAGGTTCAATTATTGTAATCATAATACATCAAAGTCATTAAGCTATGCATATATACACACATAATATGTTCCAGTTCGAAAGCACTTTGTTTTAATGATCACTGGGAATTACCAAATCAGGGTTTAAGGTCTAAAAGTGAGAACATAAAATTTTATTTATTCAGAATAATTACAGGAAAAGGAAAAGGCAACTCTGACTTGTAAGTATCTAAATTGTGAAGTATTTTAAAAGAAGTTCCATTTTTATAATTTTTAAAAACAAGGAAAAATACTATTTAGTTATTAGGAATAAAACAGGAAAGGGTGAAAATCACTATACAAAGAATTTCCCTTGCAGCTGTTGAAATGTTGCTTTAAAAAGAAATATTAGACAATAGTATCATCTTTTTGTTCCACATCGAATGTATACATTCACAACTCAAATATTTATAGTAGTGGCATTTGTAGGATTATTCTGATAGGATGTGTAACCTGACAATTAGAAAAGCATCTGATTAAGCTCTTCACTTTCCAGCCTTGCTCATTATGTTCATTTAGATGTATTTGTTAATTTATAACTACAGTTAATTAAAATTTTTTAAATTTTCTTTTTTTTTAAAGGAGCCCGCTACTCGAAAAAAATGCAAGTCAAAGTGGTCACAACCTAGAAGTCTGCAGAGACAGGAATAACTAGCAAGTAGATACTATGTTATTTTACTATGCTTAAATATATAGAATTCAGTAGTATTCTGAGAATTTTACTCTATAATGACCAAATAGTTTTTGTAATTTTAAATTCATACTTAGTAGTATTTATGTTAACTATATTACATCACAAATAATTAGGAAGAAAATTAGTAACTATGGATTTAAGAAAAGTAATTTTATGTCAACAATAATGAAGTTATTTTGGTCAGAAAGATGAGTTTAAATATTGTATCATCTCTCAGTCTTATTTTTAGAGCCCTAATTCAATGATATATTTCTTTATAAAAAAAGAATAAGAATTTCCCTATACTCTGTGACATATTTAGCCATTATGAAAATATATATTAATTCCTCTCATAAATCCTTAATAGAAATTATAATCATGCTTCTAAGAACTAGAGTGAAATTACATTCACTTTTGAAGGTTACATTTCAAAATTTCAAGGTGATATCAAATGAAATCCAGACACAGAACAGGAGCTTTCCATTTATCAGTGCTTACTGACATTTCCAAGAACTGAAATAAAAGGTTCAATGATGAAATCATGCAATATTTGGATAAGTGGATAAAAAACTTAAGAATGTGGCAAGAGTAAATAAGATTATCTGAATGGCAAGAAGATCTTTGAAAAAAATCTCATTGTTCCACATTAAAGTGGTTGAAGTAGATTCTTTCTCCTCAAATGTATCTTTGAGATTGTAACAGAATCAGAAAATGTAAAGCTAAAAGAATTTTAGAAAATATGCATAACAAATCTTTCATTGATATGGATTAAGGAATTAAGTTTGTAATTATAAATTTATTTAACATGTTAAAATTGCATATTATATATGTAAATAGGCAAACATATAACCATAAATACATTTATAGGTACACATATATATACACACACATATTTTTAAAACAAAAATACAGTTAATTCTAATTATAACATATTTTTTCAATAGTAATGGTGATTAAAATATATTTGCAAAGAGAAATGTATAAGAAATGGCAGTATCCACAATCAAAATTTTAAGAGTAGTACATATTTTTATATTTAAAATCCTATAGTAGCAGAAATTTCTATAATTACAAAAAAATGTTTAAAATTGTGTTTCAATTGCTTAACAGTACAGATTCCTAAAGAAATATAAGCCAACAATCATTTTTCCCCTCTCAGTCTTCTTTTAGGGCTTTCTACATGACAAGTCATGGATGATAAATACCTCACATATAAACTCTATCAAATATTTATATGCTTGGAACCACATATTTTTAATAAGAAGAATGCTAAGCAATTCTTAGAAAGGAAAAAATTTATTATAATATAAATTATTAGTCCTTAATGTATTTGTTTATAAATTTAGGCTTTTTATCTTGGGTTCTCATACAGTTATACAAGCTTACACTGTGAGGCAATGAAAAGGAAAGCATTTTCAAAATTCAAAGACTTTTCAAATTGTTCAATTGGCTACAGTAGAAAAATTGTGAAAGTATGTTTAAAATACCTTGGTAATAGTGAACATCAATTTTAGCTCAGGAAGAAATGAAAAAGACCGTAATTTAAAAGGTATTGAAGAATGTAAAAGAAGAGTTGGTGAAAAAAAAAAAAGGAAAAACTTCTGGTAGACTGTTGGGAGAGAGTCCATTGGTGGAAGAACATGAAATTAATGCTTGTAGTAATCCAGATGGAAAATGTTAGGAATTAGAGTAGTGGCAGTAGGGATGCAGAGTAGGACTAATATGAAAAAAAATACCTTCTTCATTGGATTCTACAGAAACTTGGCTTGAGTGAATAGTGAGTCCATTATTTGAGATCTGGAAGATTAAAAGAACAGTTCCCTTTCAGTAGAGGATGTTAAAATGCTAACTTTAGTTTGGAAAAGTGAAATTCAGGTGTCTCTTCCATAGCTAAATGGACTATCACAGGAATGGTGGAAATTCAGAACTAGAGCTCTAGGACTAGAAGACATTTGGGCTTGATTTATCTGAATAGAGGTAGCAGTTGAAGCTAGCAAAATTTAGTCTGGCAGAAAACATATACATCATGAAAGGGGAACATGACCAAAGGTACAATTCCTGGGATCATCTATTCAGTCATCAAAATTCTGTTTAGAGTAAGCAGAATCAACCACAAAAATTTAGCAATAGTCAGAAGTAAGAAGAAATCTGGCTTCCAGTGTTTTTGTTTTATTTTTTAAAGAAATCCAAGAAGCAGAGAAATTCATAAAGGTTAACAGTGTTAAATGCTGCTGAAGAGCCTAGGAGAAAGATAACTGAGGGAGAAGAAACTTTTGGACATCACAGTTAGTCAGTCATTGGGAATCCTAATGGACATAATGCAACTTTAAGACCAGATGGATTTATGAATCCTTTTCAAGACAATGGCTATATTCTTTACCTCATCTCCTTCCTATATCAATTCTAATAATAAAATTATGTTTTTAGATTTATCTTTGAGTAGTTTTATATATTTTTTAAATTCAGATTTACTTATTCTCAGAATATCATTCAGTTATAAATACCCTAAAACATCTCATAATTTGAATAGCTAATTCAATTTAATGTTCTTTGGTTAAGGAAATCTTTATTATAGGGTAATCCTATCAAATATATATGACCTGTTATCATTTCATTTAGTAATTTCATAAATGATTTCCCACCGTAGGCTGACAAATACTCTATTTGCCTATGTTGAGAAAAACCCAGTCTTCCTCCTGTGTTTTGCCTTACTCTCACACTACTACCACACTCACTACACTTCTGACAGCAGATGCGTGGGGTTTTTCTCCAGAACAAGCAATTTTCTGTGACACCAACTGGGTGTCCTACAATTTAACTCAGTTGAGACAATCTACCAGGAGATAGCACCAGATCCCACAAGTTAAGGGCTCAGTCATATAAGGCTGCCCCCCGTCCCTCCCCCCACCCCGCCACACACACTCAGAGGCAATCTCAACTACTAGGTCCCCAGGTTATCTAAACTTCTGTCCTACTTGAATACAAATTGGAGGTTCCCATGATCTTCTCTTTTTGGATTTATTATTTGCTAGAACAGCTCATAAAACTCAGTAAAACACTTAATTTACCAGTTTATTAAAGGACATGGTGAAGGATTCAGATCAACAGCCAGATGAAAAGATACATAAAGTGAGATCTGGAAAGGTTCTGAGCACAAGTGCTTCTGTTTGCACGGAGCTGGGTTACATCATCCTCCCAGAATGTGGATGTGTTCATCACCTGGAAGCTTTCTGAACTCCATACTATTGAAATATTATAAAGGATCACTTATATAGACATGATCAATTATTAACTTCATCTCCAGATCCTCTCCCTAGAGAATAGGAGATGGCTGAAAATTCCAAACTTCTAATCATGGGTTGGTCTTTCTTGTGACCAGGCTCCATGCAAGAGCCATCCAGGAGCCCACTCAGAGTTCAGAGTCACTTCATTAGAGTAAAAGACATTGCTATCACCTGGGAAACTCCAAAAAATTTAGGAGACCCGTGTCAAGAAATATATATATATATATATATATATATATATATATATATATATAATATATATATACACACACACACACACACACACACACACTCATATATATACTCATATATATGTATACTTTATATATACATATTTTATATAAAGTATGTATATATGTATATATGTATATAAAATATGTATATATAAAGTAAATATGTATATATGTATATAAAATATGTATATATAAAGTATACATTATTTCACAGCCTCGTATATATATATATATATATACTCATATATATACTCATATATACTCATATATATACTCATATATATATATACTCATATATACTCATATATATACTCATATATACTCATATATATACTCATATATACTCATATATATACTCATATATATATACTCATATATACTCATATATATATATGAAGCTGTGAAATAATGTATACTTTATATATACATATTTTATATACATATATACATATATATACATACTTTATATATACATATTTATACATATATATAAAATATGTATATATAAAGTATACATTATTTCATAGCCTATATATATAAAATATGTATATATAAAGTATGCATTATTTCACAGCCTCATAAGGAATAATTTCAACCAATATCTGGCACATAGTAGGCACTTGTAAGTTATTTTTGAATGAATAAATGAATAAATGAATGCTTTTCTTCCTTTGGGTTATTCCACATTCTTTTTAAAGTACAAATGCACCCAGAATTATTTGACTATCTTCAAATCCTTAAATAAACAAATAAGACTAAGAGGAAAATAAGAGTAATACCTTTATGTGAGATTTTCCGCCTCATGCTCATTAGAATTATTTTTGTTTTTCTTGCCCTGGCACTAATTTTCATAGTTGTAATTAGGGCAAAATAGCCATCAACTATTTTTAAGCATTTTATTTAGAAACAGATTACTTTAAAATCTTTGTACTGCTTTTTTTATCCACATAAAAAGTCTTATCATTTTATTTCAAGTTATATAATACAAGCTCATTGTAAAAATTTCAAACAATACATGAAAGTATGATAAAGAGTAAAAATCTCTTGAAAAGCCACCCAAATAATATAACCACAATTAACATTTACATTCCTTATGGATTAACCACATTCTCATTATGAAATGTCCCTTCTTAAATGTTTTTAATTAAATTTATTGGGGCAATATTGGTTATTAAAATTATATAGATTTCAAGTGTACAATTCAATAATACATCATATGTATATTGTATTGTGTGTTCATCACCCAGAGTTAAATTTATTTGTGTTACCATATATTTGACCCACTTTAACCTTATCTACGTCCCCTCACCCCTTTTTCTCTCTGCTAACCACTGTTTTCCGAGTCCAAAAGTCTCTGTGTGAATGAATGAATGACTGTTTGTTTGTTGCTTTCAGTTTTACATCTGTCACCATACACTAAAATTAACTCAAAATGGATCAAAGACTTAAATATAAGACCTGAAACAATAAATTTCATAGAAGAAAACATAGATACTAAACTCATGGCCCTTAAATTTAAAGAGGATTTTATGAATTTGACCTCAAAGGCGAGGGAAGTAAAAGCAAAAATAAATGAATGGGACTGTATCAAACTAAAAAGCTTTCTGCACACCAAAAGAAACACCATCAACAAAAGAGGTAACCAACTTAATGGGAGAAGATATTTGCAAACAACGCCTTGGATAAGGGACTAATATCCTTTTTATTTCTAATGATAGCTTGCTTTGAAGTCTAGTATTTCTGATTTCAGTACATATACTATCAGCTTTCTTTTAGTTAATATGTGTATGGTATTTCTTTTTGCATTTTTCTGCTTTTGACCTCGTGTTCTTGTTTTTATGATTTCTTATAAGCATCATATAATAGACTTTCTAGTATGATATTGATCTTTTACTTGGAGCATTTTTCCATTTACATTTATATTTAATTGCTGCTATAGTTGGATTTATATCTACCATTTTACTATTTATTTTCTCTTTAACCCATCTGATTGAGTTCCTTTTTCATTCATTGTTTTTTTTTTTAATTTTGGATTAATTATATACTTCTTATTATTTAATTTTTTCTCTCTTAACTTATTAGATATACATTCTTTTGTTGATTTTGTAATAGTTACTCTAGAGATTTAAACATTCATCATTGACTTATTACAGTTTAACATATTAAAGCAAATAACCTGATATTACTTTTAACAATTACCTGATATTGATAGAGACTTTAATGTCATCTTTTGTCATTATTGTTGTAATGCATATTTCTACAGGAATCTTAACCCTTACTCAAGACATTTCTATTATTCTTTCATACATTCGATATCCATTTATATTTACATGCATACTTATCCTTTCCAATGTCTTCCATTTCTTCCTTCATATGTTTTGCATTTGGGAATTTTGTGTGTGTGTGTCTGAGGGACTGACTCTCTTTAGTATTTCTCTTAGTGCCAGTGTGGAAATCGATTTTCTTAGTTTTCATTTCTATTTCTCTGAAAGTTATTTATTGCATCCTTGTTTTTGAATGTTATTTTTACTGGTTATAGAATTTCTTTCAGCTCTTCAAAGATGTCATTACAATTCCTTGTAGCTGTCATTTTTTTCTGTTAAGAAAAAGTCCTCAGTCACCAGTGCTTCTTTGATAATTATTTTATTGTTTAAATGATCTTTAAAATATTTTAAAAATTATTTTAAATTATGGTAATGTACACATAATGTAAAATTCACAATCTTAGCCATTCCTAAATGTATAATTCAGTGGGATTAAGTACATTTACATCATTGTGCAACCATTACATACATCCATCTCCATAACTTTTATCTTGGAAAAGTGAAACTCTGTACCCATTAGACAACAAGTCCTCATGCTCCTTTCCCCCAACCCCTTCCAACCACCATTCTGTTTTCTGTCTTTATGAATTTAACTACTCTAGGGACCTCATATAAGTGGAGTCATACAGTATTTGTCATTTTGTCACTGGCTTATTTTACTTAGCATAATGTCTTTCAGCTTCATCTACGTTTCAGCATATTAGTATTCCCTTCTTTTTAAGGCTGAATAATATTCTATTTTATGCATACAGTTTGTTTAGCTATTACACTGTGAAGGGACACTTAGTTTGTTGCCACCCCATCACTTCTCGGCATTTTGGCTAAGATCAAGTACAGCTTCTTTTCACCTTTTAACTATTGTGAATATTACTAGTATGAAAACTGGTGTACAAATACCTCTTTGAATCTCTGCTTTCACTTTTTTTTATGTACATCCCAGCAGTGAAATTTTTTGATTATACAATTGTTTAGTTTTTATTTTTTTTAAGAAAACTGCCATACTGTTTTCCATAGTTGTTGCACACTTTTACATTTCCACCAACAGTGCTGATTTTTTCACATCCTAGCCAACATTTGTTGTTGTTTTTTTTATACTAGCCATTTTAATGGGTGTGAGGAAGTATCTCATTCTAGTTTTGATTTCCATTTTCCTAATGATTAGTGATGTAGGACATCCTTTCATATGCTTATTGCCATTTGTGCATCTTCTTTGGAGAAATGTCTATTTCAGACCTTTGCCTATCTTTTAATAAAGTTGTTTTTGTTGTTGTTTACATAACTTTTAAGATTTTTCTCTTTATTTTTTATTTATCAGCACTTTACGATATATAGGTTCCCCCCCACTATCCAAAAGCAAAATGTTCCCGTGAAAATTTTCATAAGCTGAAATGGCATAAAGCAAGCAGTATCTTCTGCTTTCTGAAAATCTGTTATGCCACTTTAGTTTTATAAAAGACCTACATTAGTATGGTAATGACTTTTTTCATAAAAGCAATAATTTTCTTTGGATTTCTTTCAGTTATCAAAAACAAGTACTAATGTAGATAGGTCTTTTGTAAAAGGGAAGTGGTGTAACGTGAACTTTCCAAAAGCAGAGATGCCCATATGTACCTACATGTGTTTTGTTTTTTTTTCTCCCCCCCCCCCCACCAAGTCATTTCTTAGAGTTTGCAAGTATTCTTGAAATTCTGGTAAAAACTTTTCATCAATTTTGGATCATTTCTAGCCATCATCTTTTCAAATACTGTTCTAATCCCTTCTTTCCCTCTTCTTTCTAGGACTTCAACTCTATACATGTTAGATCTTTTTACTGTGTCCCACGTTTCTCTTCTCTTCTAATCTTTATTTATATTCTTTTCCTCTTATTTTAATTTGATATTCTTTAATGATCTGTTTTCTAGTTCATTAGTTCCATTTCTAACCTGATTTTAATTTCATTTATTGAGTTCTAAATATCAGATACTATAGTTTTCAATTCTATTATATCTATTTGGTTCTTTTTATGTGTTCTAATTATTTGGTAAAATTCTATTTATTTTCATCTGATCTGTTTGTCCACTTTTTCCACTAGAATATCAATAACTATTGTGAAGGCCTTGCCTGATAACTACAATATCTTGATCACATATACATTGGTTTTTCGTAACTGTTACTCTCTTAATATTTTATTGATTATGGACCTGTAATTTTTTTTCTTGTATGCCAGACATTGAGTACATAGAATTTAAGGGTTTCCAAGTGATAATATCTAGGCAAATAAAGTAGAAAAGGTTCCACCTAATTCTTTCAGGGATCAAGATGAGTAGAGGCTGGGTGACTCAGTCTATCTTTGGTTGTCTCATTTCTAAAGTATAGTCCTCTAAGATTTTCAGCTGAAAGCTTGATGTGTTCACCGTGATCCCTCCCACTCTTGAATCTCTGTTGGTAAGGCAGGGCATTCTTCCTTTTGTTGCAGAGGTTTCTAAGACACTGATTCCCTGTGTCATGAAGCATCAAAATACAGTAAGTGACTCAAAGGAGAGATTAGATGTGCATTGAGGTCTTAATTCTTCAGTTTCTACTTCAAGCTCTTGACGGGCTGGAATAGGGAGAAACAGGAAATGTAAAGATCAGTCAGGAAGCTATTTCTCTTTTTAAATGAGAAGTCACAGTGTCCTATACTTGGAATGGCAGAGGCCATAAAAATTGCAAAATTGTGTGGTTATTGAATTTTTATAAATAAAACTATTTCAATATTTATGGGGACCTACAGTTTTAAAATAAATCCTCTTAAATTTTTATTATGAATAATTATTTGTTCATTTATTCAGCTTCCTTAAAATATAGTAAGCCCATACTACTACCATCAATCAATCAATCATACCCCAAAACACCTCCAAGTGCCCAAGTACATATGTGTTTGCTAGACATTCGGAAAGAAATTAAAAATAATATCTTTTCCACAAAGAAAACCTAAAATGGATAACCAATTTCTATAGCTTACAAATGCAATCTATATGGGCAGAAATTCAAAATCTAAAGAATGAAATCAATGATACAGTTCTTCAGATTCTATAATGCCAGGATGCAACTTTGTTGTCTAAAGCTCATGAATATTATGAGAGGGAAGAAAAGTCATTGCAGGCTGGGTGAACCACAAAGTAGTGATCATAAGAGAAGGGAGCTAGAGGTAAAATAGGAAAGCTGACACAAACAATATTTGACTCTCAAGGCCATGATGGGCAGAGAGAGACTACTACCAGCTGCATACTACACGGGCTCCTAGCCAGACCTGTGTTGCCTTGGGTATCTCTGCATAAGCTTGCAACCTGGTTTCTGTGCCCTGAGGTATTCTGATGCCATGCCAGACAAATGAGTTCCTGATGCTGCTATGCCTGTCTGACTTCATTCCTAAGTTTTGTGTGTGTGTGTGCTAAATAGCCCAGTTCCTACACGCGGTCTGGTTGAACACTTTCTAGTTGGAATTTAAGAACTGAGTTTAGTTGTTTAAACTATAGTGGGAACAATAAACCTAGAGAGGAAAGGAAGAGCAGAAGGGTGGAAAATTGGCATTTTCTGGGTAACTTTTATGTAGTTCAAGTACATTTAAACACACATTTTTTCAATTAACCCTTATGATACCTAAGAGATGAGAAACCATGCTGCAGAGAATTTAGTTAAGTGACTTTTCCACAGTTACCACAGTTAATTACTGAGAGGAAAACCAGTAATACTATATCTACTGTATTGCCAGGAGGAAAGAGTTTGCATGAAATTTTATCACCATTAAACTCTATAGAGTCATAGCTTTATAAAATATAAACAGAACAACTGCTTCTTAAAGCAACAATAATGCAACAAAGGCAATAACAGTCAGTGTTGATGCTTGGAAAGCGACACCTCTGGTCTAGATGATTGGTGGGGCTCATGGTGGGAGGTAGGGAGAATAGCTGTCAGGAGCAGCCATGCAATATCCATGAATCATACCAAGAAGCTTTTGTAACATACAACAAAGATCTGAGCTAAAGATGTGTATTCGGGAAGTTTTACCATGAATATGGAAACTAAAGCCAACTTTGTAAATAAAATTTCCCAAGAAAAAATACAAAGCAAGTTCAGAAGACAACCAAGAGCAAAACAAACAAACAAAACATTTAAAGAGGTAGGAAGAGGATCAGGGTAAAGTGAGTTCACAGAAGGAAAAGAGGAAAAAATGCTAAGGAAAAAAAAATGCTCAACAGAGTTAAATAAAAGCTGCAAAGAAATCTAAAAGTTCATGGATCTGGTGATTAAAGTATCGTAAGAGACCTATGGGAGAACTTTATAATAGTGTAGATTAAGGAATTGAGTGTGTCTTAGGTTAGGTTCTTTGACTCTAAGATAAAGATAGATTTACTGAGAGTGCCAGGTAGAGAGAGAAATTAAACTGTGATGTAGTTGCAACAGAGGCCTCAGTAGAGCCTACAGAAAGTAATGGAACTGGGCAAACCTTATAGAACTATGCCAAAGAGAAGCAAGGTGCTGGGCTTTTAAACCAGCATCAACCAGTCCTTGGAGGAGTATAACTTGGGTGAGATAATTTTCTTCAGTAAAAGGCAGTACCCAGAGAGGGATGAATGTATGAGCCATTAGCAGGCAGCCATCCAGCAGAAGCTGGAAGAATGAATGGTTCCTTCCTATAAGGGATCTGGAGAGATCCATTTGGGGAGAGAGTGGAGAAAATGAATGTGAAGGTCCAAGCCACTAGTCTAAATACTTTTCTTTAAGAGATTTTATTGTTGTAGCCACTAATCTTCTCTTTCAAAATTTTCCTCACCACCATTTTTTTGCCGAGTAACTCTTTTACTGACATATTTTCTTAGATTAATGCTTCATTTACTTATAAAGCCTCCAATTAAGTAGCTCTCTTTTCTTTGACTGTTCTTTATTAATAGTTACTCTTAACGTATCTTGTACCGTAGAGGCAGATGTAAGCCCAAATGGATTCCTATAGCTACCCCCATTAATATGTTATGCAAAAAACAACCATATTTTACAGAATTACTTTTTCTGTATCAATTCCATTAAAAAGAGTCTTTTCATGGGAGCTCTAAGTTAAAGAATTTAAAAGTTAGAAACCAGTACTTCATGCATCACTGCAAGGCTTTGATGGCAATGAAGAGTCTGGTCTCACATATTTCATGTGGGGCTTTGTATTTTCTTAGAGGAGATTAAATAAGCAGACTGCACAATTTTAAATATGAAATCTTACCATGATCACATGCTCATAAATAAAGGGAAAAGTTAAATGAAAGTTGTTAATCATTTTGGCGATTATTAATTTATGGCAGCTCTGAGGGTGGGGTAGTGTAAAAAGAGTTTCCATGAGGGATTTGAGTCAACATGCACTTATATTATCACATCAGCTACCCTGATTACCTTCATCTATGATCCTCTAAAGTACTTAATGCAGTATCACTGTCTCCAACAATCACCTGGGATGTGTAACTACTGGTAGTTTTATTACTTTTTTTTTTTCAAAATAGATAGGACCATATTTTTATTTCCTTTTTAAATTATCAATAGAATAGTTTAATATTTAAGATGTATTATCAGCTTTTCTTGGGGAACTGTGAAGTTCTAATATATTACTTTCCCATTTAACCAAAAAAAAAAAAAATCCCATTCCTTCCTCTCTCAAAAAAGACACCCAAACAAAAGCATTATGGGGTTCTAACTAGAGATTGTTTGAAAAAGGAAGATTTGTTCTTGTTTTGAAAATACCATATAAACACCAAAAAAAAAAAAAAAGGTCTCATCTATCAAATTGCCTGGAGAATGCTTTTAACAAGGAATGAAGCTACCTTAATGGCCATAAAATATGCAGGAAGGGAAAGAAGGATAAAGCCATCCTGTAGTTCATTGGTTTCACCTACTGTGCAGTGCTCTCCTTGTGAACAAGACAGATTGGGTAGTTATTACTATATCAGAATATCTGACATTGTGGAAAGTAAGAGAATTAGAAAGAGAACACTGGACTCCAAATCCTAGTTCCTTCCATGATTATTACTCAAGGAAATGTGAAAATTAATGACATTTCCTTTTACTTTAAGGTAGCAGGTCAACTTTTTTGACTAGGAAATAAAACCCTACAACTTTATTTGCAACCAAGGAGCTAGTGAAACCCTTAAAATTGTTACCAATTTGGCAAGTGGAAGAAGGGAACTGACTTACGGGTTTGCAACTATGCGTGTGAGAAAGGAACAAACTGCTGAAGGGTATGTTTATAAGCTAGATATTAACAATTGTAAAATTTATTATTGTTGTACCAAAAAGCAGAAGTAGCACTAAAATATAAGATTCATTTGGAGGATGCTAACAAAAAACTAAATTGCGCCTAACTTAACCTTCTAAAAAAAAAAATAAAAAAGACAAAGCATTTAGACACCTTTTCCAAGATAGATTTTTGCTTCAATTGTAATTTTGAAAGGTGTTCGCTTTGCTATTAAATAACAAATTGGAAAACTGTTATCTGGAACAAAATGTTCAATGCTAAACTTACTGAAAGTGGTCTCCATCTGTGAATGTTAGCAAATTTATCCAAGGATTTTCTGTTGATGCATTTTCAGGACGAGAGAATAACATCAGATGTTCAAACAGCTTATAAAGCCCTTACAAAATAGGAGTGACACTATTAAAAGCTATTGCTTGTTATTATCAAGAAATTATTATTATTATTTGGTATTTCTAGGTAAAATGTGAAAATGTCCTATACATTTCCCTAAATTTTCTCCTATGTAGGAAATAAATGACATTTTATTCCTAACTAGTTGATTTATTTAAGAACACTTGACAAAGTATTTTACCTGATTTCTTTATGAAAACTATGAAAATATTCTTCAAACCATTTAATGCCTAGAAGATGTAGTAAATTAGAAAAACAGTCCCTCTATAAAAATGTATTACAAGTTGCAAAATAATTCCAATCTAGTAGTAATAACAATCAGCTAATTTTAAAAATACTTTCTTTAAAAATGTCTAGAACATAGCTTCAAGAAAAGGGATTTCTTTTAATAGAAGAAACATTTAATACAATGACAGGTAAACTGATTTTTAAAAGTTTTTTAAATTTTAAAAAGTTGGACATAGTTATACAATCTAGTGAAAAATAGGAAACATATATGTAGCCAGTTTTCAAAAGAAGATGTATACAATTAAACTAAAATATTCAATCATCAAACTAAAATATTCAAACATATATGTAGCCAATTGTTCAAAAGAAGATGTATACAATTAAACTAAAATATTCAATTAAGTTCTCTGGCCATCCCCAGATTGTCCTCTACATTTGTGCTTTAGATTAGTTTGTTCTTTTTGTTCCTTAGATTTTGCATGTAAGTGAAATCATATGGTATTATCTTTCTCTATCTGACTTATTTCACTCAGCATAATAACCTTTAGGTCCATCCATGTCTTTGCAAATGGTAGGATTTTCTTTTCTTTTTTTTTAATGGCCAGAGGGGAAGGAGTTTGTGGGGCTGGGAGAATGGGGTGAAGGGTTAAAGATGTACAAATTAGTAGTTGTCAGGTGGTCACGGGGGTGAGGAGCATGGCATAGAGAATGAAGTTAGCATTAATGTAATGGCTAGGTGGAGAGCCAGAAGAGAGAAGGAGCAATTAGGGGGATGGTTTTATAAACTATATAAATGTCTAACCAATGTATTGTATACTTGAAATTAATAATACAGTTTTTTTAAGTACACATAAAAGCTTAGCAATAAAAAATCTAAATACCTTGTTCAAATTTGTAACTGCAAACAGTTAATTATTTTAAAGTTTTATATATTAACCTTTTGTTGTGAAGGAATGAAATAAAGATTGTTTCATATCGACAAACAGAGACAATAATCTAGAGAAAAATTAGGTTCAAGCAAATGTAATAATGGATCCTTCTATTGAAGAAAATATAGGGAATTTCTGCAATGCTCGGTGGGCTTAAGATATAATTTTAATAAAGAAAAAAGAGATATAGTTGCATATACTTACAGCATTTCGACTCTAAATTTTGATAGAATGGAAGCACAGTTGGCTCTTTTTATAAACAAAAATACTTTATTTTTCTTGAACTCAAAAATTAGATGTGAATGAAGACGAATGCAACCAACATGCTCCTTTGGATGTATACATTTGCCAAAATATATTTCTATAGAGTAAACCACTTTAACATCTTAGATGTAAAGCATTTTTATGCTTTATAAGGCCACCTGAGAAAATTCCTGAGGAAGTGAGAGTTAGTCAGTGGCTCAAGAATTGATCCAGAGGCTCTGTAGCAGCTATATGTAAAAGAAATATTTAATTTTTAGGGGAGATGCTAGTGTAGGATGGTTTTTGGTAGGGAAAAATAATACAAAGCATATGTATTTTCTTATCTATTTAAGACATGGTAAATTTATAGTCATAGAAATGTGAACCAATGTACTCTTGTTATACATAAGGACACTTAAAAAGTAAGATGATTTGACTCAGATCATGTGGCTACTTAATGGCAGAACTGGGACTAGAATTCAGGTCTCCTAACTCTTAATTCAAACCTTTTAATGGAATTCTGGCAAGATTCTTGATGATACTTGATGTTCCCTGTTAGACATGCAATTAAGCTTATAATTGGTCCTTGTTCCACTTCTCTGTGAACATGCCTTTCTTCAGATTCCATGAGAGGGCATATTATTCACCCAGGGACAGAGCAGAGAGGGTGAAAATTAAGTCAGCGAAGTAATTTTATTTAAGTCATCCAGAAAACAAGGATAATCATATGATTTTATTATTTATTATTTTCTGCTCATGTTTCCTTATTTGCATTAACTGAGTACCTAATTCACCTATCTTAGGTACAATTGTCTCCCAATTTATTTATAATTTTATTTCTGAATAATGGTAAAAATTGCAAATTGGGGCCTTTCACATCAATTCTTGCAGGCTTCCCCTGAATTTTGACGTTGTATCTGGCTCAACTTTTCTCCTCTTTAAACTATCAAAACATTCTTTGCTCATGTTAAAAACCTCTTTCACTGATTCCTCAACACTTCACCTATTTTTATTCAGAGAAATCATGTCTTTGCTAAAATTATGACTTCGTTCAAAGGCATTTGCTTTCCTCTATCAGATTATACATATATGTAAGCAGAAGTCTTCTATCTCAGAAATCAGCATTTAATAACATTAACATTGCTCCATTATTTTTTAAAATAATATTTTTGCTGCTTTTCTGTAAATCTGCATGACATATGTTGAAATTATGTCACAGTTTTTATTTCCAAAATGACATTGGGAATTTCCAAGATTAAATATTGCAGAAAAAGTGTTATATAACCTGCTTTTAAATTCCCATAATGTTTGATTACTTTTTCTAACTGATCACTAAGAATAGATAATTATTAACTTATTCAGTAACTCTACAGTGTTTAATATTTGAACATTTACTACGTCATTTTGCTGTATCTTCACCTCTTTGAGAGAAAAAAAACATTATTATCAGTTTTCTACTTTTAATTTTTTGCACAAATAAAAATTACTTAATATTTTCTTCATATTTTAATATAATTCAATAGCATTTGAATGAAAATGAGACATTTTAGATCATCAAAAGCTGATTTTCAAAAATACCCCATCACTGTTTGCTAATAAGTTATCATTCTTTTTTCAAAGGTGTAGAATATCTGAAAGATGAGAATTTCTATCTGGAAAGTTGCAGAAAATTTGAGTTAATTTTAATCTGAAGGTTCGTTCTTGTAGTAAGGAGGTGTGTGTAGAGGAGGATACATACAGATTTTGTAGTTAAACCATTGTGTTTGAATCTTGGTACTTCCAGTGCTTTGGGACTTGGTTTCCTTATCTATGTACAGGGATTAAAGCTGCCAGCTCTTACACCTTGTTAGGAGATTCATGATAGGCCCTCACCTAATGTAGCCATCAGGATTTGATATTATCAGCCCTTGAATTGATTGGAGACAAGTTATAAAAAAAGATTCTGGAAGTATGAGTCTCTGTGACATAAATGAGTTAAAGATGACTTCTGTGTATTAGCCTCTATATTGTTTGTTTCTTCACAGCATGCTAGGACTACTAGTTTAAAGGCACCCAGAGCCAAACTTAAATTCTTACACAATCAATTTCCTCAAATAGAGCCCCACAAAGCATAGTTTTAACCATTTAGAGCCTGCCCTCTTTGCTTGACCCACAAAACTGCTCTTAGAATAACATAGCCATAGGTAAGACATACTTTATGGCCTGCTACCCTTTGCAGCTCAGACTGCTCAGACTCCCCAGCTTACTGCTGAGCAACATCACCTAGACATAAAAGCCCCTTCTCCAATTCCCCTCTCCCCAGGAGGTCCCTTGCCCTATTCCCCTTCTGGGTGGTAGCCCCAGGCCACCAGCTCTGGAAGGTCTCCCACTGTGAGGCATTTCCCAGGACTCTTGAAGCCTGTCCAAGAGCCACCCAGTAAAGCTTGTTGTGAAATACTGCCGTCTTGTGGTTGTGTTGTTCCCTTGAGCAGCCCTGATATCCTTAAACTTACCAGTCTTATACTCAAGTTTTGGATCAAAGACTAAGAAGCTGAGGTTTTTCATAAATATTGGGCCTGGAATTTACTCTTGCTTTTTTTTTTTTTTTTTAAGACAGAAAGGAAAGCAAAGAATATAATTTTTACTGCATTTATTTCACTACCTCACTTCAGGGAATTTGATTGTGAGTTCACATTGCACTTGTTCAACAGGAAAAGTCCCTTATTTTATTTCAGAGGGCAAAATATCTGTTGGACTTTCTGAGCACTGTTTTGGATGCCACATGAGGGCTAAAATGCTTGAGGAGGGCCAGCTTTGTCTCACTTAGTCCTTAGGAGGAAATCATACTGAGTTCTAGTAAAGAATTTTACATTAATTACTTCACTCAGTCCTGTTTAGGAAACAATATTCCTATTTTATTGGGAAAGTAACTGGGATGAAAGAGCTAGTAATTGATAGAGATAAAATTAAACCTTGATCTGATTATTTCATAGGCATGTTCTTGCCCTCTCATCATTTCTGCTTTAGCTACTCCAAAGCTTATACTAATCTACAACGAAGTATTTTATAGGATCTTTGTTAATTATACAACTATATGAACCTTATTTTTAAAAAAAATTTGCTGCCAGTTTTTACTTTTTTTTTTCTATTGTCAATCAAGTGTCTTATAAATTGGCACTTGGAACTATTTTTAAAAATCTACATTTAAAAAATTACCTTTATGTTTTTTTTTTATTATACAAAATCTTAGTTTATTAGTAGGCTGCTGTATGAGTCAGTGGCTTAGAAATATTAAATAATGCTTCTTTGAGAGTGAGTAAAAAGCTATTTTTATTCAAAAATAGCACACTGATAGATGTTGTAAAATGCAATCTCCCTCTCCCCCCAGGAGTAATTTATGTGAGAGAAATAAGATGTAGAAAGAGCTAACCTGCTTTACTTGTTTATTTGTAATATCAGGTAATACAAATTTAACTCTTGGCAGCTTGAAAAGAGATACACACAAAAAAAACTTAACTGAACTCTTTAGACTCAGTAAAAAGTAGATAGGCAGAAGGAGTAAGTTCTTGAAGGACTCTTAATAGCTCGAAAAGAAACTGGACCTAGAAAAAGATGGTCAAGTGAGAAATTCCTTAGAGAGGAAAAACAGACTATACTTATACCACATGCAGCAGTTTTTAGGTTACTAAATATAATCCAAAATTTCTATATTGAACAGTAAGAGGGATTGAGAGACCTGACTAAAAGCAAAATAGCAGTATAGCAAGTGGTCACCATGGTAACCAGAGGTGAAATGATGCTGATGGGAAAGAACACTGTTACAATTAGGTTGAGGTTACATATAAAGGCCATAGAAAAAGAAATCAAGTTGCTTTATCCCTTCTGTTTCTTTCTGACTTGGAAAAAGGGAAAAATATATGAAAAAGCACTAGCTAGGAAAAAGGAAAAAATATATGGAAAAGCACTAGCTAGGAAATATCACAATATAAATTATATAATTTTCTCTGGCCTTGGGTTAGCAGAAGGTAGGAAGAGATAAGGGTAAGGACAGTAATTAAAGGTATTAGTCATAGAGAGGGGCAGCCATGGGCTTTCAGCAGGTCCACTATAAGCTTAGGAGTATAGAAGAAAAAATGCTTCCAACCCACCAAGGATCAGGATGGCTTGAGGCCATCTTTCTACTGCCAACACTACTCAGCGGCTACAGGATGATTTATAGTCTCAGAATGGATACAACATGAGAGAGCACACGATTAAAATAAGATTGGGAACACACTTTTAGAAAGTTAATTGATTTGACTATAGACCTTTGCATTGATTTTTTTTTTCAGTTGCTTTGAATATTTACATTTTTATTATCAAAGGGGAAGCAGGCCGTTTACTGGTTAACTAGGTAATATATTGGTTTATATATGTGGTAATAATCTATATCTCATTTAATTTAATGAAAAGCTAGTTATTAAAATATAAAGTCATGTATTGCCAAAAATACTTTAATTTGTATAGAGCGATGGCTGTTGATCTGATTTTTCAAGATGTCAATCACCAGAGGAGAAAATGGCTACTTATTTGTGCTATTAAACAAAGAACTATTATTAGGCAAACTGAATTCACTTGAAAAGTCTACAGTAAAAAAAAAAGCCTTTGTCATCTGTTAGTCAAAATCTGATTTCATAACTACCCAGCATGCACAGATACAAACAACTTCAGAAAAGACCTCATACGCAGAGCAACCAAATGGGGAATAAAGAAGACATGAGAGGTTTTGAGTGCTACTGAATGGTTGGTCAGTTTTCTAAATAGAAGGGGGAAAGTACATTGAGTTATGATGGCTATACACATCCACGATTGATGTGTTAGTCTGCTAGGGCTACCAGAACTAAATATCACAGACTAAGTGGCCTAAGCAATAGAACTTTATTTTCTCTTATTTCTGGAGGCTGCGAGGCCAAGAGAACTGTTCTGGAAGCGCTGGTTTTTCCCGAGGCTTCCCTCATTGGCTTACAGATGTCCTCCTCTCACTATGTCCTCACATAGCCTTTTTTTCTGTGTGTGCAAATCCCTGGTGTCTCTTCCTCTTCTTATAAAGACAGCAGTCCTGCTGGATTAGGGACACTCCTTATGACTTCATTTAACCTTAATTACCTGTGTAAGGCCCTTTCTCCAAATACAGAGTCACATTGGAGATTAGGGTTTCAACCTTATGAATTTTTCCTTGTGGGGACACAATTCAATCCCTAACGATTGCCAGCTGTCAAAACAGAACAGACTAGTAGAAGTATCTGTTCATGAATTTACACAAGAAAGGTTTATTAAACATTCATTATGTGCCATACACTGTACTAGGCACTGGAGGAAAGACAGACTTGAAACTTGCTCTGCAGATTAATGGAGAAAAGAGTCATTTAAACAACTACATCACATTAGGCGAAAAGTGCTGAGTTCAGTGAGCTATATAGAGGCATGTAGCCAGGGTTCCCAAACCAGTAGTTCCAGATAAAAAATACAACACCCAGTTAAATGTGAATTTCTAATAACTTTTTAGTATAAACATGTCCCAAATATTGCATTATATATACTCATACTATCCATTGTTTACTGGGCATCCTGTTTATTATTATTATTATTGTTGTTGTTGTTGTTGTTGCTGTTTTATTGTTATTTTGTTTTTGTTTTTGTTTTACTAAACCTGGCAACTCTGTAATCCAATCCATGAGGATTAGGGAAGCTCCACAGAGGAGGTGACATGTAACCTAAGATTTGAGGGAATGAATAAAATCAGAAAAGGAATAGGAAACTTAAAAATATGAAAGGAAGAAAAAAATCCTGCACAAAAGGAAGATGCTAGAGTCCAGCAGTGAAAGTAAATATCACCAAAATGTAGAGTACATGAGAACCAGTGTTGAGAATCAGATAATTGACAATGATTAGCTATAGAAATAAAGAACAGAAACAACTATGAGGAGGAGACGGAAGAAATAATACCAAATTTTACTAACCTCCAAAGTTATTCAGTATAGGAGCAAACTAAAGTTGATATACAAACCATGACCAGCTATTGTAACTCTAATTTAATTATTTACTTAATCTTTTACTATGTTTACTTTTCTCATCTCTACCTCCTTTCTGTCTGCACTTTCTCAAAACCTCCTGATTGATTTCTCGTCTTTCTTCCAACTATTCTTCACTGAGCAACAAAGTACAAAACAAATCTGATCAGATGCTGCCCCTACTTAGGATCCTCAGGACATTTCAAGATGAACTTCCATCACGTTTAAGCAGTACAAATTATTCAGAAAGTGATGCTAAGATTTTAAAAGTTGATGGAGAGTTTAAAATGATTTTTAAAGAGCAAGAATGGAAATATTAAAAACTATATGTACGTGTTTGTGTGTGTTTATGCAAGTGTTGTGACATAAAAACTGCAAGGAAAAACTGCCTAAAATCCTTACAGATTCTGAATCACTTAAAGCAGAGTAGAGCTATATATATGAAATAATTAGAACCATATGTTATTACTTTTGGTAAAGATCTGAGCAATTCATTTTCAAAACTAATATTTTACATATGAAAAACTAAACATAGATTAAGACACTAGTAAGCATAGAATTAAGATTAAAATGCAAGTTTTCTGATATTTTAATATAGTACAATATAATCATGTTGTTTTGTATAAGTTATATGTAACCAACTAACAGAATATTTCCAGTGAAAATATTTTCAAACCAATTTTAGAGGCTAGCATTTTTGTGAGTAAAATAATTTTATGTCACCTTATGTATTTTATTTTGGATGTGTTTAGTGTCTTTAGATTAATTATATGGTCATTAGAAAATTTTGTGTGGGTGTGTGTGTGTGTTTATAATTATTGTGAGATATCTCAGCAATGGCTATGAATAATTTTGGGGTATGAGATCCATTTATTTAATAATGTTTACTCAATTTTGTATTAGAATGTCATCTATTCTCAGGTTAAAGCAGAAAATAGTGATTTATTTTACAGAGATCTGCAGTAGACCTTCATTAATATAAATCTTGGTAACTAAAATATAATTACATTAGTGCTTTTAATTTTGTCAATTTTTTATTGTTCACAGAACATAATTATAATGTATAAATGACAAGGAATTTTTAAAAATTTGATATGTATTATTTTGTACCTGAAGCAAAATAATGTTCTATCATTAAAGCCAGAAGAGTTAGTGTCTGGCCTTGTTTATTATAACCTGCTAGCATGTTATTTAAAATATAAATGTTGCTATAGAAGACATTTCATAAGAAAAATGATTCATCATTTAGATGTCACCCATATGTAATATCTAGTAAAGTATTAAAGTGCTTCGACTTCCTTTCTGATGAAATTTTAAAAAATATTTGAATCATCAACTGGCTAGGAAGGATAGTGTTAAAGTATAGAATTCTGAAATTGTCTGTCTTGGTCATGGTTCTAAGTGTCATTATGATTCCTCAGCATGAGCTTTGACAATTTACCACAATAAAGGCTAGAAAGTGCTCTAAGGGCAAAAGAAGAGAGTAACTTAACATCCTGAGGAAGCTGGAAAACCTTTGCAGAGGAAATGACATTTGAGCTGTTTTGAGGATGAACAGTTAAGATTTCTTCAAGTTAAAGGAAAAATAAAGATCATTCCTGGCAGAGAAATGCATTCACAAAAGCATAGGAAGGTGCAGAGACATTGTGGGTATGTGTCAGGTAGAAGAAGTTGCCAACATTTACAGGGTAGGCTCTATGGAAATGAACTAAAAGGCTATCTAAGTAATCAGAGGAAAAGAAGGCAACATGATCCAGTGTTCCAGCAATGATTACAGAAAGAAGGGGCCATATTTGAAAATCTGACTCATTTGTAAAAAATTATAGAAAACGTAGACTGGAAGGTGGTTCCAAAGGTTTGGCTTAGGAGACCGAATGATTATTGATTCATTAATTGAAAGATGACAATATGAAGGTCAGATTTGGAGGAGAAAATAATGAGAGAATGCATTAAACATTGTTATCAATTTAAAGAACATTGAAAGTAGTAGTCAATAAGAAAGTCCACACAGGAGGAGAAATTCACTGGGAAAATTAATCTTGTAAGGGTTAATTGAAATATAAACTTTTAACAAGAAACAAAAATCTATTGCCTTTTTCTCTGATACCAAGGTTAAATTATTGTACATATCTACTCTATTTCTACATAAAAGTGGAAATTGTATAAAAATATGATACTTTTTTTTCTATACTCTTCTCAATTATATGTTGTTAGCTTTACAAAGCAGACCACTAATACTTATGATAGCTCTGAGGCAAATAGGAATAATTAATTATTCTAATTATATATTTTTTTACTACGATTAGGGAGAATTGTTTTTAAAATATAAATAAAATGCTTGATCTAAGAAGCTAAAAAGGTTGCTCTAATTATCTGATGTATTCACTTATTTCAAAGTATTCATCTTTTCCCTACTTTGACACTGCATGCTCTCAACCTCAACATGCAGTTACACACACACACAAACACAATGCATATAAACCCACTTAATGAATTATTTTCTCCTATCTTTAAAAACTAGAGGGTTCAGGAGAATGGTAAAATCACATTATTTTTTTTGCTTCGGATTAGATTTGGCCCTTGGTTCAGAGCGAGTCTAGCCGGACAGTTGTAGCTACTTAATGAGAAACCAGTGCATTTTGTCTCCATTGACGTTCGTTTCTGTACCTTGTTTTGTTCGACGTTTATCTAGAAAATGTGAAATCGGAGGATGATTCATTCTGACAGCACCCATATGTTAATCTCAATGTAATTGCTAGAGGTGGATTGAGCTCTAATTGGGTTCGTGAAACAAAGTAAAACATTGAATTTATATTACTAAAAGAATTACTTGGTTTGCGTCATCCTTCATCAGTAAGAAAAGTAAATATTCTTGATCTAGGGCTTGGTGTAAAATTTCAAGGTCAGTTAACAGAAGTGCTATCAAGAGGCAGCCGTTTAAAAGGGTTCATTAGTAACAAAGAGAAAGAAAATCTTAGAAATATTTTTTCTCCATTTATTTATGTTATTGTAACTATCACTTCCCTGAAAACACAAAGCTAAATGAGAACTTAAATTTAATTAACGCTTTACATATAAAAATGTACCCTTTATATAATCATTTACATAGTTCTCTTTAATGAACCCGCTTGCTCAAAAATCATGGCTTCTAGTAAACTTCCAAAAATATGTGGATTATTCATACAATATTCTGGAACTATACCTGAGAATGAGTCTACTTATCTAAATGAGACTATTCCTAGAAGTGAACAATTAGAAAGTTATGGGGTGGTATAAACTCTTGTATAAGAGGGAGAAGAAAATTTATAAAGATAATGTTTAAAGGCAGTGATTGGGGAGAAATGAAGTGTTTCCTGTTGTAAGCCATTGATTTAAATCCATTTAACGAACTGGTTTTGTAAGCATAAATCAACAGAGGAACAAATAAAGGAAAAGTTAAAAATACCTTAAATTATACTGTGCTCTATCGAACTGACAGAGATTAAAAATAAACTGATAATATCTGCTGTCAAATGGATAGTCGCATGTAATGCTCAGGTATTGTATCAATTGGTACAAATAATTGACCAATTTTGCAATATTTATCAAGAAGAGTAAAAGTATTCCAATTCTTTTCCCCCAGTAAATGTACAAGAAATTATATTTGAGATGGTTTATTTAGGCATTAATTATAATTTGGAAAAATGCTAAACTACACAAATTTCTAGGATAGGAAAAAGATTGGTCAAATAAATTAATAGACATATCCGCAACAGAATCTTTCATCGTCTTCACATAATATGTTTCAAGGAATATTTAATGATAAGAAAATGTTTACAGTATAATCCTAAGTAGAAAAGCATGACACAAAACAGTACATTTAATCTTAATAACATATGTGTGTGTGAGGAGTGTGTACGTGTCTGTATGTATGTGTGTATTTAGAGTGCAACTTTGAATGAATGATAAGAGAGCTCCACTATGTTAATAGTGCTTTAGCTCTGGATGGTAGGACTATATTCAATTTTATTCTCTTATGCCTTTTTATATTTTCCAAATTTTTAATAATAAATTACAATACTTTTATATTCTGAAGAAAATAGCAAATGAAATTTTAAATGGCAAAATTTTGAGTAAATGATTCATATGTACAAAATGCCTAAATAGCTCTTTTCTCCTTACTCTTATTTTTTCTCTGTGCTAGTATAATAATGTCCATTAGAAAGTATCACTCAGCTATATTTCACATGATCTTGTGGTTAATAGTGTACTTTCTAAGGTAATACAATTTCTTTTTTTATCCTTTCTCAAGTGTTTTTTTTCTGTTTACTTCCATTATCAGTTTAGGATGTCCATATTGACATATAATGCTCTCTCTTTTCTATTAGAACTGCTTCTTCTAAACAAGATAAGCCCATCATTTTCATATGATAACCATCACACCAATTTTTCAAGCTACTTCCTAAATATTTCTTTAATTCTTTGGGTTTCATTTGTAGGTTTAAGTCACTTATTATATTCACTACATGTACTGATTAAAGACATCGAGTCATTTATTTTCCTGGACATTTATTTCTGAGAATGAATGGGTAATTTATCTGTTCTGTACTTTCTGTGATGTCACAGCTTGTTTTTCAGAGTATCTAATTTTACACTTTTATCAATATCTCCCTGCATCCGAAATTGCAGTTTTAGAACTTCTTCAACAGGTTGGTAACAGACAAAATTGCCATTTTTGCTTCTATTCATTATTCTGTATATTTAAAAAAAAAAGGACACATTGCATATCTGCCTTGGATTAGGAATACAAATAAAAGTCAGTTTATGCTCTAATTAAGAACTCATGCTGCTTCAAGAGATTGAAGAGGAAACAATTGTAATAAGTCTATACCAGATTGGGCCCTGGGTTCTATAGATGCTGGAGAAGAGACACCTAACTTTTGGTTAAAATCTATAGAGAAGATTATATTAGTTTGCTTTTGCTAGGGCTGCCACCATAACAAAGTACAAACCAGGTGGCTTAAACAACAGAAATTCATTGTCTCATAGGTCTGGAAGGTAGAAGTACGAAATCAAGTATTATCAGCATCCTTCTGAGGACTATGAGGGAAAGATCTGTTCCAGAACCTTCTCCTTGGCTTGCAGATGAATGTTGTCTCTCTGTCCCTGCATCATCCCTCCATGTGTGTCTCTCTTTAGATGGCCTTCTTTTTATAAAAATACAGATATGATCTCATTTTAACTGCCATAGTCTTATTTCCAAATAAGGCCACATTCTGAGGTACTGAAATTAGGGCTTCAACATATGAATCTGGGAAGACACAATTTGCCCATAACAGGGATAGTAGAGGAAAATTTTTCTGCAAGGATGATCTTTAAATTTAATTGAAAATGACAAGGAAAAGTAATCCAGGAGAGAAGAGCAGACAATGTAGTTTAGGAGAAGAAACTGATAATGCAAAAGCCCAAAGGCATAGAAGGTAAGGTGTGAGTATGGTGGGAGAGGAGACTGAAATCTTGGCAACTGCTTACATACCTGGCTATGCAATACTATGGGGTTGGTAGTGGGGCAGCAGGAAACCAGTTCAGATTTGAATTTTGGAAATGGTTATTCTGGATGTACTGTGATCCTTGCAAAGTGTGTTTTGTCTTCCAGCAGACCCCGTTATCTAGGCATATTTATTTTTCATTTAAAGAGCTCATCTGCCTTCTTTAACCTTTTTCAATTCTCTTTGTAAAACGTTTACTCCTGATTTTATTCTGTAATGCCTTCAAATCCTGTTGCCTTTCATCATCTCCTAAATAATTTATTCCATTAAGAATTTAAACTAAAATATTTCATACATGGCATTCATTATTCACAAGATAAATAAAGATAAGTATTTAGATATTCAGAATGTTTTAAACTGTTGTTTGAAATTGTGCTTTTAATCTTACTTTGTAGACTAACAATGAAACAAATTTCAGAATCATAACGAAATAGTTCAGTTTTAAAGTGAGCCTCTGATTCTTCCACATTAAACTTTCATGAACCTTTCTTTTAACCATTATTAAATCTATGAGTGCATTCTCACATGCTTTTAACTTTCTTGTAGCTTTAAACTTCTTAAATTAATTTTCCTTTTATTTTAACTCTCTTTTCAGCCTGAAGGTGACAACAAACAGTCTTATATGTTTCATAAATATCTTAAAACCTTTCTATTTATAAAGTAATTGATTTATACTCAAAGCAACTTAATTGATTAAATGATTATCACTACAAGCCCTGTTTATTTGCTTGAAATATCCTGAAGACACAAATACCACCATTATTAGTGTTAATTAAAATATTAACAAACATAATGTCAGAAGTTATCTATAGGTATGATTGAAGAATGAGTATAAAGCAGTGTAAAATACCATTTAGAAACACTTTCTCATCTACAGCCATGCCACCCTGAATGTGCCCAATCTTGTCTGATCTTGGAAGCTAAGTAGGATTGGGCCTGGTTAGTACTTGGATGGGAGAACACCTAGGAAGACCAGGTGCTGTAGTCATTTGAAAAAAAAAGAAGAAGAAAAGAATACTTTCTCTAAGTTGTTTATATCAGATTGAAAACATGTCTTTCATCAGGTTTTGTGAAGGGCACCATATTGATATTGTGTCATATCACAAAAGGCAAGGAATTCCTGAGATGAGACAACTCCATGGAGAATGCCTTCTTACTAGCTACTACTAAATGTACCTACTCAAATCTTTGAAAGAAGGTATGGAGTGAAGAGTTTCACATAAAGGAGACTTTTTTTTTACAGAAATAGATATTAACTATCATGTACCCACATTTTTATTAAATAAGGCATTTGATTAAACTATATCTAAATGTACATCTCTGGCTTCTCAATAAATCGTGTTGAATAATCGATATTTTTCTTAATAACTCATTAATCATTAAGAATATGTCTTATCTCAAACTATAGTATAAAAATATCTCAGGAGATATTAAGATAGAAGAGTATTTTATTTAAGGATGAGACAATTAGATTAAGATTAGATTAAGGTTTCAACCAAACCTAAGAGTCTATTAACTAAATAGCCTCTATCTGACTATGTGTGTTCCATTTTGTTATTCTGTGTCTCTATAAATAAGCCTTCAAATATTCCAGAAACTTACTTATTACTTTAAGTTGTCACCTTATGAAAGTTAGATCTTTGAGAGTATCCTAATGCTCAGAAATGTATTTCTTCATACTGTTCTTGGCTGAGGCTTCTAACTTGTCTGAAAGCAAAGCTCTTTAAGAAATATAACTGTAACAGTTTTTTGGGTTTTTTTTTTTTTTTACAGAATTAGAACACTTTTTCTGAACTTGGGCTATTTTAATCTAATCTTAAAGTCTGTTTTCTACTGTCCTCTACAGCTATATTTGCATATTTAAGTAAGTCAGAAGATAATTCCAAGAGAGGAGGTGTGAAGAGAGAAGGACAGAAGTATTAAAATGTTGTTATTCAACCTATGTGATAAAATAAGGAGAGATTTTGAGTAAGCTTGTATATGCCACTACTTAGTATGAATCTTCTCTCAAGAGAATTTTTCCAGATTGGTTCTATAATCCTTAGGCTGATGTTCTTTAAAATAGTTAGTTAAGATAATAATAATAATGGTGATAATGAGGAGGAACAAGCAAAGTAGCATCATTTATGATCTGGAACAGTTACAGAAAACTTTTAAAAGAATTTGAGCTTCAATAAGTGATCCAAACTCAAACTCTATAGATTTTTTAACAGCACACACTGTCACTCACAGGCAATGACCTAAATAATTTAAAGAGTAAAACAGAATATTCTATTTATTATTCCAATATGTTCCAATCTACAAGTTTCTCTTTACAGCTACTGTGATGTTTTAAAATCTGCAAACAAGTTATAATAATCAACAGAAGATACAATTATTCAACATGTTTTAAAAAGATATAATTGTTTTACCATAGATTGGCAGGATTAGTATAGATGAAGAAAATGGATAAAGGGCAGTAAATATTGGGTATGGTGTAAGGTAGATCATAGAACTGGAAAAACATGCTTACGAAAGTACTAAGTAAAATAGCTTACAAGTAGGCAAACTAAAAAATCTTTTGGATCAGTCTTTCCTTAAACATGTGATTCAGAATACTAATTCCTAATTGCAGTGATAAACTTTAACATTTTCAATTTTTTAATTAAAAAAAATGTTTAGGAAACACTGGTTTGAACAAAGATATGCATATTTCTTTGTCACAAAACCTCTCTGATCCCTCAATATGCTAATGCACATTGCTTATTTCTTAGAAAAGATACAACTCAGAAACATGGACTGGGAAATTCTGCTTTTGAAAATGTGGACTCAGTGAAGCTTCTAGAACTGGGGAATGGACATATATTTTAGGAGATTAGCCAAGATATTTAATGTATGTGTCAATATATAAGGTGCATAAAACTAAGTTTTTCTTTTATAGAAATTATCATAATGCATAATTATGGATTTATTTGTATAACTTTTTGTTCAATATTCATCTCCTTCACTATCCAGTAAATTCATTAGAGCATGGACTAGAGCTCTTACTCACTGATGGTTCCCACTCATATAAACCAGCACCTACCTAGTAGACATTTAATATTTGTTGAATAAATGGTTGTGAAGGAAAGATGTCTGGAAATAGTTATATTTTGGGCAATACTGCTAGGATATGGTAAGGGTTTAAACCAAATTGAGTGAATGGTAAAAAAGGAAGGGGAAGATGTAGAATGTATAATATAAAGAAAACAGTAGAAAAACATGACTCCAAAGTACAAAATTAAGAGAATTAAAACACAACTAATAAAAACAAGAAATCAAGAAGGAAAACATAGTGTATAGCACAGAGTAGGAGATTAGTAAGTATTTCTAAGTTTTGCTCTAGACTAATTGAGTTTTATTTAAAGATAGGTATATCATTAAGCAGAAATGAAATCGGGATTGATGTTTTATATTAGGAATCATTTATAGAGAGAGAGCAAAATCAGTAGATGAAAATTCTCGGGAAGAATGTGTATACATAGAACAGAGGCATCACTGTTCTGAAAATACGTAGCTTGCTTAAAAGCATAACTTAGAAATATTTGATAAGCTTCTAGGTACCAAGCACCATGCTTTCCTTCTTGATTTCTTGATTTGATTGCTAATGTGATAATATCATCATTAAAGACTGCAAAAGTTTTGTCCTAATGATAGTCTTTTGATCTTTATCAAGACAAATCATGTATAACAATCAAACCCATGAAATCTAAGTATTATTGAAATGTGATCATTTCAACAATCAGAAAACAAACAAGTTTCAGATGCCACTTAGAGTTCTAGAATCAACATGCATATTGTCTTGATAAAGGGGTTTCAGAGACATCCTTGAGGTTAGGTAATGGTTTTAAAGATGTTTCTTGAAGTAGGATTTGGAGAGAGTTTGGCAGTTTTCCATATCCCTGTGGCACATTTAGTGAAGCAAAAGGTTTCTCAGTTAATTAATTAAAAACATTTGTCATTTTAAAAATGGAAGACTGTGCCAAGTAATGAAAACAGCCAGAGTATTTGTCACAAAAAAATCTTGGAAAGATTGAACTTTCCTTTACCCCTTATCTTTCAAGGTATGGAATATTATGCAAAGATAACACAGACAGACATGAGTCTAAAATCTGAAAGAATATAGAGGTTGAAAGCCAGATATATAGATACATGTATTCTTATAGCTTGAGTCAACTACTGCAGACATAATTCTTGAATGGTTAACATTCTTTTTGGTTTAAATAATCAGCAGAGGAGGATTTGAAGAATGTAGCAAGATGAGTCTTTTTAAAATTTCTCCCAGGTTAGGTCATGTTAGCAAGCCCTACTGTTTAAATGCATTTGATTCTGGGAAGTGTTAAAAGGAAGGCTGTTGACTGCACACTGTGGTTGTATTAAAAAAAATCTCCTTTAGCTATTCAATTTAGATTTTTTAAAATATATATATGATTCAATAGAGAAAAGAATCCATGCAGTGTTGCGAGAATTCAGAAAAGATGCTCTTATCTTTCATTTTAAGGAATTTACTGGAAGGGCCTTAACAGGAAGAGATGAATACCTGTTTCCCTTTTGCATGTTTAAATCCCTTTGAAAAACTGAAAATCTAACAATTCTTCTTTTGGCTGTGTGCTAAGGATATGTAGTAACACAGGAGATCAGATTGTATCTGAGTCCAACTCCAAACACTGGGTGTGAAACTGTGCCTTTATGGTATACTGGGCAGTGGTAATGTTTCAAAAAAAAAAACAAAAACCAAATATGCGATTCAGTATATCATGTATGTAATGTGCCTTCTCGTGTCTTATGCCTTACTCCATTCCTGAAAATCTTTTTCAATTCTTCCTTATTTTATTCTATTCTTTTGACATTCAAAACATTCTTTAAAACTGATCACTAGGTGAAAGGACAATGTTATTTTCCTCACTGCTACCCCTTTATTTTGGTTTGCAATATAAAGTGTTCTATGTGAAAATCACTGGCGTGGGTGTATGTGTGAGGGGGAGAGAGTGGGGGAGGGAGGGAGGAAGGAAGTGGGAGGGAGGAAGAGAGGGAGGGGGAGGGAGGGAAGGAGAGAAAAAGAAGTGAATAATTGTCTTTGTAAATTCTCATATGCTAGTCTCTGCTCGCTGCTATAAATATAATGCAGGGTTTGCTAATGAGAAAAAAATCAGTGGCTTTGGGGTAAGGAGTTATAAGATCCAGTCTCAGGTCTACTAATTATTCTGTGTGTGACCTTATGCACATCACAGACTCACAGAACTTTAATTAGTTTATTATTAAAATACTGAAAATAATATATGAATGCCTATTTCTCATGAAAAAACAGGGTGAGAAATTATAAATTGTTTTTAGATTTTGCAAGGACTACACAAATACAAGTCATCATTATAATTAGTTCCCATATTCATTTGCTACTATAAATAATATTTTTAAAGTATCTACTCTGACCAGAGAGTAGACAAGTTATTGGAAATGTGCATTGTCGAATAGGCTGGACATGGTCCCTGTCCTCACAGAGGTTTCAAACTAGTGAACAAGATTTGTTATTAAGTAATTAAAATGTGATCAAGGGAATTATAGCATATAGTTGGAATACATGCTCAGGAATCATAACCTGCCTTGTTAAATAGGATGCTATTTTCCCTTCTTCGCCTAATTTTTTTTTTAAAGGCAAGGAAAATGTGCCTTTTGCAGAGGCAGCCCTATTTCTCAAAGTCCTAGTATCAGAAAGGTCATGCAGTCGTAGCCATATGAAAGAAGCTGTGAATGCAAAGAGCACAGAAAGCAATGAGAAGAGTGGTAACAGGTGAGGCTGCATGAGTGTGGAAGGCAGCAATCAGACCACGGAACCAAATCATTCTTGCTAGGCCGTAGTAAAAGTTTTTGACACTGCTTTGTAGTCAGAGAAGAGTCATTGCAGTCCTTGCAGCAAGAGGGTGACATCATAATATTTGTCACTCCAGTTGTACTGTGGAAGGAAAACCATAGAAAGAAACAGATGTAAATATTAGAGGTAATAGTTTGAGCTAGGTTGCTGCTGAGCAGTTGAAATGAAGAAAAATGGTCTTGGTTCAGGAAACGTTTAGGCTATTTAATGGTTAGGACTTGATGATAGATGTGGGAAGTGAAGGAACTGGAGGAGTCAAGAATAGTGCCAAGGTTTCTATCTTGAGAAAGTAGGTGAATGGTAATTCCTTCCACTGAGATTGAGAACACAGGAGGAAGTCGAGGTTTGAGCAGAACAGTAATTGTTAACACTGTGAATGCTTAAAACTCGAAGGCACAATTTTAAGTACTTTGTATGTACTCTGTTTACAGATGACTAAATTGATAGAGGTGAAATAACGTGCTCGGTGTCACACAGCCAGGGAGTTAGCTTCAGAGTCTTGACTGTCATGATGTGCTTTGTATCTTTCAAGAGAATCATTTCAATTTTCAACATGTTACATTTGAGACACCCATAAAATTTAAAGTAGAAATGATAAGGGAAATAAATCTGAGTAGAGATTAAAAAATATATATTTTACAGCCATCCACTCATTAAAGTTAAATGAAGTGAGAGTTGGGAAAGGTGAATGAGATTGTAAAGGGAGAAAGTGTGTAATTAGAAGGGCAATAGGCTGGGATGGGGGTACAGGGGACCCTAAAATAATAAATCTCAATGTTTGGTAGAGAAGATGGCTCCTTCTCAAAAGATTGAAATTAAGGAACCGAAGTGAAGAGATAAATCTCAGAAGAGTGTGATGTCAGGGGAGCCAAAGAGAGTGCTTTCAAAAGAGGTATGTAGTTCTGCACCCAGTGCTCTTAATAGGTCAGGTAACAAGGAATTAAAAGTATGAAAATGCTTAAAGAAAAACTTTCTTTTAAACGCAGAAGTTTATCTCCCACCTTTTTTATTTAACTCTTCTTACAACCAAGATTCCACTGAACCAAAAGGAATTTTAAAATACTTGTACTCATGAGGACAGAGAAAATAGAAGACATCAGTACACAACAAATTTCAAAAAAAAAATTTGAGACAACAGGGAATGAAGATGTCTTTTATATTTATCTACATGCAAAGTACATTGTTGGCTACATTATAAAGTACCCATGAGGGGATACAAAAACGTATTTACTCCATAGACTTCTATAGGTCTTGGAAACATCAGGGATCAGGCAAGAACTGAAGAGACTTAGTACTGAAATTAGGCAAATTGACTGAAATTCTCTCTATATAAAACTACATAGCTATGCCCAGGCAGAAGATAGAATATTTTTTGGCTTGCTGCCAGATGACCCTGCAATGAAACTTATCATGCATATAAAGCTTCCAATTAACTTTTTAGAGCTTTTGCTCTTTGATGTTGAAGGACAGCCAGGGATCACCAAATATTTTTTTAAAAACCTCTGTCATGAAAAATAAAGACGTAAATAAACAAATATAATATAAAATTCAGGGGTAAAAGGATTCAAAGTCTATAATTAATATCTTCTGAGAGAACATGAAAATTTTATGGCCCCCTGATACTATGGCCCCCAGGACACTATGAAAAAGGAGCACCCATTCAGGAAGCAAGAAATAACTTTTGGAAAGTAAAAGTATGCTATAAGATAAAGATAATACAGTAGGTGGATTTAGAAGACAAAGTTGAGAAAATCTCCCAGAAAAAGACTAAAAAGACACAAACATAGAAATTACAAGAGAAAAAATAATTATCAGATAAAGCTAGGAGGCACTTTCTACATCCAGCTAATTAAAATTGCAGAAAGAAAATAAAACAGTGAAGAAGAAATTATCAGTTAAATAATAGCAGAAAATTTGACATGATTGAAAGATAAATGCTTCCAAAGGGCCCATCAAGTACTCAGTACAAGGGATTTAAAAAAAAAAAATTAAAGCACATAGTCGTAACATTTCAGAAGACTAAGGATAAGATAAAAATTCTAAAGTGTTCTGGTGGAGGTAAGATGGGCACAGAACCAGACCTTGTATAGTAATGGAACTGGATTTCCTGAATACAGCTTTAAAAGCTAGAAGTCATAAATTTAAAATGCCTGCAAATTTATGAAGAAAAATTATTTCTGACCTGGAAATATATAAATCCAGCTTAACTTTATTCTCTTTGTGGATGAAATAAAGCCATATTCAGACATGCAATGTTTTCAAAAATATACCTACCACAGGTGCTTTCTCAGTAAGTTATTGGATATTATATTCCACCATTGGATGTTATATGCCAATAAGTCAGAAAGAAAAAGCCATGGGATCCAGGAAATAGGAGATATAACACAAGAAAGAAATGAAAAATTCCCAAACTGGCAGTGAAGAGAAATTCAGGATGACAGATGTGTGTGTGTGTGTGTGTGTGTGTGTGTGTGTGTGTGTGTGTGTGTGTGTGTGTATCAGATCTAGTAAAGCAACCACTCCAGACAAGAACAGGAAGATATATTGCTCCTGAAGGATAATTCCAGGGAGGGAAAATGACAGATTACATATATTTGACTACACCTAGAGGAAGCAGTCAGGAAATTTAATTAGTAGAAGGAACATAGAAAGACCGAACGAAGAAAACGTGAGGCAATTTTTAAAGAAACAAAAAGATGCACAAGAAATAAAATGCGATTGAATTGCAGTGGTATATAGTCATTATAAAATAAATATTAATTGAAAACAAAATTGCTATATATATTGTTTAGGAGTATGTGAGAATTGATTAGAAGAAACTGCTACAATGCACATTAGAAGCCTGTAATTGAAAAAATCAGGAGTAGCACTATAATCAAGTTATTTAGAAATTTAAGGTAGAAGGCAATTCTAAAACTTTCAAAGTTATGTGTAGGGGAAATAAATCAGGAATGGAAGGAATTATGATTGAAAGCTCATGCATTAGATACCAAAGTTATCAATGGTTGGAGAGGATAGTCAAAAGATGGTAAATGAATGATATGAGGAAGAGTAGTGAGATGCTACTGCCAGGTAATGAGATCATCAAAGGAACATGATTTTGGAGGATAGCCTTGTGTTCAGCACAAAAGGATAAATGCAAGGCACTATGCAACACAAAACGTGATCAACTGATTCCTCACTCATTGCGGGTCATTGAGGTAACAGGGTATATGCCTTTAGTCAGTTCTATGGCAACACAGCTGGTTGGTCAATGTGACTACTAGTGATTCAAATTAAAAACTGGGAATCTCTCAAGACACCTTCTTTTTCCCCACAGTCTCCTCTTTCACCTCTCATTTAAATGATCACCAACACCTTAGACTCTGCTTCTTAAATATCTTTCCTATTCAGACTTCTCTCCATTCTTACTGCTACTATCATAGTCAAAGCCATCACCACTTAACCTTACCACTACAATAACTCACCAAACCTTTGCTAGATGCCTAATATAGTCAGTTACTAGGTGCATTTACTGGTTGCCTATTTTGTTCTAAATCCCACATAAAAACATGGAAGTCACTAACCTACAATCAAGGATTTCAAGTAAGATCAAGTAAAATAACAGTTAAAAAACCTGGTGATTCACGTTCCCAGAAATGAGAAGTGTAGGAGTTCATAAGATAGAAGTAATGGAGAAGAAAGGTCACCTTTTAATGTTTTTAGTTGGCCTTGTACAGATGTGCAAATAATCATCAGTGGGGGAGACAGAGTATCCCTGCCTCTACCTTTCTTTAATTCTCAGAGCTGGACTAATAATGAAATAGTAAAATTGACACAAGACTAAAATAACAGGAGGAAAACCAATTTAATATGTGAGCAAGGAGAATCATAATATGATGCTCAGATCATAAAATGAGGCTCAAAGAAATGATCAAACCAGGCACCTTTTACACTATTTAGACAAATAAGCAATAAACTCATGAGACATTGACAGGACAAAGAAAGCTGGTGTTCTTTAAAAAGGAAACTAAGCAAGGTTTGGGCATTTGTTAGTGAGGAATCTAAACACAGTTTGGGTTTGGGTAATAAATTAGTAAAGGTGTTACAAAGCTAATTTATACAAGCTTTTGGCTCTGGGTTCTTTTAAGTCTTGCGATAAGGTTATCTTGGCCCTCAGGAATAGGAGGGCACGTATCAGATGAGAGATTTATTTCCTGCTTTTAGAAGGACAAAGAGTTTATGGTTTTCTTTTTACATGAGCAGTTTCTTAAGTAAGTTTAATTCAAAATAATCAATATGCTGTTGTGAGGTACCTTGGGGTGGCCTGCCCTAGACCCCAACAGAACTCACTCAGTATATAGGGAAATAGTACACATAATTAGGAAGCAACATGATAAGTCTCTGGGAATCAAAGGAAGACAGTAGTCATTATTCTTTCTGGGGAAACAGTTACAGAAAGTGATTGACCTTTTAGTTAGAATACATATTTCAAGAGAATTATCAGTAGCCGATGGTGGTTGTGTGGGAAGAGTTCCAAAAATGTCCATTTATTCATTTCTACATTCATTTGCTCATTGTATATTTTTAAATTAACAATCTACTATCTGTCAAGAAAAATACAAAAAAATAAATAAATAAAACATAGTTCCTACCTCAAGAGGCTACAGTCTACAAAAAGAATGACATGAAAATTTAATGAAGTATCATAGGTGCTGTGATATAATTTTGAACACAATTTGATGACATTTAGTCAGTTTAACCTAGAGAAAGACACATCAAGGGTGTCAGAAGTTTCTACTATGATTACAAATTATTTTCTCCTGTTAAAATCATAGGATTCATAGAGATAGGCCCTCATTGGTAATGAATGGCCTCATTGGTACCTCATTGGTAATGAAGCATATTACCAATGCAACTCTAATCTGTAGCTCCAATATAATATAAGAGCCTTGAAAACAGAATTTGTTCAATTCATCACTCTGTACCAGTACCTAGATTAGTGCCTAGAACAGGGTAGTTATTCACGAAATACATGTTGACTGATAGAATAATGAATTTGTGGGTCAAAAAGAAGATATTGGAAAACTCAGGGGTGAAACTTGAACATTTTCACAGAAATAGGAGAAAAGTATTTTTTTCCAACAAATTCTGAAGGTTTCTGTTCTGCACTGTAATTTGTATAAAATTAAAAGCATTAATAGATCCATGTTTCAAGTGAGAGTGTAAGCATAATCATAGCATTGCACTGAGCCATGATTGTATTCTGGCCCAGTTCTGCCATTCCAAACTGTGTGATGAGAAGTCTCTTAACCTCCCTAAATCAATTTCTTTATTTGTTAAATGGGAGTAAAACCTATCTCATATACCTGTAGGACTGTTTAAGAATTAAATGATATAATGCATGTGCATGTCCAATATAAACTTTAAAGTATTATGTAATCATAAAATATATACCAACATTAAATTTCTAAGTTTCAACTATTACAAGAATGCCTTCTAAAGGCAGTTGATTAAGCAATTGTATTTTTTTCTTTTTTCTTTTTTCCAGTGCAGTGCCTGGAGATGACCACCAAACGGAAAATAATCGGCCGTCTAGTGCCGTGCCGATGTTTCCGAGGTGAAGAAGAAATCATCTCAGTTTTAGATTACTCCCACTGCAGCCTTCAGCAGGTGCCAAAAGAGGTCTTTAACTTTGAACGGACATTAGAGGAGCTTTATCTAGATGCCAATCAAATTGAAGAGCTACCCAAGGTAATTTTTGACAACCTAAAACATACCTCGTAAATGAGTATTTCATAATTTCCAAACACTTGGCATATTGATAATACTAACTATGGCTGTCTGTCTTGGTAACTGACAAATCATTCAAATTGGTATAACTTTCCTCAATATTCCACTCCATTTGTAACTTCAGGTAATATGTTAATAACCAATTGAAATCTATGGAAGTCATCATTTTATGGATTTGCCTTGTTATTTTAATTTAAAATGTCTTCCAAGAAAATACTGATTTGTGGGTTGAACTCAACAGCTTATGTTTAAAAAAAGAAAGGAAAAATATGGCACTATTTCAGAACTGAAAGTCGTATGTTAAGGTAACGTTACTTTAAAACCTAAGTCTAAGAAATACTTTTACACACACACACACATGCAGTTAATACTGTTATGAAAAATATGCTGTTGTTTCTGGAATTTAAAATCTTTGATTATTGAAAAACATTGAATTTATATGGAGTACAATTAATAAATACAATGAAGCAAAAATTTTTAACTAATTTCAAACTTGGCATGCGTGTGCATGCTTGCATGCAAGCACACTCACACACTCTCTCACACACAGAGTGATTGTAACATCGTTTCCTGTGATGGTGGTGGTGTTCTTTGTTGCAGAAAAGATTGGATGATCAGAGATGAGCTAAAGCAGACTGAGAGCACACAGCAGAAGGTTCCAAATCTAAACCACTGGGTCATAATCATCACCTAAATTAGTGACTCAGACTAAGTAATCAGAATGGCATTATCTGTGAAAGATTTGCACAATGGCTCAGAGGGGAAAAAATGTCATGCAATGCATTTTCATTGTTTATGCTTAATAAAGAGCATATTAAATATCCAGGAACTAGAAAAAGAATTTTCCCTAATACAACTAACTTCATTATCAAACTCTAACGTTCTGATCAAAACAAATTTTAATAACTATTTTCATTTAAGGTTATTAATTATACTGTTTATAAATACCTCAGAGGCAGAAACTATTTAATGTGTACTTCAAAATCATATACTTCATTTTTGACAACCTAAGTATACAGTGTCATTTTAGATCTTTTCTCAGGTGGTCTCAATCAGACTAAAAACAATTTTGGCCATATAATCATCTGGATTGCATGTGAAGTAGAGGCTAGACTGAAATGGGCTGTCTCTTCCACCGGACTATGAACTGCTTGAGAGCAGAAATTACATCTTATTTATCTTTGCCTCCCCACTCACAAGCATGTATGATGACTTTCACATAATGGTTACTCAATTTATTTGTTGTCACTGCCTGGTGGAACAATGCAGAGAACTTCGTGTACTATGGGACTTGATTAGCAAAACTATATAAGGGTAAGCAATTTATAAATGTGTCATTTAGCTCCAATTCAGAAAAATAAGCACAAGTATTTTTGTAGGGTAGGCCAATCTCACATTTCCAGATAAAATAAAGGACATCCAGTGTCATTTGAATTTTAAACTAAAAAGCAGGCATTTTTTAGTACAATTATGCTCCAAATAGGTCATTGGATATGCTTATACTAAAAAAGTAGTTTGTTATTTATCTGAAATTTAAATTTAACTGGGCATCCTGTATTTTTATTTGCTAAATCTGACAGCTCTAGGATCATTATTCATTTAAAATCTTTTTCTAGATCCATGTGACAGGTTCTGTAAGACAAATAGTAAAAACATGGTTAATTAATCAAGCGATATTTATTTAATATCAACTACACAGTATTTTTGGCTTTGGGCGGCGGGGTGAGGGGAGGTGATAAGAGAAATAGATGTCAATTATTGCTCTCGTGATCTAACAACTCAATTACAGAGAAACGGAAGTATTTGAGGTAAATGCACAGTAGCGTATAACCAGAGCCAAAGAGCCAAATACCGTGGCAGGGCTTTCGTATAGAGGAGTTCCGTTCTTGAAGGGGTGGGGGGAGGACCTGACCAAAAAGCACAGATGTAAAGGAAGAGAAGAGGGACAGCAGAGCTGTGACAAGTCTGGACCTGAAAGTGCATGTGGATGAGTTCCTACCATATGTAGGTAGAGTGCAGAAATTAGAGGAGCCAGATTATGAAGAGTTTTGAAGTCATGCAGCATTGTTTGACTTAAATGCATTTATTAGGCAGATTAAGCCATTAGAGAGGTCTACACCAAGTCAGTTACTAGGAGCTTAAATAGGAGTGCATTGACAATAAATGTAAATAATTCAAATGAACCAAAGGCCTTCTCAATGTATTAGATATATTTTTCCCAATGCATTATATTAAGAAGTCATCTTTTTATTAGTAATATACTTTTATATATTTCAAAGATCTTTTAACGTTTCTATGAGTCCCAAAATTATTTTTTTGTTTTCATTAAACAGCCTTGTGGGTTTGTTTCTTCCGAAGTATCTGATATTAAGCTATGATCTAAATTATTTGTCATCGAGAAATATTATAATAATGCACTGCTATATTTGTGCATTTTTAGAAAAAGGAAATTAAGAAATAAAAGAAATGATGCATCAATTGGCTTTATCATGTGGGCTTCAAGTAACAGAAAACCCAGTCCAAACTAACTTAAACAAGAAATAGTATTTATTATCTCACATAAATGGAAGATCCATCTCAGGAAAGCCTCCAAAGTTGGTATGTTTTTATTCACCTTGTGTGGGATCAACTTTTGTCTGAAGCTGGCTTCTCCCATGGTGGCAGACTGCCTGCAATAGTTAGAGTTCACTTGCACAGCATCCAAAAAGAGAAATATCTGGCTCTGGAAACTTACTCTTTTTATGAGAAGGACAAGAAAGTGTCTCCCGCAGAATCCCTCAACTAATTCATTCTTAGCTCTCATACCTTAATTGTTTCACGTGTTCATTGCTAATCCAATTCCTTTGCTATGGTAAGAAAGATGGGATCATTTTGATTGGGTTAAACAATGATGGCCCACGTCTATGGAGTTGAGATTGTTGGCATCAACACAATAGGGATGGGTGGAAGAACTGTTGGGGGAGTATCACAATGGACACTACACATAAAATATTATAAAATCATTTCATGAGGAAATTTTGTTTTTAAGAAAAGATAATGTATAAAATTTTTAAGGACATGTAGGTAAAGTGTTAAGCCCTTCAGAGATTTAAATCTTTAAAGTTAGATTAAATAACATTTTGGGGGGTCTGCCATCTTATGTCATTCTTTCTATTCCTCTAGCATAGTTACCATTGTGATTTCAGATTTTTGGAGTAATGAAGTAGCCATTTGTATTCTTGATATTACATTATGGCAGAACACCTTTTATAAGTGTTTTCATTCTTTCTGATATTTTATACTGAGCATATTCTAATTGGCCATGACTGCCTACTGTAAGATGTTATACAACAGGTAGAGAACAGAGTCAAGGTTAATGGCATTAGGAAAAGATACGTCAAGAATATGTCAAAAAAAGATCCAAAAATAGATATGAAAGAACAAGAAGTGTTTTGATGGAGGAATAGTTCAATCTGTGTTGCTTAATTTTCTGTCATAAAAGATAAAAATACAAAATCATATGCCTTTCAGACAGTGATAGAAACCTGCACAACTTATAATTCTGTACTTTTTTGCCATTATTTTGAATCGGGAACTTAAATTTTTAGACAGAGTAATAGACCATAACAGGTGTCTGTTATATATGCAGTAGCATGGGAATGCAAATGTGAAAAACAATAAAAACCATAGAGGAACTTCCTGAAACTGAAGAGGAACTTTTAAAATGAGAAAAATAATTTTGAAAAAGCCAATATGTGATCAAAATTGAAAGACATGAAGAGTGAATTTAGTAGAGAAGGTCCATTTAAACATATGTAACAAAAAGGTTGGGACTAAACAAACCTGAAGCACCAGTCTTTAAAAGTTTTCTCTATTTAAAATAAACATTTAGAGGTTAAGAACCTGAGTGTTGGGCCCAGACAAACCTAGGATCAGATCATAGCACTGCTATTTGGTTGGGAAGGTATTTTATTTTGGAAGCCTCAGTATCTTCATTAGCAAAACTGGGAAAATAATAACACTCACTTTCTGTGGTTAGATAGATGATTTCTAGATAGATAACAGATGAGATAGATGATAGATAGATGATAGATAGACAGACAGACAGATAGAAGATAGAGAGATAGATAGATGATAGGTAGGTAGGTAGATAGATAATAGATTAGCTAGATGATAGATGATAGACAATAGAAAAATATTTAATAATTGGTATTCACCATTGTCCTATCACAGATGAAAAAAAAATCTACATTAATTACCCTGAGTCCAACAAAAGTAAGATTTTATAACATCTCAAGGTAATTCTAGGTATTGACTCTCCAATAAAGAAATGTTTTGGAATGACTTCATCTCTATCTGAAATCTCCAAAGAGAGCTTCTAGGAAAACAAACAGCTACCCATAATGGGTGAAAGGTTTTTGACCTTAACAGCTACACCAACACAATTGTGATAATGCCAGCACTTCCCTAGAGAATTTTCTTGATTTGCAGAATCACACTGTTTCATCATTTTTGAGTAGATGCAACCTTGGAGATTACTTTATTTAGCCCTTATTATTACTAATAAGTAAATCCAAGCCAGAATATTTTACTTCTCTCAGGCCACATTCTATCCAAAGCTACTACCAAAGACCATGCGTTAGTTAGGATAGAATAGGTTGTGCTGTCATAACAAGTCGAAACAACAGCAGATGACTGAACAGCTTTGCTTTGTGACCCATGGACATCTGATTTGCTGGTCCGCTGCTCTTTAGCAGCCTGTAACTAACAACTACTTGAACTTCCCTCCCAGAACAGAAACATCTGCTTATTAATTATTTTGCAACAGTCAGCTAAGCTCTTCATGACCATTTCTATTAATGGAAGAAATCACTAACTTAAAAAGCAGATTGTTGTATTATTACTGGAAAGTTCTGGTTATTAGAAAGTTCTGTAATTTGTCAATGATGTTTCTCTACGACCGTTCGTTATCTATGCATCTGACACTTTGCTAGGCACTCAGGGTGATAGATGATTAAGGCATGCTTTCTGTGGATGAGGAATTATACTTCTGACATTACAGACTTGATCCTTGAAATATTTTAAAAGACTTTATATATATTGCCTTTGAGTTCTTTTTTCCAGGACTACTTTCCAAGTTTCTTTGACAATTTTCGAAGATATGCTTTATAGATGCGTCACCATTTTGGTTGCTTTCCTCTGGACACATTCTAGTTATTAGCTTGGTTTATCAAATTAAAATATTTGTCCAAGTGCAAGTACCCAACAAAGGAATAAACAAAATGTAATAAAATTCAGGAGAGAGGCTAACGTTGGAGATGGATTTAAGAGTCATCCTCCTAGAGGTGAGAATTAAAACAATGAGACAAGGTAATGTCCCTTAGAGAGAAAAGAAGAAAATCGCAGAGAAATAAATGTTAAACTTTAAAAAGCAAAATGATAGTACAGATCCATCTTAGTAACTTGCTGGAAGTTACTTGTGTTTTCCCCAGTGGTCATGGCAACTTTGTATACAGAGACAAATTTTGAAAATTTTATTGTGCTCGTGAAGCTGAAGTCTCTGTGGGTAAGAGAAGTCTGGCATTTAAAATGATTTTTATCTAGGTTCTATAGCATACAAAAACCTATTTGCTAATAATGAATGGAAGAAAAGGATATAGCCCTTACTATGAAGCACTTGTAAAGCTAATTCTGGATATTTCCAATCTTCTAAGACATTTGAAATTTAAGGTCATGAGCATTTCACTTGTAAAGACCTCAAATGAATTGTTCTATATATGAGGAAGGCAGGGTCTTAGCTTCCTATCAGAGTGCCATAAAACACTCAGAGGAACATGAAACAAATAAGATGTAGGAGGGTCGTACAGATATTTTTAAAATAATAGGCAGGAAAGCAAGAAACAAATATTAATTTGAATGTTAAACTATATGTTCTTAAAAGTTGCTCGTTTTCTGGAGGCATGTTGATAATGTCTCTCTTTGGGCTCGGTTTAACATCAGTATGACCCAGATCGGTAGATCCCACACTTCTGGATTTGAAATCTAGCAAAATGTGGGAACTGACATTCTCTTTCTCTTCCTAAATAAACATTTAAAAAAATCTCATATAAGACTTTTATTATTTTATTGTAAAAACACTTTAACAGACAAATGTGGAAAACACTCATAAATGCCAAATATGAGTGATGCCACGAGAAATGATAGGCATTAAACTTATATGCTCTCTTTTTAAAATAGCAGTTTTATTGAGATACATTTTACATGCCATCAAATTTACCTTTACAAAGTGTAAAATTCAATGGTTTCATTATATTCACAGAATTATACAACCGTCACAATTGTCTAATTCTAGGAAATTTTCGTAACTTCCCCACATAACACAGTATACACATTCTCTGCTTCCCCTTGCTCCTGGGAACCTCTTTCTCCATGCATTTGCCTATTTCAAACATTTCACAAAACAATCATACAACATAGGGTTGTTCATGACTGGCTTCTTTCACTGAGCATAATATTTTTAAAGTTCAGCCATGCTGTGGCATGCATTAATATTTAATTTTTATAGCCAAAGAATGTTCATTTCTATGGATATACCATATACCACTTTTTAAAAATAGGATACAACGCTCTTTGAAATGCAGACATATTGCCTAAAAATGTTATTTTTCTATAACACATGTATAATTGTTTTCGCAATACAAATTCATCCGTTTGAGTCTGTGTAGTGCATAGCAAACACGAACTTAAGCTCCAGTGCCCAGTTAGTTCCAGTATGTTGTTTTTAATTAAGTAATTCTTGACATTCAATTTTATAAATATGTATATTATATAAATACACATTTATTTTATAAATTTATGTATTAATATATGTAATAAAAATGAAAATACATTTCTAATATTACATCTAATATAGAATATGCTCTGTAAGCTGAAAGAAGCAAGAAAAAATGGCCTTCATATTTATAGTTGTTTACAGTTCCCAGGAAGATAACAGACATTGGGAAGCCAAGTGCCAAGCAAGGGCTACAAAAAACGGTTGCATGGTGCTCAGTCCTCCATGTTGCCACTCTTGCAGGGCCATGTAGCTGAAACATTGATCATCCAATAAGAAGTATTCAGGAATTTATCAAAGAGAGTTGTTTTAGACTGGTGAAAATTTTGTCATGACCTGCCTCCAGTCACTGGACCGTGAATAGGAAAAATCTTCATTGATTCTTCAGAAAATAAATGAGTAACAAAAATGCACTTGAATCGTGCCAGCAGCCAGCAGGTGAAATGAAGCTCCAAGTTAATAACCAGCAAATGGGTTATAACAACGGTGTGGGAGCTGTTTGCATTGAGCCTTTATGTTAAAGCTAGGAAACTCTCTGCTCAGACACTTGGCCCCTGCTCTTTCCTCTGACAGCTTTGCTCTTCACCATGGCCTGCTCCTTCATTTTCTTCAGGTCTCTGCTCAAAATCACCTTACCAGAAAAGCTTTACCCCTTTATCTTATACAAAATAACAACCCCACCACCATCATGACTTATTCCCCTTATATTCAATCGTGTTAAGCAGCATTAAGATACTCTCTAAATGCTCTATAGTTACTGTAAATAGCTCTCTCTGCTATGGTGTCTATTTTACAAAGAGTAAGGCCTTTGACAGTGGCCAGAGGTGAGGAAGAATGGGAAAAGGTGAGCATATCTGCATAAGACACAGAAAATAAAACTCTCTCACTTAATGGTGCTTTATTTTATTTTATTTTATTCTATTTTTAGTTTTCGATACTGATTCTGGGGATTGAGGTGAGGCAAGATAATTTTTATAGCTCCCTCACAATTTATTACCTAATAAAGAGCACTCTGTTTTCTTTCCCCATACTCTCAGACTCTGAGTACTTTATCCATATAAATTATAGCTGCCACATAATATTTTCTTAAACAAAGGAATGTTTTCTCTGACACTAGAAGCAGTCCAAGAAGGGATGTCATGAAAAGTCTTTTGACATGTATGGGGGCAGAGAAGGAAATAAGTCCTCCAAAATTCTTTTTAAACTTAATGTTCACTCCCTTTAGATTTTTTTAAATAGAAAAAAAAATGATGAACAATAGAAGGAAGTGTTCTAACAGTCTAATGACTGTGGTTACTGGTTATTATCACAGAAGTATGACGGAACAATGTAAGGAGTTCTGGAGAAAGAGCACCCAGGTTTAACACAAGTTCTAACATTAGTCAATCATGAGACTTCAGACATATTTAACCTCTTTGAAACTTAGCTTTTTCATCTATAGTACTTGCTAACAATTTTTTTCCTGCCCATCTCTTAAGACCGCAGTGAGGATCAATAAATATAAAGTTTATGGAAGCACTATAAAAACAGCAAAATGATATATAACTCTTGACTTAAGAGAAATATCTTGTTTTGATAAGAAAGGGCATATTTTTAATAGACTTGATTTGCTTCTTTAATATAAATTTAGACAACACTACAATAAAAAAAAATTTTTAATTGGTAACCAAATAGCTATGGATTTATAATTGTTAGTTTTTTATTTTAATTGTAGTCTATAACAACCAACTGACCATTTTAGGTAAAGATGAACATTTATTGGAAATATATCTGGGTTCATAAAATTAACAGGAGCCTGAAAACTTTACATGGGAAAAAGGTAGGAACCAGGAGAGCTCTGAATGGCTGCATAGAATACATAGCACAGTGACGGTAGGGCCACTCACTGCTGCTCTTATGGGGAATTGAACCTTCACACACCCCTATGTAACTATGATATTTGTTTGATTTAAATTTGAGATGTCTCCCAAAATAATATACAATGAGGGATGCCCTCAAAAGGAAAATTAAGGTTCTAATGCATAAAGGGGGAATGGATGCTGAACAAACAAAAAAAATGTACTATAATATTCTGCATATAACGTAGCTTCGCTTGTATTAATTCTTTTTTCTTGTCATTCACTGAGATTTGCTATTTAGTATTCAGAAGGCTAAGGCCATTTTTTTTAGATCATTAAATAAAATTATTTGAAATCAAAGCACTTGTTTTCTTTGTGAGAGGTTTTAATTTTAATAAGATCAGGGGAGCCATAGAAGACTATTTTAGGGTAAAAAATTTTGATATGCTAATTTATAATTGTGATTTCAGTTTATCGAAACTTGAATGAGCATTGATTATTGTTTTCTTTTACGCAAAAGGAATCTTTTAAAATGAAAGAAACTACTTGTATCATCATAGTTTCTGATTAAACAATTGTCATGATTGAGAAATATGAAATATGAAACAGGTTTGATTTAAAGATGGCCAAAGTCTACAAGTGTAGAACATAAAAACTGCCACTTGTTCAATAAAATTACCTCAAATTTTTAAGTTCACATTACTAGCTAGTTCCTTAAGTGTTTGTCTTCCAGAAACATGGAATTGTCAATACCTTGGCATTTTCTATAAGTAAACCAACATATGTCTATCGAGTGCTCTCCTAAAATTTAAATAATGGTGAAAAAAGACTTTTTTCAACTTTGTCACTTCCTCAAAAATATTCAGAATACATTGTTCTGTCCTCTGGTGTCAAAGGTATAGAATATATCTGACTATATAAAACCATATTCAAAATAAAACTGTCACATGAGTGATGCATAATCAAAATTTAACTCTGTTTAATCTCTTGCCTGAAGCATCTTCCTCCAAATCTAGACTTTCATTGCAATTATTTTGGCATTCAAATGCAATTTTTTTCAATAAATTAGTAATGTAAATTGACCCTCTGGGGGCTCAAAGAAAAATGATATGAAAGACAAATCTGTAAAAAACATAGTATATGGAAACTTTTAGATAATTTTTTCTTATTCAAATTTTTAGTTTTGTTTAGTATGTTTTATTGTTCCAAAAGTTTATAGTATCAACAACTCTTGATTATGTCTGTTGGTGAGATACTGGGACTTCTTTCATGCCCCAGTCATTTTTGGATTGTTTTATCTTCCAACCGAAGACTTAAGTCATCCCATCATTTACTGCTGATCTTAACTCAAATATCAAACTTAATTGAAAACTGATTTCAATGAGATTGAAAACTTATTTGTTGATTTTTACTGTCACTTTTTTGGGGAAATGGTATAAAAAGCAAATTTTAGGTAAAATATATCCATTGCTTTGTTTGTTCATTCAATAAACATTTCTTGAATACAATTATATGTAGACAAATGTTTTAGGTGCTAGAGAAAAATTATTGAGCAAAATCTACATTGCTGCAAAAATAAAAATAAAAATATTCTTTTTAAAGAAAATGTTAGGTAATCTCAAGTGTCATGATGAAAATAAAGCAGAGAAATTGCTAGGAGACTACTTTAGATTGAGAGGACAGTGAATGCTTCTCTAAGCGAGACCTTTTATGTTGAGGCTAAAATATTTACCAAATGTTAGAAAATGACACAATCCTTAGAGTACAAATTAAGGCCTAAATCACTCCAAATTCCATATTCCTTTTACTTTACTAATCTGATGGCAGACCTTCTAGAATTTAGCATTTGATCAGGCTTGGGATGAACAAGGGGAAATTAAGGATGATAAAATTTTTATCCTAGAGAACTGAGAAAATGATAGTATTAAAAATATACATTGAAAGAAGCTATTGTATAGGGGAAAATGACAAAATCTGTTTTAGATGCAAAATACGAGATATTTTGCCAAGCTTTCTCACAAAATCACCAAAAGAGAGTGAGACCTTAAACTGAGCTTCATGAGCTCAGGACTGGCAATACAAATATATCCTTTCTACACAGAGTAGAAACGAACAGCCATGTTTTGTTTGGCCTGACAATTTTAACAAAATGAATTAGTGGCCAACTTATAAATATATTTTACAAAAGAAAAATTGAGATTCCTGGTTTCTCTTAAAAAAAAAAAAAAAGAAAGAAAAAAGAAAAATCTGGTGGATCCATATGCCCAAATGGTAACAATTAGGTGGAACAGAATATCACTGGGCTCTTGATAGAGCCACTCTATTTTGCTATAGATCTCATCCAGACCAAACATTGAAGTCCCTATCTAGCTCCTATAGGAAACTGAGTTTGCAGCCCAATATTTATATTCATTAATCTTTTCATTAAAAAAAAAACCAAATCTGCCACATGCCAAGACTTTGCTAGTCACTGGGAAAACAGTGATTGAACAGACATATACTCTTTAGCATGAAAGACAGATACTAAACAAGTAATTGCATCAGGTATGCTGTCTTTTACGATAGGAGGGGAAGCAATAGGTGTTTTGGAAACATGCAATGGAGCATCCATCCTCCTTGAGGAATTTTATTGCAACTAATACTTAAGGGTTAGTAAGAGTTCACTAGAAGAAGTGAGCAGCTTCCAGAGAGAGTGCAAATAAAACATTTAAAAACTGAAAGAATCTAAGTATTGCTTAAATATATAGTACAGGAGTGACAATAGGAGAAATGGCCCTGGAGAAATTATAAAGACCTTCCTTACTAAGATAGGAAGTTTGAATTTTATCTGTAGTATGTGCAAATTCGCTAAAGTGTTTATCTGGGTAGCAGCAAGAACATATATGTATTTTAGAAAGATAGTTCTAGCTGCACTAAGGATAGACGTAAAAGGGTAAATCCAGAGGAAAGACCAGTAGAAATCTGTGAAAGGTTGACAGCCTAGCTCAGGGTAACAGCCCTGAGAATGGAACAAAAGACACAGATTGGAAAGGCTTTTTGGGGGGTAAAAGTCATATTTTTGCTATCTTGATTTGGGAGGAAGAAACAAAATGAGTCTCAGATGACTGCCCAATTTCTACTAGAGAATGTGGAATAAACCAAAAGACCAAGGCATGGAACCAGGAAACCAGAGACCAGTTCAGCAGGGTAGCAGGTGAATATCTAAGGAAGCCATGTTGGCATCACACTGAGAGAGCAATCCGCCCAGACTGGAGCCGGCTACACAAAGTGCAAGAGCAAGTTCCTCTAGAGGAAACCGTGAATCTAGCAATTTATCTGACACGCTTTTGTATTTGTAAATATAATTGCTGAACATCGACAGAGGTGTTTGAGCATTTGGAAAAAGATTTAAGGATACATATATAGAAAACAAAGCAAATAAAAATAAAGCAACTTCCAGAAAAAAAAAATTTAAGAGTAAGAAACAAACACAGTGTATAAATAAACATTAATATCAGTGTTAACTATCGATATAACAACAACAAAAAAAAAATGGACATATCAGAAAGATGAGTAAAAGAAGGAATGGTAATGAGAAATAGTATGATTTTTAACCTGCCATAATATGAAATAAAAATGTGGTATCTATAATTGATAAAATAAGAAGTAGACATACATGTATATTTTCTAAAAATACAGAAGGAAATACAAGAAATAATAGCTTAAAAAGTTGAAAGCAGCTACCTGTAGAAGAGAGATTTTGGAGTGTAAATAAGAGGACAAAGAATTGATATTATGCTTATTAAAAATAAAAATTAATTTAAAAGAAAGTAAAAGAAAGAGAATTGAGCTGGAACTAAGAAAGCGCCAGGGTTAACCTTTTGGTAGATCTGACTGAATCTGACCAATCAGAGTACTTCCTTTTGAAAATGGTCCATAAGACACACTGATAAATGTAAATGTCCAATGCTCAAGTAAATTACAAGATATCATTTAAGCAATTAAATGACATAAAGAGGTAAAATGTAAATTTATATAGGCAGTTCAATATTTGCTCTCTCTTTTAAATAGTTCTTTTAATACTAGTTAACTGATTATTACCTGTTTTAATGTTATTCATTTCCTGGCTCACTCCTTAGTAGGTGAAGTAGTTCTAAATCAGAGTGCATTCTACTAACACAGCAATTTAGACTCACTTGTAGAATGAAATCAGCCTTTAGGGAACTGATGGAGGATTATTTTTCTAGAGTATAATTTTTTTTTTTCTGAAGTTGCTTCATTTTTTATTTGTTTGGTTTTCTATGTAGCTATTCTAAATTTCTAGAGAAATTCAAGTTTAATGTCTCTATAGTATTTATTACTAAACTCTAGAAATAAATCCCTAAAAGCTGATTTCATTCTAAAACTGAGTCTGCATGAATAGAATGCTTTCTTCGATTTAGAAACACAGTATGATTACAAGGTTGACCTTCCATAGAACTGGCCTGTAGTCACATGTAAAAACCACCTTGTAAACATTTGCTTTCTAAATTAGTACAGATATATGAGGCTGTGAATTAGGATCTACTATAGCATCCATGCAGTACATTTTTTAAGAATGAAAATTAATTAAAAGATTCCTAAGAGAGAAACATTAATATGTTATGGAATCAAATGCAAAATTCATTTGAATTGCAAGGCTAAAAAAAAAAAATTTATACTCTGTTCTGCTGAGAGAGGAACTCTGGTAGAAGTTTAACAGACCCTATTCTAAATTTCAGAGATAATGAACAGCTCCTCAGGTAAGGATAGAAGTGAAGAGAAGCAAAGGATATGAATAATGTAAATTTACACTTACTGCCTGCTAGCTAGTATTATTTAACTTTAAAGGTCAGCTCCAAAATCCCACTAGAACCTTTAGTTGCTGAGGTGAAAAGCAATTAGATGTGAAATGTCTGGTTTAGTGGAAAGCAGTAGAACTTTAAAATCAGGCAGATTTGAATTTGAACCCTAACCTAGTTTGGAGAAGATTCTCAGACTCAGTTTCTCCCCTATTTAGAAGATAAAGTCCACCTTGCAGGTTTCTTTTACCTGCACTTATTTTCATCACCTATTGACTTTGTGGTAATTCTTCTTCATTGTTATAGATTAAATAACGTGATGTCTGTGAAGTGTGAATATGGGGCCTGGCAAAACACGAAACCTTCAACAAACGTTGACAATTGTTACGAGCTGCAGTGCCATAAGGAACATTAAAAAGCTGACATTTTTCTATAAAATGAGAAAGGATAATCCCACTTTACAGAAAGGAGGTTATTTTTTCTTTTCTAAATTAATAGTGATATAAAAAGAGAAAGTCTTTTGCAGATATCTATTCTTCTAAAATTTATGTGAAAATTAATTTTTCACAAAATCCTAGAGGTATTTATCTTTCCTATAGAAAGAGATAATTTGCTCTTTTTTGTAATGAACCCCAAACAGCAATAAATGAGTTAAATTTTAATCAGAGATTAGAGGAAATACATACATATATATATATGTGTGTTGTGTGTATATATATAATATATATATATATATATATATTTTTTTTTTTTTTTCCTCTCTCTCTCTCTTTAGAACCTGTTTATTGCTTTTTGATTTCCTGGTAATGATGTAGCCTTTTGTTGTTGTTTTTCACTTTGGCGTGTGCATGTGTGTATGTGTGTAGGGGGGGGGGTTGTTTATTGCCTAGAGAGTTGTTTTTTGTTTTCTTTAAATTTTAAGTGGATAAATTAAAGTCTTGTTCTCTTTTTTTAGAAGTGACATTAAAGGTTAATTATGTGGAATTTAACTCCCATGGCCCTTAATTGTCTCTTTTCTGTCTGCCAGTGGCCTTTAATAGGAATAAAGGTTCTCTTTATTTGTTCTAAATAATAAAGAATTAACTACATAAAAGCTTGTAATATATGTTCACCACGTGAATTTATTTGTCAACATTAATAGTGGCTGTTTCTATCATTGCCAGTGAAGCACCACCAGCCCACAGAGAAGTTCAAACTCTCAGGAGAAGTAGAGCAGGACCTAGGCCAACAGGACAGGGTGTGGGGGTTGCTAACTGACAGAACAGAGTCACAGAAACCAAGCAGGTGGAGCGTTCTAAGGAGAGAGTGATGACAGTGTCAAATGGAATAGGAAAGCCAAGTAAGGAAAAAAATTAGAAATCTACTAGAATGGGCAATAAAATTTCATTTGTGACTTTTACAATAACAACTTCAGGGAAAAGGAAGAGAGAGCTTCTTGATCTTTCTTTTCTCTCTAGGTTATCACATTCATCCATTCTCATGTTCTCAGCCATCTCACTGAAGATTTACAAATCTGTTTTGCCAGTTAAGATCTATTTCTCAATCTTCAGATTTATAGATGCTTTTTGGATTTACTTGAATATTTGCACTCAAAAAGTCTAATTTCTCCCTTGAAACCTGTCTTCTGTCCTATATTCTCTGTCTCAGTTGGCTACTGTCCAGTCCCAATATTCATCTTTTATTCTTTCTTTGTAGTCACCTTCCTCTTCAAATCAGCTGCCAAGTCTTGTCAGTTTTGCCACCAATTTCTTAAATCTAATCTCAGCTCTCTACCACAGAGCCTATGTCAGGCTCTCACCCATATTTTAGCAGACTATTGGGACAGTCTCCTGATTGATATGTCTTAGACCCACTTTTATTTTTCCCCAATTAATTCTTAACACAGCCATCAGTGCTATTTCCAAATGTAAATATGACTAGTCCATAACCTCAGATGAGGCTGTTCTCTGTCTCCTTTGTAATTTAAAAGAAGAAAATTTAAAAAAAAAAACAAACAAAACATGAAACTGAAAATATTATGCCTGTCATTGTCTGGCTATATCCTACCTCTCCAGTCTTTTCTGTTCTCAAACAAAGCATTCTGGAAACACGAAACTCTCTTGCCACTAAGTTTATGCTGTTTTCTCTGTCGTGTGTGTTACTTTTAGATTCATCTCAGTTGTCACCTCCTCCCACAGTCTTCATTTTTCACTCACTGGCATAGTTATTTAGTTCTCCTCTGTGCTTCCATATTACTATGTGTACAATTCTACAATCGTACTTACCAAACCTATGGCAATTATTCATTCAATACATATTTATTGAATGCCTCCTCTATTCCAGGACAACAGGGTTGAAGAATTAAAACACTAGAATATGGGACTATTTCTATTTAATCTTTAAACTAGTACAGTGTTTGGTTCAAAGTTAGGATCTCACTAAATATTTGTTGTGTAAATGATTATAATATGATTGTGTAAAAATGGATTATAGAAATATGTATACAAGATCATGTGAAAACAGAGTAGAAAGTCAACTAATCCTGCTTTGCAGGGGGATCAGGGAAGTCTGCCTGGTGCTGGGTATTGTTAAAGGTAAGACTAGAATGCAATCTAATTGGGCTTTTTCCGTGATAAATTGAGCCTTAGTGAAAATTTATGGAACTTGCTCAATAGCAAGTGGCTAGTTAACAATGGAGTCAGAACTTAAATTTAAGTCTCTCTGATTCCAATATCTATATATAGATATATAGATATATATAGATCTATATATATCTTATTATATAACATATATAGGTATATAATAAGTTTTATAGCTATATATAAATGAATATATATATACTTATATGTACATCACCTTATACTAGTGTAAAAGTCTAGATTCATGCCATTCAATCTAATTGTTCACATACCACATTGATTACTATCTATAGACAAAGCCAATATTTTTATAAATGTCAATTACCAAAATTTTACCAACTAGCAGTTACTATAAAAGCAACGAAAAACCCCTAAGGCACACCTGTGAGTGTGCACACATACACACACGCATGCATACACACACACACACACACACACACACACATGCCATGTCTTAAGACTTGTCCTAAGTATTGTAGAGTTATTAGGAATTTGCCCCAAATGCACAGCAATAATAACAATTAAAAACATTTGAAGCTGTGCTTTTATATTGAGCTTTCACTTTTTTCCAATTTTCCTATTGGTGTTATAAGCTAGTTTATAAGTCAAATAATTGTAGATGTATAAGTTAAAGAACATTTTCATTTAAAAAGTTTTAAATGTAATTGTTAGGGTGCTATAGTAAGGTGCTATGCTTTCTATATTCAGACTAACAGCTGTTATTCCAGTAAAAGATATTCCCTTACTTCAAAGACAATGACAAATGCTAAAATAACCTTGCTGTTCTAAAGGGAAAAATGATTCAAAAACACCTTTGTACAAATTGTTGCTGAAAAGATCTGTATTTTAAAAACAACAGCAGTTATATTTATTGTTTTCTAGGATAAAATGCCGGGTATTTATTGCCATTGCCATCTTTCTGCAGGAAAGAAAAGGGCTCATCTCTGCAGCAATTCAATTCAATATCGCTAAAATGCACTAGCAGGGATTATGAGTATTCCCTTTTCCTTATCTTATTTGATGCTACCAGCACTTGTCCAGCTCCACACTTCTATACCACCCTAGAGCTCCACTGCTACTAAGACTTTACAATGTTGTTGGACCCCAAAACCTCCCCTCCTTTGACTGCCTGTGTTCTACTGGAACCCAGCGTTAATGATTCCTCCTCTCCGTGTGTGTCTTTCCTCATCTCTCCTGACATCGCCTTAACTAAGACTTATTATTTTTCACCTGGATGTTCTCTAATCACTTACCTGCCTCCTTCTGGTCACAGATGCCAGTTGTTTCTCAAAAACAAAAATCTAAGTCAATCACTTCCCTACTTATGGACATTTAAGGGGTGGATATTAATAGGAAGGAGGGAGCAGTGTAGAGTAATTGAAATGCATGCAAATCCACACATCCAAATTCTCTAGGTTAATCACAAGGTCTAGAAATGTTTCTTTTAGAATAAAGTGTAATGTGAAAGCCCTCTGTTATAGTATTTATTTAGTATTTTTACATTCCTTTTTATTTTATTTTTGTATTTATAATTACTTGTTGACTATATGCTTGAGGAAGTGGATACTTTGTTAATTCATCTTTTGGTTCTGGCACTGTGCCTGCCACTGAGTAGATGTTTAAGAGGTGCTCACTGAACACAAGCAGTAAGGAAGGAAGGGAAATGGGAATGAAAGAAAAAGAAAGGAAGGAAAGGAAGGTTGGAGGGAGGGAGGGAGAGAGAGAAAGAAAAGAGTAAATTGATGTCATAATGAGAAGCTTCCAATTTCATCAAGTGCATATATAAAATCACTTTTTAAAAAATTTTTGAGTTGGCTCTTTTCTAAATAAAGATAATTATTAAGACTTGTATTAAACTAAAGAATTTTAAGACATTTTATTATAATGTGCACAAAATAATTATTTCTTTGAAATAGCTTTCACGTGAACTTGGAAACACTGTAGACTGAATACTTTTAAGGGGATTCAAAGGAGGAACTTCCAAGAAATCAGCCATTCACTGATGCCAACTCATTAGATAACAATTAGCCCTTTTCCCTGTGGCTTCCACTTGTGCCAACATGTGGCAGCAGTAAACCCCTCATTGAATATTTATGATTTTATATGAAACTTTTAAGTAAAAATGTTTCTCTTTTTAAAATTCACAAGCAGTTAATACTTCTTTTTATTTGTGATGGAAAAATAAATAGCTTATTTCTTGTTTTTTCTAGGGAACTGTTTTAAGATATAGTCACTCACAGTCACAAAGTTTTGATTGTATCCTTAATTTTTTAAGCCAGAGTATAAAGATGATAATACAATGCCAGTTCAAATGATAATCTTTTGCATTTACATAGCATTTCAGAGTTAGCAAAGTGCTATAACATATATTCACATTTATTCTAATTTAGATCCTCACTGTCAATAGTCATTGAATCTGAGTCTTTTTCCTAATCCCCCATGTCCATTATGATGGGCTCAAGGTTCCTGTCTCATTCACTCTACCCTCCAGGCAGCCTCCAACTGTCCTCAGTTGTCAGTTATCTTTCCAAAGCACAGATCTGATATTGTAGAGGGAGCAGTGTGCTGCAGTGGAAATGGCTTTGTATCAGACAAAACTGAATTTGAATTCTGGCGCTTGCACGTCCTAGGTGTATAACCTTGTAAAAGTTAACTTCTCGAGTCACCTTCAAAGTAGGGGAAATAATACCTTACCTGCAATGTTGTTGCAAGGATTGGAGATAACATATTTTAAAATCTAGTTTAGTGCCTTGCACACATATAATAGGCACTCAACTATCTGGTTATTTGCCACTACCCTGCAAGAATATTCATGAAAGAGCAACTATTTACTGAGAAAGTACCATGTGTCAGGCATTGCATTCTACGCTGCAAGTACTGCAGTGGCTAGTGAAGCTTACAGTTTGATAATCCCAAAATGGGGACATCCAGCCTTCGGTAGGGAGAAGTACAGAATGTCATGAAAGCACACAAGTGGAGCATGGAAACGGGTCTTACGCTGTGACCTGAAAGTAGGTAAGGTCTGACCTTGGAGAAGAAGGTAGAGAGGAGGTAGGATAGGGTGGAGTGGAAAGAAGCTTCAACTAGAAACCTGGCCTTTTCAGATTCGTGCATGGGCTTCTGGTGATTTGTAAATTCCTTGAAATTGCATGCAAATGTGTGTGTGTGTGTGTGTGTGTGTGTGTGTGTGTGTGTGTGTGTGTGTGTGTGTGTGTGTGTGTTTGGAGATAGCATCTATAAGGTCGACTCAAAAAAATGATTAAAAAGTATCATCTGAACACTTCCTGTAAGACAAATCCCAGACTCTTACACCCTTTCTTTCACATTTCGGCTAAATCCTTCATTTTCTATTTCCTTCTGCATTTAGAATAGCACCACTTTTAATTTTTTGCCTTTCCTAATATTCCTCTGTGTCTTTTCTCCTAGTACAGCTCTCTGGACTGCCCTGCTCTTCTCAATCTTCCCTTACCTTCCCATTCTACCTTCTGCTCTTGGAACTACCCCTCTCTCAAAACCTGGGTGAGCTGTTTCTTCTCCAGGCATTCTCTCATTTTCCTTTCCCCTTCTTCTCTAGCTCAAGCACAAATCACAATCATAGAGTTCAAGTGACCCAGCTGGAATTAGAGATGGACAAAAACCAGTGGATTATGAATAGAAAGTCCAGAGACTGACCCATACTTATGTGGAAATCCGATGCACAACAGAACTTGTCTTACAAATCAGTGGAGATATAATAAAGTTTTTTTTTTTAACAGTCATCTATAAAAGGAAAAGAATTAATATTTACTTCACATCATTATTAAAAATAAATTTCAAATAAGTCAAGTTAAAGCATTAAAATTTTCAGAAGAAAAAAATAGGAGACCATCTGTACATATTAACTGAAAGATAAATTTGACTACTATAAATGTCTTTTATATTAAGATACCAAAAAAAAGAAATAAAAGTTGAGCCATATATCGAGAGAGCTATCAAAGAATTAGTCTGCAGAATATGGGACAAACTCAAATGAATAAAAAACAAAAAAAGCTCAGTTGTATTAATGGTTTGGTAAAAGGTGTTACCATTTTACATTCCATGGATCGAAAAAAATAGTCTGAAAATATCAAAATTTGGAAATAGTATGAAGAAATAAGAATTCTTATCCCTGATGGGAATTTAAATTGCTATAGCAACATTGGAAAAAATTCTATTACTTATTACATTTGAAAATATGCCTACCTCCTCAGAGAAACTTTTGTACTAGGAAATGTATATAAGAATATTCTTAGCAGCAGTGTTCATATTAGAAAAGGTTGGAATCCACACAAAAGTCTATGAGCAGTAGAATATATAAGAAAATTATGTTATGTGGATCATGAAGTAGTAAAAATGAATGAATAAGTTTTATACTTCAACTTGGAATATTAATAATGTAATGTTGAATGAAAAAGTCAACTTGCAGAAGAAAACATAATATATTATTTCATTTACATAAAGATAAACAGACAAATATAAATGTTCATTTTTAGGATTACTAAATCTGTGATAAACATATAAAGAAAAATGAGAGAATTTTATTAATTCCAGAAATTATTGCCTTTAATGGATCGGTTAGGACAGTGGGACATGATTGAGAAGGACATAAAGCAGCTTTCTTAAGCTGGACTGAAAAATATGAGCCTTTGTTTTATTATCAAATTTTAGAAGAACACACATATTATATACATTCTTGTGTTTGTATATATTGCACCATAAATGTAAATAGACAAAAGCAATCATAAGATACTTGTAATGATACACAGAAGACTTGGTTCCTCTTGCTTGAAGAGCTCCCAGTCTGATGCTCTTTTCAGAATCTCTATCTTTCCTTCTTCATATACTATTGGAAGGGACTCTTTATAGTTTCTTTCTTCTACATTATGTTACTTTTTTTTTTTGTCTTCTTAAGCTGCATGCTTAATACACTCATTTTTGCCCCTTTCTCTTTTCTAATGTAAGTAATTTCAGGCTACGATTTACTTCTAATTACTCTAGTTATATCTTGCTACTTTTCACATGTACTATTTTATCACTTGCTTGTACTTCTTAATTTCTAGTATGACAATTTCTCTGACCCATGAGTTATTAAAGTTTATATATATACATATATACACAAATATAAAAGCTTTTAAATTATCATTTGGTTAATGATTTATGACTTAATTGCATTATGGTCCTATAATTTGGTCTTTTATTGGTAGTTTTTTGAAGTTTGTTGAGACTTTTTTTCTGTCTAGTATATGGTTAAATGCAAATTTTTTATATATGCCTTAAAACATACTCTATAGTGGTCGAGTTCAGTGTTCTATATGCATCAATTCTTCTATAGCTTTTCTTCTATTTTTGTCTGCTTTTAATCATTAAGATATATGTGCTAAAATGCCCTGTTATGATAGTAGGTTTATAATATGTAGACATGCCAAATTTTCTTTAAAGATTTTAAAGCACCTAGTATCATATATGATATATACACCTAAGATATGAATTATATATTCCTGGTGAGTTGAAGTGTTTATTAACATACCACTCTCTCTAGTAATGCATTTTACTTAAAATTGGTATTGCCGCATAAACTTTATTTTAGTTAACTTTGCCAGTTTTATCATTTTAGATGTGTCACTGGTAATAGAATATAGTTTATTTTTAATTTTAATCCACTCTGATAGTTCTTATTTTTTAATTGAAGAGATTAATCCATATTTATTGATGGCAACTATTGGTATATTTCCATTAATTTATTCCACTCTGTTCATATTTATCTGTCTTGTATCTCCTAATTATTTGCTTGTTTTCCATTATATTTATTAAAGATCTTTTTTTCTCTTTATCTCATTTCCTTTATTTTGCCTCTATCCATTAGGAAATTATACACCTTATTTCTATTTCTTTAGTATTACCCTAGAAATTTTAACATGCACATTTAACATTAAAGTTAATGAGTATCTTTACCCCCCTACCAAACAATGCAAAACTCTGACCATGTGTTTAATCCTGTTATTTTTTCTGATATATGCCTTTGTTGTTCAGTTTTAGTTTTGCATTGATTTTCCCCAGTTTTATTGAGTTATCGTTGATATTTTAACATATGTAAGTTTAAGATGTACAGTATGATGATTAGGTTACTTGTATACATTGCGAAATAACTACCAAAATAGGTAATAAGGTACCAATAAAGTACTACATGATTTGTGTGTGTTAACATTTCAGATCTACTTTCTAAAAGACTTTCAGGAAATAATACAGTGTTGATAATATAGTCATCCTGCTGTGCATGAGATTCTCCAGATCTTATTTATATTTATCTTATATTTATCTTCCCATTTTCCTCACCCCAGCCACTGACAACCAATGTTCTACTCTGTACTTCTATGAGTTTGATGTTCTTAGATCTTGCAAGTGAGACTATATACACCATTTGTCTTTCACTGTCTGACATCTTTCACTTAGCATAATGCCCTCAAGGCCCATCATGTTGTCACAAAAAGCAGAATTTCTTTCTTTTTTATAGCCAAATAGTATTCCATTTTATAAGTATATCACATCTTTTTTTATCCATTCATCCGTTGATAGACACAGGTTTTTTCTGTTTCTTGGCTATCATGAATAATGCTGCGATGAACATGGAAGTGGAGATATCACGAGATAGTTTTTATTTCCTTGGGATATATACCCAGAAGTGGGGTCTGGATCATATGGCAATTCTATTTTTAACTTTTTGGGAAACTTCCATACTGTTTTTCATAATGGCTGCACCAATTTACATTTTCTCCAATAGTGCACAAAGGTTTCCTTTTCTCCACAGCCTTGCTAAAACTTTTTTCTGTCTTTCTAATAGTAGCCATTCTAATTGATGTGGGGTTATATCTCACTGTGGTTTTCATTTGCATTTCCCAAATGATTTGTGATGCCAGGCATTTTTCCATGTACCTATTGCCCATTTGTATGTCTTCTTTGGGAAGGTGTCTATTCAAATCTTTTGCCTGTTTTTAAATCAGTTTGTTTTGGGGGTTTTTTTTGGTTTTGTTTATTCACTGGTGATTTATATGAGCTTCTTATATATTTTGAATATTAACTTCTTATCAGATAAATAGTTTACAAATATTTTCTCCTGTGCACTTTTATTTTGTTGATTGTTTCTTTTGCTGTGCACATTTTTTTAGTTTTATGTATTCCCATTTGCTTAGTTTTGTTTTTATAGTTTGTGCAATTGGTGTCATATCTAAATAATCTTTGCCAAGACCAACATCCAAGGGCTTTTTTCCTGCTTTCTTCTAGTAGTGCTACAGTTTCAGGTCTTACATTTAATCCATTTTGAGTTAATTTTTTGAATGCTATAAAATAGGGTCCAATTTTATTCTTCTGCATATAGTTATCCAGTCTTTGCAACACCATTTATTGAAGAGACTATCCTATTCCTTATTGCATTTTTTTTTGGCTCCCTTGTCAAATATTACTTGACAGTGTATGAGTTGGTTTATTTTGGGACACTCAAATCTGTTCCATTGATCTACCTCTATTTTTATGCCATTTCCATACTGATTTAACCTACATTTTTTTAATCTCATAATTAGACATTTTATCATTTTAGACAATGTTTGTTTAGATTTAACCAGATGTTTTCCTTTTTTAAAAAAAAATAAATTTTATTGCTATTCCTTCTTGCAGCTCAGACCTCTCTATAAGGTTCATTTGCCTTCTTCCTGAAAGATATCTTTTGACAGCTGCTTTAGTGAATGTCTCTTGGTGGTGAACTTAGTTTGCCTGAAAATATAGCCATTTACCCTTTTCCTAGGAAAAAAAAAAAAGCTGTAAAAATTATATTACTCTCAGTACTTTAGCAATAATATCTAATGAATTATTGCTTTAATTGTTAAGTTTTCTGCCTTTCTCATTCTCAGTCTCCCTTTTCTCTGGCAATTTTTAAGATCAACTGTCTTTGATACTCTGCAACTTTGTATAAGTCTAGATGTAGGTTCCTTTTCACTTAACTTGTTTAGAATGTGTTAAACTTTTTCAATCTGAAAATGGATGTTTCAACAACACTGGAATTCCTAAGCTATCTATTCTCTTCTATACAAACTTTACTTAGAATTTCAAAAACAATCTTCTTATTCTCTTTCATATGACTTAACCAGTCTTTTCTATTTTCTGCCTCCTTTTATGCTACATTCAACTAATATCTTACCATTTCATTTCCTGTTATTTCCTCCAGCAATGTTTAATCTTCTGATCTACTGAGTTCTCTTTGATGATCTTTTGTTTTATCATCTTGATTTCAAATTCCATATATATTTTCATTTTGTTTTCTGTAATTCTAATATCTGTATCATCCACAGGCAAGATTACTTGTTCTTTTGCATCTAATTTAGGTCAATTATTTAATCACATATTTAGTGATTTATTTTTTTTGATGACCTCATGTTATTGGAACTTTATTTGTGAGACTCATTGAGGCCTGCATTTAAAGTTTATTCCTTCAGAGGAGATTTGTGTTTACTTCTACCAGGCACTTAGGGGCAATACTAACACTGAAATACCTATAATTTGGATTGGCTTTCAGGGAGTCTTATAGATACTGTTAATTCCTGTCTCTAACTCAAGGAAGTTAGGTTTTTGTTGGTAATCCCTAGAAGATTAATTTTATCTTTCTTTCTGTCTTTTTATTTTTTCTTTTCTTTCCTTTTTTCTTTATTTTCTTTCTCCTTTCCTTCAATTTCTTCCTCTATTTCTTTCTTCCTTCTATCCTTTCTTTATTTCGTTCCTCTTTACTTTCCTCTTGTTTCTTTCTTCTCTCTTATCTCCATCTCTGTCTTTTCTTTTTAATTCTTCTTTCTTCTTTTCTTCCTTCCTTTCTTTTTTCTTTTTTCTCCCCCTCCCTTTGACTTTCTTTTTTTTTTTCTTTTCTTCTTACTTCACACAGAGTCAAAACTTAGAAAGGCATGTACTCCTCATTGACTCCCTTTGCAGTGTTCGGTTTGTTCATATAGACACCAGCTCTCTATGGAGTGGTCTCTAAGGAAATCTCCCACTCTCTTCAGACCCCAGGCAGTCTTCTATCCTTCCATTTGCAAATACTTACTTACTTACTTACTTACTTACTTACTTACATACATACATACATACATACATACATACATACATACATGAAATAAAAAGATAAAAGACTTCAGCCACCAGGATCCAAGCGATACCACCAGAGCAAAAGCTAAATACAGAACTATTTAACTCTATGTGTTAGTATGATCTTGTTATTCTGGAACTTGAGGAATTCTTGTACTTTACAGTTATCCATTAAAGGATTGTGTGTGTGTGTAGTTTTGTTGCACATAAAGGTTTTTCTTTTAATATTTAGTTCATTTTACTGCTGAAAAACAGAAATTGACAATATCTTTTCATGTCTTTATCTTCAGTACTAAACATAGACCATAGCTTATAATGGGAATTCAGTACATTTATTTTAAATGTATGTAGATGTTGTAGACTCAGAGAATTCACTCCAAGATCCAAGTCTCCTCATACTAGCAAGTGAATATCTGAAGCTAGTTTGAGTTACACATTTTTTAAATTGGGAGTATCATTAGATGCTACAAGAAAGGTGCAACATTATCCCTCTTTGGTCCTCTGCTGACTTCTCCTGGCTCTTGGATGATCACTTTTTTCATCATCTCTTCTAGGAATACTTCCATGAGTCAACCCCACCACCCTCAACATAATCAGTGCAGATCCTTCCTACCTGAGTTTTTTTATCACACCCGATATTTACTTTGGCATAATTTTCTTCACATTGTATTTAATTATTATCTAAATATTAAGTTGTAAAAAATCTGAGCTTAGTTGCTATGTCTTAATCATTGTGTGACCCTGCACTTGGCATAGCATCTAGTTTGTAGCAGGTATCAATTAATGCTTTTCCATGAATGAATAAATACCTTTCAGAATATATATTTTAGCTCAAATATGTTTTTATTTTTAACCCTCAGCCTTTCTCTTTTGTGTCAGCTCTTTTAGAAATCACCTAACCATTACTTTTTTGAGTTAGTAATTTAAATTTCATACTCTTCTCAAACCAATTTCTGTCACAGTTAAATTGTTTTTATTAGCCCAAGAAAAAGAACACTTTAGTACACAAATATTTTAAGACACAAAACAATTTTATTGTTTTTGAAATGGAAAATATCATTAGCAAATGAAAGGCAGGATAACAATTAACAGTCTTACTCTAATTAGCCATTAATTATATTTGCTATTTTATACTATATTGAAGAATTACAGTCACTGCATAATTATCCTTCACTTCATTTTCATTCAAAACTTGAGTCTTGAAAGAATCATTAAAATATCTTTTTAATTTCTTTCCAATTTATAAACATCGTGACTCATATTCAAAAGTTCACTGCTTTGTTTATGAAATTAGATTCCACTGAGATTGTTTATCACTCTGAAACTTCCAACCCAGTAAAGAACCATTTTCAACTGGAACTTAGCACTCTCCTCATTTTCCCTTTACTTATCTAAGTATATGTTAGATATATTTATTCAGCATACACTACCTACAAGACACTGTGCTAGTGACTTTGGTATATACAAAGATGAAACAGGTTGATACCAAAATGAATTAGATATGATGCCTACCTTCAAAGACCTTGCCATCTAGAAAAGTAAGAAATAGACTAATAATATAATATAAGTTTTATATGTTCACAAGTAATTCATTTCATCAAATTAAAGCTTTTGATTATAAGACACACCATTATTGTAGTAGCACCAAGGAAGAAACACTCCTTAAAAATTATAACTTATGTTTGCTTGTAAAATGATCAAGATGTTAGTATGTGAAAAAATGTAGGCCTTAGGAATTGATAAAATATATCAACTCATTTTAAAAATCTCAACAATACTTCAAGTTAAGTAATGTTATTGTTCCTGTTTTACAAACGAGGACATTGATAGAATTCAGAGATGTTAGGCAACTAGCCCAAGACCGTGAGGCTAGTAAATAGATGAGTGGAAATTGAACCCACATCACTCTGATTTCAAATACTATGCTCTTAGCCTCTATAACAGAGAGGTCTTGAATTGGATGTTCAGGAGTTTCTATATCTTTCATTTCTAATATGACTTATTCAAGTTAGAGAAGAATACAGGAACCTTTTTTAATTCTTGAGAGAAATTGAAAATTTAGTTGAAATGATGAGACTTCTATTTCACAATAAACCTCTGTTTTGAAAGTTATTTGTCTAAATTTGTCATAAAATGGTTATGGTAATCACAAAGTGTATATCCCACCAGTCATGAGGCAATTATTTTTAATCTGTGAATTTATAACTAATTACATTGCATACAAATGCAATGATCCATATAGGATGATTAAACAAAAATTTAAATTAACTTTTATCCTGAGTATAGATATCTGGTTTTCTATTTTTTTAAGGGGAAATTGGCAGTTAGTAACAACTACCCATCAAAGTTTCCTATTTAGCTTTTATTTAAAAAGTAGCAATATTTATGAATAGCATGTTGATGTTCTTGTACTACATGAAGAATTTCAAATAATCTTTGTAAAGTTTATTTGTAAGAACAAGCAGTTAACATAGTTAAGTGTACTCTGGGCCAGTTGCATAGTCATCAGAGACTTCATCTGTGGAATATTAGCAAAACAGAATTAGAAATGTCAAACAGAAGAGATCTAATTAAGATAATTCTTCTAAAAAAATAAAAATTATGTCTCAGCTGTTCATATCTTGAATAGTCAAGATAAGATGGACATAGATAAAATATCTTATTTCCCAAAATATGGTACTGGAAACACCTACATTAAAATAACCAAATCACCAGAGTGCTGGTTAAAAATACAGATTTTGACCTCCAGCCCAGACCCACTATATCAGTCTTTCTTTGAGGAGAGCTCAAGAATCCACATTTTAAACAAGCACCTCTACCCATCAGTGATCATATACATGCTGGATTTGAGAACCATTGCTTTAACACTCGACTCCTTCCCGCCTAGTATGTTGGACCCATGGCAGAAATGAGCTAATTATTAGTGATTTTTTTTTCACCAAACATCAGAGATTAACATTACATTGACTAAATATTTATGAAGCAGTGTGGTGAGACACAAAAGAAATGTGAGCTCATGTACTCAAATGTCTATCAGTTCTTGCATGTCAGCTGTTCAGCATAACTAAATGGAAGTAATATTTTCTGAAATCTAAGAGTTGCCGGAAAAGAGAACTGAGATAATCCTTGTAGCTGTAAAGAAGGGACAACTCCAGAAATTATTTGAAAGGGAAAAAATACATGTAGGATCAGTGGAAAATTCACATTAATGGTAAACTGGAAGGGAAAGTAGAATACTTTGGGTTTTGGATCTGGGTAGCACAGAACAGTGAGGCCCCAACATGGGGATGGAGTGTGAAAACATTCTGAAGACAATTGAGAATATGGGTGTGAAAGAGGTGAGATTTTGAATCTGACTCTTTTACTGCCATTTGTAATGATGGTGAATTGAATTTTGTTACTGAGTTTACGTGTGAATGGATTTAACCAAATTGAGATCTAATTAATCATTGTGTTTTTTACAGCAATTGTTCAACTGTCAAGCTCTGCGAAAACTAAGTATTCCTGATAATGACCTTTCAAATCTGCCAACCACAATTGCTAGTTTAGTTAATCTTAAAGAACTCGACATCAGTAAAAATGGTAAGAATTTATCTCATCTCTAAATAACTTGATTTTTTTTACTGAAAATATGCTTTGATGTTTTCTCTTAGCAAATGATAGAACACTTTTTCTTTTATTTTGTTGCAGCTCTAAGTTAATTTTATTGAAAAGCTAAATCTTAATTTATAAGTCAAAGGCAGGAAATCTCTCTCCCCTTCTCTTATTAGTGTACCTGGCATACTCAGCCCTTATTTTCCTCTGTATTCAGATATGTTATTTAATCTTTTCTAGAATATTTTATTACCTTTATACTGTTTACTTCCCTTATTCTCACTATGTGTTGTGGAGGATCAGGTGGATTTTATATAAAAATAGAAAAATAGATTTTTTTTAAGACATCATAGTTGAGATGGATATATGCTTGATATTAAACATAGCACCTATAATTAACAATATGGTATTGTGAACTTTATATTTGTTAAGAGGGTAACTCATGTTAAGTGTTCTAATCAGCCCCCTTCCTCACTCCACCCCATGCAAACAAAAAACAAATGACAAACAAACAAACAAAACCACAAGGGACACAAGGAAACTCTGGGTGGTGTTGGATATGTCTATTATCTTGATTGTGGTGATGGTATCACTGGTGTTTGTATATATCCAAACTCACCACATTATAGATATTAAATATATGCAGTTCTTTGCGATTAATTATATCTCAATGAAGCTATTTTAAAAAAGAAAGAAAAGAAAAAAAAACTAAGCACTCTAAAAAAATAGAAATTAGGTAAGATTGGTTTGACATTCTAGGTAAATAGGGATCTTAATTTATTAACAACCACCAGCAAAATCTCTTGAGCAAATTAAATATGACATTTCTAAGAAATTCTGAACCATTCTGTTTAAAATTAAGATCTCTGTTTTTATCCAGTAGAAGACTCTGTTTCTCTTCCCAGTTTTATTTTCTTAATAGTATTTATGAGAATCTGGCATACTATATATTTAAATTATTTCTATATTGTCTGGACTCTCTACAAAAATTAAAATTCAGTGATGTCTCAGTTTTGTTGTTTTCATTACTGAAGTATCTGTATTGCTTAAAACAGTGTGTGGCATATTGTAGGAGCTCAATAAATAGTTATTGAATGAATTCATGAATGGATGGTTCTTGATGAACATGGAACACTTGTTGAAGTGTACTGGTATAAAATGCTAATAAAATTTCTTCAGTTTAAGTCTATAAGAGACATAGAGAAATTTACTGTATAACTGGGAAGATAAGACTAACACCTATAAATAATCAATGAGTATCATAAAACACTATCCAATGAAGTGCTTAATTACATGGCACGAATTACAATTGTAAATTCTTAGAGAATATGAAGATTAATTAAGACTGCTGTATTATTAAGGAAGAGTTCAAGTAAAGGATGTAGCCTGAGGATTTTCATGAAGCCTGGAAGCATTGAGTAAAGGAGGGCATTTCGTTTGAAGGAAACAATAAGAATGTGAACAGGCAACACACACATGTTCTTCCACACCAGCTTGACTTACCACAGAGAGGTTATTCAAGAAAACAATCTTAAAGGGACCATATGAAGATTTAGAAAATAGCAACTAGATTTAGGTCAACTAAAAGATAAAATTAGGTCTACTTTTATTCTTTTAAGATTAGATTTACAGGCCACATATTTATATTGATTGGTATTTCTGTACTTTAGTAATAATTAATACTACTTATATGTTTATATACACTCACACATCAAATACTGTTTTCAATTTACAACTTCTGAAAAATTTCTTATGGCCAAATATACTACCTCCCTTGGCCTTCAAGAAGGTTTGCCTGGAGAGTCCAAATAAATAAAAATCTACCTTATTTTTTTAAAGAAGATCAGAAAAAAAAATATTACCAAATATAAACACGAAACTCCTGAGGAGTGTGAGATTTTTATGAACATTATAATAATCTCCTAGTGTCACTCTTTCATCACAAAATGTTGTTGCCAGGAAGTGAATTGCAACTTAGACTTCTTCAACTTAGAAGTAAGTCTATGAGCATCCTTAGAAGTCCTTGTGATTATTATTCAAGGACTTTTAGCTATGCTTATGATTTCTATATTTTGGAAATATTTATTCAAAAACATACAAGACAAGACATGGCAAGAAACTCTACAAAATTAATATAGTGTAAAAGGTTTGTTGAGCATGATGATATATGAGCCATTGCTAGAAATTACATAAACAGTAAAAGATTTCAACATGCCACCCTTTCAGAAAATCATACCTAAAAAGCTGTCACTGAATTCCATGGCAGAGACCTTGACAATTACTTAAGAAGCATAATGCATCCTTTGGAATCTGTCAAGGGAAAGAGCAAATAACAGAAAATAAGTGCAGTGTCAGCATCACAATTGACAAGGTTAGAATAGCCCTGGTAGAAAAGAGTCAAGACATGGGAGACTACCATGCGAGAATAGCTATCTCAGTATTGAACTTTAGGAACAGAAAATAGAATGTTTATTTTGAGATAGAGATTCATGTAAGCACTAGTCAATCTGGGTAAAAATTTGCCTGAAATGCACTTGAAGTTGATGAGTTACAACTTACAGTGAAACTAGTTCGCTTGGAGGCTGAGTTGAAACCTGATCTTGGTTGTCCATGTGGCCTCCAACCTTTGCTTTTCGTTCCCAGTTCTTCCACCTGCCATCCTGATTCATCGTTTTCCATCCATAATTGAAAGTTACTTTTTATATTAAAACCTTTTAAGTAAGAGAACTATTGTGTGTGGAAAGATATCTACGTAATTGTGTTAAATAGCTTCCATCTACCTCTCTAACCACTCCAACTAACCCTTCCCCCTTCCATTTCATCCTCAAAGTTATTCTTAAATGCAATCAACTGTTCACTTGTAACACAAAGCACTATACTATTTCCCCTGCTTAAAATATTCCTTCTCCCCAGTGCTCTCCTCATTAACCAGACAGAATCTTCTTCACATTTAAAAAGAAATTTCAGGTGTCATTTATTCTGGGAAATTTTCCTGACACTCTATATACACAGAAGGTAATTACTCCTTTCTCTTTTATACATTGTATACATTTTTGCTTTGAACTTACCTCACTCTGTAATTCAATATCTATGTTTCCCTATATATTTGAATGGACTGTGAAACCCTTGGAATCAGGGACTATTTTATTTATCTCTCTTTTGGAGCTACTAAAACAATACCCAGCATACATGGTAGTGTTCAATAAATGTTTGGCAGGCAAATAACATTATACAGAAGGATCTTTTAAAACACATAGTGTGCATTTATACTATATTACATTAGGGACCCTACATAGGCTAGAGTCTTTACCTCTTATACTGGGAACATGTTAAATATTGTAACTGACTACTGGACAACATAGAAATGACATTATAATAAGTAATGAGTAACCACTAAAATTAGTTTTAACCTGTCATGTAGTAAAATATTTAACATCCTTGTTCCTTGGGTAATGACTACTTTATGTCAAGCTTTGACCTCTCCCTTGAGCTTCAAACTTGTATAGCCAACTGCATGCTAGATATAGCTAAAATATGTTTCACAAATAGCCCCAAAATAATATATTTAAAGCCACACTCATCATCCACTCCAATCTGCTTTTTCTTCATTAATCAGTTCTCTGCTAATGTTAATATTATCCACTCAAGTATTTGATGCAAAAATTCATTCTTTCCTCAGATTCCATAGACGTTTAGTCACCAAATCCTGCCAAACATACCCTTCTAAATATGCCATCTGTTTTTTTCTCATCATTCCCATACAATTGTAGTTTAGTCTCTTTATTTTTCTTGTACTACTTAAATAGCCTCCCATCCCCATTATTGCCACTACCATTGCCAAACCCATCGTCCACAAAGTACTTTAGTACTCTTTCTAAATTGCAAATATAACTACATTACTCTCCTACTTAAGATACTTCCATTGATCTTGGATAGAGTGTAGGCTCCCTAATACTGCATATAAAAGTCTTCACAATTGACTTCCACCTGTGCGTCTATTCCATATCTCCAATTCACTAAAGATGATTTGCACTTTTTAACCTTATGGTCTAGATACTGAAGAGCTGCCTCAAATATTTAATGCTGTTTCACCATCTCTGTGAATCTCTATTATTTTCTCTGCCTAAGTCATCTTTCACACTTCTTTCACCTAATTCAATCTTTATCATTCAAAACTCAATTTTGTATTAAAAACACTTGACAGTCATATTAAAATATTTAAATAGTCTTAATTTTAATCTGTTAAACATTTCAAGCATGAAGAAAATAATATGAGACAGCAATGTGCTCACAATGAGATTAAAGTGTTAGCATTTATTATAGATATCATTCTCTATTTTTTAAATAAATAAAACATCCAGAAACTTGTAAATTCTCATCCCTATCCCTTCCCACTTTCTCCCTCTCAAAGTTAGTGTGTTTAAAATTTGAATGAAGTTCTAATATATCATATACACTGTTCTGCAAGTTTTTCATTCATATTATATTTCTGAAATTTGTCCTTGATGATCAATGTGGATCTAATTATACTGGCAAAGTACCAAGTTCCCACTGCTTCATATCTCTGCCAACACGGGGTTATTAGATATTTTAAATGTTGGCCAATCAGATGAAAGGGTAGCTTGATATTTTATTTTCTATTTTCCTAATCACTAGAGGAGTTAGAATTTTTTTCTTTCTTCTTATTGGCAAGTGTAGAGTATCTTGCTTCTAATTGTCATTTTTGGTCCATTTTTATTTTGGACTCTTTTTCTGTTATGTATGTTCTTGGTGATTACATATTGTGGATATTAGTCCCTTGGTTAAATGGTTACAAATATTATCTTCCAATTTGTGATGTTTCTTTTCACTTTGCTTTGGATACCATTTACCATTGAGAAGTTGCAATTTTTATGTACTAAAATGTATCACTCTTCTCCTTATAGTCTGTTATTTTTATAGCTTATTTAAGAAATTCTTCCCTACTCTGATATCATAAAAATATTATTTGTATTTTCTTCCAAAACTATTAAGGTTTTTAAAAATATACTTAGGCCTTTAATTCATTAGTAACTTATTTTTTTGTGCTATGTATATTCTCAACTTTTTCCATATTATAGGTGATTAATCTTCCCAGCAACATTTATTAAAGTCTCTGGTTTCCCAACTTATTTATAATTCTACCTCTTTTATATATGAAAAGACTTTTTTCCAGACTATCCTTTTCTATCTGCTTATTTGCCTATTCCTGTGCTAATAGCACATTTTTTTTCTAATCAGTATAACTTAATAATTAACTTTTAATATCTGATAATACAAGTTCTCTGTTTTTCTTTTCAAATGTGTTTTGCAGTTCTTGGTATTTGATTCTTCCATATGAATTTTAGGTTCAACTTATTGAGGTTCACAAACAATCTATTGGAATTTTAAAAATTGGCTTGAATTTAAAGATTAATTTTGGAAGAATTAATATCTTTATAAAAGTAGGTACTGTAATCCATGAACATTGTATTTATCTTTCTTTATGTTTTGTGCCTTTCAAAAAAAGTTTTGTAATTTTCTTTAAGAAAGGCCTTTCATTTTATTAGTGATACCTAGTTTAAGTTGCTAGTTTTGTAGTTTAACTTTTTTTTGAGTATTTTATCCAAATTTAGTTGGTACTGTAGAGAAACATTACCAGTTTTGATGTCTTCCTCTTGCATTCAGTCCCAGTGCTAATTATATATTCTAATATATAACAAACAAGTAGGTTCTTCTGGATTTTTCTGTATAAAATTATATCATTGCATAGGATATTTTTCTTTCCCATCCTTATAAATTTATATCTTCTTAAGTCTCTCTCATAAGCAATTTTCTGGGATATCTAGTGCATCATCCAGATAGTCAATTTTATTGTCAAACTTTGTCCTTAGGCTGTTCCTGTGTGTTTTATAAATCTCTACCATATCTGCGACTATTTCTTCCTTTGTCTTTCTAATGCTGTTTAATTGAGCTATCTGCCTTTTACCTTTTTGTCATCTATCCTGCCAAAGGTTTTTGTTTGTTTGTTTGTTTGTTTTTTACTTTACTAATCATTTAAAGAATATTTTTGGTTTATTGGTTGATTTTTCAATCATTAATTTCAACTTTATTACTTTCTACTGCACTTTTTTATTTATGCTCTTCTACTTATCCTGGCTTTACTACAGTTGTTTTTAGATTGCAATATTTATTGCTTTCTTAGTAATCATATTTTATTAAAATATGTTGCACTTCTACATGCGTCTGATTGATTACTTTTCTTATGGTCTCATCAAATTTCCATGTACGCAGTATATGTGAATTTTTAAAATATACTTTGTTTCTTATAATATACTACATATTTTCTGAATTTTGGGGACAAGCTAGGGTTCTACTAATTATATACATTATTCTCCATTACATAATAACTTTTTTGGACAAATACTATTTCTTAGTGATATTTGCATACTTGGAACATTGAAAGCACCCAATGCTTGGAACATTTACCTACTTGGAACATTGAACACACCTAATGAACTAAAAAGAAATGACCTGGAAAATGAGATTCAAACCTCTTGTGTTCAATAAAGCATCTATTCTTCCATAAAGATTAAATTCTTCCTCTTTAAAAATAAGTACATTATCCTTGAACTTTCTTAGGAAATTTTCAGGCAGTTTTCTGAAACATAGTTATGTGTGTGAGTGTGTGTGAGTGTGTGTGTGTGTGTGTGTGTGTGTGTGTGTGTGTGTGGAGAGAGAGAGTGCAAACCATGGCTGCATATAAATTATCCTTTTTCTCTTAAGTTTTTCTGATAGTAAAATTACTTGCAGCAATCCATGGGTAAATACACCAGCTTGCTTTCCATATCAATGGATTTTTTGTCTTTTATTCCTCAGACATTAATTCAATCATAAAATAAAAACCCTATGTCCATCATAGATGAATGCATTTTACATAGTGTGATCTGTAAATAAATAGTCTCTGCCTGCTTGTAAAGCTGGTTTATGGTCATAATGGAGTAAATTGTTTTATATAATAAAGCAAGATAATGAATGATAAGGTTTAATTAGTCAGCGATTCAATTTTAAGTATGATTGTTGATTTGTCATAGCTTCAGAGAAACTATGACACTATAATTTAAGGATTTTAATGAAAATGAATTAATGTGAAAGCCCTTTCTAATTCTGCACCAATTAAGTGATTTTTCTCTCATCCTCTAAAAACTTATTTCTATACAAGAATGAATTTTAAAAGCATCATAGTGGGCAAAATTACTATTGTTAGTTGTAATGAAAGGCAATCAGAGTTGAAGACATTATTACGTGTTTTACCAGCTTGCCAATTATTCCTCCCCTTCCCCAAATGCATGCAAAACACTAATATCCTCAACTTTCAATGAAGATAGGGAGTTTCTCTCAAACACACTAGAAAAATCAGGCATGAGTAACCATTTAAATGATATATATATTTTTTTAATTTCAAGCAAGTTAAAAGGAGAATAGAGACTTTGGTAGTATCTATAAATTCTTAGAGATGTCTATTTTGACATGTGTTATTTGAGTTGGGGAGAAAATATTACCAGGGATTTGTTCTCAATTAGTTTTTTGATATTTGATATTTGGCAAATCATTAGGCCATTTGTTTAGAGCTTATTATTGTGCCCTATTAAATGCCTGGCTTTCAACACTAATAATGTGTTATTTATCTGAAAATCACTAGCAGTTTCCTCACTATAAGACTACTTTCTCTTCTTACAGAATCTACTTCTCCCAAGATTATAGTGTTAAAATAAAATGAGGATTGGCTCCCTTTATTTCTATTAAAGAATATGATGGCATCATGATAAGCAAAATAAGCCAAACAGAAAGAGTTGAAAATCACATTATATCACTTATATGTGGGATATAAACCTAAAAGCAACAAATAAACAAGACAAACAGAGACTCATGGACATGGACAATAGACTAGTGGTTACCAGAGGAGAAGTGGGTAGAGGGGGTCAAATATGTGAAAAATGATGACATCCTAGAAAGAAATCTAACTATGAGAGGAGAACACGCAGTGTAAATATATATATATATATATATATATATATATATATATATATATATATATATTCTATATATTATATATATATATATACACCTGTTAAAATGTACAGTTGAAACTTATTGGATTTTGTTAACCAATGTCACCATAAAATTAATTAATTAAGTAAGTAATTAAAAAAAGAAAAAGAATATGATAGCAACAAAAACTAGTTCTGTTTTTCTGCACTATCTCAGCCTGATACCAGAACTTTTAACTCTGTTTAATGTCTTTATCAAGAAATAGCATCAATGAGTCATGTTTCTGTGTGTTACAAACACTTACTCCATGGGAGATAGAGTTTTCAATCTGGTAATATATCTAAACATAAGGGAAAAAAGGAACTTCTACTCCCTCATCCTTCTGAAGTCTTTGTTGGGCTCTGTCACCAAGACCGATAAATTTTCCTAGAGTTACAGCAGAGACTTTTTTTAGCTGAGTGATTAACCTGTCTTCTGTGTCCCTGTAAATCCTGAAATTATATAAGAAAACTAAATTGAACTGGTAATGAAGCATTGTGAGCCCTCTCTCTACTAGACCATGCTCCCTCCCAGTCTCAGTATAAACTCCTTGAATGCCAGAACGGTTGCACCTCACATTGTTTCTATATCCACAATAGCTATACTATTAAAGTATAGGCACAGAAAGTGCTAAAATAAAGTGGTTGACTGATAATAAGCAAAAAAATCATTAGTCGAATATGAAAATTATTAAAAAGTTCATTTCACATGATATATTCATTCATATATTTGTTGAAGCAGAGAGAGAGTAGGGGAGGGATTGGGTGTCATTTTAATTATTTTTTTCTCAATTTGGGACTCCTTTTAAATATATATTATTAAATTTATTGGGGCGACATTGGTTAATATAATTATATAAGTTTTGAGTACATAATTCTATAATACATCACCTGTATATTGCATCTTGTGATCACCACCCAAAGTTAAATTTCCTTCCATCACCATATATTTGACCTTCTTTACCATTACCTATCTCCCCCCTCCCCTGACCCTTCCTTCTGATAATCCCTAAGCTGTTTTCCATATCCACAAGGCTCTGTTTGTTCATTTATTCATTCATTGCTTTCAGATTTATATTTCATATATAAATGAAATTATATGGTTGTCAACTTTATCTGACATTTCACTTAGCATGATAATCTCAGAGTCCATCCATGTTGTTGCAAATGGCAGTATTTCATCTTGACTTAGTCAGATTCATTCTTTTGTGCATGAACTTGTTGGTGAAGGTCACAAAGATATATTAAAATTTTCTCTAGGGATGTCCTGGAGGTAAATTATTAGCAAATTATTGATTACCTGTATTTGGTTTTTCTCTCTATAATGCCACTAAAATAGCAAACTATTCCAGTGTGTTTTTCTCCTGCTCACTGCTGCTGCTACTGCTTCTCCTTCTTCTTCTCCTCCTATTCCTCCTCCTTCTCTCTCTCCCCCTCCCTCTTGAACCTTCCATACTTCTCTGCCATCTTCATGACTATTGACTCTATCACTGAGAATATTAAGGCTCTAAGAGGATAAGTTCTACAGACTGTTACCATCATATCTAGAATCTTCCAGCATCTGCACACATATTCTCTGATTCCTGCCTGTCGTATAGATGAACTATCCCTGACATCTCTTCTTAGAATCTAACAGACATCTCAAATTACACACATCCAAAAGTAAACTCTATTCTCTACAAAACCTAATTCATACATCGCTTTTCCCATCTAAGTTGAAGGCACTCTCTTCATTAAAGTTTCTCAGGACAAAAATCCGAAGTCATTCTTGATTTCCTTTTTTCTTTCACATTCCAATTTAATCCATCAGGGAATCTTATTGGTCTTGCATTCAAAATATATCTAGATTCCATTCACTTCTCACTCCCTCCACTGCTCTCACCCTGATGCAAGCCCCTATAACCATCTTCATGGTTTACCATAGCCTTTAATTGGCCTCTCTCTTAGAAAGGCGATGATACTCAGGAGCCAGAGTGATCCTCTCATGTTATAAATCAGGCCATATTACTGTTATGTTTTTCATTGTCTCTATTTTATTCAGAGTAAAAATGAAAATCCTTGCAGTGGTGAGTCGCCACCCTGATCCCCCCTTCCACATACACCCCTATTATCTCTCTGACTTATTTTTTTGCTATGCCTTTCTTTCTCACTGTGTTCTAGCCATGCTGGCCTCCTTGCTATTCTTAGAATACACCAGCATATTTAAGCTTTATAGCATTGTCACTATCTATTCTTTCTGCCTGAAACGCACTTCCTGTCCACTCTCAGACATCCAGACATCCGTATCCTTATCTCTTTCACCTTCAAGTCATTGCTCAAATGCCATCTTCCCAATCAATGATGCTCACTCTAATCCCCTAGGTATTTCTGATCCATTTATTCTGCTTTTACTATCTTTTTCCATAGCTAAAATGTTGTATAATTTTATGTATTTTATGTTTATACTAAGTATCTCTATGGTTTATTGTATGCATTTCTCCACTACAGTATAAGCTCTACAAATGAAGAGAACATATAGATTTTTTTTCACACTGTATCCTCAGTGTTTAGTACAGTTCCTAACACAGAGTAGGCACTCAATAAACATTTGTTGCATGTATGAATGACTCTTCCCTGTCAGGGACCTTATAATTAAAGTTAGCTACTCAAATATCAGAGAACCATATAAGACAAGATGATAAAGTAGTGATTTCTCAATTTATGAGCCATATTGTATCTCATTATTTTTCAGTCTTATTAATTTCATAGAGAATACAATTTAAAAAGCTAGGCACTAAGAAGAGAGAGCCATATGGTCTACAATAGTTAAATGAATTTTCATGCAGATGATAGAATTTAAATGTATTTATGTGGGTGATATTCAGACTGAAGATTTAGATGAAAGGGTAGATAGGAACGGGTAAAAATTATAACACATTAAATATATATATCCAGAATATGAGATTAAAAGACAGAGTATATGTTATAGAAATGCCTTATACTCAGGTTTGCCTTTCAGGGATCTTTTATTTTTAATCGTAGGGGTCAACACTGCTATTGCTATTGTTAGACTCTGTATTTGATAATGAGAAAGTTATTTGGTACATTTAGATTCCACACCTATTGTGTTGGGAAAAACATTGTTTTTATACTTTAATATCAACTTAAAACCAACTTAAAGCCTAACACAAGATTTTAATGACACTTTAGTGTGAGTTTTCATTTTTACATCAATAATTTTTTATAATTAAAGTTGAAAACCATATTAATTACTAACTTAAGACCCTCCTCTCAAGACCTTTCTGCATTCATAATAAACAAGGTAGTCCATGTAAAAACAATTAATTGAATATCCTAAAACCTAGTCTTAGCCATTACTTCCCCATGCTAGGCAGGGAAGATTCATGTTTAATTGATTTCAGATTTTTCCCCTCGCCTTTTTCTGCCCACCAGTGAAAGATCTAAAAAAGGCAGCAGGAAAGAGAATAAAAATGAAAACCCCACAAAGTGAATTAATTCTTGAGTAATCGAAAGCTGGGCAGGAACTTTTCCACCTAATTTTTTAAAAAGGGGAAAGACAAAAAAAAAAAACAACATTCAGGTAAAGTAATCTATTACATGTTTTCTTCTTAAGGATATTAATATTAATATTTCATTAATGCAATAATGAATAATTCCATTACATTAAGAGCTTTATTTCTGAGATGTTTCAAGCTCAGAATCTAGAATTGTTATTTCTCATTTGACAGTATTTCTGTAGACATATTCTAAATAGATTTGTGGTATAGTTGCCAAAATAAGCACATTGTGAAAATACTACTCAAGCGTCCCAATTTGGATGGGAAACATTTATTGATGTCAGCTATTTGTGAATAGGTCAATTGTGCATTTTTAAAACTAAATATACCGTTCCATTTTACCTATTAAACACAGTGCTTTCTGTGAAATTATTTTAGAATACATTCATTTTGTTAAACCAAATATAGTCTAGTCTAAATATAATAAGCTTTAATATCCAGGGGTTCCCAAAAGAAGTGAACTTCTGATACCCTTAGAAGATAGTTCCTTTTGGGCCTGTGTTACAAAGACTGTGGAGATGGCTCCACTGAAAAACAGGGATTAGAACTTGAATTGTATGGAGTATACATACTTGATCCTGTTTTCTACAGTAATCACAAGTGAAAATGGCTGGAATAAGATATATTGTTAAAGTGAAAGATATTTATCCCCTATATCTGGAAGAATAAATTTGAAAATCAATACAAACTTCATCTTAGAAAATGTGTGTGTATGTGTATATGTAATATATATAACCCTTTTTATAAATTTAAAACAGTGTTCAGATAGACCAGTCCCAAAGATTGGTTAATAAAAATGTGGGTTCTACAATAAAATCTAACATAACTTTAATAGGAAGTGACATAATAGAGTAAAGAAGAACAAGAGTATGGTGTTGAAAAAGTGGATTAAATGCCACCTATATCCATTCCATCTATAAACAGTCATTAGGTATTTAAATGTCACCTAATCCTTGTTAATCTGTGGTTATTCATCCATAAAATGAAGATAATATTGCCTAATTTATCTTCCTCACTAGATTATTAAGAGAATTAAATTATTTTATACACTGGCATAGAGAAGTCTAAGTTAATTTTCCTCCTATTAATATATTAATTTTATCTGCTATTTATAAGGTTCTTATTAAGTGCCAGACATGATACTAAGTGCTTCACATTCATAACATCCAAAGTTTAGAACAATCCTTTGAATTAGGCTAGTAATGAGTGAATGACACTCAAATATTACATGACTGCCTAAGGTTATTCACATGGCTTGTTAAGTGATAATACTAGGATTCGGTCACCCTTCCAACCTGTGTTTTTAACTACTGTGCATACTACTTCTCTATGTTTAGATTAAACTATAGCTTGAGGTTATGCTCTAAGAACTCTTTCTAAACAGTAGGGCACATATATTTGTCTAAATAATGAAATTCCCTTGGCACCTATTTTTCCAAATGTCTTCCACCTTTTATAAGCAATCGATTAGTTATAAACACCTCAGCAAAAATATAAAAATATCGGTCAGCATAAACTAGTTATATATTTATATATTGTTGATTCTCTTGTTGACTGATACCCTCTACTTCTGTTTATTTCTAAGAATTATAGATAATTTATGCAGCACTTTCTGCCAATTACTTTACCTACTTTATCTCTTATCCTTACTGCAACTCTCTGATGATTGATGAAACTGTTTATATAATCACCATTTTTCATAGTAGGAAACTAAGACATTGACCATTTAAGTGGCTTTCCTAGAGTTACCCAACCAATGAGTGATAAAGTTAGGAGTCCATCCTAATCTGAAGGACTCTGCTCTGTGTCTAGCATTTTAATTTGTCTAGCAAATGAAAATCGTATTTTAATTTGCTTCTTTTTTTGACTTGGTTCACACATCATTTAAGATGTCCTAAGTCAGACACATGTGGACAGAAGGCATCAGGTACACCAGTGTATAATGAGCCCAAACTGGTGACTGAATAGAAGACACTAACGGGAGAAAAGAAGGTGGCTTACACTTACTCTGTTGGTTTTAGAGATCCAAATTAAAAGTGAATTTTAAGAGTCAATGTTGAGGGCAACTCAAGGGTTAGTTTATTGACTTTTTGCCATTTCGTTAATATCTAGTTAATGAGGGCAGCTCTAGGTGTTATGGCCTTTCCAAAAAAAAATTGTCCTTTCTCATTCAATTCACACATAACAAAGCTCCTAAAATTCCTTGGGTTCTTATTAAGAAGGAAAATACTTTAGCAATAACTTTACGACAGTATAGTTTCTGGTGAAGTTTCACATAAGATAAAATGGCATGAGAAATGCCCCCATACTCTCTTACATACCATTACTTTACACTGAATAAACGACCGTCTTGGTTTGGCCGCCCTCCTCCTGCCTCACTGGGCTTCAAGGTACCATGGACACATTGGTTCAGGTAAACTGAATCTAGGAAGGTGGAGGGTTTTCTTTTTTAAATATCTATCATCAAAAGTTCAACTAAAACCTGCCACAAAATGTTCCTTCTGTCCAATATGAAGTGCTTAGCAGGACTAATACTTTATACAATGTTTACTTCCTCAATAATAGTTTCAAAAATTGAGAGCATGTAGGATTGCAGGCATACAGAAATGGTTTCATAGAGCTGTTTTTCTAACCTTTTCAGGGCCTACTGCATTTAATTCATTTGCATCAATTGATTGAAATGTCCTCCCATCTTTTATTCCCGATGCCCGCATTTATGGATTAGATTTTGCAACTTACTGATTTTCAGGAGGAAAAACTTGTGTTTTTCTGTCACATAGCCAACAGCACAGCTGTGAGAGCAGATGAACAGTTCTCCAAGGGCCATCAGCTAGGCTGGCTACCTCAGAGCCTCCAAAGCTGACCCAGGAAGGGCTGCTCACCTGGCGGCTCACCTCTTCACCTTTTAAGGAGATGCAGAGCTACATTCTGTGCCAACAAGGAAACATTACATAAAATTTGTTAGAGTCACTTGTTAGTTTGGGAATATCTATTGTTTTTGTGATTCGTCCTTAGGTATTTTTCACATGTATGTGTTCAATCTTCCCAATCATATAACATGAAGGAAGCAAAGATTTTTATCTTCTGTTTCCTTATATCTGCTGATTTCTCTTTCCTCCAGTAGTGGCAATATAATAACTAAATAAGCCTAAACTAATTTTATATCTTTAGATATGTAAAGAGCGAAGATTATCATGTCAAATATACAATTGTCCTCAATTTTATATCCAGTTTTCAATTATTACTATCATAAAATATTAACATTCATTTTATTTTTAAATGTATGTATATATCATATGACACTAATACATTGTTATTCTTACTTAAATGATTACCCCAATAACATGTATACTGTATATTTAATTAACTATTCTTAATGTTAGAACTATAATTTAGAGAATTTTTACTGGAATACTTTCATGTATTTTTTTTTTTTTTACATTTTAGGTGTACAAGAATTTCCAGAAAACATAAAGTGCTGTAAGTGTTTAACAATTATTGAAGCCAGTGTCAATCCCATTTCTAAGTGAGTATGAGTGATTTGATTTTATTTTGTTTCCATTGGCTAATAATGTACCAAGATAAGAGAAATTTACATTAAATTTTAAAGGATGAACTTAAAATTCAATTCAGTAGAATGATGGAAAAGGAATAATTATATCAGAATTCTTCAACAAAAGATGATTAAAAGCATTACTGAGTAACAATGAAAGCCTAATTGGTGCAAGATGGCATTACTTTGAAGCAAACTATGTCATAATTTTTTCCGTGGCTCTCAGACAAGTTTGCAAGGAAAAGCACTGAAACTAAGAGAACAGCTATACGTTATGATCATGGTAGAAAATTAGCATCAGGGATGTAATGAAAGGTCAAGAGAGTGTAAAAATTTAAGGTATTGACAAGTGCATGAAAATAGCTGATTATGTAGTTCAAACTGGTAAAGGAATTCCATATGACCAGAAAAAAGGTAGCATTTGTGTACCAGAGATTACAGGACAAGCAAAAAGACAATTCTATGAGGATAGCAGAATGGAAGAAATGGATGATAAAGATGCTGTGATCAGACACAGGGTATATGTGATTCATGATTTATTATTTGAGAAATGCCAGGGGAGAATGAGACCCAGCGTGTGACCATGTTGGCAGATTACAGTTATGTCATAATAACAGAGTGTTCTGTGGATCGAATAGGTCAAAAAAGCTATGAAGTGAATGGATTGGAGAGGCCATGAACCTCAATGTTAAAGTCACTTAAGAATGGAAGTGGACAGAAACTCTAAAAAGGCTGTTGACAGTTATAGTAATCTTTGGAAGAGGTTGAAACAAATCAGTGATATTGGGATGCAGAGAATGAGTTTCAAATTAGACTGGCATTATAATTATACAAAAACTGAAAGCAGGATTTGAGAAAATGCCCTCAGTCCTTTATCTACATGAAGTTGGAGAGACTGAGAGAAACTGAAGCTCACTGGAAAAATCATTTAGTGAATGGACTGTGTTTAGAAAGGGGAGAAAGGAAGTTTACCAAAGAAAATTTGAAGGGAAATTTTTCACCAATAGAACTGAGGGGAGAGAGTAGTGAGAGTGGTTTCTCTATGGATCATGAGAAGAGACTGTAGATGAGAATAGGAATGAAATAGAACATTAAAGGAAATAGATGTATTGATAAAGGTCTTTATAGTGTATGAAATGTTGTACGAAATAACTCAAGGCCTTTAGTAAAAAGTGGAGCATCAAGCAATAAAGTGTGTTTGAAAGATACAGGTTTTCTACCTAAACAGTAGAATATGGAAAGAAAAAAAAAATCCTGTGAAAAGTGTTTTCTAAAACTTTTAAACTAAAATCCAACTTCCCAAAGAAGATACAGAGGATGCTAACTTCTCACATCAATAATACTACAGCCATGTCCTTGACTTGAGTCATAATCCAGGGCAGATGATGAATTGTTTTGATTTCTAGTTCTTTAATTCTAACAGCTCATCTTATTTAAGAATCATGCTAAGATCTATGAGAATGGAAGTCAGATGATAAATTACACCCTTAAGAAGCTTCAACTTTATAGTTTCATTGACTATGTCTCAGAAGTGCTTTCATATGTTTAACTTTTTAAAAGATGAATGAATGGTCTTTCACACACACAAAAATGCCTAGCATTAAACTGTTTGAGAATTCATAAAAAATCACTTGATAGAAAAGTCAATTTATAGAGTATACAAATTTTAAAGTTTATTTTTTAAAGGTACAGTTTATATGCAGTAAAATTCACCCTTTTGAGTGTAGAGCTCAGTGACTTTTGACAAATGTGTACAGTCATGGAACCACCACCATAATCAAGATATAGACTAAGTCACCCCAAAAAGTTCCGTTAGCTCAATCATCCACTGATCCGATTTCTAGTCCCATGGTTTTGCCTTCGAAAATGTCATATAAATAATATCATATAGTTGTGTCTGACTTTTTTATTTAACACTGATTTTGAGATTTATCCATCATTTCAAGAATCAGCATTATATTCCTTTTTATCTCCAGGTAGTATTCCACAATTTGTTTGTCTATCACCAGTTGATAGACATGTAGGTTGTTTGTGTAAGCATATGTTTTTACTTCTAATGGGTAAACACCTAGGATTAGTATTCTGGGTAGTATGGTACATGTGTGCTTAACCTTATAAGAAGTTTCCAAACTGTTTTCCGAAATAGCTATTCATTGTGTATTCCCACCAGCAACTTTTTAGATTTCCGTTGTTTCTCATCTTTGTCAGAATTTGATACTATCAGTTTTCTATATTTTTATTTTAGCAAATTTAGTAGGTGTACTATCTCATAGTGGTATTTCAGTATAGTTTTAAATTATAGTTTTAATGTCCAAGTAGCATCTTTCCTTGTATTTATTTATAACTTATATTACTTCTTTTCTTATGGCTGAATAATATTCCATTTTATATATGTACCACATATTCTTTATTCAATCATCTATCATAGGACCCTTCAGTTACTTCCACATCCTGGCCACCATGAATAATGCTGCTATGAACAGCAGGGTGCAGACATTTTTGTGGATAAGTATTTTCAAGTTTTTTGAATAAATACCCAGAAGAGGAATACTGTATTATATGATAATTCAATTCTTAGTTTTTTGAGGAACCTCCATACCATTTTACATAGTGGATGTACCAATTTACAATCCCACCAGCAGTATGTGAGAGTTCCTTTTTTCCCCACAACCTCTCTAACACTTGTTATTACTTGTCCTGTTGATGATATAGCCATTCTAACAGGTGTGAGGTTATATCTCATTGTAGTTTTGATTTGCATTTCCCTAATAGCTAGCGAGGTTGAGCATCTTCTCATATGTCTGTTGGGCATTTGTATGTCTTCTTGGAAGAAGTATCTGTTTAGGTCCTCTACCCATATTTTAATTGGATTGTTTGGGTTTTTTTATAGTTGAGTTGTATGAATTCTTTATATTTTGGATATTAGGCCCTTATCAGAGGCATTGTTTGCAAGTATATTCTTCCATTTAGACAATTTCCTCTTTACCTTGTTGATGATTTCTTTTGTTGTGCAGAAACTTTTAGTTTGATATAGTCCCATTAATTTATTTTTACTTTTACTTCCTTTGCCTTTGAGGTGCAGTTTCATTTCTGAATTCTCTTTTTTATACATTAATCTGCATTCCATCTTCTTACAAATATTCCATAATGTTTTTAATTACTGTAGCTTTATACAATCGGGGAATGTGAGTCCTTCAACTTTGGTCCTCTTTATCAAAATATTTGGGTTATTCTATGTCCTTTGTTTTCTCATATAAATTCTATAATCAGCTTACCAATGTCTACAAAAAATGTAAAATCCTTATAAAATTTTGAGATTACATTGAATCTGTAGGTCAGTTTGGGCAGGATTGACATTTCAAAAATATTGAGTATTCCTATCCCTGAGTATAGTTTATTTTTATATTTATTTAGAGCTCTAAAAATTTATTTTATCAGTGTTTTGTAGATTTTAGCATACAAATCTTGTACACGTTTTGTTTCTTTTATTCCAAGTATTTCATGTTTATTTGAAATTGCAAATGATTTTCCTATTATTCAGTTGGTTATTGACTTCCACCTAGGAAATCACTCCAAATCTATAAATCATTTATTAGAACTAATAAGTGAATTTAATGAGGTTGCAGAACATAAAGGCCATATTAGAAAATCAATTATATGTCTATATATGGCCTTTATGTTCTGTAACATCACTAAATTCACTTATTAGTTCTAGTAAATAATTTACAGATTTGGAGCAATTTCCTAGATTGAATCATGTCAAGACAGTTTTGGTTTATTTTTTTCAATTGGTATGACTTTTTTAAATTTAATTTTCTTGCCTTATTGTCCTGGCTAGGACATCCTGTACAATGTTGATAGAAGTGAAAAGGGACATTATTGTCTTGTTTCCAGACAGAGAGAAAGCATTTAGACTTTCACCATTATGTGTAATTGTTACTTGTTTTGCCATACATGCCCTTTATAAGGTTCAGAATTTTTTTTTATAATTTGACTTTGGGTGGTGAACACACAATACAATATAAAGATGATGTGTTATCGAATTGTATACTTAAAACCTATTAATCAATGTCACTTTAATCAATTTAATAAAAAATAAAAATAGAGAAATATAAAGTACACCATAAAAATAGTTTTTTTCACTTACAGTTGACATACAATATTGTATTATTTTCAGGTGTGCAACATAATGATTAGATACTTAACTTATGAAGTGATCACCCCAATAAATCTAGTACCCATCTGACCTAGAAGGTACTGTGCTGAGTGGAATAAGTCACTCAGAGAAGACAAATGCCATATGATTTCACTTACATGTGGAATCTAAAGAACAAAATAAACAAACAAACAGAAACAAACTCATAGATATAGAGGACATTTTGATGGTTTCCAAATAGGATGAGGGTTGTGGGGTAGATAAAAAAGGGGAATGGATTAAAAAGTACAAATAGTCATGGTGTTGTAAAGTAGAACATAAGGAATATAGTCAGTAAGGTCGAGGAAATTTTTAATAATCTGTCCCTCACGTCATTTAAAGCCCTCCTCAACAAGGTCCTCAAAATTTAGATTTCTACTTTTATTTTCAAGGAAATCTAGGCTTCCTCTGTGATGTTTTTCAAAGAAACTATTCAGTGTCTGACTACCGCCTGGTTCCAAAAAGCCACTCCACATATTTAGGCATTATTATATCAGAATCCCAATTCCAGATACCAAAATCTTTGTTACTTTTCTAATGCTGTATAAGAAATTACAATAAGTTTAGTGGCTCAAAACAACACATATTATCTCTCAATTTCTGTGGGTCAGGACGCTGGACATGGCTTAGCTGGGTTCCTACTTCATTGTTTTATCTGGCTGTAATCAAAGCATTACCAAGCTGTATTCTTATCTGGAGGCTCAACTAGAGAAGAATTCACTTTCAAGCTCACCCAGGTTGTTGGCAGAATTCTTTCACTTGCTGTTATAAAGTAAGAGTCCTAGCTTTTTGCTGACTATCAGTTTGAGTGTATTCTTGGGTCCTAGAATCTGGTATAGTTCCCAGCCATGTGATTCTCTCCATAGGCAGTTCACAACATAGCAGCTTGGTTCTTTAATGCCAGCAGCTGAATAGAGTGAGTCACCTAGCAATGCAGAGCTTTATAATTTAATACAGTTTATATAATTTAATACAAATTTATATAATTTAATACAAATCTTGAGTCCTACCACACTCAAAGGAAGATTATACAAGAGCATAAACACAGGAAGTGAAGAGCATGGGATTCACCTTAGAATATCTCTACCACGTCTTGATATCTTGTTTTTGGAGACTTTTTATTATCAATGGATGTGAATTTTGTCAGAACTTTTTTTAAAGCATCTATCAATATAATGATATGTTGAATAACATTAATTGTTTTTTAATTGTCAATTTAACTGCTTTCCAGGGATAAACCCTACTTGGTCATGAAGTATTACTCATTTATAAGTAATAGCTCTGTTTCGCTAATATTTTGTAAAGAATTTTCCCATCTATATTCATGGTGTATATTAGTCTGAAATTTATTTTCTTGTAATATCTTTGTTTGGTTTTGATATCTGTAAAACTAGCTTTATAAAAATAGTTGGGATAGGTTCTCCTCTATTTTCTATAGAAGTTTTTATAGAATTGGAATTTTTTCTTCCTTAAATTTTGGTAGAATTTGCCAGGGCAGCCATCTGGTCCTGGCTGTTTCTTTATGGGAAAGTTTTTAGTTACATATTTGATTTCTGTAATAGCTATAAGGCTATTTAAATTATCTATTATTTTTTCTTGAGTGATCATTGATAGTTTGTGATTTTTATGAGTTTGTACAGCTCATATAAGTTTTCAAATTTATTGATGTCTTATTTTTCTTAATATTCTTTTATTAACCATTTAATATCTATGAATTCTCTAGTGGTGCTCTCTCTTTCATTCCTGTTATTAGTAATTTGTGTTTTCTTTCTTTTTTTGCTTGACCAGTCTGACGAGAAATATATCAATTCTATTGCTCTTTTCAAAAAAAAGATTTGGGTTTCATTGATTTTTCTATCTATTGCTTTTCTGTTCATTTTCTTTCACCCAAGAAATCTACAGAGAAGTCAATCATGAAAACCCTGGAATATAAAAGTTACAGTTTTGAGTGTTTGCATTTTAGTTTTAATTTTATAATGTGACCTTTTAGTATAGTCTGAATGACTTAACCAAGTCATTGGCGAAAATTATCACAATAAAATTGAAACCAACAACTACTCAGTGAAAAGAGCATGGACCAATATTTATTGAGAACCTATTAGGTCTCAGGCTTTAAGATACATTATTTCATTTTCATCATCACAATAACCTTATGAAGTATGTGAATATTATCTACATGCCTTTTTACAGATGAAAACACATGAAGGTAATATTTGAATCTCTAGATTCCTTTCACTATATTTCCCTAATTCTGAAGCATCATTTTAGTTTGGGTTTAAATTAAAAGACACATTTTGAAAAATCTGAAATATTCTTAATGTTCAACAATAAGGAAACTGCAAATAAATTATGGCACATCTATTGGATGGATACAAAGGATATATATAGAGTAACCATATGGCTCTGTTTCCTCAAGTCATCCCAGTTTACACCTCTTGATGTGGCATGATTAATAATAGCTCCCTTTTAAATCCCAAAAATGTCCTAGTTTGAATGATAGATTATGTAGTCACTCTGGTTATACAGCAAAGTTGGAATATAATTACAAAATTAAGGAAGAAATCATATATGTTTGCAGTGTTGTTAAAATAATTAATTGAAAATTAGATCAGAAATATAAGAAATAGTAGTAATAGTTATGTTAAGGAGATGGAATTATGAGCAGTATTTTTTCTCTTTATATTCCAAATATTCTGTAATATTTATAGCAATTTTATAATTTTAAGTTGCATAAATTTAAATATTTAGATGTAAAATATATTTCCATTAAGGCTAGAAGATTTTACATTAGCTTCTTAATCACAGCTGATAAAATGTGTAATTTAATTTGGTTTAACTGTTCTATTAGAGGTCAAATGCCTGTAATATGTTTTCATTTAACTTCTGAAGTAAATGGAATTAGAAAAGCAAAATGTTGAAACAGGGATGTCTGCAGCCAATTTTAATTTGTCTATTCCAACAATGAAAGTAAAATTAATAAAATTATTTAAATTAGTATTCTAGTTAATAGTGAAAGATCAGAATAAAAACAATAGTACGCCAAGTAAAAGTAATATAATTATTCCCCTTTTACCAAGTTCTTACTATTGACAGATCACTTAATCATTGGAGTAACTCTGCAAGTTGATATTAGTATCATCATTTTAAAAATAAAGAAATTAAGTCTTACAAAGATTTGTAAAAGTCACAGAGCTAAGTATGAAAAGAACTGTGATTCTACCCGTGGTCCTCTGATATCACTGCCCATTGTACTCAAGCACTTAACCATATAGGTGTCTGGTTTTATTATTCTCTTTGTTGTAGTTTAAATATGCCACTTTTAAATTAAATTTATTTGCATTTTACTGATGACTAATGAAGTTGGGCACCTTCTCATATGTCTATTGGCCATTTGTATGTCTTCTTGGAAGAAGTATCTGTTCAGGTCCTCTGCCTATTTTTTTAAATTGGATTGTTTGCTTTTTTGTTGTTGAGATGTGTAAATTCTTTATGTATTTTGGATATTAGTCCTTTATCAGAAATATCTTCTCCCATTCAGTTGGTTGCCTGTTTTGTTAATGGTTTCTTTTGCTGCACAGAAGCTTTTTAGTGGATATAGTCCCATTCATTTATTTTCGCAACTATTTCCCTTGCCTTTGAGGTCAAATTTATAAAATCCTCTCTATATCCAAAGTTCATGAGTTTAGGACCAATACCACTTTTAATTTTAGCAATTAATAAAATAAGTGTTTTCTTACCAGAAAATGATATATCAATATATATAAAACATCTATTTGAATTTTTTAAAACAAATCAGTCAAATGTAGAAAACTACCAGTTTTCTACATTTTAGAATAGTATCATCTAATTATTGAGAGCTGCCTAAATTAGTGTAAAATATTAGATTCATTGAAAATCCTGGAGGAGGATAAAGACAGCCCATCTTCATCAAGTTTATCTACCTTGCTAGGGAATATCTTGGCACTCCTTGAATATTCCTCTGGAAATGGTGATATTGACAAATGGGCCATTGTCTTTCTAAGAAGCTACACATTTTTTCCATAAAATTAGACTGTTGAATTGTACAACTGAAACTTACTGGATTTCATTAACCAGTGTCATCATTAAAAAATGAATAAATATATTAATTAATTTTATTAATGAATAAATAGTTAAAAGCAGGAAAAATATTCAACGATGCTTCGAGCAACAGATATAGCTTTTGTCCATCCAAAAGGAAAAATGTCAAGAGAAATGCTAACACCATGAACCGCTGACAGATTGGTGATCGGGCCCCCTCTGATCCATCAATTCAAACTTTTAGAACTTTCAGCACAGAGACACACAGAGGTCATAAACATATGTATATTCAAGGATGGGCAAATGTGAGAGCAATCTGGCTACGACATCTATAACCTCATTGATCACCAGGGTTGATTCAGCTGATCTGGCTGGCTAGGTGGGTTTCCTCTTCCTCCCTCACCGCTCCACGGTACGTCCCTCTCGAAGCTGCGCTCTGGGTCGAAGAGGACGACCTTCCCTGATAGAGAGGACCGTTCGTTCTTTGGTCAAGGGTATAGGAGTAGTCGGGCTCCCCTGTTAGAACCTCCAAACAAGCTCTCAAGGTGCATTTGTAGGAGAATGTAGGATAGTCAAGCTTCCAAGACTCCAGACACATCCAAATGAAGTGCTGCACATGGCAGTCTGCCTTTCTCAAAAAAAGAAAAAAAGGATGGTCAGTACATCCATACTTACGACCAAAAAAACTAGGAAATGAAGTATGGATTTTAAAAATGACTAACCATTCAGAAAAGAAAATAAAAATTAAAACATTAACTCATGAATAAAACAAAATTTGAAAAAAATAAAATTGACAATCTTTTTTAGCAGACCTGACTTTAGACATTTTAAAATAATGTTTCAAAGTACAATACTAGACTATTGAGGAGATTACAAAATTCCTTATACTTAAGGAATTTATAATTTATCCCAAGAATAGAAAATGCCTAACACTTGTACAAAGTATAATTGGTGTAAGCGTGTTGCTAAATCTATTAATAGAATCCTATGGAGAAAATGTGAAAAAAAAAAAAAAAAACATTAATTGTGAATCTAAGTGCAGAGTAACCAGTCAACAAATTCTTGTTGAAGTGAGTTGAAATAAAAAATATACATGTTATTAAATAAGACATACTATATAAATATACCCTTTAACTCTATATTTTTTTTTTAAAAAAAGAGAAAGGTTTAATAAAAAAATTCAATTCATCTTTGTTTGTAGCCAGGCTGAAAAAGTTATCTTACTTTCTATTCTGGCTTTTCATATAATTTATTTTCGGCAGTCCAATTTTGAAATTGGAATCTGCACAATGTGGTCAATTCTTAAATCTTTGAAGAAGTGTTGTATGTAAGAAACCAGATTTTCTTGTAGCATAAATTTTTCCAGAGAAGCAAAAATTAAGAAATATATTTTTGTTCAAAGAAGTAGTGTAATGTAATACCATTTAGTGTATACATATACAGAATAGTAGACTAAGGGTAACTGGATAATTCAAATTGTAGCTATAACTAGAAAATTAGTATTTTCAAACTTTTTACTTATTAATAGTAACAATGTTATAAAGTAAATTACTAGATCAAAGGTTTTAACATTTTCATTTTATATGTATGAATCTCCTTTTTTAAAAAGTCATAAATTATTACTTCTTTCAAATGAGTGTAGTAACCAAAAGGACATTATAGTAAGATAGTATTTAAATGTGGATTAAAATCTATCATTATCATAAAACTATCAATCATACTATGAGGATATGAACTTTAATGTATTATAACAAAGAAAAATATAGAGAAAAACAGTGCTCTCCTGTACACTTTTTAAATCCTATAGGACAAAGTTCAAACCTTTGAGTCAAACATTTATTACCTTCTAAACCCTGTCCCCTACTAATATTCTCAAATCTTAACTTCAGTACTCTTCTGTATAAGGTATTTTCTCTAGAACTCACCTTCTCTTGGTCATCCATCTCAGGTGAAGTCTTACCTTACATTATAAACACCCTCACTCTCCTTATTTTCTTCTTTTTTTTTCTATTTTCATGAATCCTACATCTCTTTAAGAGCAAATTTATAGAAACACCTTCTGTAAGTTAAATACAAACAATTCAACTCCAAAATAAAGACTGGAACAAGATATTTGCAGCAAAAATAACCAATATAAGAGTAGTCTCATAAGAGTATATAAAATTTTTCTACAAACTAATATAAAAATATCAATTGTGGTTAGTCTGTATTCCCCAGAACTAGATGTTCAGAAAAGAATTCAAATAGTGTATGTAGGAGATGGTCTCAGGAAATACTTGTTGGAGGTGTGTTATCAAGCTACTTACTTGTATGGACCACTAGACTTGACTCTCTCTTGGTAACTCTGGAGAACAGTATAAAACACCTGTGAGTGAGCCAAGCTTTTTATACTCCTGCTAGTAACTAATTGAGGGCTCTTCCTGAGGGACATTAATCTCAAAGAACCAAGGATATAAATTAAGTAACCTCTTGTACAAAAGGATATATGTTCAAAAATATTCACAGATGCAATATTTGTCATAGAAAGCAAACAAGACACTAGAAACAACTGTAAAGTTCTTTAGAAAAAGGACAACAAATAAATCATGGTATATTCATACTCTAGAAAGCTATTGCCATCATTATCAGTCATCTACATCAAAATGAATGAATTTCACAAATTATGCCAATTTTTAAAAGTCTCAAAAATCATCATAGTATTATTTGATTTATGTAATGTTCAAAAACATGCAAAAACCATGCCACTTTTTAAAAAAGATTTAAATAGGTGTAGTAAAACTTTTTTAAAAAGCAGAATAGTAAACATTCAGGAATTTGTGGGGGAAAATAGGAAGATACAGTCAGAGAGGGGCACCAAGAGGGTTTAAAAGGTGCTAGCTCTATTTATTAAATTACATTATGGGTACACACGTATGTTTGTGTGTGTGTGTGTGTGTGTGTGTGTATAAAATATTTCATAACAAAAGATTAGTCAGAGGAAGAAAAACCATGGAATGAAACTCAGATATAATAACACAGGGCTAGGAGGAGAAGCAGGACAAGTAGTATACTAGAAGCCAAGAAGAAGAGAACAATCGATGATGGCAACTGTTGCTAGGCGGTATGGGATGCAAAATGAAATGAAGTTAGTGGAATTGGTACTTAAGAGGTCATTGGAGGCTTTGGTAACTGCGGTTTTAGTAATTGAGTTGGGGTAGATGCCAGAAAACTGTGGCTGAGGAGTAAAAAGCAGTGAGTATAGGTGGCTCTTTAAATAATTTTGTCAGTAAGGACAAGTAGAGAGGTAGGTCATAATTTAAAAGAAAGGCAAATTTGAATACTATTTATAAGTATTCTATAAAAGAATATACTTTTCTAAACTGTAGATAAAGACATTGAGATGTTTAAACAGAAATCTAATTACAGGAAAAGTATTCAATATGCTTCTAGGGAGAAGTGTCCTAAAAATCTTTGAGTTAAATCTTCTTGGTGAAAAAGATTTAAATATTTCAAATAATTATTTCATCTAATTGGTAAAATTTCCCCAAGGGATATTTTCTCAGCTCTTTTAATGCCTCTTAAAGCCTTTATGATTCTGTTTAATTATTGTTTCAATGTTCTTGTTTATTTTTAGTGAACATGAATTGGACCAACTTGAATTTTAACATACATACATGTTAAGCCTGCATTAAAAAAATCAGTGAAGGGGGCAAAATACTCTTTCCTTTTCATATTGGGCAACTTTAGTCATCATTGTAACAAACTGTAGACAAATTTTCATGATTAAGTGAAAGAGTAAATAGAAACCCTTGCCTGACTGTATATGTGATTATTCTGCTGAGAAAAAAAAAAAAAACAAAACAAAAAACATTACATTAAAAATTACAAAACGTTGCATATAACTTGAAATTTTTATTAAAAATGTAATATCTGGTATGGATAGGTTAGGGCAACAGTGAGATAATGTCACTGACTGGTAGGGACATAAATCTCAGCAGAGTAGAGCAGTGTGGAGGTGGGTGAATGCCATTTATTTTAACAGCAAGCAAAATGTTCAAGCTGTAACAACATGCTCAATAAATTCTTCTATTGCTGTAATACAAAAGGAGAGTTGAAAACTGTATTGCATTTCTGTTTTTTCTCCATATATATAATATTTGTTGTGTTTCTATGGCAACATCGATGCAGTGACTAAACCTTTAACTTCTTTTCTAGACTTCCTGATGGCTTCACGCAGCTTCTAAACCTGACCCAGCTCTACCTGAATGACGCCTTTCTTGAATTTCTTCCAGCTAATTTTGGAAGGTAAGAATAAGAAATTTAAATGATGCATTTTGAAAAAATTTGTTAAATTTATTGGAGTGACATTAGTTAGTAAGATGATATGTTTTACTGTACAGTTCTATAATACATCATCTGTATATTGCATTGTATGTTCATCACCAAAAGTCAGGTGTCCTTTCATCACCATATATTTTACCCTATTTATTGTCTTCTACCTCCCCCTCCACCCCCGCCACACACACACACCTTTTCCCCTCTGGTAATCATTGTATTGTTATCTGTGATTATGAGGGGTTTTTTGTTTGTTTGTTGCTTTCTGTTTCTATCTCACATATGAGTGAAAACATATGGTTCTTGTCTTTTTTCATCTGACTTTCACTCAGCATAAAATTCTCAAGATCTATCCATGTTGTTGCAAATGGCAGTATTTCACCTTTTCTTATGGCTGAGTAGTATTTCATTGTATATATGTACCACATCTTTATCTATTTAATCATTCATCAAAGGACACTTAGGTTATTTCCCTGTCTTGGCTATTGTGAATATGCTGCAATGAGCATAGGGGTACATATATCTTTATAAATCAATGTTTTTAAATTTTTCAGGAGAGAGATTGCTGGATCATATAGTAGCTCTATTCTTAATTTTTTAAGGAATCATACTGGTTTCCATATTGTCTGTACCAATTTACATCCTCACCAACAGTTTTTCCTGAAACCTCTCCAACATTTGTTATTTCTTGTCCTGTTGATTATAGTCATTTTAACAGGTGTGAGATGGTATCTCATTGTAGTTTTGATTTGCATTTTCCTATTAGTTAAGTGAAGTTGAACATCTTTTCATATATGTGTTGTTCATTTGTATTTCTTCTTGGGAAAAGTGTCTGTTCAGGACCTCTGCACATTTTTTAATTAGATTGTTTGTTTTTTGTTGTTGTGTAAATTCTTTATTTTTTTTTTTTTGGATGTTAGTTCCTTATCAGAGGATTTTAAAAATATATCTTCTATTTAGTTGGTTGCCTCTTTATTTTGTCGATGGTTTCTTCTGCTGTGCAGAAGCTTTTTGGTTTCACATATTATATTTTCACTTTTACTTCCCTTGCCTTTGAGGTCAAATTCATAAAATCCTTTCTAAGACCAAGGTCAATAAGTTTAGTGCCATATTTTCTTCTATGTATTTTATTGTTTCAGGTTTTATAGGTATTTGATCCGTTTTGCGTTAAATTTTATGTATGGTGACAAAAGAATTCTAGTTTCATTCTTTTGTGTGTGCTTTCCAATTTTCTCAGCACCATTTATTGAAAGGCTTTCTTTTTTTCATTATATGTTTTTGACTCCTTTGTCAAAAACTATTTTCCCATATATATGTGGCTTTATTTCTGGGCTCTCAATTGTGTTTGGTACTGTGTGTGTGTGTGTGTGTGTGTGTGTGTGTGTGTGTGTGTGTGTTTTCCTGCTAGTACCATGGTGTTTTTATTACTGTCACTTTGTAGTATAATTTGAAGCTTTGTTCTTCTTTTTTTTTTTTTTTTCAGGATTGTTTTGGCTATTTGGGGTTGTTTGTGCTTCCATAGACATTTAATGATTTTTTGTTCTATGTCTATTAAAAATGCCATTGGGATTTTGATGGGGATTGCATTAAATCTGTATATTGCTTTGGGTAATATGGCCATTCTAATTATGTTGTGTCTTCCAATTAATGAACAGAATATCTTTCCATTTCTTTCTTTGTGTCTTCTTCAATTTCTTTTCATTTTTAATGCAGTTTTATTGTTAGTATATGGGAACACAATGGATTTTGCACACTGATTTATTCTGTAACTTTACTGCATTTATTTTTTCTAATACACTTTTGGTGGAGTATTTAGGATTTTAAATGATACAGTTTTATATTACTGTAGGTATGTACTTTACCAGAGCCAGTAGGTAAAACTTCAAAAGTGACCATTATGATAAACCATTTTATTATTTAGTAAATGAGATAATGTTAACTTATGAAACATTTTGCAAAAAATAAAGTAGAATTAAGTTATTAATAATCAAATAAATTTTGTAAGAGTCAAATATAAAAAAACTGCAGAAAAATACACATTAATATTTGTTTCTCTTGAGTTGGGAAATACATATATAAAATAGGAACAAGGAAAATATCATAAATGAATAAATAGATTTGACTACATAAATACTTTTAATGTAAAATGATATCAGAAAATATTTTAAAATTAAGAAAAACAACAAACTGGGAAATATTTTTACCATATATGGAATGCAAATTATATTTTTAATATATAAGGAGTTCTTACAAATGAGTAGGAAGACAAAGATGCTATTAGAACAACAAGTAGGTAAATGAAATGTGTAAGCAATTCGTAATAAAATGTACAACCAGTGAACACATGAAAAAATGTTTATCCTCATGAATAGTAAAAATAATGCAAATTAAAATGACAACAAAATGCCTTCATGTTCTAGCATATTACAGAAAGTTAGATGAGGAAAGAGACAACCTCACATACTACTGATGGAATTGCAAATGCTATGAACTTCATGCAGGGCAGTGTGCTTTTTGAAAATCTTTGCAACAACTACTTCTGTAATTCATTTCCAGAAATGTATCATATCATAATTTGATATCACACTAGAATTCATGGACAAGGATATTTATCATTATTTACAATATGAAAAAAGTGGAAGCACACATTTATCTGTTAGGTTAAATATACTATTGTACATCCATATGACAGTACTGCATAGAGATTTATAATGTTGCTTTGCAAAATATGTGTTTAATGCCTATGCTCTTATGTTAGGAAAATGTTATAGCAAAATATATAAACTAAGTTTCCAATATGAACCTAAATATGCATGAAATAAAAGACAGGTTACATGGAAGTAAAATTATAAATAATTTTTATTTTTTATCATCATATTTTTCAGGTTATCTGCAATAAACAATTTTTTTCTTTCAGTTTTCTTGCAATATAATTTACATAAAGCTCTGTACAAGTTTAGGTGTGATCTTAAACAGCATAATCACTTGACTTACATATCATATGAAATGATTACCACAGTAAGTTCAGTTAACAGCCATCATCTCATATAGTTACAAAAAAAAAATGGTTTTCCCTTGTGAAATAAACTTCTAGGATTTACTTTCTCAGTAACTTTGAAATATACCACATAGAAGTGTTAACTGCAGTCATCATATTATACATTACATCCCAGTACTTATTTATTTTATAACTGAGTGTTTGTTCCCTTTGACCACCTTCCAGCCCCCATCTCTGGTAACCACAAATCTAATTTTTTTTTCTATGAATTTGTTTTTTTGTGGGGTTTTTTGGATTTCACATAGAAGTGAGATCATACTGTATTTGTCTTTCTCTGTCTAACTTATTTCACTTAACATAATGCCCTCAACGTCCATCCATGTTTTCACAAATGGCAGAATTTCCATTTTTTTAAATCACTGAATAGTATTGTGTGTGTGTGTGTGTGTGTGTGTGTGTGCGCGCGCGTATGCGCACACGTGTATCACATTTTCTTTCTCCATTAATCTGTTGATGGAGACTTAGGTTGTTTTTATGTCTTGGGTATTGCAAACATAAGAGATATATCTTAAGTGTTAAGACAATAAATTTATTGTCAACTGCATTTGTGTAAGTGACCATCTTTGAAAATCTTCAAAAAATGGACAGAATATAGGGTGACACCTAACTATTGACTAAAGCTAATGTATGACATAAAAAGAACTCACTGGAATAGTAATGTCTCTTAACATGTAGCAGTCCTCATTTGCACATAGAGTATGCATCAGCATTTCCCATTTTTTTTTACTTTTGCAGATTGTGATATCATAACCGCTATGAATACTGTATACTTAGTTTTTAAAATTTACAGATCTTCAAAAGAGCATTTGCCTAGCTTCTAAATGAATTAGTACTTTACTATTCACTCATATAAATTAGCATCACCCTTCTGATGGTGACCACAACATTACAAATGTGCTTTTGATTTATCGAATTAGAAAATGTTTGTCATCCTAAGACATACTTTTTTTGTCTTGAATTTTTGTCAGTTCTCTTTTAGTAGTGCTAATATGAGGAAAGAGATTTAGGCAAACAGAAAACGTAATACCAAAGCCAAATTTTACAGAATTAGAATTTAATTTTGTGTAAATTGTCTGCCAAAATATGTTCTTTTTTATTACTGTAATCTAAAGGTTTTTAACCTTCAGCTGGATAATTGAACAAAAGGATGCTTAAGATCCCTTTTAAAATCCAATATTTCGTGCCTCTTAAAGTCAGAATATTATATAAGTTCAAATGTTAAGAAGATTTGAGACATAGAAATGTTTAAGAAATCTCTTTTACTAGTGCTATACCTATTCTCTGAAGAACTGAATCACTTTATTTCATATAGAGATAAAGAGTTATAAGATTGAAATTAAATAGTCAAAACAAAAAAGAAAGGGAAAGAGACCTAGATGAATACCTAAAAGCAGAGTAAACATAGGTGATTATAGGTGAAATAGGTCAAACAGTGAAATAGTCCCCAAACACCAAGAACTCGAGAATCCAATTAATTTGTTCCAAAGTAATTTCAACTGAGTACATTTTAAAGCTCAATTATAAACATGAGTACTAATAGTGTGCCTCAGACTGCAAACTTTAACAAGTAAACTTTAACAAGTACTGAGTGTAAAATACATTACTAATCACAAATGTTACATGGCAACAGAACCATGAACACCTTCACCTTCTTCACAGGATTTCCACAGCCCTACAAGACAGGGGATGGTATAGGTTTTCAGTGCACACCCACTTCAGAAATGTTAAGATGTTCATCATAGAGTCATAAAATATAGCACTTTTTCATATAGCACTTTTCTCATTGTGCAGTTAATGATAATAGTAATAGGTAACATATTCAAACTTAGGATGCCCCAGATATTATGATTTACATGTGTGACATCATTTAATCTAAACCCTATACATTTTATACTGTTATTGCATACTTATTATAGATGAGGAAACTTAAGTTAGGAGGGGTTAATTAATTTGCCCAGTGTCACAGAGTTAGAATATGAGATTTCATTCAGATCTGTCTGACCATAAAGCTCAAGCTCTTAACCACTGTGCTACATTATTTGCTTTACAAGTCCATTTATTGTCTTTTAAGAGAAAGTATTGCCATGTTCCAGTGAACACAGCATCAGGAATATAGTAGATAGTTAATAATCTGTTGAATACATACAATTAAACAACATTGAATATTTTTTTTTATAAACATGAAACTTAGAAGATTTGAACTCAATGATATCTTTGAAAGATCTTTATTTTTAGGAAATTTCAATTTTACAAATGATTTGCTAAATTCGATTTTGACAAATTTGACTTTGACAAATGACATTTGCTATTGTCTAATGTTGATGCAACCCTACTCATAATTAATTTGTACAATTCTTTAAAATCTATAACCAAGGTATATAATGTTGTACATAGTTGTTTGGATAATACAGTGATATTTGACTTTACATAGGAATAGTGTTTTATAGAAAAGTATTAAGAAGGAATTTTTAAATTTACTTCTACAGACTTGTCAAATTGCGGATCTTGGAGTTAAGAGAAAATCACTTGAAAACTCTACCAAAGTAAGTGACTGTGTATTTTCTAAATTTTTAATCGTGATTTTTTTTTTCACTAGTAGGGAAAATAATGACTTTTTATTTTGGCTATGCTTTGCCATTTTCATTAATATTTTTGTAATTTTCCTAGAGATTGAAAAGTACAGCATACTATAAGAGATTCATTTAAGAATGTACCTTGCCTTATACAATCAAATAATTACAAGTAATGGTGGGAAGAGCCCATTTAATGTTCTTCTCATATTTGAACACGTACATTAGAAAATCACTGCATTAAACATATGAAATTGAACTAAAAAAAATCAACAGTTTCAAAAGGTTCAACCCAATAAGATGCTTAAATGTTCAAGTTAATTTATGGATTGCAATAGTTTTCAGTTTTCAAATCAAGACTATATAAAAATAGAAATCCTAAAATGGTTTGGAGAAAATTTATTTTTACATATTCTTTCAAACTATTCCTTTTTTTTAGTCTATTTAAAATTTGGTTTCTATAACAACATAGGATATTTTTATATAAAAACTAATACCCCAAATTTTATTCAATGTTTAGTTTAATGATGTGCTTTGTTTCATCCCTCCTTGACTTACTCAGGCCTAAAAATAGAATTTTGTGTTGTGCAGGAAAAAAATTGTGAAATTCAAAAATCATTCAAAATGAGAAGGTTTTTTACTCAAATAAATCAATATGACTTGTATATGTTACAATTAAATTATTGAAAGTGCCATGTTGCTATTTTCCTCCCACAGTATTTCAGAAAAATATTGAGTACAGCGATTAGTTTTTCAAACATATTAGCAAGACCTTTCTTCTGCTGAACCAAAACTTACTTGTATTTTTTACTTTTTAAATCCTTTCCCTAACCAAACTATCTGAATTTCATTGAATTTTTTTCAGCCAATATGTCAATAAAATACCTTCAAATACATTGAATGTATGATATTATTTACAAAAATTTTATCGTACATAGAGATAAAATATACATATGGATAAAATACATATATACATAGAAATAATATATACATAGAAATAAAACATCTAGTCTTCCTCCATAAGTGGAAGACAAGGAGGAAGCATGAAAAGAAGAAAATGTTGCTATATCTGGACACTCTGCCTTTTGAGTAGCCTTTCTCTAAGCCAAAGCATTCGTTATGCATAGGTCTAATGGCAAGCACCTCTTCCAGGTTTGGAACATAAATGAAGGTGAGAATATGACTGAAAGTGTTACTGATTTGGTTTTAATCTCCTGCAAAAGCAGCTAGTACAGCTAGTGCCATTTGCATACCTAATGCTTTAAATATTACATTTAAAGTACAGTGGAAATATGGCTAAGTAGAAACTAAACCATACAGAAAAGTCAGTTGTCGCCTTTATCTAAAAATTTACATGTAGATATAAGAGAAAATATTGAGTGTGTAGAGAAGCCATTCTTCTCTGCTCTCCAGCAACAATTTTGATATGAAATATAAAACTATTAGTTTTATATTAGTTTAATAGTTTTGCATAGTTTGTCAGGTCTCTGAATATATATATTTTAATATCTAAATTTAAGTATAAAGCCTGACCATATTGATATTATGAACTTGATATGAAGTAGGTGTGTGAATGATTCCGAGTAATGAGTAACAGTTTTCATAAATGGTTTGTGGGTATTCTGTATGCTTTGAGACTGTGGCCCAATATCAAACAGAATTAAAGTAAGTAGAATAATATGCATTAAACTATCTTTGGCTTAAAAAAAACATTGTAAAGGTGTGTAGAAATGACAGTGGATCTCCTTGGTAGACTGTTATGCATGTGTGACTTGTAGAGCTGCTACAGTTTTTACATTTTAAAAAATTTTCAGAAAGAAGTTTCGTCTTTTATGTGTTTTCTCTATGTATTACATATAGTATCTTCTGATCACCAATCTAGGCCTGTAACAGAGATATGTGAGAGCTTTCTGCTCTCCTTTATTTTGCACTTCCAATGAAAGTAACGAAAGAAATGTACTTTTAGTAAAAACAATTTAGTTTTAAAATAATTACTCCAAGAAGAGATAGGTCATGATTTCCTCAGGGATAAAAATAAGATTCCAAATCTTTTGTGGGTCTTCAGTGATTTTCTCTTCTTTTCATCATCTATCTTATAGCCCATATGTCTGACAATCTGTGAAAAGGTAAAAATGTGTAAGAAATACAATATACCATACATTAAAGTGTGCATCCTTTAAGTAAACCGATAGACATTTTTGATAAGTGCAGATTCTAAAACAAATGCAGTTATTAAATAGGAGCTAGTATTATAATTTTTCACATTGTTCCATTATGATCATTCCTCTAGATACATGAATGAATGAAAATATTAAATTTCTCATCTACACACTGAATTACTAAAACAATTATAAGTTATAATTGACCACTTTGAACATCTGAAAAAACAGCTAACCAAAAAAAAAAAAAAAAACTTTTAGATTTCAAGATATAGTGTTTTTCTCACAGCAGAATCATTCTCATAATTACATTTTTGAGGGCAAGTCAGAAATGAGTTGTTCTATTTTGATACTTTTGCACTAGCTATTTCTCTGTCTAGAATTCTTTTACCACAAATCTTTCCATGGCTAGATCTTCCTTATGTTTTATGACTTTCTTCAGGTGTTGCCTCCTCAGAGGCTTTCCCTAATCACATTATAAGATTGTTCCCTCTTAGCTATTATACCATTTCACTCTTAACATTTGATTTCCTGCATAGCACTTATGGTTCTCTGAGTTATTTTAACTGTTTACTTAGAGGTGATCTCTTCAGGAGAACCTCAGCTCCATTAAAAAAGATTTTGTTGTTTGTTTGTTTGTTTGTTTTTTGTCACTGCTGAATCTCCAGAGCCTAAAAAAACGCTGGCACATAGTGAGCATTCAATAAATAAACAAGAAAGCTAATATATTAATTCAAATGAAAACTATCTGTCATGCATCCTGAGCATTTTGTCAGTTGATTATTTTCTGCATAGAAAACTATATGGGATACCAAATATTGTAATCACATGAGTGTTTAGTGAGCATCAGATGGAGGAGGACAAGGATAAATGATTGGAGGTTTTCAATGACTGATAGCTGAGCCTTGAATTTTGAACTTATGCACACACATCCACACACACACATACATGCACACACTTGTTTCAAGTTACACATAATAGCTAAGTCATGAGAAGGGAGGAAAGTAATTTTAAATTAAGAAAATTAATAACAACTAAAAAAAAGTAAAAGTGGTATAACTTATTTCTTTCCTTTTATCATTAAAATGTGATACATTTAATCAAGAAACATAATATATCTCAAGATAAATATGAAGAGATAAGAACAATTTTTTTAAAATGACATTTAGGGACCAATTCCATGGATTAATGCAACAACATATACAAGGTTAGTAACAATAGTGTGTTTTATCTTTAAATAAAAAATGTTCCATATTCATGAATATTTTCTGATACCTTAAGTTAAAATATGGTCCATCCATTAATAATAGATTGTGACTATGATTAACTTTGTTTTAACTTGAGCTAAATTACAAGTTTATGTGAATGTTTCTGTAATAATCTTGAAAATATAAATATGAAGAAAAGAAAACACAATTTAAGCTAATATTAATGTTTACATTTGCCCTGCTTCCTGGGTGGACAAGGCACAAAATGTGATTCTCCAATCTGCTATCACTAAGAGGAATATTTCAGACATGTTCCAGTAGAATTACTGGGGCAATATAAATAAATAAACTTTGAAGACCAAAATCAAATGAAGAAATTGAATGAACCTGGTGAATAAGGATCTTTTAAGAGTTGTTGGAACAAGAGATTCAGAGTGGAGATTACAGATTTGATTTTGAATCATGTACCCCTCTGAGAATCTGAAAAAAACTACTGAATCTAGAAAAGTGTTAATTCCAAAATTTCAATTGTATCTATTTCAATATATTCACAGGCCCTTTGTGAGTTTTCACATTTTTATTTTGCCTATAAGAAATTATTTGACTTTTTATGTGAAATAAGCCACATCAAAATACCTAGAATATCATTAAAAATCACCAAAATAAAGGGCTCTTTCAATTTTAAAGGACTAAATTTGTCAAATAGATAATTTTAATTATATAAATGTTTCTAGGATGTTTGCTCAAGAGAATATTTTATTGAGCAAAATATGTTTTGGTTCAGTAATAGGATTATATTTCACTATCATCTGTGAAATTTTTTGAACTCTCCATAAAAAAAAAATCATTAAGGAATAATTTAAAGAAAAATTTTCCCAAGTACAAGCATGAATGATACTCTGAAACTACTAAACTATGTATGCTAAAAAGTAGCAAATTGTGTATCCATTATTTTGTTCTTTAGCTGTCGATGTATTTTTTAATGATGTGTCCCTGAAAACAAAGATTCAGAAACTCTATAGGATTTCCCCTCTGTGAATGCCTGAAAACCCAAACATAACACACATATATTCACAGACGGTGTCAAAACATTATACTTTATCTGGACATACTCTAAGAAAAAATATCCCCTTGAATTATAAATACAAAGTAAAAGCAGAATTACATTAAAACACTATTAATGAGAGACATCAGATCATGAAAGTCAAGAATACACAGGGATTATTGCAGGCTGAAGAAAACTAAAGGGGTGGTATAATTAAAACAATTGGCAAAACTTGCATAAAAGAAGTTATTTGTATAGTACTCTGAAACTTTTTATACTTTTATGATTGTTTCTACCTAAAAACTTATTTTGAAAAGTAATTTTCAAGCAAATTCTTTATAGTAAAGAAATGAGCAATATCACATGGAGAAAAGTAGTTTCATTTCTTAGGTATAAAAGGCAAGTGGAGAGTTTGCATTTACGTAGTAAAAAGTTTAACTATAAAAATGAGCATTTCAATGATAAAACTGCTTCATGTGTGAATGGTATATGTACTAGGGATTTATTTTTTGCTACCTGAATTGCAATAAATACTACATATTATATTTATCACTCAAATTTTTATTCATTTGCAAATAACATTTTTAGTTTTCACATGTTTATTTATTCTTTTTAAATAAGATTGTAAGCAGACTTCCAAAACTATAATGTACTAGTCATGTTTTACTTTGTGAAGCTCTCTTCCTTGATTATCTGTTTACTACTAGTTATCATTGTCAGCCTAGTGAAGAAAAATTCATAAAATAATATGTATTATGAACTGGACAGATATGATTAAGTCATTTTATATTCTCATTTCAGTGATCCTATTAATGAATTTATCTTATTTGGCATTACTGTACTAGCTACTTCAATAAAATACATCAATAGGTTTATTGGTGCTATTGTAACAAAAAATTCCATTGTCAGGCACAGCTTACAGAATAGCTTTTTGATGTTTCTATTAACTGTTTTTGTGACTGTAATACATAATTGGATACAATGTGTCTTTATAATCATATTACCTATGCTTTTACCAATGTATATACATTTATAAAGCATGATGTTTTGCTGAACCCATGGTACCATCTATTCTGGGTTATCTTTATCGAAAGTAACCATACAAAAAGCTAGCTAACCAAGGGTAACCATATTAGTGGCTTCTTTGTCATAGAGAATTGCATTTAGAACTGGGTATTTTGTTTACTCCTTCTCACCTGGTCTTATACTTTAAATTCAAATGAAATAAGTGATAATTATAATATTCTAGATTTAAAAGCATTCTAGAAATTATAAGGCATCATAACAATGTAATTATTAGAGTTCCTCTGAAAACATCAAACAAACATATACCTTCCAGCAATTCACAAAATGGAAGACAATAGCTTTTCTCTGTCTTGTGAACTAATTGTATTCTTTTTAGCCTATGTTCAACATAAAAGAATTAAGAATATATGGTCAGCTAAGGTTGTGTCAAGTCCAGTGTGGAACTAAGAAGAGCATACAAAAGCCAAATAAAACCATTAGATCAGATTCCTCTTTCAGACTACTTAAATCAGTTGCCATGCTGATCCCTGATGATTAAATTTACCAAAAAATTAAATTTACCAGAAACTGCCTGATATAATAGTGAGGTTGAGGGTTCTGTGGCTTCAGTTTCATTGGATCTCAAGGCTTTTGGCCTGTACTTAGTCCCGTTTCCTATGAGAAGAGTGATAATGCACTCAAATGGATATATAGTTTGTAGCCAGAGCAACTTGGCTTTGTATTCAGGCCTTTGCCACTTATTTATGAATTACTTAACCTCTTTGAACTTCATAGTCATTATTTTTAAAGAATACTGGGTAGTCAGTACCTTCTTTAAACTGTAAACTATATTTTGGGTCATAGTTGATGACAATGTGTCTTGTGACCATTTAGGATCAGGAAATTGTTTAAACAAAAGTAGTGTACTCTGGCACTCGGAAAACTTGAGTGTGTGCAAGAAAAGATTGGCATGAGCTTGGCAAAGGTATTGACTTTTTTTCATTTTCATAAAAATCTCTTCATTGAAAGGGAATGGTGGAGGTTTTTAGTATTTTTATAATAAAGGCTTAAAAATAATATGTGACAGTATTTTTCTTTTTTTAATTTCAAACAGTACTGTAATGAGAACTCATAAATGATTGTCTCTCATCCTCAATAATGTATACTAAAACTTTAAATATCTACTTATCAATTCTTTGAGACTGTTTTTTTTTTCTTTTTAAAATTGGTAGTTTGGGTAAATTGGACTAAGATATAATAAAAAATAAATAAACAGAAACTCTCAACAAGCACCAGAAGAAATAGATTCATTATTTGTGACTTCATGTACTTTTATTTATAAAAGTGGATTTATATATTTACTGAAGCTTTTCAAATTTAAATAACTTAATGTGGATGATTGTTCTCCCCTTGATGGATAAATGTAGTATCTTTACTAAAGATATGTTCTGATCATCATAATAGGTTTGATTTTGGTCTCAGTCTTGGGCAAGAAAAATACACAGACACAAAGGACCTAGTTACTAGATCTATACCTGAGGTCTCAGACATTACCTTTCTGGTGGTAAATTGCAAACATTTACCTGATTTCCAATTTTGTATTCTAATAGCCAGATCTTAAATGGAATATTCACCACATATCAAAACTGAAATCATTTTCATCTTTCTCCCTGGCACACCACTCCACTGAAAACCAAACCAAACCAAACCAAACCAAACCAAATAGACATCTCCAGCCTCTTATTATAACTTCCTAACAATAGTACCAACCACTTAATCACAGAAATTAGAAATCATAATTCTCTTTTCCTCTCTTACCACCCCATATCCACCCACCATCAACTCATGTCCCATCTAAGCATTCCTTCTGTCACTGATTATTTGAGTTCCTTACTGTTATTTACATTAGCCTCCAGTATTTCCTCTTCCTCTCTTTTCCCCCACTGGAATCCATCTTCTTATCATTGTTGGAGCTTTCTTATTAGAATACACTATGGCATATGTCAATTTATAAGCTCACAAGAACTGCTCACAGCTTGCAGAAGACAAACATATCAAGACCCTTCATAGTTTTGAGCCAGCATTTCTAGTGTCATTACCTGCCAACATCCACCATCCCGCAGGGCTTTTCTGCTGCATCCAATATACAATACACCTTTGTACCTCCACATATCTTTCTTGGAACTTTTCTTTTTCTATCCAAAAAACTTCTAATTACCCCTTAATTTTGTCATTGCTTTCACTATGAAATTAGTCATAGATTCTGCATTCAGAGTAGCTTCAAAAATCTATTGGAGTTTTTCAAAGCAAAGTTTTCATATTATGGTTTGACTGTGAAATCTGAAATGATTTTCACTAGAGCCATTCTATAATATAGATGGTTGCCCACTTAAGATGGTTTGACTTTACAATAGTGCAAAAGCCATACACATTCAGTAGAAACCGTATATGAATTGTGATCTTTTCCTGAGCTAGCAATATGCAGTACGATACTCTCTTGTGATGCTTGGCAGCAACAGTGAGATGATTTTGCCCAACTGTAGGCGAATGTAAGTGTTCTGGACATATTTCAGGCAGGCTAGGTTAAGCTATAATGTTTGGTAATTTAGGTATATTAAATACATTTTCATCTTAACAATATTGTTCATTTACAATGGGTTTATCAGGAGCAGCTATATTTTAAGTGCAGAATAAAACTGAACTTCAGGAAATAGATTTTATTCTAGCATTTTAAAAGAGTCTCTTCTAACCATGTTTTGAGTTTTTAAAAAGGACTCTTGATGAGTAGACAACAAACTACATTATTTTTATAGTCGGCTCAATAATACACACTAAAACAAATGAAATGTATCTAATTCTCCTTAGACTTTCTACTTTCTTTGTGCCTCCACTTCTGTTTCTACTCAAGTCAAGGTTAATTCAGGTCTTTCAGTATGCAAAATACATTCTAAAAAGGCTTGCTTTTTCTGTTGAACAGACTCAAGGGGAATATTTCTAAGTTGTTATAGTTCACAGTTTCTGTGACATTTAACATCAGTTCCTGAGCAGTATTAAAAATAAAAATTCACATAAGATATTAACTTTGTGACATTAATTTCTTTGGATTTATATTTCCTTTTAGTAATATGGAATTTTAGTTTGTTCTTCCATGGCTTTTAAAAATTATAATTTCTCTCCTGCCAAACTTCTTAATCCATTATGTTTAGTTTTCCATCATTTATGCTCAGAAGGATCCCAAACCTTTATCTAACTACATTGTAGTTCTATTTGTTTTCTCTTAAACCTTTAAAAATATGTTAAAATGACTTTTGTTAATATTTAGTACATTATAACAGTATATTCTAGTTATAAAGTAAATACCTTATAATTTAATAAGTAAAATTAGAAATAAAAATTAATTAGATTAAAATGCTGAGACTCTTACCAAGTATTAGCTGTTTAAACTTATGTTTGTTCCAAAAAGATAGATTGAAAATATTATGCTACATGAATTGGTCAAAAAGTAAGAATAACATGTTCTCTGTTAAGAAGAATATGTTAAGTGGCAGTTTAGATAAATGACTTTGTGTCTTTTAATTATATTAAAGTGTTATTAAGTGTATTGACTCTTCTAGTTGTAGTAAAACATTTATAAATTAAACAGATTTTTAAAAGCAAAAACTTTACTTTGATTGAATGTTTCATGCAATTTCCAAAAGAAAAAGGAAAAAAACATTTTGATACTTAAGAGAATCTTAAAAGCCATTTCTTTGATTATTATATCCAACTAATTGCATATCCTTTTTAAAATATACTTATATTCTTTAGTTTTATAAAATGAAGATTTCATACCTAATAGCTCTACTTAAGAGACAATATAAAATTAAAAACCTTGGCTTCCCATACCTTATACAATAGCATCCAAACTACTAGACATGGAATTTAAGACCTCACTGTGACCCCTACCTTCCCTACAACCACTCCCCACCAACTTCCCTAAATTTGACTTGCAGATTTGTGCCTTTGTACCCTTACTGATAAGTTCTTAGTTCATATAACTTTATATCACATACAAGTTGCTTTTAAACACATTAGTTAAAAAATAACTAATTGAATGTGTATCGAACATGTGTCAGACACTATTCTAGGTACTAGAGGGATATGACAATGAACAATAGAGACAGATTCTTTATTCTTCAAAGCTTGGTGGAGAGAGGTAGACAATAAACATATAAACAAGTAAGTGGCTAGATGGCTAATTGCTATAAAGAAAACAGGATAATATTATAAAAAGTGGGTTTGGGTTTTTGGTTTAATTGGTTGATTGTTAGTTTTTGTTGTTGTTTGGTTTGGTTTCTGGCTAAGCTAGTCAGGGAAGACCTTCGTGAAAAAGTGGCATTTACATTTAGTCAGATAATATGGGGACAGAAAACTGAGCATGGACGACATTAGCAAGATATAGGTCACTGACATGAGCTTGATGAGAGCTATTTCAGTAATGCATTACATAGGGCCTCATTGAAGTGATTACAGAGAGAGTAGGGATTAGCAAAAGGAGATCACAAGTACAGACAACTCCTTCACAAAGTGTAGTTGCAGAATGGAACCATAAAAATGTAGCAGTAACTGGATGAAGGTACAGTGGCATGGAAAGAATTATCTAAGATGGATGATGTTAAAGCATATTTGCAAGCTGTTGGGAATGATCCAGTAGAAACAGATGAATTAATGATGCAGGAGAGAATGGAAGTAATTTACAAGACCAAATCTTGAGGAGGTGAGGGGATAGGATACAGAGTGTAAGTAGAGGAGCTGACCGGGGAAGCAAGGATCCTTCTAAATGGGGAAGTCCAAAGAAAATAAATATAGATTGGTGGCCTGGGAATGGAAAGATAAGGATATTCTCAACTAAGTACCTTGATTTTCTCTATGAAACATTAAGAAGAATCATCACTCAAGAGAGAGTAGGGAATGTTGGAGTTTTGAGGAGACGAGAGAAAGTGTGAAAGAGTAGTTCTCTTAGAGAATGAAAGGTGAATGTATTAGGGTAGTGTTATAGAATCATTTAGCAGTGTTGTCTGCTCATCTGAAATTCAAGTTCATATATTTAAAAGAAATTAATTCATCAACATTGAACATTCTTCCTCAGAAGGTCAAATACTTTGCTGCAGGCATAGAAGGAGATACCTGGCTGGGTGTTGACAGGCATGCCAGATTGAGGAGGAGAGGTTCAAGGGAACTTGGGCTGTTTACAGAAGAGTGCCTCAGATCTAGGGCTAAAAAACTCTAAGTTGGGGGATGGAGGTAACTAGGAATATGAAAGGGTCAAAAAGAAATGTTTCATTTCCCTTTCCTTTTTGATATACTATGAATCTTAAAAGTAATTGGAATGCAACTTTCTCTATAAAGTGTCTCCTGACATTTAAGGAACAAGTAATTATTCCTTATTCTTTGCTACCATAACATTTTGTACATTCCTCTATGATAGCCTTTATAACATTATATTATATTTTTTTCTGAATATATATATCCCCAAGAAAAATGTAAACTTTTAAAATAAAGAACTATGTCTTATTTATTTACCTTTATACTGTCAACAATGTGGAGCATAAGAAAGTTTCCTAAAGAACATTTGCTAAAATGAAGGCAGGTGGTTGGTATAAAAGGAAGTGCTTTATTGCTTAGAAAAATGCCAAGCACTCGGTGAGCACCTGATGAATACTTGATTGATTATAAAGAGCTGAAATGAATAGGAGGTTAAGCTCTGTGATATTTTCTCACTAAATAATTTGTCCACTGCAGCTGGCTCTTGATTATTAAACAATTAACTCAAGCATAATGCACATGGTTTTTCTTTCTTCTTATTTCACTATACCTTTTAGCCATTCCACTCTTTGTTAGCCTTGAAGAGAGTACACAGATGTCAAATAGGTGTTGCTATCTTTTGTTTTTTAAAATGATAGCAATATAAAGATATGGCTCAAATGGACACTTTTAGTAATATAGAACAAATTTCCATAGCATTATGTAAAATAAAAATGTGTTCTAAAGAATGTAATGATGAAAGTGCGGTATAATATTGTCTCTTCTAGATTGCCAAATGTAGTTGCTTGGGAAGCAAATCATTTAAAATGCTTCGTATCCAAATATCCATAATGCAATTATAATTTTCTATAATGTCTTTTACCAAATTTTCTGTAGCTGACTAAATGGAAATTTAGTAAATGAAATTTTTTACAAAATCTTTCAATTTCCCCGATAACCAAGTGCAACTATTATACATTGTCCTGATGAGACTGCTATCAAGAAGGAAAAAAAAAGAAAAAAAGAAAGCACTAATAGGTGATGCACAGTATCTGGTGGTTTGTTATCTATCTGAAATTGTTAAATAATCCATGTTTTAATGGAATTCTGTTCTACCTGAGTTATCATTAAGAAATTAGCACCTTTTATTTTTTTCTTTTAAATATAGTTTCTGATAGAAAAATTTGCATTTAAACTAACTGTTCAGACTATCATAGAAAGAAGTATGTTCAAAGAGTCTAATCCAAAATGAAGGCAGAACTGAAATTCAGTAAATTGTAGGAGAAAATAGATGAAAAAAATACTAACTCAGTTGATTTGGGTGGTGGATAGCTATTACCTTTTGTAGTAACAATGAGAAACTTGAAATTCTTGCTTCAGTTGTAATTCAGTAATCGGCATAATATTTTGTATATTTTTAATGAAATATAAGGATTAATATTTAATATTAGTTCACAAGTAAAATTTACTCCCTTATAAAATCTAGCATACCTTCCATTTATAAGATTTTTAATAGATGATACAAAATACCATTAAATAAACTGATTTTGTTCACTATTCGTATTCTACCTGCGAAACAAGTATTAAATAAATAAATCACTATAGTTCTGTTTTAACTCTGGCTTGTTTTTAGTTAAGACATTGGATATAATTGAAAGAAAAATAATTAATTTCCTAAAATTTTGCCATTGTTTTTGGTCCCTTTTTTCATCTGTATTTTCAAACAAATGCACACTGTTTTTCCCTCTGGGATTACTAAATAAGTAAGATGAAACAGAAATATTACTTTTTTGGATGACACAGAAATATTAATTTTTGAATGTATCATAGACTCTTTTCTAACTATCATATTTAGGGTGACCTGATGCATTGGGATTCCAGAAATCTTTATCACTTTCATGTGGAATGAAATATTACTGGAAAAGTATGTAATAAAAAATAAATATTGCTCTGGGGAAAAAAAAAAAAGCTGTTCCAACAGTTCAATAGCAAAATAAAAAATCCTTTAAAATCCAAGGCAAATTTCCAAATATACCAGCATTTTAAAAAAATAAAAACTTCTATTAGTGATATATTATTATTTTTTTAAGGCGAGGCAATCCTTGGTTGACCTCACAGATTACAAGGACCTTGTCAGCTTACAATCCCTTACTTTTAAAATATTTTTTATGTTTTACACCTACAGCACCTGGTCTTCCTAGGTGGTCCCCATCAAAGTACTAACCAGGCCCTGACTCTGCTTAGCTTCCAAGATCAGACAGGCAATCTGGCTTGTTCAGGTTGGCATAGCCGTAGACTAGTAACATTTTATTTTAAATTTACAAAGTAAAATCTGTACTCTTTTTTCCTAATTCAAACTATGGTACTTTTTCTACATTAAGAGCAGGGAAAACATCATGGCCAATGGAGAGGGCTTGGGCTTTAGAATGAACAAATATGAATTCATATTTCTTTCACAGATACTAAAGTACCTGTGTGCTTTAGAGCAAGTGATTTTGCCTCTTGGAACTTCAGTTTTTCTATCATGATTTCAGGCATTATAAATAATATTTACATATGTGTGTGTGTGTGTGTGTGTGTATAATACCTAATAATGTTTTACATAGTCGATGCATTATAAATGGAAGTGATTCTTAAGCTTGCAGAGGGAGGGAACAAAAATGAAGCCAAAAGAAACTTCTCAGAGGAACTCAAATACTACAATAGTCTTATTTAAGGTTAAAAAAAAAAAAAATCAGAGAGAAGCAGGCATACCCATGCAGGCTACAGCAATATCCCCAGGCTAGAAATTTTCTCTTGATGTTCTCTTTTCCCTACATTCTTTGACTGGGGAATTTTAAGAGAGCCTCTGGGTTCCAAGTTTACCAGTTCTGCTCCTGTTTTGTCTGCTGTACTTCACGGTGGCAGTTACACAGCAAGATCCAGATAACAACTACTCAGGAAGCCAAAGTGCTGATATTAGAATCACCTGCTCTGGCCCACTAAAACATGAGTCACAAGATATTTGCACTAAATTACCATGGCACAAGTGCCCGTTTTGCACTTCCTGTGTTATCTGACCTCTAGCTCCTGAGGAACTGTCCTCTGATTCTTTTATCTTATTTATCATAATAACTTCCTCAATGCCTGGCATCCTGCCTTACACTAAACAATTGATCAATAATTCTTGAATAAATGAAGAAATAAATGTCATTTGCTTTCACAGAATGAATATTTTAACTTGGACCCAGAGGCCTAGTGATACACATACAGCATAACTGTAATAAAGACAGTATTGTATGTGGATCACCATATACCACTGACCACACTCCAATCAGATATCATGTGTCTCATATTTTCATACTGAAATCTGCTAAACTTATTCAAGTCAAAACTTAATTAATCAAAACCTTGAATAGACATATGGATTTTTAATGTGACTGAATAAAGATGTGATTATTTATAGAAACAATAAAATTTTTCAAATTATATTTTGTTCATACAATGGATAATGAAGATTTGTATATTTTTGGTTATTTGCTAATATCGATGTATTATAATACTTTTAAAGTCAAGTATTCAGTATCCTTTATTATTTTATTACTTGATGGTAAATATAATAGCATGTTTTATGCCAAGATTAAGGTCTATTATGTTTTCAAAGTGTTCTTATCTTAAATAAAACAATGTAATTGCCTCAATGTCCATAAAAATTGTATAAAGATCAACTCAAAACCATTAGAATTATTTCTGGCCAATTTAGAAAAGTTATTCTAAACCAGAATGCTATGGCAGATGGGAATCCCATCAATATTTCACAAGCATGCCGATTCCAGTAAACTTATAAATATTATTTTTGCTACAACTGAACATTCTTATATTTATGGCAGTGAGCGTCAAGTAAAAAAATTGCCCAGACTAGGGACTATGGGACTGGGTGGAATGGGGCCCAACTTCTGTAAATAAGAGGTCAGAGCATACATAGTCAAGCCAATATCGAAAGAGGATGGCATGCTTATTGAAATAAGTGATGCTTTTTTTCTCCTGATTATATTCTAGTTCAGGTAAGGCAGTAAGCAATATCATTCAGACAGCCAAAGAGTACATAAGAATGAATAAGGAATAATTTAATATTATCGATGCTTTCATAAATACTGTGTGATGTTTTTATGCTCATGGCTATTGCATTGAATTATTGCTGACTTGTTTAATGTTGCCATAAATCTTTTAATATGTTCAAAGCATGTCACTATAATTTATAGGAGGAGAAAACCTATAAAACACACACAGAGAAAGAACTTTTGCCTAAAATAACTCATAGAATTTATAAAAATTTAAGTAGTTCTATATGTTTGACTTGATTTAATAATCCAGTTCTTCACTATTGCACCTTTTGTCGATTCTTTTTATTAGGCAAGTCAGTAGATGATAACTGGTGGTAAGGAAAAGATTAGGGAAGGTCCTTTTTCCTGATTCTGTGACATAGAAGGAATAGTCTTTAGAATGATGATCCTGTCTCACATATCTTCGAAGAGGCAAGATAACTTACTATTGCTTTTTATAGGAAGAACATATATTTTTTTCAATCAATACATACACAAAACACAGTTTAGTTGTTTCTGTGTCAATGTTTAATAAAGAGCCCCTTCAGAAATAAGAAGGTTAAAATTTGGATTGTAGTTATATTCCAATCAAATGGTTAATAGAAAATCGCACTAATGAGACAATCAAGGACAAGTTTTCTATAAATATCTGGAAAGGGTAAGAAATTTTTTTTTTTTTGCAACTATAAATTGCATTCTTAATCCTAGATTACTGATCAGGAAATAAATATCACTATTAACAAACAAAAATAAGTTCTCCTACTACCCTCAAAGTTTTCCTGATCAGTCCAAACCCAAATCCATGGCTTCATATACAACCCATAACAGCACTTGTTTCTGCTGAGAGTGACTCAGTTTATATCATCTGTGTACATGAGGATAGCATTTTATACACACACACACACACACGTACATATATATATATATATATATATATATATATTATATATATATATCAGAATTGAGAGTCTTGATAATTTTCAGTAACTAGATGAAGACAAATTTAAATACATTTTAATATGCATACAATAAATACATGCATTGTGATTCCTGCATTATATAAAGTTTGTTCAATAGCTTTTCTAACGTATTATATTAGTATCACATACCCATATAATAGATTTACTATATATGTGTTATCAAAACTACCATTATTATATCAATTATAATCCCCAAATCCAATATGTTATTGACAGATAGCTAATATGAATATTCTGTCTTCTCTTTTTGGTTAGGAAAGGCTTTTATTATAAAGTGAACCAAGAATTTTTATTTTGTTCTCGTGGCAATTAGAGTTAATGGCTTCTGATATTGTCTTTCTTTTGACAAGTGTACTGTAATCACTTTGGGAAAATTTTTTTTTTAAGCTGAATTATAAAAATTTAAATACTGTCAACCTTTCTGTAAGTGTAATTAAGAGAAAACTTTTGCAAAGTTGAGGAAGCAATAAAGAATCCAAAACAGTGGAAATATTTCCTTTAAACTGACAATCATGATGTTAATTTTGACTCATTTTTAAATCAATAGAAAACTTTCCTAGAGAACCTACTCCAGTTGTTTAGATTTTAATAAGATGTGTTAATGTTTGAAAAAAACTGAATTATCTACCTTTATAATAAGTTAAACTAACAACTTATTAAGTTAATGATGTAAGCAGACATTTATACTCAATATATTTGTTTCTACTGCAGTCAACTTATGAGTTCAATTCTCTTTTTTTGCAATGATTTTCACAATTCATGAAATTTAATTCACTATTCTATTTCTCATTTTTCTTTGTTTATATATACATTGACTCTCTGATAAGGTATTTTTTTGTTGTTTTTTTAAACTTTAAAAGACTCATTCAATGAAATACCTATTCTTTGTTGGATCCTATTTTGCAAAATAGTTGGCTATCATTTTTTGTTTGGGTCATTTTTTGTTTCATATTGTCCCTGGAGAATCTCTCACTACCCAAAAGAATCTAAGCTCTTCTAGCTTGCCTATTTAAAATTATACATCTATTCTTCATTTTAAAATTGTTAAGAAACAATATTTCTAGAAAATTTACACTCACTATTTAGAATGGTTTTCTGCTTATGATTTCTTCAGTAGCCATAGTAACAATAGCAGCCATTATTTCACAGTGTTTTGTATTTGCCAGCACTATACTAAAGTGCTTTGTATTTATCAATATATTTAATCTACACAGTATCACTATAGTGTAGGTAGCATTATCAGTTTCTATTTTATAGATGGGGAAAATAAGATTTAAGGAAATTGAACAATTTTCTAATATTGTACAACTCTTAGAGGTAAATTCAGGCTTCAAGGATAGATCTGTCTGACTTATAAATCTGAGTAGAAATAACTGATAGTGACAGTTATATTATTTGCTAACCATACAATCATACTTATGTACATTTAGCAAATCTGAACCCCCAATATACTACTAAAATGAATAAAGGTATTTGCAGGATGGTTGGAGGCAAAATAAATATATAAATATCAATAAATTTTTTCCCATTCTAGAAAAATAACACTGATAAAAGAAACTGAAATAAATATTTCATTCCCAATAGAAATACAAACTAAGTAATATTTAGGAATAAATTATGAAAGACAACTGTAAATTATTATTGAAAGCCATAAAAGAAGATCTGAATAAATGAAAAAAGGGAAGCTTTAATATCATAAATCTTATTCCAAAAATTACTCATTAATGAAGTTCAATATTTATTTAACTTACTTTCCCTTCTAATTCCAAAGGCTTTTAATTGGATAAAATAATCTTAAAATTTATATTAGAAGAAAACAGAATTGTGGATAACAGTTAAGAATTTATAACAAAAAGTATCGATGATGGAAGATTTGCCTTGTCAAATATCAGAACATAATATTAGCTATTCTTATCAGATAAATATCATCATAAAATAGAAAGTAAGTCAATGGAGCAAAACAGAAGCAGAAACAGATCTTAGCATTACTACAATTTTAAATATGACAAGATAGGTGTTTTAAGTCAGTGGAAAAGTATGTATTATTTAATACATGTTAATTTAATAAATGTTATTAGTACAGTGACTCATATGAAATAAAAGAAAATTAGACTCTGGCTTATCCAATATGCAAAACTATTGATGATTACTTAACTTACAAGGTTTACTGCAGCAATGTTTGGAATGACTAAAACAACAGCAAAAACAAAACTGGGTAAAACAAAAATTCATTAACAGAAGAAAGGATAAATAAATAATGATACAGTGATCCCATAAAATCATTAAAATGATAGTTTCTACAAGTTATTATTGAAAGAGAGATGAAAAATTCAGAAAAATGCATATAATACAAATGCATTTTTTATAAAACAAATAATGCCACATCCCTTATATTTCTATGGATTCTATAAGCATCAAGAAAAATATAATAGACTACATTCTGGATTATATATTTGGGTCACTTGAGGCTAGAGTCTGGGTGAGAAAAGTAAAAGAGTGGAGGGGAGAGGAAGAAAAGATGCAAAAAGTAAATAAAATTAAAAAGCATTAAAACTATGCCAAAATAAAGTGTATATGATAATCACATAAATTTATAAAAGTTATATTTATTTTTATGTATATATAAAGCATTTTCAAATAGAAGTTGAAAGGACTGACAATTATTTACTTCAATTTTTAGCAGCAATTTGTGAATCTTCACATTATAATTCATCACAACTTCAACAAGTGTTATTTTTCTAAGTTCATAAATAATGTTCTTTAAATAAATTCAGTAATGATATTCTTCAACAATATCCAATGGGCACAGTTTAATGTAACCTTGAGTCAACATATTGATTTAGAAAAATGAGTGTCAGTAAAAATCTAGCAGTGGGAATTTGAGAACTGCAAATACTCTTTAATGGACTTTGACTCCTAAAATGTAACATTCGATCTACACGATGGGTCCTGCTAGACATGACAAGCAATTTAACCAATCAATTTCACAGAGAGCTAAGAGTAGAAATCAGATTAAAAAGGTAGGAGCTCTAGCAAACAGTTTGATAAAAGCCAAGTACATCTAAGGAGATAGAAAAGCAAGTTCAAGGGAGTGAAGTGTTAAACTGTTACCATTGAACTGAAAAAGCAGGCAGGATCCAGCTGTCATGGAAGTGGCATTGGCATAAGCTAATGGAGAATTAATTCTAGACCAGAGGAACTTTGCTTTATGTCTCATAAAGGCACAGAGACACTAATTAGTGTCTCTGTGCGTTGTGGAGCTAGAAATCATGGATATTCTTGCAATTCAAAGAAAAGTGGCTACCAGGTCCTACCCCACACTTGAAATCAGTCTCTAAAGTCTAACTTTCTGACACTTTTTAAGTTATCTTGGCAGGTAGGACAAGTTTATCAGGTTGAATTCCTTATAGTTGAGCCTTTTTTTACTGAGATAATATTTCATTGTGAAGTTGTAGTAGCTTTGCATTTACATAACAGGGCAGTCTCTGGCATGTCTGTACATAAAGACACTTTCTACCTTGGAAGGTCATTACTTAGTACAATACCTTCCAAAATTAACCACAAAAATATCCCCAGGAAAGAAGTCGAATGTTCTTTCTTCTTGTGTATGGTGTAACTAGTATTAAAGCATATTTGCAGTATACCACCCAGATCTGAACCAGACTCCAAATCTAGGTTGAGTATAGAAAATTGGTGGTAGTTCTGATATATGACTATAGATTATTTTGCTGGGCAGAAGTAATGGATGAGGTCCCAAAAGAATTGGGCCTCTTTCAACAGAAGTGAAACCATTTTTCCAGGAAAGTGGAAATTAAAACATTAGTGAGGCATGGTAGTGAAGAATGTGATAGGAGCATCCAGATTTCCAGATTTCTGCATGGAAATAATTTAATCCTGTCCAAAGCTCAATAATTAATAGTCATCATACATTTGGAGGACCACATTAACAGAAAAGTATGAGACAAAACAGAGTCTACTGGCTCTGAATAACAGGAGGTATTGAGAAGACTCTCAGCAAATGTAGTAAGCTGAGGATATTGTCAGTTAAGAAGTTTCACCGGGAGGTTCTATGGTAACAGTCCTTTACTAGTGCAGTCTAATCCTTTCTGTTCTTAGAAATAAACTCTCAGAGGTGGATTACCATCTATGTATTTCAGTGCATCACACACAGGCTCCTTAAAGTCGATAGTTCCAGTGCTGAACTCAGTTTATGTCACTATCTGTACTTTTTCCAGTATCCCTGGGCTCATTTGAAATAACAGAAAATACATTTTCTAGGTACTATGAATCATCCTAGGCCTATTTCTTACTCCCACATCCAATCAGTCAACAAATCCTGTCAAATCTGTCTAATTCGCTTATTCATTTCCTTCTGTCTGGAACTCTCTGCTCCCAGATCTGTCCGTGGCTGGCTCCTATTTTATTATCCAAATCTTAAGTCAGATGTCACTTGTCCTAAAAGTCATTGGTGACCTAGCCACTCCCACTTCAGCACTACCCAAAAACCTTAATTTAATTCCTTTGGAATACTGATTATCACAATTTCTTATTACTTGTCTCTCCCCTTTTTAAAATTTCTCCATGAGAGCAGGAATCTTGCCTAGCTTGTCCATCACTGTATCCTCACTGCCTAATATACTGTCCAGTTTATAGTATGTATTTAATATGAATGCATTTTTTAAATTCATTTATTATAGAATTCATTCTACAAATGCTTGTTAAGCACTTGTATGTCAGGTAATGTGTTATGCGTGGGAGATACAAAATGGGCCCAAACAAACCCTGTCTTTGTATCTTGGAACTTATATTTAATAAAGGAGACAGCCATATCAAATAATCACATAACTAAATGTAAAATTACAACTATGAGCAATTACTTTCAAATGTTTTCCCTCTCTTAATCTCTGCTACCATTGTTTCAGTTCAGATTATCATTACTTCACACTTCAGCTATTAAAATTCTCTATTTTCCTGCCTTCACTCTTGCCCCACTCCACTCCATTTTTCCAAAATTAAAGTGCAAATTAAGTCATTTTCTATCTTAAAATCCTCAATAAATTCAATAAACTTCAATAAAAAAAATATCTATACCCCTCAAGATAATGGCTCTTCAAGATATGACCTGTCTCTCAACTATCTCTTTTCCTCTCCCCACCACTTCTCCCTCCTCACGCTCTGTGCTCATTACCCTGAATTCTGCTATTATAATAGTGTATGTTATTATTTGTGTATGCTGTTCTTGTGCCTTGTGCATCTTTCTCCACTTTTTGATCACCTCATTTCCATATCCTTTAAAACTCCATGGAGATAAGTACCTTAAGAAATTCTTTCTGAACCCACTCAGACTGTCTCAGCCATCCCTTTTCTGTGCTCTCTTAGCAAAAGGAAAAAAAAAAAAAATCCCAGTATGCTGTAATTTTGTGTTTACTTGCTTGTTTCCCTTGCAGTCCTATGATTTGCTTTAGGGCAGAATGTCTTTCATTGTTCTATCTTCATTACCTAGAGCAATAACAAATCTATAGAATAAATGGAAGGATGGTTGGATGGATGAATGGATGGATGAGTTTGACAAAAAAAAAATTTTTTTTAAGTCTAGGATGACATTTAATGCAGTTTCAAACATATACAAATTAAGAATGTGTATAAAAACATATTGGCCAGAACAGAAGGCTAGTGAAGCTCATTTTAGACCTCCCAAGCACTGTTGCAGGTAGCACTCAGTAATTTGCTCATTAAATTTATTCTGTGTTTATTGATGTTAAGAAAAGAATATCAGCTATTCATAGCCCTGTGTTGAAGTGTGAGAAGATAAGGCAACTCGCAATTACATCAACAGACTGAAAGACAGTCTGAAAGATTCATACCACTGAAGAAACACTGCTTAAAACAAAAGGTGTTAACATTCTCTAGTCTTTAGTGAGGAACTTTGTAACCAAAGAAGAAAAGCTTTGGTTGCAATCTTTTTGTCACTAGACACACAGAAACATGGAGGCAATACCATATCACATGTTAGGGATAATGAATATATAAATAAAATATAGTCCAGACTAAGACTTACTAATGAGTATATGGAAACCATTTCTGTCCAAGGGAAGTTGACTGGTTTTTTTCTTTTTTCTAGAGAAGAGGAGCATGAGGACACAATGATAGATTGGTTCTTGAGAAAGTTTCTGGATCCAGAAAGTTGCTTACTGCAGTTAGCCAGTAGGGACAGGAAAGTATAGATCGAAAGTATGAAAATGAGGTAATTCTAGCTAGTCTACCTGAGAACATCCTAGCAGAGGGAATGACTCCCACCTTACGCCCAACAAACTAGATAAAATAACTTCCCTGGGCTGAAAAGTCTAATGTAAGCACCAATGCAAATACTTACGTACCAGCTGTTGTCCTAGTAGAGTGTCAGTTGACCATCTGCAAAATATCTGTCCAATATTCAGCAAATAGTTGTTAAAAACCTGCTGTGTTGTAGGCACTAGACTGACTGGAGTTAATTATCAGAAGGAAAAACTAAGGTGTTGTAGTTAAGCCATAGTAAACTTTTAGGAGTCGACACTAATAGCCACCAGATTCTGATAGCCAAGGAATTAAGGTTTTAAAGGCATCAGAATAAGTGAGCTACTGGAGACAGTTTCTTTATATAAAAGATGACAGAGAGAGAGCTCCCGAACAAAGTACCAGTCACTTTAAAAGTGACCTGAAAATCAGCTTGTGACTGAAATAATTTCAGATCCGCCAGCAGTAATGAGTGAAGACATAGCTCCTAAATGCTACTGCCAAATGGAAAAGAACATTTAGTGGTAGATAGAATGTTTGGAAAGAAATAACTGTGCCTAAATGTACCTCATCTAACTTTTATTTGTGAGTAAATTTGCAGTTGTCAAGATGGCAAATTGTCAAATGGCAAAGGATAAAACTCATGATAAGTTCAACAGGATGCTTTTGCTTTAGGTCTTGTACTATTTCTGTAGAGTCTATAAATGGAACATAAAACTGGAGAGAATGTGGAAAACCAGCAATGAGTGACACACAGTAGCTGCTAGGTGATAGAAAGGTATGTCCTTTCATTCTGCCAATGTAAATCTAAATAACTTTTAGAGGTTAGGCTCTAATGGCATCCAGGCTTTTCAGATGTGGACCTTCTCATTCCAAGGGTTATCTTTTTCTATTCATAAAATTTCTTACTATAATCCTACCTTAAAAACATTTATATTACCAGGTGTTCTATATAAAGAATACATCAGAACAGTCTTAAAGATTATTATGAAAAATCACAACAATAACCATTTCTTATAGTGGTGTTATTCAAAGCAAAGTTTCTTTTCAATTAGCTTCAAAATTAATTTGTTAGCACTGAATATCAATTCTGCATTAGTACTGCTTTGGTAATTGTTGCTTTCCATCAAGTCTCCATTAAGTTTTTTATGTTTGAAATGATAAATATGTACCTCTATTGATTACTGCTTGTGATTTAATGGATTGTCTTAGAATGATAATGTTTTTAACAATATGTTTATTGTTTTCCAACATTTGAGAATCACTAAACCTTCAAAAGTTAACATATATTTAAATTCACAATAGGAGTGTTTTTCAGGCCTTGAGATACTGGTATAAATAAGCTAGTAAAGAACTTTACAAAATTATCATACATTTCCATGCCAAAGGAATTCAGAAATGTAAAAAAGTATATTTCAGTTTGTTGTGACTTTATTACAAGTTAATTCTTTTTTTAACTTCCTCTTTTCTTTTAACATTCTGCCTACCTTGAATTTACAGTGAAAATTTTACCAACATAGATATTTAGGCTCTTTAACAATTTTTAGCTTAATCGTTTGTTCTTCCAAGTTTCCAGTCTGGATATCTAGTCAGGCACATAGACACATAAGTAAATAGTCACAATACAGTTTCTCAAGAAGCACTTATCTAAAATGGAAATGTCAGGCCAATTCCCTCAGAGGGTTGTGAAAAAGATTGAATGAAATAATATATATAAAACACGTATTCCAAAGCCATGAGAAAAGGTTGGAACATGGTTTTGAAGAATCTGATGATCTGCAGAATAACATTAAGCTATGGAGTGACATGATCAGATTTGCATCTTTAAAGTTGTGGTAAAAGTTAAGAAGTAACTTTGAGGAAGATGGAATTGAGCAGTCTGAAGGGATGGATTTAGACAGCTTTTTATGAGCACAGAGATCATATGAATCAGTTTAAAATAATGACCATGGAGTTGAAAGGAAAGAAAGAAAGTATATGCAGGAGATAAAGCCAAAACACTTTGAAATGATTGAATTTGAATTAGGAAAAGCTGAAGGAAAACAAAATTCAAGATGACTCATTAGTTTCTAGTTTAGAAGAGTTGGCGAATTACTGTGCTATAAATAAATACAGAAGAAGGCTTGGGAGATAGGGGAGGGATGAGACAGCTACTAGGTAGAAATATCAAGTTTCATTTTAGAGCAATTAAATTTCTGTGAAATGCTCTAGTAGGTAGGTTCAACTGATATTGACATCCAAAGATGGGAAGAGAACTCAAGAATTAGAAGTTTGGGAATCATAAAACACATACAGTTAAGCTCAGGAGAATTAATGAGAGCTTCTGAATTTCTTAGTTATAGAAGAATGATTAAATTAATTGAGGTAAGCAAACATGGTGAAATATATTATGAAGTCATTAAAATTATGTTTTTAATGATGAAAAATGCTCAAAGAATATCACAAATAAACAAAGGCAAAATTGTTTTTACAGTAAAATCTTATTATGTAAAAATCAATCTTATAAAGCTAGAAGAAAAAACATTGGTTATAACGATCATGTTAGGGTTAAAAGTTTATGATGATTCCCCACCCTTTTGTGTATCTATATATTACAACTTTTATTTGTGCATTACTTAAAAATCGATTAAGTATAAAAGGATGTCTTCCTAGAAAGATAATGATTAAGCTGAATCAAAAGGACTGAATGGAAGCCAAATGAAGGGGACAGTAGTAACGGAAATACAAAGGTGAGGGATATGGTGTCTACAGGGAATTGTAAGCAGTCGAAGGTTGTTGAAGCACAGCATGATGGCGAGAGTGGTCAGAAAGGAAGCTAGATGGTAAAGTGCAGGAGCCAATTGTTGACCACTTGTTATGTTGAGATTCTATCCCATATACTCTGAGCAACTGTTAAAGAAATATATGCAGGGTAGTGTATTCATTGGCCAGGGCTACCATAACAAAGTATCAGATAGTTAGCTGAAACAAAAGAATTTTATTTTCTCACAATTCTGGAAGCTAGCAGTCTAAGACCAAAGTTTCACCAGAGCTGGTTTTCTCTGAGGTCTCTTTCCTTGAGTCATGGGTAGCTGTCTTCGCCCTGTGTCTTCACATGATCTTCCCTCTGTGAATCTGTCCTAATTGCCTCTTCTTCTAAAAACACCAGCCATATTGGATTAAGGTTCACTCTAATGACTTCATTTTAACTTAATTATCTCTTTAAAGACTGTATTTCCAAATACAGTTACATTCTGAAGTACTCAGGATTGAGAATTCCACATATAAGTTTAGAGGAGCGGAGGAGACATAAATTCAGCCCATAAGAGAGTGACATGGTTAAATTTCCTTTGGTAACCATCTGGAATATGGATTTGAGGGAGAGAGATGGATAGACAGTCTATTTTAATAACCTAGGCAAAAAAACAAAACAAAACAAAACAAAACAAATTCACCAAGTTCTGTTGAACTGTGAATATAAATCAATCAATTTGAAATGAATGTAAAAAAAAAATCCAGAGAAAGGAGCTGGTTTAGATGGGCAACAACAAATTCAATTTAGGGAGAGCTAATTCTATACCTAGAATATAGTTAGATATAGGAATCTGGGCTGAAAGTCTAGATTTGGGCATAATTAGTACACATTTGAAATTATGAGAGCAGATCCTTGTGTATCGAGTGAACAGAGCAGTGAATCAAGAACAAAACGCCAGTAATTACATAACAGGTAGAGAATAAGCTTATGAAGGAGATGTTAAGCTGCAAGATGAAGCTGAAAAGTGTCTTGTCATAGGATCTAAGGAAGTAGAGAGCTTTGATGAAGGGAATAATCAATAGTCAAAGAGGGCAAAGAGACTGCAAAAATAAAAACAGAAATGTTGGCTGGATTTGGAATTCTAATTTTGGACATTGATACTTAACAATTCCTTGGATTTTTACACACAAGACTCTAGGTAAAACACTGTAAAGCATGCATTACATTTCATTTTGAGCTTCAGTCAACAGATTGTTTTACAGATTAAGAAAATAATGGCTCAAAAAGTCAAATAACTAATTTAAGGTCAGCAGACAGCAGTAGATGTGGGGAGTCAGTTCTAGATTTTTATATCACCAAAACTGGCATGATTTAACCACTAGTAATACTAACTCCCAAAGAGCAAGGCAGTTTTATTAAATTTGGAGGGGCTAGAAATCCAGAGGACAATCAGTTGATGAGTGAATGTTTAGTGAGGAAGTAAGATAGACTGCTTTATTCAGAAAAGAAGAAAGAAGGACAGAGACCAAACCATCTTGTTCCTCATTGGTTGGCATATTGCCTGGCACACAGTAGATACTCAATAAATTTTAATTCAATGAACAAGAAATGTCAACTTGAGCTAAGTATAAGGTATACATATTTTTTTTAGGGGTAGAAGAGCAAGTAGCAGAGGTGTAGATTGTACACAGCCCAAGAATAAGGAACCAGTAAAGAGGCTAACACTGAAGAATAAAGAAAAAAACTTAAGAAACTAGATCCTTCCTAGAAAAGATTGATAAATCTGAAATCAAGTACACAAGTATGAATTTGACCTGAGGAGGTGAAGAAACACTTTCTTTAATGTTGAACAAAAAGAGCAAAGTATAGAAATAAATGTGTAAGGAGACGTGACAAATTGCTTTATCTTCCAACGACCCCTCCATATTAAGCTCCCTAATGAAAAAATATCTCACTGCTCCCAATAAGTTATTTGCTTTAAAATTTTAATAAATTTATACATGCAATTTCCTATGCCCAGAAGTCTCTTCTTTTTACTGTATGGTGATCTCTTCTTATAAAATAAAGACTCAGATCACAGATTATCTCTTAGAATTATTTTTGAATTCTCCAAAAGGAATCTGTCATACCGTCCCTTTTATATCTCTTAACACAACTTCTGTAGTGACTTGGAGGCCATAGATAAAACACTCTTCCACTTATTTATTAAGCTCCTTTGAAATAGCATGTCAACAAAAATTTTTGAATATATTATAAAATATATTTTAGAGAAAAGGAATTTCAAAGTTACTTTATCTTGAACACAGTTGCATTTATGTAGTTCAACCTTTTATATGCAAAATAATATAGATGGTTAAATTTTTCTTACTGGTCAACTAAAGACTTCTGTCAGATGACTGCATTTTGTTATAGAGCACAATCTTAATTCACTGAGTTTTAATAATCTCATTCTGAAAATGACAGATAGATTGGGAAGCTTTATAGAATGTATTTAAAGAATAAAATGTTGTTTGTCATAAAGATTTATCTGTTGGTCACACTGGTGTGCAAAGAAAATGATTTGTATTTGAGCTCTATCTTCAAAGCCAAATTGTATACTGTAATTCTTTCAGCTTTTTAAGGTGGTGTTGAAATTTTGGCTCGTTCAATAGTGGGATGAGAATACCAAGTGCTTTACTACTATTCTGTTAGAAAATATATTCTTGAATAATCTGCATGCCCTATGATAATGTCATTGTTTACGCAGAGAGATTTGAGACAAAACACTAAGATTTAATTGTTTTGAGTTGGCCAGCTATCCAGTTGTATATTTCAATTCTCCAGGAAAAACACACGAAGTACACAATTATGTTCAACTTGAGCCTAGGCTTGAGCTACATAACATTACCTATTTCCAATTTATACAATATGGTAGAATATATAAAATAAAATATAATATTTTTGTAATATTTTGCTGTTGTTTTTCTTGTATCATCAAAATAAGAATGTGAATGTAATAAACATACATTGGGAAAGTTATGATAATAATGTAAAATAGCTATGCTGATTTGTAAATAAACACCTCTTTTAAATGACTAATAATACGCACAAAATATATATGAATAAAACTAAATTTCTAGCAAAATCCATGAGGCAAATATCCTCACAAAGAATTTGTATATTTATTGCCTATCTCAGTTAAACATGCAGATAGGTAAATTTTGTTCAGTCTATGTACATTCTTAATCTACCTATTGTAAGCACTGAATTATTCAACTCTTAGCGCATTTACCAAGTTCATCTAATGTAATTAATAATCATAGATTTGAGGACTCTATTTCTTGCCTTCTATTGTGAAAATACTGTAAGATTAATGTATACTAATTTCAGTCATATGCAAAAACATTGTAATGTAAAATTATATTTTCATTTTTAATTAAAAATATGAAATTCTCATTAGATGGAACAAAGAGAAATTTCTAATGCAGATAAGGTATTCAATCATCATTTAATATCATGTATAATCATAATTGCATTTAACTGAGAAACCATAATTGGCTGTTTTGCTATTTAAGTATATCCAATTTTAAAACATTATGTTAGTAAAATTGTAGCATTTAATTAATTTGAATAAAATGTAGTATGTCAGAATTATAAATAAAATATGTATAAGTTATTAATTGAACTGTGATTTGTGGCTTTTCTGGAAATAAAATGGAGGGCAAAGTTAAAGTAGAGTAATGGCATGATTAATTGATTCATGATGTCTTCTGCTAAAAAAATTATGTTCAATAAGAATCTGTCATTATAATTTGTGATCAGTTGTCACTTTACAGTATATCAAATATAATGAATTTAGGTGCACAATCTGTATAAGTGGCTCATAAAAATATCAATGTTTTAAATAAAAAAGATGGTTAGTTAACTAATTTAATTCAAAATAGCCATGGTATATTAATTTGAGCTACTGTTGTGTGTCTAGAGATGGTAAATATTTTGTAAATAATTTTGTTATATATACATTCATCATTTTGCATTCAGGTCAATGATTTTTTAAAAAAAATGTTTCAAGGTACAAATAAACATTTTATTGAAACATGGAGATGCTGGTCAAAAGTTGCTATTAAATTTTAATGAATAATGAATGGAAAGAATGATTATTTCCAATCAAAATTGTTTTAATATAATAAATGTACTATTCTAGAGTATATCCACTTACCTGTCACTAGTTTTCTTTCAGTGATGTTTTTTATATACAAGAGCTTTTTTTTCAAACACTTTACAGATTGAGCTGAATTATTCTACATGTGATGGGAGCTAATATATTTGAGAAGAAAATTTTATGTACAGAGGACATTCACAACCAAATTTTGTTATTTTCAGAGAGAAAAAGGGACTCTAGAACTCAGAGTAAAATACCAATGAATCCATTCATATTTTTCCTTAAACAAGATGCATTGATAATGCTTTTTTTATAGAGAGTTCATTTAAATGAGCATAAATTACCTTGAAAATGAAAATTTAAGCAAGTTAGTTTCATGAGAAGGGTTGATCACTCAGTGGCCTTTATAAGAATGTTTTACTTTCGCCTCTCAGGAAATATGCATGTTTTTAGTCATCTGATCCAATTTCACTCAGTTTAACTTTCTATCTTATCTAATATTTTTCAAATCCTAGAGCTGTATTTTCACAAAATCTTATATAAAACCTGTTTTTATGAAATTACGTTAAACAAACAAATATTTCACCTCCCAGTACTGTAGACCAGTGGTAATTATTTTAGTCACCTTCTGCATTAGGAGTTCCATCTTTTGGGCATTGAAATTGATTTTTCTCATCTTAGCATCTGAAGATCCTGAGTGTGCCCCTTGCCCAATCGCCTGAGACTATACAGTGACACCTACAACAGAGGATGTGGAGACAGCAGCTTTTCTGGCACCAGAAATGGCAGCATCAGGAGCATCAGCACGAATAGACTTTGTAGAGGTAGTTCCCCAAACTCTATTATGAAACCAAACATTTTTCGTGCGCTACCTGCTGATGGGGGCTGCCTTCTTACTGCCTAATGTTTTGCAAAATGTTTGGTCTATGTTAAAGGTTAACAACTACATTTCTAAATATAGAGAAACCTGACTTTATTCCAAGTGTGTTCAGTTGCCTTAACTTTCATGAATATGAAATCGTATTAGTCTCAAAAAAATATTAATACTCGTATTTTCCTCAAATTTATTTCACTATCATATAAAGCTGCTGTCACATATAATTTTTGTCTAAATATTTTAAAAATAGATCAGAATAATCCATCATGTTAAAAGTTATCCTAATGCAGTAAATAAAAGAATTTCGATAGTCAATTATAGTCTTCAGGGACTGAGTACAGTTGCCCAGATTTCTTTACTAATGATATTTTATTGTGAACTTATTTTGCAAAGTGAAGGATTATTCCCAGACAGTCCCAAGTTGAAATATGAAAGGCCAGTGATTGGTTTTATGTATCCTTTCATTTTATGTAATTTAATGTGAAAGTTATTTTGTAACTGTAAAATACATTTATTAATTAACCACATTGGCTTTACTGTACAGTTTAATGACCTTAGAGTATTTCAATTTGCATGTAAATGGGTTTCCTTAATGATTTTGCAAAATAAATAACAATCAACATGATGGGTGCATTTACTTTTAACAGTAAGATATCTTTCATGTTGATATTTTGAAGCATTTTAAATCCAACATACAGAGGTCTTCACTGTGGTGTAGTACAGCATATTCATCATTCACACCATCTTAACTCCTTTTTGAAATAAGGCAAGATACAAAGAGTTTATAGTACTTATATTGGAACTACTTTTTGATTATATATATTTTGAAGGTTCTTTTTATAAACCAGGTATGAGCAGGACATATTGAGCTTAATAGTTTTTTCTTCTTTTTTTGGTTTGTTTCTATTTTATTTTGTTATTTAGGAAATTAAAAACTGTTATTTTTTTCAAAATCTTTCTGTTTGGTTTTCATGCATTTTAATTGTGACATATATAAAATAAAGAAATTATGTTCTGAAATGTATAGCCCTCTGTAGAAAGCAAATGTGCCTTTGAAAGTGGATTTTTTTTTTGTTTTATTGATTGATTGATTGATGTTGGGTTTTTTAGTTAAAACTGTGTAAATGCTGGTATTTCATAAATACTAATGAAGATCTGTATGTAAAATTTATGAATCTACTTGAGTTTGTACAACATATTTTAGTTGTGTGTGCCATACATTAATTGACTTCTGTCATTTTCACATTTATTGCACATATTTCTAGAAACTGTATGTTTCAAGCCATATTGACATTCTAAGAACACAAAAGTAAATTTCTGACTCTGCTTTATAATCAATTATGCTATTTTAGTTTAGTTTTATAATATATTCTCACCATGTCCTGCAAATACCATTTTAGAGATTATTTAAAACAGTCTGCATGAAAGTAGTTTTAAAGATTAAAGACATACTGCTGTTCTGCCTTTATCATGTTCCAAGTGAGAAAAGATTTTACATTGTTAAAATTTGAGAGTCCTATAGAGCTGCAAGTGAAATTTGCAGCAATATGCAGTAATTCTGTTGGATAATTATTTTGTTGGCATAACCTTACTGTAGTTAGCCATGTTGCGTTTCTGGTTTTATGATAAGGTATTACAATTGAAAGCTTGTAAAATGAAGGAAACTTTTCTTAATGCCAGAAGAATTGACAAATAATTTGAATAACTGTTATCAAAATTGAAATGGTTTAAAACTGAATCAGTAGAAGTGATTACAAAAGTAAAAGGTTAAACTACCATTAAATGTAAACTTTATTCACTCTTGCCTATCATTAATGCTATATGTCACTATAAGTTTTCTGAGTGTAAAAGAGTGTAAATTAATTCACAATGTTTATGTCACTGTAACTCTAACCTTTTATACTAAGAGGAGTAACACATACCAATTTAACAAAAATATGATATGTATTCATTTTATGAAGTTACATATTTCTTAATCTCTAGATACATTTTTTAAAACTAGATAAAATTGTAAAAGAAAAAAATATATTTCTATGCACTGGCAGTTATTTAAATAATAATAATTTCTTATTGAGGTTTTAGAAAAATATACTATTGATTATATATTTATGAATAAAGGGATATTTATATTAAGCCAGAGTTTGACTAAATATAATTAATAATAAACAACACTAAAAACAATAATAAAAAAAAACCCTTAAGAAGAAGGCAGCATAACATATGCTTACCCATTCTCATGGATGCCATGTACAACAGGGCCCTTTCCTCCCTCATCAAATAAGTGTCACTCCCAGGAACCTGGGCCACCATGTATGCAGCATACTGAATTGCCCTTTTAACATCTTACTGACATCTCACAAACAGAAGTCAGTTTGTATGGCTCTTAGGAGTACCTCAGAAAAATAGGACACATCTTCTCTATGTTTCTCAGAAGTTACAGGTTCCTGCAAGTTTATTAAGAATTTGAGACACTCTCCCTATCCCTATTTTTTTTTTTTTTGGTTTATATAAAATTTTACCTCAAAGTTTCAGCCATTCCGTATTTTCTTTTGAATCAATTCAATGTTTTCTGGAGCAAAACCAACAGACCTAAATTTTGTCACCAAAAAAATGATTATTCTATCAATTTTTAGTCAAAAACAAAAGTTAAAGAACTCAGGTGTTATTTTATTTTATATTGTTTGCTTCTGATACTCGCAATCAATATAAATTGGATAAGAACTGATAGTTTATATTTATTTATTGGCATAAAAAACAGACAATATTAGTAAGGCAAAGTTATAATACCTGGATATCAGTACAGTAAAAATAACAGTTTCAGAACAGAAAGAGTTTAGAATAGCCCAAAGATATGGAAGTAAAAACCTTCTATCAAATGAGTAATTGTCCCTGTCTTCCCAACAAGCCCAACTTGCTTTGACTTCGGCTGGATGATACATATGGTTATAACATTTGAAACCCAAACTCTTAGTCACTTCTTCTGCTTGGGCAAATTTTGGAGAGAATACAAACTTTTAATTCAGTCCAGTTCAGCAAAAATTTGTTGAGGGCCTACAGTTTGTCAAGCATCATGTTTAACGTTAAAGACACCAAGTAAAACAGAACCCCTGCTGTTAGACAAATTACAGTCTGATAGGAATATAGAAAAGGAAAGTATTGCACGCAATACTGCATATTACATGGGATTATGGAAATGTGATAAATAAACATAAATAGTACAGAACAGTACTTAATCCTGTTGGCAAAGTTGAAGCAAAAATTTGCTAAGGAAGTAAAGCCCAAGGAGTCTTTTGAACAATAAATTGGAATGGAACAAGCGGGCAGAAGGAGAATGAGTGTTGCTTAAAGAGGAAATGTCATAGGGAATATATGTGCAAAAGAGTAGACGTGAAGAAGCAGTTAACATGAGGTAGACAGGGAAGATATTATGAAGGGGCTCGTGTGCCATGGAAGAACTTCATTTTGTGGGCAATGATGAGGTTTTAATGAAAGGATTTTGAGCAGAGAAATGATGTTAGATTTGTGAGTGATAGCATAAATTTTATTAAGTAAGGACTCACAGGCACCTTCCCCTCTAAGGAAACAAAAGCCACTCAGTAGCTTTTTTTTTTTTTAACAGCTGTGTTAAGATATATATTATAGAACATAAAATTCACCCCCGCTAAGTGTATAATTAAGTATTTTTTGGCAAATGTATACAGTATTGTAATCATCACTATAGTATAGTTTTAAATGTTTCTATCAATCCCACTAAACCTCCCTAGCGCTCATTCATAATCAAACCTCATTTCAGTCTCAGTTCCCACTCTAGCCCCTGGCAACCACTAATCTGCTTTCTGTCCTGTAAATTTCCCTTTTCTGAACGTTTCATGTAAATGGAATCATGCAACATGTAGTCTTTTGTGTCTGGCTTTTTTACTTAGCATGATGTTTATGAGGCTTCTGTCCTATTATTATGAAGCAAATGGAACAAAAATGTTTTACTCTCAAAGAGACTGTGAATACTGAGAAAACAAGATTTATGAGAAAAATGTCATGTAAGCCTGATCAAGGTATGGAAAATACAAGGGACTGAGAGACTAAGTTGGTAAAACAGGATGGCATGGGAGTAGAATTTGGTTAGGGTAGAAGAATTAGAAGTGCACATTGTTGAGAAAGTAAAGATATTTTTAGTAAAATTTACTGAAAACTAAATCTTGAACTTCAATTTCCTCCCTACCTTAAAGGGAGGAAATGAGAATTTGTAAATATTGAACTTCCTGTTTGTGGTTACTACTCTAGAGGTATCAAAAGATTTATTAACTTCTTGGGTTAAAATCACTTCTCCAAAGAGTCCATTAGAGAAAGCCAGTAAATCATGATAGACCGACATCTGCAGTTAAAATATAAAGGAGCAAAAGTGAATCTAGGACAAACATCATTTTTCTTGGAAAACCACTTGGGACAATGTTGTGGTCACACTGAGACAGGAACTGCAATTTTTTAGAGAATGTAGGACTGGTTTTGGAATTCTTGTTCAGTTGGAGAAATGCTTAGGACATTATGAGACCACTCAAGTCATAAAAAAATTGAAGTTCTTCCTGCAAAGAAAGACAAGACTACTAGTAGATTCTCTGGGTCTACTTTCAAGCTCCTCTCCACTAGCTGAGAAGGGCTGCTCTGTTAATCTGGCTGCTACTATAATTGAAGATAAAGTAGGTATTGGAAATGCTTGCATGGACTACCAGTTACTAGAAGAATCACACCACACATATTCTGAGAATATGGCCAGAATATGACCACCATTTGGGTGTACCAGGAAAGAGAAGCTCAGAAACTAAAAAAGCACTAAATAGGAGAGCCTGACGGAAATCTCCAGGCTTAATGTTATATCTGACCAAGAATCAAGTTTGGAGCCTCAGAACAAAGCAGTCAAGGCAGATCTATTTTTATGTACCCAGAAGCCAGAAGTAGCACTGTCCTGCCCCACCCCTCTAATGATCCTGTGGTCTACTGGGGCAATAAGAGGCTTCTTGGGGTGATTGGAGACCCTCTGGAGCCATCCTAGAGTAAGGAATGGAACTCAGTCCCTAAGCCACAGAGTTAGGGTCCCTTGAGTTAGCCCAAGGTAGATAGGACACATCCAGGTCCCTGAATGTTGGTGGGTCCCTGAATGTTGGCGTGACCTATTTGCTTTCATTAGAGAAGTGAAGAGCATCCACTAGCTGTAAAACAGGTCTGATCCTAAAAAGAGAAGAGATTAACTACTAATAATCTGCTCAAATCACACACACACCACACACACTGCTGTTCCTATGTTAAAAATCCAGAGACATCAGTTATTTGCATATTCTGGGGTTAGGAAGAGAAAAAGACACATTAGAATGGAATGGGATATGATGGAGATTTTTGGTTTTTTCCCCTCACGTTGCTCGCTTAGTTTCTCCCTCCTCTCTGTTGCTTGAGGAGAAAAGATAACAGTCATTGTAATACTCTTTCAAAGAAAAGCTGTCGAAAGAGGAGTCTTGTACTCTGTGGGCTTCATGTGGAATCTGGAGGTGAGGGGACATAACATATCGGAAGCACATGCTGTGACACTTTATCCAGCACTGAGGAAAGAGATGATGGAAGGTAGAAGTTGGTGAACATGATGGCAGGAATAATAGATTTATATAGGATAAGAGAGTATGTTTTTCCTAGGAGTTTTGGTGTGTTATAGAGTAGGACAGAAAATATCAATAAGAAGTGCTATGAACCAAGTTATTAGATCCTCTTAAACACTGAAAATAATTTTAGGAAAGAAATTGCCACTTGGAGGCTATGTTTCTCAAAGTATCTATTACAATAGCATTGTAAGAGTGAATACTGAGAGCAGGGAAACCAGTTGCTACAAATTGGCAAGAGAAAGTGAATGCCATGACAAAAGAGTAAAGAAAAGTAAATAGAATAGGAAGACATTTTTGGAAGTGAAATTAAAAGGACTTTCATCGGAATTTAATTTATTCTTGACATATATCAGGGAAAAGGTCGACAAAATCAAACTGCTTCCAGATTATAACTAAAATCAGGGTTCACTCTGTGGCTTTATGATTTGATTTGAAAAGGATTTCCCAGACAAGAGACATAACCATGTTCAAATGCAACTAATAACAAATCACAAAGCCAAACATAAAGCATCTTGCATTAATACCTATTTTTCATCAACTATAGCTCTGCTTACATTATTAATTTGATTAAAGCCCAGTCCAAATGTCAGTGCCTCTGCAAAAACGTCTCTGCCCATCTGTAGTCACTCTACCCCATATGCATATAGAACTTTGAATATAATATTGCTAAAAACTTATCATGTAATATTATAATTAGTTTGAGGGTCGGTTTACTTCAGCCCTTGAAGACAGGACTGTATCTCCATCATTGTATTTTCAGTGGCTGGTAAAGTGATTTGTACAAAGTTAGATTTTTTCAATGAATAGAGGAGATATGGCAATCAGAGGAAATACAATTTTCTGCTAAGTATTTAAATATTATTGTATGTAATAAAAAATACAACTGAATGTCTAAAGGCATTTTCTGTAGCTATTCAGGAATTGTGAAACTGTCACAAGAATTATTCTGACCAGGACTCGCAGTGAAATGAATACATCTAAGTGCTACTAGTCTAACTTAATCAGGCTACTAGAATATTATTGAGCTTTAAACTGTTAGGATCAGTCAGCTAGCATGTGTATATGTGTACTTCTATTTGAATTACTAAAATGTAATTTTTTATCCATTATCCTAAAATTTGGCAAATATCTTTTTAAAAGGTGATGATTCTGGCCTTTCTCACCTAACTTCACCTACTTGACAGGTTGTCTTAAAATCCGTCCTTTAATCTTTGAATATGTAAGGTCTATATTTATTTTATTCTGTCCTCTGCATTCTACTCAGATTTTAGCTATTTATTTATGTATTTGCCTTCTGTATTTTTCTAAACTGAAAGTTTTTTGAGGACAAGTATGATGTTTTATTCATCTTCCAGGGTACCTACCATAATGACCTCCAAATGGTATGCATAGCTAATGAAGAAAATAATAAATAGAGAAAAGAAGAAAAAGAACTACCTCTAGAAAAAAAAAATACTTAGAGAAAATAAGATTACTTGTGGTCAGGAGGAAAGGATAGATTTCAGAATATTTGATTTCAGCTTTAAAGGAGAAGTCATATTTCAACTGTTGGGAGAAAGCAGCAGCATACAAGGTAGAGGAAAGTCCACAGCATATTTATGAAATACAAAATGACCTGATTTGCCGAAGGTTGGAATAAGTTAAAATGAGTAGTGAAAGTAAAAGTGGAAAAGTAGATTGAGGAACTTGAACCTGGCTAACTGGTAGCTATTAAAAATTATTTATTTATAAGAGTAACAAAGAGCTGGTAATTAAGGCAGAAGTCAAAAACTCAAATAACAGAAAATAAATGTTAGAGCAATATCTCATAAATAAAGCAAATTGATGTGCTTAAACAGTGCAATATGCATTTTAAAATCCCTTGATTGTCTGGCACTTTGATAATCTGAAGATACAGGAGGTCATATGCATTACAACTCAATCTTTCTCTTCTCTTTAATAAAACTGTAACCTAAACAAAACTGATTTAGCCAGGAAATGATCTCATATTCCTTGACAATGAAGGAGAACTAATATTTATTTAGTGGATATGCCAGTCTATTTACCCACAACATTATTTCATTAAACCTTCTAACAACTGTGTAAAGTATGTGTTGCTATATTTTTACCAACAAGGACACTTAAGTCTCAGATAAATTAAGCAATTTACACAAGATCACTCGTATGGTATATGGCAGAAACTAGATTCAAACTCATTTCTTTCTCCAGTGTGCCACAATGTACTGACTTTACTGTTTTGCCTATAGATGTTAGTCCTGCTTAAATTATATTTTAGCAACTTCTAATTATTTGTGCTGATGTTGCTCATTTGATTGTCTCACCTCCAAGGCACTTGATGCAGAATCAAATTCTATTAATACCTCTAATAGATTATAGATATTTGTCACACATGACATGAATTGTTTATTCTTTTTAAATGCTTTCATTTTTTAAAAAAAAATGTCAACTTACATTTTGAATTCTGGAATTACAGGTAACCATCCAGTCCTCATAATGATAAATTGAGACGATCAATGAGTTTTATAAGGTTATAAGAGTGTCAGTTTATTTGTAAGAATGTAAGGCATTTATTGCTGCCTTTAATTTATGACTCAGTATCTTTAACTATCAATTTTAGTTTTCCAGTCTTTTAAAATCAAGATGGTTTTGTCTTTTGCATTTCCTAAGATACAAGATTGTAAAGGTAACAATAATCTCATACTGCTAAGATGCATTAAAATTTTCAAAGCCTATTAAAGAGCATTTACAACACTATATATATATATTTTTTGGTCTGCACATTAACCTGCTAAGAAATGCATAAAAGGAATTTCCTATTCAGCTAATAAGAACTTAAATGTTATTTGCTACCATATAATCAATATCCTTAGAGCCACAGGCCATGTGTTGATTTTTGTGTCAGCTTATGCTATTTATTGATGTATATTAATTCTATATTACATTTCTCCTTGAGGACAAATGTTTAGAATTGTAATTTTCATTATAAGTTGATATTTTGCAGAGGGATTTCACACAAACTGTTAAAACTTTGAAATAGAAATTGTTTTGTATAGTAATTATCATAAAATACAGTTAAGCTGTTCAAATGTTTCTATCGTTAATTACTGAACAACGTACTTTTAGTATTTCTTGATATAAATAAATATAGGAACTATGTACCTTATAATATCAAAGCATTTGTTATTCTAAAAGATTTCTAAATTTGTTTTTACTATAAAATATATTATACTTTGAAGTCAACACTTTTTCTGTGATGTACATAATTTTTATACATTTTGCTCTTTCGGAAAAAAATACAAAGCAACTAAAGAAACAGGAAAAAGCAAGATATCATTCTTATTGGTCTTCTCTGGATCAACAGGTTTATGTGGGTATCTGTAATTATAAATGAAGATTTAAAAATAAAGAGGATTAAAAAGAGCAGTAAATATGGATACAGTGAGATGGAGAGCTATAAACTGTCATCTTAGTTTCGTAGTTTAAAAATTCTAACAGAAAAGCAAAACAGTATATTCTGTTAATACCAAGCTTAGGGTACAGGGTAAAAAATAAATTCACTCAATATTAGTGTCAGAAAACTCGATAAAATAATGAAAATTAGAATTCAGGATAAACTTGCCCAACTTTTGTTGAAAACTTATAATGTGCTAGGTACTGTGCCATGTGTTGAAAATTTTAGATATATTTGGTCTTTTCAAAGTATTTTGTTTCATGGAAGAGATATTCTAAGGCAAGGAGAGTCATGTGCAAAAGAACGAGATGAATGAGAAACTGATGAATTATGTAAACTACTAGATTCATTTGTCCTAGATGTATTGCTGTGCATATCAAGAGATGAGGTTTGAAAAGCAGAACAGATCCATTCAAGTAGGGTTTTGTATGCCAGTATAATGATTAGATCGATAAAAAGAAATAAGCCCATTTCAGTAAATTCTGCAAGGAATACTGTCCATTTGACTTTAACTACTATGAGCACGTGAACCAACTCTAATAGGTAACATCATTGCTAATATTTATTGATTTCTAAATTATTTTTAATTATATTTATAGTAGCTCACATATCCTTCACATTAACTCTTTGATATAAGCAATATTCTTATCTCCATTTTACAAATAAGGAAACTGAAACATAAAGGAATAATTTTCCCAGGCACAAAGTTAGTAAAGTGAGGAGAAAGGATTTGAACTATGGCAGCCTGACTCAGAAGCCTTGTTCGTAATTACAATGGCTCAGCTGAGTAGAGTTCACCCAAACTGGATTGAAGTTTTGAGATATGTGGTAATATTTTGTATAGATTTAAAAAATGTTGAATTCAGGAAAATTTTGCTAACATTTGTTAGTAAAATATTCAAAACTTATGTTTTGAAAAATGGCTTTATTGATATATAATTGACATATAATAAACTGCATATAATGTGTACATTTGATAAATTTGAAATATACATCAGTGAAAGAATCACAGCAATCAAGATAATGAACATATCTATCACCTCCAAAAGTTTCCTCCTGGCACTGCTCACCCACCCCCTACCCTGACAAATACTGTTCTGCTTTCTGTCATAGATTAGTTTAAATTTTCCAGAAGTTTATATAAATTTAATTGTTTAGTATATGTTCTTTTTAGTTTGGCTTATTTTTTCTTTTTTTAAATAATTTTTCTTTTCAGCTACAGTTGCAAACAATATTATTATATTAGTTTCAGATATACAACATAGTAATTAGACATTTATATAACTCATGACATGATCACCCCAATAAATCTAGTACCCATCTGACACCATACATACTTATTACAATATTACTGACTATATTCCCTATGCTGTACCTTACATCCCTATGACTATTTTGTAACTTCCAATTTGTATTTCTTAATCCCTTCACCTTTTTCACCCATTCTCCCAACCCCCTCCCATCCAGCAACTATCAAAATATTCTCTGTATCCATGAGTTCATTTCTGTTTTGTTTGTTCCTTTATTTTGTTCTTTAGATTCCACATGTAAGTAAAATCATATGGCATTTGTCTTTCTCTCTCTACTTACTCCACTTAGCACAATACCCTGTAGGTTCATCCACATTGTTGCACATGGCAAGATTTCATTCTTAGGGCTGAGTAATATTTTATTGTATATGTGTACCCCTCTTCTTTATCCTTTCACCTATTGATGTACTCCATATCTTGGCTGTTGTAAATAATTTTGCAATGAATAAATGGATGTATATGTTCCTTCAATTTTAAAGAAGTGTTTGGGTTTCTTTGGATTAATACCCAGAAGTGTTATTAATTAACTGGGTCCTTTTTAGTCTCTTATTATATCCTTTGTTTCAAAGTCTATTTTGTCAGATATAAATATTGCCACATCAGCTTTTTTTTTCCATTTCTGTTTTTATGAAATATCTTTTCCATCCTTTTACTTTTAGTCTGTATGTATCTTTCAATATGAAGAGAATCTGTTGTAGGCAGCATATGTAAGTGTCTGGTTTTCTTATCCATTTAGCCACTTTATGTTTTTTGATCGGAGCATTTAATCTATTTACAATTAAAGTAATTGTTGATAGATAATGTAGTTGTTACCATTTTATTATTCATATTTTTTATCTTTTTTTTCTTCTTTCTTTTTAAAGTAATCCTTATAACATTTCTTGTAATATTAGTTTGGTGCTGATGAATTCCTTTAGCTTTTTCTTGCCTGGGAAGCTCTTAATCTACCTTTCAATTCTAAACGATAGCTTTTCTGGGTAGGGTAATCTTGGTTATAGATTGGTTGCTTATATCACTTTGAATATTTCATACCAACCTCTTCTGGCATGCAGTTTTTGTTGAGAAATCAGTTGACAGTCTTATGGGAGCTCCCTTGTAGGCAACTAACTGCTTTTCTCTTGCTGCTTTTAAGATTTTCTTTTTGTCTTTAAGCATTGGCATTTTAATTATGATGTGTCATAGTGTGGGCTTCTTTGTGTTCATCTTATTTAGGACACTCTGCACTTCTTGGGCTTGTGTTTATTTCCTTCATTTGGTAAGGGAAGATTTCCATCACTATAACTTCCAATAGTTTATTAATTCCTTGCTCTCTCTCTTCTCCTTCTGGTACCCTTATGATGCAAATGTTGTTGCACTTGATATTGTCCCAAAGGCACCTTAAACTACTCTCATTTTTTTTAATTCTTTTTTTTTCCTGTTCTGAGTGATTTCTGCTACCTTATCTTCAAAATTGCTGATTTTCATTTTCTGCTTCATACTTGTTGATTCTATCTAATGTACCCTTTATTTCAGTTGTTATATTCTTCATTTCTGACTGGTTCTTTTTTATGTTTTCTATCTCTATTTTTATGTTTCCTATCTCTTTGTTGAAGTTCTCACTGAGACCATTGAATATCCTTATAACCAGTGTTTTAAACTTTGCATCTGATTAATGGTCTATCACCATTTTGTTTAGTTGTTTTTTTGGAGCTTTGTTTTGTTCTTTCTGGAACACATTTCTTTGTCTCCCCATTTTGGCTGCCTTTCTGTGTTTGTTTCTATGTATTAGATAGGGCTGTTATGTCTCCTGGTCTTAATAGAGTGGCCTTATGTAGTAAGTATACTGTGGGGCCCAGTGGTGCAATCTTCCCTGGTCACCTGAGCCAGGTGTTCCAGGTGTTTACCTTGTGTGGGTTGTGTGTGCCCTCCTGTTGTAGTTGAGCCTTGGTTGTTGTTTGCAGAACTGTGGGAAGAATTGACCCTCAGGCTGATTAGTTGTGAAGACAAACCATGAATACAGTGGAGGAACTGTTGTGCAGAGGCTGACCCCATGGAGCAGGATTTGCTTTAGTGGGACTCTGGTACCTGCCCATCTGCCTTTTGAATGTGTTACTTCTGAATGTGGTGTGGCGGTGCTCTAGTTTGGTCTGAAGTTGGCCACCAGGTGTGTTGCTTCTGAGCCTATTGGGAGAGGCTCTGGTGCAGGCCAAGATCAGCTGCTGCCTATGCCCTTCCTGGGACCACTTGTTATGAGCTACAAAGTGAACTGCAGATAGTTGCCACTTGTGCGGAGCTTGGAGATTCCTAGGAAAAGCTAAGCTGTGGACTGAGGTTGGCTGCTGCAGGTGCTGAGCTTGGGACTGCTTAGCAAGAGGTATAGAGCATGCTGAAGCCAGATGCTGCTTATTGGGGTTTGTGAGCCTTTGAGAAATTTTAGGAAAGTCTGCAGCATGAGCCATGACAGGCCATTTGTATGAAAAAAGCTACTGCAAACAGCTTGAGTGAGCCTGAAAGTTGGGTGGAGCAGGATCTCAGGAAATCGCCAGGGCAGGTTGACCAGCATTAGCCAGGTTGTTGGAGATTCAGATATGGCAGCCACCTGTGTCTGCACTCTGGTTGAGGGAAGGACTCAACAAAGGAACAATGGTTTCTGCCGTTCTCCCTGAAGCCATACAATTCAGTTCTTCCCTATATGTACCTGGCGTCTTTTGAGTTGCTGCCCCAGCGCTGGAGCTCAGAGTGAGTTCATCAACAAGTAAGTCTATGCACAGGCTGTTTAAGAAGAACTCCAGGGACTCCAGCTACCCTGTGTCTCAGCCACAATCTCCATTGGTTTTCACAGCCAGAAGCTGTGGGGTCTTCTCTTGGCTCCAGAACCTTTGGCTGGGGAGCCTTATGTGGGGTGGAACCCCTTGCTCTTCTGCAGGGACTTCCACAGCCAAGTTATCTCTCCTGGTTTTCAATCATCTCCTGATTTTCCACTATCACATGCTTGTATGGGGCCAGCGCATTCCGCATCTTCACCCATCAGTTTTGAGGTGGCTTCTTCTGCATGTTCTTAATTATAGGACTTCTGTTTAGACTTCAGGTGGTTCTTAGTGATGGTTGTTCTGTAGTTTAGTTGTATTTTTGAGGTGGTCATGAGAGGAGGCCAGCCAAGAATTTATCTACTCTATCATATTGACTGGAAACCTTGTCTGGCTTCTTTCCCTGAGCATAATTATTCTGAGATTTGTCCATGTCGTAATGCTTATCAGTTGTCTTGCTTTATCTTTTCACCTCTCAATGATATTTTAATTGTTTTATTCCAATTGTTGACTATTATTCAATAGGCTTCTATGAATATTCATGTACAAGTCTCTGTATGAACATTTAGGGAATGAAGTCAGGTGCAAGGAATATATATGTTTTCATTGATTTAGAATAGAACTTGAGGAAAAACTGGTCTGTGCTCTCAGAAATTTTAATAATGGTTATCTCTTAGGAGGTAAAGTATTGGCTAGAAGAGTCCACAAGGGAAGCTGCTTTTAAACTCCTGAAATATTCTGTTTCTTTATTCTGATATTGATTAAATGGATAACCAGTTCAGTGAGCCTTATATTTCTGATATGTATTATTGTATAGGTAACTTATACTTTGATTAAAAGTAGACTATGGTCATGCTATCCTTAGCAAGCCTGATCCTGTCTGATCTCAGAAGCTAAGCAGGGTCAGGTGTGGTTAGTACTTGGATGGGAGACCACCTAGGAAGGTGCTATAGGCATAAAACTTTTTTTTTTAAATAAGGGATTGTAAGCTAACAAGGTCCTTGCAATCTGTGAGGTCAACCAAGTGTTGCCTCGCCTAAAAACTAATTTTTTTTTTTAATTAAAAGCGAGGTGAATTGGTAACATTTAAGATGCACAACCCAAATTGTAGGTATTCATAGTGTTCCCATTTCACAAACAGAGAAACTGAGGAACTGAAAAAGTAAATATTTTGCCCAAGGTCATAAGGCTTTTAATTGACTGCTCAAATTTGAAAATTTGATCCCAGACAGTCTAACTCCAGAACTCATGGTTTTATCCAGTATAGTCTTTTGTGTTTATTTACACTACATTACATTATTACATTTCCTCACTTCCTTAAGAACGTTGATAAAATTATAGTTTTATAAAGAGGTTGCCTCTGACCACGTATACTCTCAATCATTCTCATCCTGCTTTATTTTCTACATAGCACTTACCACTATAGGATATATTTATCTTTATTTCCCTCTTGGACATCTCTCCCCACTAAAATGGTAGCTCCACAAGAGGAGACATTTTATTCATTTTCCTTTCTGCTATAGTCATATCTTAGAGTAAGACCTGGTACATAGAAGATGCTTAATAAATATTTGTTGAATAAATGAATAAATGCTTCATAGAATCAACTTATGCTGTAGCACTGTAGCATTATAGGTATGTCAGCATTATAGGTATGTCAAAGATTTTTAAAAATCTTTTTGGGAGTTCCACTTCTTGCTTAGAATAGAAAACAAGAAAGAACTCTATTAGATAGAAACATGGAAACCATTACACATTCCATGTAGCGCAATTGAGCATGCCCTGGAAATCTTAAAAACATTTCTAAACATTCCAGTATTATGTGAATTTTTATTCTGGAAACAACTTTGTTCTGAAAAAAAGGTGAGCCAAAAGTTTTTATATGACATTGTATGGCTTGCATTTTAAAAATATTTCTCTGGATTTTTCTTTAATTTTATTAAATTTATTAAGGTGACATTGGTTAATAAAATTATTTAGGTTTTAAGTATATAATTCTATAATACATCATCTGTATATTGCATTGCATGTTCACCACCCAAAGTCAAATCTCCTTCCATCACCATATATTTGATGCCCTTTACCCTTTGCTGCCTCCTCACCCACCCACCTTTCCCTCTGGTAACTACCACACTGTTGCCTGTGTCTATGAGTTTTGTTTGTTTTTTGTCTTGTTTGTTGCTTTCAGTTTTATATCCCACATATGAGTGAAATCATATGATTCTTGACTTTTTCTGTCTGACTTATTTTGCTTAACATGATATTCTCGAGATCTGTCCATGTTATCACAAATGGCAGTATTTCATCTCTTCTTATGGCCGAGTAGTATTCATTGTATAAGTTATTATATTCCAATTGTAAATATGCACCACATATTCTTTATCCCATCATCTATTGAAGGGCACATCAGTTGTTTCCATGTCTTGGCCACTGTGAATAATGCTGCAATGAATATATTGGTGCATATATCTTTACAAATAAATGTTTTCAAATCTTTCAGATATTTACCCAGAAGAGGGATCGCTAAATCATATGGTAACTCTATTCTTCATTCTTTGAGAAATCTCCATACTGTTTTCCATATTGGCAGTACCAGTTTACATTCCCACCAGCAAGTTCCCTTTTCTCCACAATCTCTCCAACAGCTGTTCTTATTTATCTTGTTGATAATAGCCATTCTAATAAGTGTGAGGTTTTCGTTGTTTTTTGATTTGTATCCCCTAATAGCTACTGAAGTTGAGCATCTTCTTATATATCTGTTGTCCATTTATATGTCTTCTTGGGACAATTATCTATTGGGTCTCTGCCCATTTTTTAATTGGATTTTTTGTTGTTATTGAGTTGTATGAGTTATTTATATATTTTTGATATTAACCCTTACTGGAGGTGTTGTTTGCAAATATCTTCTCCCATTCAGTTTGTTGCATTTTTGATTTGTTGATGGTTTCTTTTGCTGTGCAAAAGCTTTTTAGTTTGATACAAATTCATTAATTTATTTTTGCTTTTACTTCCATTGCCTTTGAGGTCAAATTCACAAAATCCTCTCTAAGACCAGGATCCATAAGTTTAGTACCTATTATTTTCTTCTACATATTTTATTGTCTTATAATTAAGTCTTACTCATTTTGAGTTAATTTTTATGGCAACAAATAGCAGTCTAGTTTCATTCTTTTGCATGTGGCTTTCCAATTTTCTCAGCATCATTTATTGAAGGGCTTTTCTCTTCTCTATTGCCTGTTTCTTGCTCCTTTGTCAAAAATTATATTCCCACATATATGTAGATTTATTTCTAGGCTCTCATTTCTGTTCCATTGGTCTGTATGTCTCTTTTTCTGCCAATACCATGTCTGTTTTTCTGCCAATAACATGAATTTCTCTGATTTCGATGTAGAGAGTGGATTATAGAGAGACATGGTTTAATGGAAGACATGGTGACCAGTCAACAAAGCCATGGAAGTAATTCACGGGAGAAATAAACCTTTGTAGTAGAGCTCTGAAGATGACTATAGCGATGAGAAGAAATAGATTTCAGAGAGAAATAGAATCCATAAGGCTTGGTGAATAATTAGTCATGGATTTCTGATTTAGTCAGTATCAAACAGATAAAGAAGAAATAGAGGAGGTCTGGGAAGATGACTAATTTTGTTTTTGATATGATAAATTGGAAGTTTATATGCTATATTCAAAGATGCTGTTCACAAAAAAAAAAAAAAAAAAAAAAATAGACCAGGAACTTAGAAGAGCATCTGTGACTGGAGAATTATATTTCAGTCTCCAAGTGACTAAAGTTACATAGGGAGGTTATGTAAAATATTGTTCCAATATTAACAGGTACTTAGCTAATCACACAATAATCAACACAATATAATTTTTAAAATATTTTAATGAGATGATATTGAATAAATGAAATAATTGACAATAAGACAAGTAAAGAAAATAGGAAAAGCAATTTTAGAAAGAGCAATATGGTATAATACCATGGTTGCCACCACTAAACACTGAATGCCATAGTTTGAACTGGCACCCTGCCAGCATTGGGTACTGACCATTGCTACTGCACCATCCACCTACAATCTCTGTTGCTATTGCTCAAGCTATAACAAATTCCCCACAGTCAGTAGCTTCTGTGGTGAGTACAAAGCATGAGTTTGACATAGAGAGCCTGCATGCCCAATTCACTGATGCCAGAGAGGTTGAAAACCAGGTATCTGGCTCTTAAAAGTGATATCCTTACCCAGCAGGCGAAGACCACCAAGTACACCTACTCACTAGTGTTAGATTTAATTGCTATAGCAAGGGAGATTGCATACCATGGAGAACTATGTAGAATCTAAGAGAGAGTTAGAAGAGACTTATTATAGGTGATTTTTGGAGAAGGTTCAAGATTGTGATTGTCTTCCAAGATCAAGGACTCTTTTCCCACCTTGCAGATGGTACCTTCTCACTGTGTCTTCACGTGGCAGAGAGAGAGGGAGCTCTGATCTCTCTTCCTCTTCTTATAAGGATGCTAATCTCATTGTGGGTATCACTCTAATGACCTCATCTAAACCTAATTGCCTCCCAAAGGCCCTACCTCCAAATACTATCACATTGGAGTTAGGGCTTAAATATAAATTTTGAAGGGATACAAACATTCAGTTCATAATAGGTATCACTTTAATTCAGGGATCAGCAAACTTTTTCCTGCAACAGGCCACGTAGTAAATATTTTACACTTTGTAGGTCATAGAGTCTCCATCACAACTGCTCTACCATTGTAAAGAAAAGCAGCCAAAGACAATATATAACCAAATTAACATGGCTATGTTTCAATAAAACTTTATTTATGGACACTGAAAATTGAATAATATCATTTTATATGTCATTAAATCTTTTTTTAAATTTTTTTAAACTATTTAAAAATAGAGGAAAAAATTCTAATTTGTATACCATGTAAAAACAATCAATGTACAAGATTTGGCTTGCAGGCCAGAGTTTGAAAAACCCTGTCTTAACTAAGATGCAGTATTATCGATGAGTCTGTTGCCTGTGAAATGGTATGAGGAGAGAAAAGCCAATGGTATTGATTGGTTCAGAAGAACATGTCATGTGAAATTAGAAGAGAAGTCACCATAATAAAGATTCCATTACCTCTAGGTCTTTATTGTAAAACTCAGCATCTACATCCAACTTAATAGCTTTTACATTAGAAAACAGTGATAGATTCTACCTGCTACTTCATTGATATTCTAAGACAACCT